>CM025790.1:31588828-32214326 GCA_014635995.1 Sarcophaga peregrina
TGGTTTCAAGGTTCTAGAATATGAAAGGTTTTGGTATCACAATAGCTATCTGTGGCAACATTTTTCTAACATATACAGCCCTATTAGCTCCAGGTAAAAGTTTGGATTCTTCCATATTTATAGGAATATGAAAATAACAAAATCAAATTCAATAGGCCGAATATACGCCTCAAACTCTCATTCGTCACCACAAAAGTTGCTTGTTCCTCAGGGTTTGCACCTCCTGCTGTACCTTCTTTATTAAATTCTAAATCAATCTCTTCCATTCCTGTTGGCTGTTGAAAGGATTAGTGTGGTCCTTTCAGATAAAGGCGGGAAATTTAAAAAGTCACGAACTTATTTATTTCTTTTTTTATTATTTTCCAACAAATGACCTTTGCTATGACCTTTGATGTTACACAAAAAGCAATGGATTTTAATGAAATTGCCAAGAAGGTGTTTTAAGTATAACTTTCTTTATCCTTTAAAATCCTTTCCATTCCCATACTGTGTAAAATTACCGTTAATCAATCATTTTATGGCGCGTCAACATAAATCTTTTGCAACGTGTTTTCCTATTTAAAAATAAAAAAATTCTTAAAATGTCATAAAAAGGAAAAAAATTCTCTCATTAATAGGCCGGCGACGTAATAGACTTTAAAAGAAAAGGACAATTATTGTCAATTTGAGAGGAAAAAAGTTTCAAAAACATTTAAAATTCTTGGACAGCTAAAAATTTTCAAATAAATATGTGTAGTCATCACAATTGAAGCCAGCCAGATGGTAAAAAAAAAAAAATAAAATAAAATTGTCTTCTAAAGACAGCATGGTTTTCTTTGTTCTGTTGTTAAACGTGTGTATGAAGGAGTGAGTATTTAAAAGGATGTGTAGATGAGAGTGATGTTGTTAAGTGTTTATTGTTTTTTAAGTTTAACAATCTCTTGAAAATTTAATATTCTCACGAAAATATTACAGCCATAAAATAGAAATTACCCTAATAGTAATATTAACACTTTATAAAATATTTTTACTTATTTTTTTACAATTTTATGTTTTAATAATAAGAACAACAACAAAAATGGACAAATAATAAAACATTTAATTCAGGGTATCCAATTTGTTTAGCTTTAAACCCCATGTGAGTGCAGAGAAGCTACGAATTTCTTTTGGAAGTTGGTAAATGAGCTTTGGAAGTGATAATAGTGATCACTGCTTGACTTAAACTGATGATTTCCTATCAGCCTTAGATAAAGTTAAAGCGACTTGATGTTTAAAATTTTATAAACTCGATTAATATCGTTTTAAATCCTTACACGGCTTCAAACGCAACCTACACCATACCACCACCCTCCTTTAATTTGCGTAATTACGTTTAGTGCTTCCATATCTTCAATGTGTTTTTCCTGTTTAAATTTTAAATTGCAATCAAATAATAAATCTTTTATTTGTTTTCAATTTGTTTTTTTTTTATTTTTATTTTCACGCCATTAACTTGTACGTACTTGAGGGAAAAAAGTAAGTTGGCCAGTAATGAAAGTGAGCGTGTTTATTTTCTTATGCTTTATTAAGAGAAGAACGGGAAAATAAGGATAAACAAAAACAACAAGAAATAAGAAAAACTCATAAAATTTCATGTCAATATCTTTTGTTTATATTCTCTTAACCATAAGCACAAGCACAAGCACACATGCATATGTGTAAACCTTTAGCACTGAGAACAGTAACCTAAAATTTCCTTTTTACTATTCCCCACTCCTGTGCAATACATTCCTACTACACTCATGTTACATGTTTGGTTTTTTTTATGGTGAATTGTTTGTATTTGTTGTAACAGCACATATATGTGTGTTTGTGTTAGTATGTAGGAGGGAGAGTGTAGTTTTATTATACTCTTCGTATTCAATTTCTGTTATTTCTTGTGGTTGTGTTTTAAACAGCATTTTAGTTGTTGTCATTGTTTAAAATTGCGTGTAAGAGTGTGGGTGCATTAAGAAAAATTGTTAACAAACGCATCCATACTCATCCTAGATGTATGCAATAAATTCATATTGATTTCCTTCGACTATTTGTTTTTTTTCGGGCAACAAGATTTATTAACCATTTCTTATTGTGTTACCACCATATGCACTACCTACTCTCTACTCGGCAGTGTTAGAAAATAATGAGAACAAAAGTGGATGGATGCGTCACTGAGTGAGTGTCCTGTTATTTATTTGTTTACGTAAATAGAGCCAGTAGTGTCTATGTAGTGGCTGTTGTTGTTGTTATTATTTACGTTTTACATGACAAATGATGAACGATGTTGTATTGAGAACACCAGTACCAGCACCAATACCAGTACTAGTACTATGCCAATGACAAGTATTCAATAAAATTTATTTGCCTGTATTGTATGTTGTTGTGAAGAATTTCACGTAAAAAGGAAACAAAATTTGCCATTAAACAGAGAAATTAATATGACGACAGCAATGGCAATTTATTGGTTGCGTGTAACACTAAGTAGCCAAAGGTAAGGCAACTAATTAAAAATACTGAAATTATATTCCTTTAAACTAAATGTACGTACATTTTTATATGATCTTATGTGTCCATGGATTAATGTTCGTGTGTGATTTTTATTGTAGAAAATATTTGAAATTTAAAAATTTTAATTTAATAAACATGAATTGTTTTCTGTTTTACAAAATTATTTCCATAACTTCTTTATAATTGAATTTTTTAAATGGTTTTTCAGCGCACAACACAAGATTAAATTATACAATTTTAATATTTGTTTGCAAAGAATAGGAGACAGCATGATAAAGAGGAAAAGAGTTGGAAAGAACTCAAGTTTAATGGCTTTTTTAATACAGATTCAATATTGTTCGGAAGAAGAAAGAAAAATATAATTAACCTCAAAGACTCCGGGAAGACGGTAAAGGACATTTCCCAATTACTTGGCTGCTCTAGAGGAAAAATTTATAATGCGGTTAAAACATGTTGATACATTGGGAGTCACTAATAATGTACCCAGAGCCCCCAGACCCCGTAAAACTTCACCAGGGAAGATCAAATTGTCGTAAAAGCCTCTAAAGCCGACCCGTTTAAAAGTTCCAAACAACTAAAAGTTGAATTGGAGTCTTCATATGGCATTAACATATCATCTAAAACAATAAGACGGCGACTTAACGAAGCTTCCTTACGTGGATGCATCGCACAAAAAAAACCTTTCGTCTCCAAAAAAAATTTAAAATCCAGATTGAACTTTGCCAACCAAAACGTTAAGAAACCAATGAGTTTTTCGAAAAATATTTTATGGAGTGACGAATCCAAATTTTGCCGATGGGGATCAGACGGAAAACGGTATGTTTGGCGTCCACAAAACCAACAACACAATCCCAAATATACCATTAAAACAATTAAGCATGGTGGCGGCAACATTATGGTGTGGGGTGCATTTTCTTGGCATGGTATTGGGCCTATTGTAAGGATTAGTTCAAAAATGGATCAACATCTATACAAACACATCATTGAAAATACAATGATACCATACGCGGAGGATAATTTACCATTAATGTGGCACTTCATGCACGACAATGACCCTAAGCACACTTCACGGCTTGTGAAGGGCTGCTTAGAGGATCAAAATATAAAAGTTCTAAAATGGCCAGCTCAATCCCCTGATCTCAATCCAATTGAGAACTTGTGGAGTGAAGTTGAAAAGAGGATGGAAGGCAAAAATCCCAAAAATGCTGATGAATTGTGGCAAAACATTGAAATGTCTTGGAAGGCTATTCCTCAATCTTTTTGTAGGCATTTAGTTGAGAGTTTGCCAAGCAGATGTATTAATGTCATTAAAAACAAAGGTTACCCCACGAAATATTGATTGTAAGTAAAAAAAAACAAGCAATTACTGCAATTAAAATGAAAATATTAATTGTTTTAATTATATGACCAATCCAATAAAACATTTATTTAATTTTTTTTCTTTACAGAATTTAAAATAATATATTTAATAAGTGTCCTGGAAACAGTTTAAGCTTTAGATTTAAGAATTGAAAAAAAAATTTTGTTATCTTTTTTAATTTCCAAAATAAAACGAATAATTTACTCTGATTACGAAAGTTTTAATTACATGACCACCACTGTAAATATAAACACAACACACTATTACATACAAGTCCACTCACATGCGATACTATATAAAAACAGAAACCTAGCCAACATTTAATTTAAAGTCATACTGACCAAAATAAAGAAGCAATAACGATAGTTTTGGCTCCTCTTTGGTTTCATTTCGTACCGACCCTGTATTAAGTATCGAGTGCCTAGAAGTTGTTTCCACCATTTGAGACTCCAAACTTCTTAGCTTTATTTTCAGCGACCGCGAAACTTTTTTGCTTTCCTTCGGAATTGGGTTGCCTTAGACCGACCTCCTCCCCCATGCATTATATTCCAAAACTTGTTGACACATTTTAGTTAGCATACATTCAAACCCCAGGTCAAACATCTCCCTCACAACGAAATATGAAAAAATATTTTTTTCGGCGATTCCCTCTCAGCAGATTTCTGACTAGAACTCTGAGAGTATGTATATAAAAATTGCCACAAAAAGTTCCTCAATAATCTGGCGTTCGGTGTCAACTTAAACTGTACTTGCCGCCACTCATGTATAAAATTAAAACACACAACATAAGTGAGGTAAGAAGCTAGGTAGGTTGTAATCCTGACTAAATGGTTGTAATGATCAATCCTATGTATGTATGTAAAAGTACACCAACGAATTGGAAAATGTTTGCTGGGATACTTTTTATGTATGGGATACTGGTTATGGTCTCATTCATGCTCCTGTTTGTGTACAAAGTCAAACTCAATTACCAGCAATTTTTATGACGACACTTTATAACAATAAATAAAAATTCACTTCACTTTACACTGCGCATCCAAAAACAAGTACAAAAAATAAATAAAAAACGTCATTGTTATTGCAGTTTTGTAATGCAAGACGTGCGTATTTATGGGAGGGCGGACAACAGAAAAAAAAAGAAAACCTTTTAGTGCCAAATAAAAGAATAAAAAAATTTTGTGGAAAACCATTTGTGCGTTGACGCAATATTTAAAGAAATTTGTTTTCTTTGTTGCAAAATCTTCAAAAAAAAAAAAAAAAGGAAGGAAGGAAGAAGAAAAACGATTTTAAGAATAACATGAAACCGAATAAATATTCAATAAAAATTTTATGTCACTGCAATGTGATGCACTTGTGCTTTCAATCGTTTTTAATAAAAACGAACAACTTGTTGAGGACATCGAAAATGAAAACTGAAACATGAATAAGTTTTTATTGTCATAAATATAAACAAAGGTAAACATTGTGAGAAACTCTCTCGCAGGTGCTGATGTTGCCTGATTTTCCTATAATTTCCGTTGTGGATGTTACCCTCTTTGTAGGACAAATTCTTGTTTTTGTTACCTTACTAAAATTCCAAATTTGGAAAATAGACGACCATGTTACATACATAACTATTCATAACAATCCTTCAGTCAAAAGGACGACCTAATTGTATGTTAATTTTATCCATAAGTGCCAAAACCTACAGTTTTTCTTTTTCTTTTTTTTAATTATACTTTTATCAGTTGCGGTTTGAACCCTGGTCAATACACTGCCTACTAGAATGCCAAACGGAATCGATTTTTAAAAATCCCGGGATTCGGAATTTACAAAATCCCGATCTCGAAATCGCGGGATATTTCAGGATAATTCATTCTTTTTATCAATGGAAGTGGGGTTTCCTCATCTGAGAAGGTAATATCGAAGTCAAGTGAAATAGAATTTTTTTCAGAACCTTTTGTAGGGTCAAAATACATATGAATTCACAATCCCGAAAAATCCCGGGACAAGCTTTTAAAAATCCCGGGATTCAGGATTTTGTGAATCCCGAAAACACCGGGATTCAGGGTTTCCCGATTGACATCCCTACTACCTACTATACTACAGCAACTTCATCGTGTCGTAACACTCTACATTTGTTTTATTTCCGCGTTGGTATAAAACTGTTGGTGGATGGTCTTGTTGTAAAGAACTGAGATTTCTGCATCCTCGTAATTTTTTTTTTTTGTAAAACCAGCACTCAGGGGTTGGCCCCTACTCATGCAGTGCCTTGTGCAGGTTTAGGAAAGGTGGAAAGAGGGAAGATACAAACGGCAAGAAAACGAGTTGCTGCTAGGTGACTATAAAATGGCTAGTGTTATACCTTCACCATTAGACGGTCTACAGCAATCGTTCGCAAGAAGCCCGCACTTTCTCGCACTACTTCTGTTGTGGGTTTTAATATTATACCTAAGTGGCGGAACCTACAAGCACAGATTTAATTGTGATTAAATTTGAAAAACACAATTCTAAACTGTAATAAATTTAAACTGAAACATTACAAATCATTTAAAGAATTATTTCACTTTTCTTGTTACGCTTTAAGCCCTTCAATGATCGATTTTTTAATCTTTTTTTTTTTTTTCTCTACTATTTCTGACTATACTCTATACAATACGAAAAAGCGTTCTATGGTAAATACACTCTAAAGGACTCTTGGCAACAAAAGCATCATGGAAAAACGTACACAATAGAATAAAAATTAACAAACAATAGCGTTACATTGACAATGACTTTGAAAGCGAAACTATTCCGTTGATTGGTTGGTTGGTTTTTTGCTCATTTTCTCTAGTCATGCCAACATAATTGTAACGCTAGAAAGGGAAAATCTTTAAATATTTAAACGAATGCATAGATAATAGCAAAGGAAGGATAATCATGATGGGTGAAAGAAAAAGATTTTCGCTTAGAAGAGGTCAATGATTGCTAAAGGGATGGGGATGGACAAGGATGCATCTCTTTGTCTTTAACGCCTATACTAAGTAAATGTGAAATGAATGGTGCCACAAAAGTTTAATGGCAGAGTATTATCGATAATGTACTGTGTTTGCTTAACTTAGTTTGAAATTATTGTTACACTAAAGTGTTCTTATGATGGTGCATTACTTACAATCCCTTTAAATTTTGTAGGGAAATAAAAATAAAATTTTCTTTTGGTTTCTTTCTCACTAGGCTTAATGTTAGTTGTGAGCTAGATTGTCCTGTGCTTTCAGTAATTTATGTTTTGCCATTTTGTTTTTCAAAATAAAAACCAAATTTTATTTTCACATTTTGGGAATGTGGACTGTTAACAATTTGCCAAGAGTTTTATTTCATTCCACCATTGCCAGGGTTTGTCTTAGTAAATTATATGGCTTTCTACTGTCTACACAAATGTAGCATTATAAGCAAAGACAGAAGGAGAGCATGGGCGACGGGGAGACATTGAGTGAAAGAAAAGGATTATGTCCTTGCCAAGGATTTTTGTAATTTTTGTTTGAAAGGCAACATTTTGTGGCCTAAACAGTTCACTTTTGTTGTCATAAAAAATGAATGTAATCATGAATATTAATTATCAGGCCTGATTGTTATTATCCTTCTTCATTTCGAATTTAAAACAATTAAGTTCATTAATCTTTTTTTTTATTATCTTTAGAATATCTGCCATAAAATGATGAATAAATTTTGAAATTGTTAAAATCTTTAAACCGCAATTTAATGATAATGGTGAAAGAAGATTTGTTCAGGGCTATTTAAAGAATTTAAGGAATTCAATAAAAGTTTTCAATTCAACAGTATAAGGACCAGATTCGATATGCATTCATGCTGAGTCTAAAATCTTCATGAATTCACCATTTTTCTAGACTTTAGATGATTATATTTGAATTCTATTCGGGATATCTCGTTACATACTGATTTTCCGGAATTTAATTTGCTTATACGAATATTCACCGCAAGAGGCAAAGGCTCAAAACCCAGGTCAGAAATTTGCAATAAAGCGAAGTAAAAACAATATTTCTTCGGAGACTTCCTCTCAACAGATTTCTGGAAAAAACTCTGAAAGTGGATAAAATTGGCGTGAAAAGTTTCTCAACATAATCTGTGTTTAACACACACAACATAAGTGGTCTGGGAAGCTAGGTTTGTATGTATTTTAAGAACATACCTGGGGTATGGGTTAACACATTTCCTAACTAGCTGTGACTCCCTTTCAATCGAACTTTTAAAAAAAAAAACTGCTTATTACTGTTGATTATTTAAAAAAAAAAGAAGGGAATTGTGAATGAAGATTAAAAGTAGGTTAATATTCTTTCGAAAGATGTGAGTCCCATTTCATCGGGATTTCTATAAAAAGAAACGGACTGAAGAGAACTTGACCATATGACATTCGACCTCGGTGGACTGACCGACAGCCAGATTTACGAGCTAGTTTTTCAGACTACTTATGTTGAGTGGGTATCTTTTTTTGGGAAACATTTTATGGCAAGTTTAAAGTCTGCTGAGAGCAAGACGCCGATGAAATATTTCTTTCATATTTTGTTTTGTTGAAGATGTCTTCCTTTGGGGTTTGAAACGCGACCTCACGTTTAATAATCCAACACCCTACATACTACACTTTGACGACTTTAAAGCAAATTGTAGCAGGTCCCAAATCCTTGGTACATTTGTCTCCTTATAATATACACAGAATTAGTTCATTTCAATATTCATTAAAATAATTGAATATCCTGTCTTTACGATGTCTCCAATTGGCCGTCATTTGAACTTATTGACTTTGTTTAACCAGGGTTACAAACAGCATTTATAGGCAAACAATCAAACAGGCCAACAGGTCATACACTTGCATACATTAATTCTGAAATACATACAAACAATTTGAGGTTTTTATGATTGATGTTTTTTCTCTTTCGATTACAGTGATTGATTTATCGCAACAACAGATAGATAGAGCGGTAGAGGGAGAAAAAACAATGGAGCGAGAGAGAGAGAGAGAAAAAATGGAATAAATTTTATTTATTTTTTCCTTTCATTTTTGTTTCTCCATAAAAAAGAATTGCAACAGTTGCTTTATTACATACATATGACGTATCTGGGGAATTTATTTTTTCACATTTTCACACATAAACTTTTCTGCAATAAAAACTATCGCAACAAAAAAAAAAAACACTGTAAAAAATACACATATTGTTAGTAATAGTGAATGAATGAATGAATGAATGTTACAATATTTTCTGATTGCAACAGCATAAAATTTAAATGTCAAATACACATGCACCCATAAAAAGAGAGTAGAGATAAAGAAAAAACAGAAATTGAAAGTGATGGTTACAAATGAATACAAATGCTCGCTTATAGTACTTGTAAGAATTTGCAAAAGTGTTGCCATCGGCAAATAATTTTTTTTTGGCAAGTTGTTTAGTCTTTTGTCCATGGCCGAAGATACATACATATGTACATACATAATTGGCCTTTACAACCCTTCAGTCAGGATTACGACCTAGCTTCTCACACCACTTATGTTGTGTGCGTTAATTTTATACATGAGTGGCGGGACCTATTGTTTAAAGTCGACTCCGAACGACATATTTTTGAGAATTTTTTCATGACAATTTTTACTCTCAGAGTCTTTGCCAGAAATCTGCTGAGAGGAAGTCGCCGAAGAAATATTTTTCGTTTTTGATGTCTGACCTGGGATACGAACCCGGGCCTTTCCTTTAGGAAATGAAGAAAAATTTTGAAACCATTTACAAGTAGTTGCATTTATATTTTATTTAAAAATGCTTTAAAATGAATACATTCACACCAAATAACCATAATAATCACTTCTTTATATTTTAGTTATTTAAGCTATCTGAAGTCGACGTAGTCTAGGCCCATGTTGGCTGATTAGATGTGAGGCCACGGTTCAAACTACGGATCAGACGTCTCTAACAAAACAAAATTAAAAAAAATTTTCTTCAGCGGCATGTTTTCAGCAGATTTCTGCCAAAAACTCTGTAAATAAAATTGTCAAGAAAAATTTCTCGAAAAAACTAACGTTTGTAGTTGACTTTAAACTGTTGGTCCTCCGCCACCAATTTATAAAATTAACACTCACAACATAAGTGGTTTGAGAAGTTAGGTCACGATCCTAACTAAGGGGATGTAATGATCAATTACAAAAATTGCAACACATTGTCTACCATTCAGTTAACTTATCCCGATAGATCCATATTATTGTAAGCAAAACCCGCAAAAAACTTAGTCCTCTTTCTATTACAAACTTGCCAGAGAGACTTCGAAGTACATACCACTCACTTTCATCAAAAATAAAGTTCATCTTTGCTTAGTTAATCTAACGCACTCGCTATTCATTTTATTTCTAAAGCAGCACAAATTGCAAGAACATTCGCTGTGTCCTACTGGTCTGAGAGGTCAGATTACATTCTTTTTGAGCGTCGTGCACTCGGCAAACGACACCTTTGTGCTGTCATTTAAGTTATGGTATAAAAAGTTTTTATTTAATTTTTTAGAAATCTAAGCATAGGGGTTATTGGAATAAACTTGTCCAAAACATTTCCTTTGTGTGTAAATTGTTATGAATTTATTGCAGCTGAAATAAGTTCCTAAATAAGCATCATCTTCAATCTTTAACAATCCTAATCCTAATCCAAGACTACTAAGTCTTCTACTACTAAGTCATCTTTCACTGCAGCACAATGGTAACACTTAAATTTTTTTACATGCATGAGTATAAACGTTTGACAACATACTCATATACACACCAACAAAAAGTTTTATTTGTTATTGACATTGTATTTGAAAGTGCACTTGCATAAGGATTTGTATGAGTGCAATAAATTTTACGTTTCCTTGTTTCCTTTCTATGCGGCCATTATTCTTTTAATCCTTTTTCAGACAATTGTCATTGAAAATTGGATAAAGTAAAGCAAAAATAAGAGTAAAACAAAAATAAAATTGATATGAGTAAGAGAACAAAGCATTATAGCCACTCGTCAGTTATACGATGCGAATGTCAAAGTAAATTGCATTTACAAAGACAATTCGATATTCGATTTAAATAAAAAATTATTAAGAAAACGTACAAATCAAAGTCTAAATTGCTTTAAAAGTAATAAAATTTAACGGAAATTAATTTATTAATTGTTAATCCAAAAACTCTGATTCACATTACACCCACCAATAGTTTGGCATTTACAAAGTCCCATTACAACTGTCGTATAGTGAAAGGACCCTGACCTATTTTCTACAGCAAAAAATGTGGAAAAGACTTAAATACTGAAGGACGCTATGAAAATTTTTTTCAGCAAGTATTTGATTATGAAAATGAAAGTATTTTTATGTGTCAAATCAAGACAAGGATGTATGAAAAACGATTTCTATGTTAAAGCAATAGAAATAAATTTAAATAAGAATTTTAAAATAAAAATAAAATTTAAAATTTTTCCAGACACATTGCCACCCATATGCTTACATATTGTGTCTGTACTTGCATGTGTTTATTAAAACTTCTTCCTTTCAAATTACCCATAAATCCTGTTTTTTTTATAATCCTTGACATTTACGAGCATTGGTGTGGTTATACGTGTTGTTGTTGTTTTTTTTTTTCAATTTGCCTGTTAATTGATCACATCAAATTCACTGTGTTATTTGAATGCCTTAATGTTTTAAGGACACTTTCTATCAGAGCGTTATTTAGAGTGTGGGTACGATATTTGTGGCTGTATGTAGGTGTGAGTGTTGCTTGCATGTAAAGCATGAAGTCAATGAGTCGTATTGTTTTTAACGTTGATTACAAATTAAAATTGATGTTAATTGATTAAAGTTTTTACTCAGAAACCACACTAACACTGCGCTTACGATGTGTTCATTTATTTTGTTGCCAAATGCATTGGCATTGGCAATAGCTTGAAGGATTAAGGTACAGTGAAATATAGAAAATAATTTTAATAATAAAAGGATAACGTTGTAGTGCATGAAACTCAAATCGAAAATCAATTTGGAGTTAATTTAACAAAAAAATATGCCGAATAAGTTCTAAACATCGAAAAAATAGCCACAATAAAACTCGAACTATCGAAAAACTCGAGTGTTCGGAACACAAAAATTTTTTAATTGTAGTTATCAAAAAATTGTTAATAGAAATTGTACATATTTTTTCTTTAGAAAATTATGGTCAGCGCATTTTTCTTTAGAAAATTGTTGTTATTGAAAAACATTTTAATATAAATATTTGAAACATTTTTCGAAAAATTGCAGTATAAAACATAGTTATCACAAATTTTTCTAAGGAAAATTATACATATCGCAAATTTTGTTTTATAGAAATTTATAGTTATCGAATAACTTTTTATAGAAAATTGTTGTTAGCGAATAATTTTTTATAGAAAATTGTTGTTATCGAATAATTTTTTATAGAAAATTGTTGTTATCGAATAATTTTTTATAGAAAATTGTTGTTATCGAATAATTTTTTATAGAAAATTGTTGTTATCGAATAATTTTTTATAGGAAATTGTTGTTATCGAATAATTTTTTATAGGAAATTGTAGTTATCGTATAATTTTCTGTAGAAAATTGTAGTTATCGTATAATTTTCTGTAGAAAATTGTAGTTATCGAATAATTTTTTATAGAAAATTGTAGTTATCGAATAATTTTTTATAGAAAATTGTAGTTATCGAATAATTTTTTATAGAAAATTGTAGTTATCGAATAATTTTCTATAGAAAATTGTAGTTATCGAATAATTTTTTATAGAAAATTGTAGTTATCGAATAATTTTTTATAGAAAATTGTAGTTATCGAATAATTTTTTATAGAAAATTGTAGTTATCGAAATTTTCTATAGAAAATTGTAGTTATCGAATTTTCTATAGAAAATTGTAGTTATCGAATTTTCTATAGAAAATTGTAGTTATCGAATTTTTCTATAGAAAATTGTAGTTATCGAATTTTCTATAGAAAATTGTAGTTATCGAATTTCTATAGAAAATTGTAGTTATCATCAAATTTTCTATAGAAATTAGTAATCGAATTCTATAGAAAATTGTAGTTATCATCAAATTTTCTATAGAAAATTGTAGTTATCAGTCAAATTGTCTATAGAAAATTGTAGCTATCATCAAAATTTTCTATAGAAAATTGTAGTTATCATCAAAATTTTCTATAGAAAATTGTAGTTATCATCAAAATTTTCTATAGAAAATTGTAGTTATTATTCAAATTTCCTATAGAAAATTGTGGTTGTTGAAATTTCTATAGAAATTTTAGGTATCGAAATTTTTATAGAAAAATTGAGTTATAGAAATTTCTATAGATAATTGTAGTTATCGAAAATTGTAGTTATCGAATAATTTTCCATAGAATTTTAACTACCGAACAATTTTCTATAGAAAATTTTAGTTTTCGAAAAGTTTTCTGTAGAAAATTTTAGTTATCGAGTAATTTTCTACAGAAAAAGAAAATTTTAGATGTAAATGTTTGAAAGAACTCTTTGTAAAACGATCAGTTTCAAACTGTTTTCTTGTCATTACAATCCTTCCGTCAGGATTACAAAGTAGTTTCTTACACTGGTTCATGGTACTCACAGCTTAACGTCGACTCTAAACGACTAATTTAAGGAACTTTTCATGGCAATTTGATTTATTGTTCAAATTCTTCTCAGAAGCCTACTGAAGAAATAAGGGAACCCTACTTATTAGACTATGGCGACTCTTGTATTAACATTTTGTTATTGAAAAATTTTCTGTAGAAAATTACAGTTATCGATAACTTTGTAGGAATAATGTAATATATATAGAATTTCTATAGAAAATTTTGGATTTATTTATTTATTTTTAGATTTATTTATTATTCGTAAATAAAATTAATATTTATGTCCTCTTGTGAACACTGTGCATTAAAAAATTCCACATCGTAAACAAATGAGCATTTAATGAAGTCAAATGAAATCAAAAACACTTGTAAGCGTCAATCACATTAAAATTAAAACTTTATTAAAAATCAACAACATAGTTTAACAATTCATTAAAATATCTGTTTAAAATTAAATTTAAACGAATGTTTTTCTTTTTCTTTTCCAGCGAAATAAAAAATTTTAAAATGACAACAGCTGTTTAAGCTTATAAATATATGTACACATAGTTATATATTACATATGTATACAGTAAAATATGAATCCTTTACAACATCGAGCATTCGAACCAACAGCTACTAGTATCAGATACGAGCTAATCAGACAAACTTGTTGATTTTGGAAACAATTTTCTTCTTAAAGAATCCGCAAGGACTGTTGACAATATTACAGAAATAAATTAATCCAGCATCCACATCAACCACATTTATATGATTTCAGGTTAGACGTTAGAGAGATAACATTAATGTTTAAATTTTTTTTTTAAATTTTAATTAGCATAGAAACTCGGTTTATATCACTGCTCTTCACAATCCACCTTAAAATTATTAAGAAAAAAGTTTAATTTGTTGATTACATTAAAAGACTTTTGTTTTCTTAAAAACAAAATAACGCCAATATAAAGACAAACACCAAAGACAACGACCTTAATCAACCGTTAACATTTTATTACGAAAACAAATACAGCTACAGAAATATTCAAGGATATTTTCTACCATTTTCACACATTCACCTATTGTGAGTACGTATGTAAGTATGTATGTATGTACGTGTCACATCTATGGTTTAACTCTTAAAGAATAAATAAGAAATGATTCCCTTTAAAGAACAAAAAGCCTTGCAAATGCAAATGAACGTATTTATGCCATGTAAGTATGTACTTTACATGTACATATTTATGTGTTCAAGTAATAAAAAAAAAAACCAAAAAAGAAAAAACAAAACGAACGAGACATGTCTGCCAGTGACAATATTTATAGGCATGAAAATGTTTTTAACTATTAATTTGATCATACATACACGTATGAAGACTCTGCACGAGTATTTCTATGAATTCCAAACAGACGTGACAAAAGGACTTATTTTTGAATAGAATTTTAGGAGAAACAAAGTTCAATCATATAAAATAACTCCACCTTCACTTAAAACTGAAGAGTGACGGGGAAAAAAATATCAAATTTTGTCTTCTCAGAAATATTTAATCCAATGTAATCAACAAAAGTGAATGACTTTCTGTTGGTTTTTGTACTTAAAATTACAGCTGCTAGCCTCAGACCACCGATATTTCCCAAATTTTCAATGATTTTATACGATTTTTTTGTCTGTGATAACTTGTGTGATTTATTTATTAAAAACACAGTCAAGTGAGTTTCAGTGGACAAATTCTTACCATTTATGGCTCTTTCTTGCTTGCTCCGTTTAAACATACGGTACCGCATTAAATCCATTTTAAGCCGGCTCTAATGGTTCGCCGTGGTCTACTAAGTACTGGGTTGGCTTATTAGACGTAAGGTCTGGGTTCAAACTCTAGGTCAGACATCAAAACAAAAGTATGAAAAATATTTCGTCGGCGAATTCCTCTCAGCAAATTTCTGATAAAAAAAAAAATCGAAGAGTAAATAAAATTGTTATGAAAAGTTTCTCTGAAATCTGTCGTTCGGGATCGTTTTTCAACTGTAGCTCCCGCCGCTCATGTATAAAATTAACGTAGACAACGTAAGTGGTGTGAGAAGCTAGGTCCAAATCTTGGCTAAAGAGTTATAATGACCAATTATGTATGTACGTATGTTTGATATTCACTTCAGCGGGGCTTATTCACTGATGCTAATTGTATTTAAATCGTATTTATTTATGTAAATTCTAGTAGGACCTATGCGTCTCATTTATTTGACAGTATTTTTTTTTTCTCGATTTTGGTGCCTGATCGAACGAAGTTGAAAAATAAAAGCGGAAATCAAAACTGCATCCAGAATTATCACAGTCGTGGCCAACCTGAATCACTAATACAGCCTTCTTAATACCGTCTCCAGTACCTGTAATCGGGTTAACGTCAAGCGCCATTCTCATTGCGATCTTTTAGACGGTACTAGAGAGTAGAAATGAATTTTATGTTTACAAGTCTCTGCTTTCGCCTTAATGATGGGAATCCCTATAATTTTGACTCGGAAATGCATTCACGATGTATACTTAGGAAGCATAAACTTCAGGTGAAGAGTATATGTAATCCTCGTCATACTCGACTCGGAGAATATAGTCGAGCCACTACTGAAAAATCTTTGATTAGTGGTTTCTACATGCCATATCCGATTTTATGATTAGAAATTTTCAGTCGTAGTTTGGCAGCGTATTTTAACGTAAACTGTTAATGTTGTTTGAATAACAGGAGACTAATTTTTTTTTTTGGTATTAAAATGAGGTATAATCTCCGTATGGCTTAACAAAATGATAACTTTAGTTCGTCCAATAGCTTCGTCTAAAAAGTAATGATATGGTAATCATCAGAATGTAAGGGTTCTTTCTACAATCTTCTAGTATTAATCGAGTGACTTTAATACTAATCTCAGCTGCTAAACATAAAACATAGCACATTACCCACCATCTACAGTAAATGAATAAATAAAACAGAATTTTGTATAAAATTTAACAAGACCATCATTTACACATCTCGTCAATAACAATTTAATGCCTGTTTTATTTAATCAGAGAAATTTTCTTGTTATAACGCAACATTAAATTTTTTTTTAAGAAATTTTGCCATTTCAAAGCTTAAGGACTTAAATTAAATCATCTGCGTAAAATGATGATGATGGTTGAGCAAGTCTTATCGTGGTTATGCTTTTTATTTTGCTCATTTGTTGTCATGAAAAGGCATATTTTGTAAACGGCATACAAGAAAACATTCTTGTTGCTCATGTGGTAAATTATCACGAAATAAGAAAATTATGTGAACATTACTTGGTATATTCTTTATTTTTTTTTTAATTTTTAGGGCATATTACTACCAGAAAAAATTTACGAAAATTTTTCAGAAAATCAGGTATTTGAAAGGAAAAATACAACAACAAATCATCATTTAGAATAACGTGTGCAAAAATCTTTTAAATGTTCATAAGACCGAATGCAATGTGAGGTATTTATAGTGAGATTCTGAAGTAATTTTCTAAACCATTTAATTTCTTAAACAATTTAATTGAGTTGTTGTAATAAATAAAACAAATATGACATGAACATTTATTTTTTTAAGCGAAAAAGGAAAATGTTAAAGATGAAACGTTTGTACAAATAATGGTTATCCAACTTCAAGTCGAAATAGATACGAAAATAATGTAAACAGAATAGATAAGACCGATTTTTATCGGATTCCAATATGACGATATCGATGATTTCCGTGTGGGAGCCACAGTTTTTAAAGACGATTTCGAACGACAGATTTTTGTGAGAAACTTTTTAAATGCAATGTTATTTACCCCTTGTGGTTTTGCCAGCTGAGAGGGAGTCGCATAAGAAATATTTTTCGTATTTCATTTTGTTGACCTCACGTCTAATAAGCCAATGCACTATCTACTCGACTACGTCGAATTTGGTATTACGAAATAATATCTTCTACAATATCTTTAGCAACAGATGCGATATTCTCACCGTAAGACATGGCCTGGAACCATTCTGACCTAAAAGCACGTCGATTTGTAGGCGATCAGCTGGTAGTGCTAATCAGTTAATGTAGGACTATCATTATCAGCGATCATGAGCATTTCTATTGCGTCCAATGCATTCTTAAAATGTTACTGTATGGTATGGATTCTCAGCTGCCAGCGTCATCGATTCATATTTCTTTGAAAACGGCAGCCAAAGGCGATGATAACAAGCTTATTTTGGCCTGAATTGGATGAGCTGTACAATAACGAAATGTTGTTTCAAGAGGACTGCACTACGTCCAACACAGCTCATGCCAAATTGGATATTCTGCACAACCGCATGAAGGTGATGTGAACTGACCATCTAGGTCGAACGATTTGACCCCGGTAGACTTTTCTGTTGGGAATTTTTTTAATTGTGTATGTATGCGAATAAACCACAACATGTCCTTCTAAAAGGACAACGCTATTGAATATTCTGCACGAGAGCTTTGAGGGCATGTCATCTCATTTGGAGGTACTGTGTGTTTGCGATGACGTTATGTCTCAGGCATTTTCAGCCACATTAGATATTCTGAACGAACGCTATTACAGAACGGTCATCACACATACAAGTGATGTGGACTGGCCTAGGTCGAACGATTTGACCCGTTAGGTTTTTCTTTTCGGGATTTTTTGAATCATTGGTTTATGCGAATAAACCTCAAGCCACAGCAATCCTCGGGCTAGCATAATTTCAGTCTCATTTCTGCACCACACTACAGCCTTATACATAAATCGAGGCGGTCATTTAAATCTTGTTATATTCCAAACACATAATGGCTCACACAAATGAAGTAAATATCGCATTCATTCATTCGCATATCCCAAACACACTTTTTTTTATTCAAATTTATGTATATGAACCGCTTACAAATATTCAATATACTGTTTCGCTTAATAACCCATTCCAATTTTGCAACAAAATCCTGCCTTTATTATTTATGAGGAATGGAATCACAAAAAAAAAAAGAAAGAACAAAAAAAGGTCAAACAACTTGATTAGTTCAAAAACAAAGAAATCAAAAAAGAAAAAGGAAAAAAGAGAAATAAAAAACGGAAAATAAATAAAGAAATAAGCCAATATCCTTTTGGTATCACTTACATAAAAGAAAACAGAACAACAAGAAAATGAAATTGAGAACTGGGCATCATACATTATTCACACACAGTCAACAACAACAAAAACATTTGCAATAAATATTTGGTCAAATTAAATATTAATTTCGATGATTGACATCATCATCCGATGATGGAATAATTTATGTTTTTTCGGGAGAGAAAGAAATAAATTTGAATTCAGATTTTATTGAAATTTAAGATACGGATTTGGATTTCGATCGATGAACCCTTTTTAGGGGAGGACAAATGTGTGGCAAATCAAATTTTAAAGGGTGATATAGAATGGCACAATAATTTAAACTGATACGTTTCTCAATAAATCAAAATTACAAAAGAAATTAGAGAAGATTTGAATTTCATAAGTAACAAGGTTATTTCTTACGTACTATAATACATACATATATAGGACGTAGTGCTTAGTGTACTAGTTGAAAAAAATATTTTTTCTAAGACCATGAATACATACAATGAATACATTTTAATTTAACTTGGATGCCATATGTTTCCATAAAAGTAATTCTTTTAAATCCTTTTAATGGCTTAAAGCGTTCTATTGTATTGTCTTAACATTCATTTTAATTCCCTGCAGTGACTGGCAAAACTGCCACCATAACTGATTGACACGTATAAGATTTTATTATTAAGGATTTCATTCAAAATGTAAGCATTTAAATTTTTTTTTTTGTGGTACAAAGATTTTGCAAAATTAAACCATTTTATATACGAACGTTCTACGTTCTATACCTTGCAACTGCGATAAATACCAGCCTGCCAGTAGCAGCATTATGTGGCTTCATTGTTACATAATTGATCACTAGAACACTTTAATCAAGGTAAGGACCAGAGATCAGCAACGAGTATTCAAAACCATGAGTAGATTCGTGTCATACTTATAATTTCTGATACTTATACGTATTTAATAGTTATTTTAATATGATACTCATACTACTCATACTCAAAGTTGGACGTACAGGTCGTATTCATACTTAATAATACGATTGATGTTGAACATTTAAACGAAGCACAAAATAAGTATGATTCGCGTACGAGCACTGCAATACTCACAAGAAGATTGTGTGTATACTTTGCTTGTTGTCTTTGTCTTTCCTTTCTTCTTTCTTTGTATATGCATCAACAACAAAGGCTGTAAATTTTGATGAATGATTCGAAGGAGTCGAATAACTTATAAGTATTATAAATATTTTTCTAAATTCATGAATCAGAATGAGTAGGCGAATGAATCACACATATTTCGAATGTTGTGAAGTTTGATGTCAACATTATACTCATACTCATTGTAATCTATACATATAAATCAATGTTATAGCAAGCAAGAAAGAATCAGAGTAGTTGAATTTCAATTCTGTTGATTCACTCATACTCAAATTGCATTAATACTTATGAGTAGCGGAAAAACGATTCATTGCTGATCTCTGGTTAGGACCTAGCTGCTTATACCACTTATGTTGTGTGTGTTAAATTTTATTCATAAGTGGCGGGACCTATACTTTAAAGTCGACTCTTAATGACTGATTTATGAGTAACTTTTCATGGCAATTTTATTACTTTCAGTATTTTTGCCAGAAACCTGCTGAGAGGAAGTCGTCGAAGAAATATTTGTTCAAGTTTCGTTTTGTTGGGAATATCTGGCCTGGAGTTTGAACCCTGAGTTCACGTCTAATAAGCCAACTCTTTACCTACTAGACTACAGCAATCTCCTCCCAATAATCCACCTTAGAAGATATCTGAACCCTGCATCCACCAGCAAGGATAAAGTCAAGAACAAATGTCACAGGATGATCAGGCAAGAACTCCTCTTAGGAAAGAATTAAATAAAATTCTCGAGCCGCTACATATTACCAGAGCCCATTATTCCTTGAACTGATAGAAATACTTTCATCATCGGAAATTTTGATTGATTAAACTAATCAGTTTAGAGAAAATTATACGCATATGGGAAGATGTTTCTGACACCCTACGTTTTTTGAAAATAAAAAAAGAGTAAATAATGTAGCATCGGGAAAAATAAATGTGTATCTATGTATACGTTGATGGTCTTAAATTCTTTTTTAAAGTACAGTATAAAAATGATTTTTGACTTGCGGTTAAAGTACATTTAAAAAGTAAATGTGACACTGATGCAGGAGCGTATCTTGTGTGAGATTTAGAGAGGGGAAATTGTGTATACTTCAAGTATGTCTTTACTACAAGCAAGAATTTTCTAGGCCAACAGCTATGGACCACACTCAATAAAGACAAATAGAAATAGAGCAAAGTTTTTGAGAAGGAAATATGGGTATGTTGGCCATGCCTTATTATTCGTAATACTACAGGACAGACGCCCAACAGCCAGTTGGCGAGAGGATCACGAACTTAGTGAAGACAGCTTAGACATCGAAACTTTTAGAATTGGCAAAAGCCGAAATGAAATTAAGAACTCAGCATCAAACAGAAACGATTTAAAAAGCTTTGTTAAAGTCTTTCGCTCCTTCTGGGGACTGAAGAAACACAGTAATTTTCGGTTAAAAATATGTCCCCCTGGAATACACCTATGTTTTAACAGCACTTTTTTTCTTTCTTTAAAAGCTTTGCAATAACAAAGTATTTACCTGATGACATTACAAAGAAAAACCTTCATTTACATTAAATACATTGAATCGTCGTTACTGGATGCCACAAGGCTAAAGGCGTCGTAATAAAACGACGTAATTGTTTTTACACTCATTTCCCTTGGTTTTTATTTGTTCCTTTAACAGCTACACTGTAAATAAAAGATGAAACCTTTGGAAGCGAAAATAATAAAAAAAAATGAATCAATGGCTCAATTCTTATACAGAGAGTATAAGAAATGATTTTCTACGCTAAAGAATAAGCAAAGAAATCTGATCATTTAAAAAGCAACAGATGATATCATATTTATAGAACTTAAATGTGATTTGTATGTACATTTTGTGTAACCGCAATAAAATAAATGATTAATCCCCATTAACCCTTGGGTGCTCTAATTTTTGTTTGTAAAAAATTTGCAAACTTAAAGCAAAAAAATTGTTTTTCATGCTCTTTCTTGCCGTGATCAAGACCTGTAGGTAAATTTAGCTCAGGCAGCTCGTATAAAATGAAATGCGGAAATAATATTTCTTTGCATAAATTCTGTCGCTGAATATAAAATTCCCTTGAAGAGTCCCTCAAGACTGTGTTTCAAAGGCGATATTAAGCTAGGGTAATATGAGAAGATAGGTTGTAATCCCGACTTAAGTTTTCTAACGACTTAATTAGTCCCTGCCACGTGTACCGTTTTCGGTGCACGCTGAACCTCATTTCTACGCCAAGCTGAGCTTTTTAATTTAAAATGTTTATATCCAAAATTTAATTACTAGTAGGACTATTTTTTGTACCGTAATGATGTTTAGAGCAATTTTAGAGTAATGAACCGATAACGGTACATGTGGCGTGGTAATTAGTTATCTGACCACTTTTGAACTTTTATTGAATACGACAGTTGTAAAGGCATCGATTTTATATAATACAAGAAACAATAGTTTAATTTCACCTTTTAAAATATAGAAAGTTACTAATTTCACACATATGTAATACAAACAATGGCGGATTTTCTGAAGAAGATGACCATGTCCTACCTTCTAGAAGTACACCATGAGTTGCAAAACTGTAATGGTAGACCAGTAAAAAGATTCAGCCATTCCATGGTATGCAGAAAGTATGAAAAATAATAATAATGTACTCAAACTTGAGTAAAATATATATATTTTTAGTACATTACCCATATGTACCTTATTCTATATGAAATAAATTTAATTTTTTATTGTTATTTTGTGCATTTTACCCTTTGAATAGTAATAATTTTGAAAATAAAATAGATTTTTTCTAAAATAAAAAAAGAACATGTATTTTTATAGATTTATAAAAGTAGTTGTCGTGTACCGAAAATGGTACACGTGGCCTAGAAATGACACCTTCTCATAAACAGGCTTGGCAGGGAAACGTGTTAAGCAAGAAATATTGAGTAGAATTGATTAGATTTTCATAGAAAAAAGTCTTCCCATAAAATAAATCAAAATCTTGAAGCATTCGCGAGTGAATTAATACTCAAATAGGTCCTAGAGATGGCTATCTTGAACGATGTTTTATTTGTTCTTAATATTGAAAATATTCTAATATTTTTCTGAAGCACTTAATTGCCAGCAATTTTGAACACCGTTTTGTTTAATAGAAAAATTACACAAATGTGGACCATTGTGCACATTTGGGTTAAACGATATTTTTTATTAACAATAATCAAGAGCATCTTGTAACTGCATTGATGTGTTTTTTCCTTCTTATTTCACTAATAAGTTAAACATTAAGACGGAAACACTTTTAGATTTTAAGTTCGAAAAAAATATAAAAAAAAAATAGAAATTAAAAAAAAAATGAAAAGCCTTATAATTTTATTAATCTGTTCCGTAACTTACGCTCAGGCGAATTGCTTCGATAGAAAATCACCAGTTTTCAGTAACTGCCTTTATATAACCGCCGCCATAATCGCTGGTACAATAATCATATTAATGGTGCTGTTTTCGATAATTGACCGAATAATAAAGCGTGCTGAACAAAAGCAGGCAGCAAAGGAAAAAGCGAAAGCAAATGCAACTGCCATGAGAAATGTTTTCATAATTTGAATAAAACTTAAAAGTGTTGAAATAGAAGTGAAAACGATTCTTTTTATTTATAAGTTTTGTATGTTAAACTTGGATAGTGATAACATGAAATGTAAGCAAAATCATAGTTAAAAGAAAAAAATAAAAGGATTTAAAAGCGTATGATTGATTTCTACAAATCTTGTATCACAATTACTCATATTCGTTTATTTACTTGTTTTATAATTTAAAAATAAATGAAATCATCCACCACCGCACGGTTTTAAATAAAGAAAGTGCGTGAGAAACATCATTAAAATTGTTTATTCGTTTGAAAGACCTATTAATGCCATTATGTGTGTAAATGCCCGACATAGCTTCTCAAGGTGTTTCACAACCGAAATGATAGTTTTCCATAACTTCGGCGCTTAAAACAGTCTGAATTTAATCGATGGCATGGCTTTAAAAATTATAGTGATTATGGCTTGATAGGATACATCTACGTCGTAAGAAGATCTGAATAGAAAAAGATTGAGGCAATGGCCGAGATTCAAATCAGACGATCAACTTGTTCGCTCACAATATCTAATGTAGCATGAACCGTGTGGTATACGCAATGCCATCCTATTGAAACCTTATATCGTAGGTGTTGAGATTATTCTATTCAAGCCAAAAAAAAAAAAAATTTGGTAATCATTTAACAACACCTCACACCATTGACAGTAATGTCCATAAAAAGAAAATTTGCTAAATTTTATAGAACTTTTTATATAACTGCTAAGAATTCCTTATCTCTGGGGAATATTAAACGCTCTGTACAACCCTAACTCCAGCTCTCCTGTAAGCCAATAAAAACACCATTTAAAGATATATTTAAAAGACATAGTCCAATTGGTACTTTATATAGCATTTGAATATTTTTAAAATATTAAAATTATAAAAATTAATAAGTCATTACGAGCAATAGATATTATTTCAGAAAAAGTATGAGAGAGAAAATTCCCTCAAATCGTCTCCAAATCAAATTGCTCCATTTCAATTGTAATGGGTCATCATATACATTCAAAAATATTCCTCTTAACCGTTTCATCTTTGTGGCTTAGAGAAATTAAAAACAATTTTATTATCACTAATAATAAATATCGATTTCATTCCCTTTAGTCTTCTTGCCTTTTTTGTCACCCTCTATAAGGAATTTTTGTCATTTTTGAAAACAAACAAAAAAAAAAATAAAAAAAAAGAAAATCAATAAAAAGTCTTTCAAAATTTCCTTTTCACGTTAATTGAATTTAAAAAATAATTAAAAAAAAAACAAAAATTACCAAATTATTTTTTGCAACTCTTTTTATGGCCAAAACTGAACTTCCGGGATTTAGTTTTTGAATAAAAAAAATTTTTTTTAACGTACTCTTCTGGATGTCTAAATTGTTTGTATAATTGTTTTGAAAGTAAAAGCCATTGGAGAATGGCTGCTAAACGTATTCCCAGATCAAGTAAAGATTCGCAGACTGTGAATGGTAAGATTAATAATATTTTCTTATTAGCGTGATGCATTGATACCATACAAATTCTTCTCCTCCAAATTCCCAGCAGAATTTGTTCTTCCGGCGAGCGACATAATAATTGTAGACTGTGGTTCAAGTGCTTCTAAAGCCGGTTTCTCCGGAGAAAGTCATCCTCGCATTTCAGTGCCCAATGTAGTGGGAAAACCGAAGAGAGGTGTTGCCATGGGTATACGTTCCGAAAAAGATTCATACATAGGTTGTGATGCTCAACAAAAGCGTGCAGTACTGAACCTTAGTTACCCTATAGAAAGGGGCATTATAACGAATTTTGATGATTTTGAAAAATATTTTGAGTACATACTACACGATGGTCTGAAACTGAGCAACATAGCCTCCAACTATGGTATACTGCTCACAGAAGTGCTTCACAATCCTTCTCGTAATCGTGAGAAATTAACGGAATTAATGCTCGAAAAGTTTCTGTTCAAATCATTTTTCTTAGCACCTACTCCACCCTTAGCCTTGTATGGTTATGGTATTTATTCTGGTGTAGTATTAGACTCAGGTGAAGGCCAAACTCAAATTGTACCTGTTTATGAGGGGTTTGCTATACGCTATGGTTCTCGCTACATACCCATGGGCGGTTATGATGTAAACCTAATGCTACAATACCTTTTACAAACAAATAGTATTTGCTGGCAATATTTTCAAAATTCAAGAGATAGAGAGTTTCTTACAGACATCAAAGAAACTCTAGGTTACGTGGCTGTGGACTATAGAAGAGAGCTATGCAAACATGCCCAACCATCGCAAATATATCGCTTACCCGATGGTAATCGTATAGAACTTGGCAGTGAGCTATTCCGTTGTACGGAGTGTTTATTCGAACCCTCCATATTGGAT
Source organism: Sarcophaga peregrina (assembly GCA_014635995.1). Lineage (NCBI taxonomy): Eukaryota > Metazoa > Arthropoda > Insecta > Diptera > Sarcophagidae > Sarcophaga > Sarcophaga peregrina. Next base: position 31,614,447 of record CM025790.1, read on the forward strand.
ATAAGAACTGGCGGCATACATGAGAATATCTATAGGGGTATACAATTATCTGATCCCTCCATTAAGCATATACTTTACAATCATATTGTATTAAGTGGTGGCAATACATTATTTAATGGCTTGCAGCAACGTCTCACTAACGAAATCAAATATATGGCAGAACCAAATGCTATCGTACGAGTTCTAGCAAAACCAGATCGTAAAAATTCTGCATTTTTAGGAGCCTCTCTATTATCATCATTGTCGAGATTTAAAGAAATGTCCATAACATATCCTGAATATTTTGAAATTGGTCCATCGATAGTTAATAGAAATGCTTTTAAAATAGCGACTGAATTTTGACCAATCAAAATTACAATACAGTGTTAAAACAAATTTTAAAATACGGCGAAAAAAAAAAACAAGTAGGAGATCAACTAATAAATATATTTTTTAATAAACTAATTAAAATAAATAAATTTTCGATAACGATAAGAGTTTAAAATTCTATAAAGTTACGTGATTAAAGAACGTTAACATAACCTGAGCTCAATCAATTTTAAACAATAACACAGCATAGGCAGGATTATGTTGTCTAATTTCATCCGAATGCCATCAAACTGAGATTAAATGACTCAAAGTGGTCTATCCATTATCAGGATAATCGCCACTTTGCATCAGATATATCCTTTGATCCAAACTTGCAAAATGTTATCACACAGTAAAAATAAAATCTTATTTTCTGTTTTACTTAGCATACCACATGTACGATCCTATATGATTCTAATACAACATACATAACATACATAATTGGTCATTACAACCCTTCAGTCAGGATTATTGACCTAGTTTCTCACACTACTTATGTTGTTATGTTAATTTTATGCCTAAGTGGCGGGACCTACAGTTTAAATTCGACTCCAAACGACAGATTTTTAGGAAACTTTTTATAGCACTTTTATTTACTCAGAGTTTTTGCCTGAAATCTACTGAGAAGAAATCACCAAAAAAAATACTTTTTGTATTTTATTTTGCTGTCTGGCCTGGGACTCGAACCCTGGCTATACGCCTAATAAGCCAGCATACTACCTACTAAACCACGGCGACTTCTGATACAAACCCTGTTGTTTTTTCGTCCGGAGTTTTATAGATACTTACACAGGTAGTTTAACCTGTGCTTGGAGATTGAAAGCAATATGTAGTTTTATAAATGATATTACGCTTATTAGTCACCTTAGTCTACAAGGAAGTGAATAAGCTTATAAGGCTTGTGGCCACGGTTCAAACCCAAGGCAACACATCTCCATCAAAAACGAAATATAAATGAATTTTTCCTGTCAACAGATTTCTGACAAAAAATTTGAGTATAAATAAAATTGTCATGCTTCGGCATCCATGCTTCGGCATATGCCAAGTTAAGGACGATCTTTTAATCGAGATGTTAACTACTACACTACCATTCAGGGTGACTGCAATGTCAGATCACATTTTCAACGTTCCTGTACAACCCTCGACCCTATGCGGAAACCAAAAGAAATGAAATTTTCAAACAGATATTGAATCTGAAAGTAATCATTGGAGTGCAAATCTGGAGCCTAATGCAAATGACAGACGATATATGCATATGGTATAGCATTATGTTCTCTTCTTCAGCTCTGCATCTAGCAATAACACCAAAATACTCTTCAAAATCTTGATGACTGTAAACTTGCCCACCAATGCTTGCGTATTAGTGTATACAAAGGCAAAAAGCAAACAGGGGCTGACCTATTATAATAATAATGATTTATCAATATAGAAACCTATACCTAATATTTATCTTAATATAATCACTTTAAGAGTCTCGACAGATCAAAATTCTTTAAGTGTATTGTATAATTTCTATTTTTTTTTTTTGTTTTTATTAAATTCTGGCATTAAAGTCGTATTTGGTTTAATTTTCAAGCAGTTGGTATGTTAATTACAGTTTGTCTTTTAGAACTTTTTCATTTGTAGTATTGGATTGCCATACTCTTTGTACTCTTGATAGGATATTAGATAATCTGGCATGCGGGAGGCGACACCCAATAATGAAGCACCCAAAAATATGACATTGTCACGTTCCGGTGAAGCTCTAACACTGACTTTAACATTGGGTCCAGCAAATGTACGCACTTCCCATATTAAACGATCTTTGATGCCATCAAACATGGTATTGCCACCGCACAAACATATATTCTTATATAATTCGTAGTGTATATCTCTAGGACAGGCTTGAATGCAATCAAAAATATTTTTCGCAATTCCACCCGTTTTAATGCCAATCATTTCCGGTTTAAAAAGTAACTCGGGCACCTGAAAGGCCTCCGTTATCATGCTCACCATGGTGCCATCATGCAATACGGCATTATCGACTATGTAAGTAGGGTTCTTTTGAGCATTTTGTATTGCTTCATCATAGTTGAGCACAACGTGACAGCCAATGCGTTTAATGTCATTTAGGATTTCGAGTTCATTGCGTTTGCCATGGAAATATTTTGAATTGCCATTTCTAGTTAAAAGTTGGCCCATATATTTACTCAGATCGTTGCCACCCAGTGGAATCTGACGGTAAGATTCGGGAATATAGTCGCCATTTTTAAATGCCAAAATATGAGTTTGACCTGCACCCGATTCTACCATAACACCAGTTGTACAGCCATAGCCATACATGCCCATAGGCGTTGAGGGCGCCAAAAAGAAACAATTGAATTCGAATTTTTCAAACATCATTTCGGCTGTTTTCTCTCTATTCGCTTGGGGATTATTAAATGGTTCGGTTATGAGCATTTGATGCATTTTAGGCTTAATGCGCATATCATGTTCGAATATGTACTCAAATATATCTTCCATGTCGTGCCAATTTTTAATAAAACCCTTCTCCATGGGATAAGAAATCTTATCGGACACGCCACCTCTAAATGCAGCTGCTCCAACTATTTTTGTAGTTGCAGCATCTACAGTAGATTTGCACACAACGGTTGGTAGCGTAACCAATGGTTTCTGTTGACCAGCGAAACCTGCTCTTATTTTTGATGTGCCACAGTCAAGTACTACCAACGAATTATGAATATCTTCCGGAAAGTCATCTATTTCCAAAAAATAAATTCAATTATTGTATGTACGATTGATAGCACTGTTTCGGGAGCTTACTATCTGATGTTTGTGTTTCAATTATCACCACTTCGGCAGCCTTTTTATAAACTACACGATAGTCATCAGCTGGATTGGATTTCTTTTCACCGCATGAACTACAATAATTTTCAAACTAAGAATCTCAGAGAAAGGAATATAAAATTGCAATTTATTGTAAGCAAAATTTACCCAAAACAACTCATATTGCCAGAATTTAGAATTTTATGGAGCCAAATTGGAATTTATTTATTAGAAATTTTTAACGTTGTTCCTAAATGTGTGCCAAACTGTGGAGAATTATTTTTTATTTTCATTTTCCTATGTCAAACCTATACAAGACAATTAACCTATAAATGAGTGCACGGGTCACTCCGGCATTATACGCTTTCATGATTAGGGATGGTAAATAATAAGATGGCCTATGTGGCCGTAACAATTATCGTACTATTGTACAGAAATATTTCAAGGTAAAAGGAATTTTCTTAGATTATTAGCACTTATTGCACTACAATCAACACTACATGGATACACGATACAAGAACCTTAGTGGTGCAAATTGTACAGATTTCAGCAAAAATGATTAACAAAAATATGGTATAAGTTTTATAGGCTTTTTGTTGTATTTTTACGTAAACAATGGAACGGCAATTACTGTAAACTACGGCCCGATATTTGAACAACAGTTCTCCAGTTCAATTTTAGTCTTATAATAACGAAAGCTGGCAGCTGGAATTGCAGGTATACCCTTCGATTCTAAACTTGTAAGAATAATTTTTTTTATCTTTGCGCAAATTAGAGAAATTCTTAACATAAACTAAGAGGCAGATGAAGAAGTCGTCGTAGTCGAGTAGATAAGTTAGTGTGTTGCCTGGTTAAACATGAGGCCACGGTTCAAAGCCTAAGTCAGAAATTTCCAGCAAAGTGAATACTAAAAAGATTGTTTCAGTCACTCCTCTCAGCAAATTTCTGACAAAGACTCTGAGAGAAAATAAAATTGCCATAATAAAGTATCTCAAAAATCAGTCGTTCGGAGTTGACTTTAATCTTTAGATCCCGCCACTCATGTATAAAATTGCCAAACACGATATAATTGGTGTGAGAAGCTAAGACGTCATCGTGGTGAGTAAATGGTTGTAATGACCAATTATGTAAGTATGTAATGGGCAGATTTGGTTCTAAAACTGTTCCTCGCATAAACCCCTGCTATTGGAAATAATTCATTGTTGTTTTTTTCTTATGAAATTAATAAACTCTTCTTAAAATCAATATTTCTTTAATTTTATCAATTTCAAATTTGATGGTAAAGTAAACATCTTAAATATTCATCTACACAGAATGAGAGGTTTCATGGAGACACCAGTTCTATTCCCCACTCATATAATATTAAGAACATATGAAAAAAGGGGTAAGGCATCCAGACGATAAAATATGAAAAAATTGCCATTTAATAGACTTATGGTTCGCTTTTGATTTTCTGCTGTCAGTCATCAACGTGCGATAATTAAAGTTGAAAATTTTCATTATTTTTTTATCAGTTTTATTTACCAACTAAATATTGTCCATATAATGCTATATTAAAGGATTTGTTTAATCATTAGCTTAAGTAAACATTTTAATTAGAGCCTAATGAAGTTATAACCCACTCATAATACTACTTTACAGTTGAGGTGAATAAAATATCAACGTTGATGTATTTTTATGTTATCACTTCTTTATAAGTGTAGTCGCGCTCTCACCCTCTTTTGTTTTGTAGCTGTTTCTTTCTGTGTAATACCTCCATTTCCTATTCTCCCTCCCCTTCCCTACAAACAAAGTACAATGGGTCAATTTCGACCTCCGGGTACTGTACTTGTCGGTTAAGACCTAACCTAACCTAAATGTTATCACAATAAACACAAACTGTAAGTTTGAGAAAAATTTGTAATTCGTTACAGTAAATAATAGCTGGTCTTCACACGGGGTTTTTCGAAAAACATATTCTTCTTAGGTTCCCAAATACTGGACAACAAAAAAAATGTTCTGGAGTCTCCTATTTTTCCTCATCGTTAGGACTTCTCCAGAATCTTTTTGCAAGTACGTCGTCTTTTTGTTTTTGTCAATATCCCCGTGCTCAGGAATACATGGAATGTCTTTTTATATCCTCTAGAGAGACCCAACATTCTTCGACAATCTTTAATGAAGTGCAGACGGGTTTAATGAAGTGCAGACGGGTTTAATGACTGCTTTACTGTTAATAGATATGCCTCTCCGTCTCCACTCTATATACACTAATACAGGATGTGTAGAAGGGAAATCTTTTAGCCATTATTTCAACCTGAATAGTACTACAGCAAACGAGTAGTGCTAAAGATAAAGTAGGATTTAGTTGTTTTTTAAACTTTGTTGAGTGATCTGAATCCATCAATGAATGCTTTAATGATGTATTCAAGGAGCATATAAGGATCTATCTGATATCGTGTGATATTAGGTATACCATCCAACCAACATATTAGTCTTTGGCGTTCCATATTCTGAGTGCTAAAAATCCTTTGTTATGTTATCAGTAAATCTCCTGTAATAATCAAATTTTTGTATTACTGCTATATTTTAAAACACTACTGTAAACAAATTTTGTGTTCCAATACAATGTAAAAATTATTTCATTTGACAAAGAACCATGAACGTTACAACACTACGTAATGATTATTTACGGCAGTACGGAGTTTCCAAAGAGTCAGAAGAAATGGATTTACTTGTGGCCAATGCCTTACGACTGGTCGTAGAAAATGTATTCGTGAATCAATCGAATACATTTATTTTTACCATCTCAAATACTGGCTATTCAGTAGATGCTGTAATTAAAAAACTTTTGTCAATAACGGGTTTTATTGCCGTGCAAGCTCATTGTGCCTGGAGAATAATGTAAAGTATACTGCAGAAGCCATAGGCAGTCGTTATTGCCATCTAATTATGATTGATTCCTTTAAAAGTCTGGTGGATACTAATATAGTGAAGTATAGGCAAAATTCGAATAGTTTGGAGTATTATTTTATTTATCTGAAGACGCATGATACGAAAATGAGTCATGAAATGGAATTAATATTTCACTATTGTTACGATAACTATTGGCTGCATTGCAATGTCATGGTACAATCTAGCAAAGGAGAGGTACTGGTATACAGCTATTTTCCTTTTAAAGCAAATAATTGCTTTCAAACTGAACCTGTATTGATTAATCAATTTAAAGAAGATCGTTTTGTAAATCGTGAAATATTTCCCAATAAATTACTGGATTTACACGGATGTGCTTTGAAAGTAAGTACCTGGCATACACCACCATTTGTGGCAAATTATAGGAATAAAAGATTTCCGGGACTTAATGTTACTGGTTTCGAAATGATTACATTAACACAAATCAGTCGTTTGATGAATTTTTCCCTAGCCATCGAATGGATATCGTTCAACAGAAATCAATCACCTGAAGCGGCTTTATTAGAAAAGGTTTGTAGTTGCAGTAAATAAAAAAAATTGTACTCAATTATTGTTGTTTTTACTGCAGATAAAAAATTATGAGACCAACATAACCTTGGGCATTTTTAGGAAGACAACAGCTCGTGATAAAATTGCCACACCCGTTTCCACCACATACTCTGTGCCTATTATACCCTTAGTGCTACGCAAGGTGGCCTCTGTAGAATCCATTGGCATATTGACGTTCCCATTTGATTACATTACATGGACTTTAATGATAGCTTTCTATATTATGATGGTATTTATCAATGTTATACAAACTAAAGACATGAAAGCAAGTATTTTCGATACGTTTGAAGTTGTTATTGGCAGCACCAGTAACAAAGTACCACAAAAATCATCTACCAGAGTGCGTTTCATGACAACCATTGTCAGCTCTTTTATTTTGCGTACCGTCTATCAGTCGTTGTTATATCTTATATTTCGCTCAAATTTCTATCTGGTGCCACCGTTCAGCTTGAGTGGTTTAGCCGAAGAAGGTTACCGTGCAGTGGCCACTGAAGTGACAGCTGAATTTCTACTGCAAGTACCAGAAATTGCTAATAAAACTTTGCCCTTAATCATTACAAATAGTTCCAGTGAAATGTCTCCAATGCGTTTTATGGAATTTCATCGCAATGAATCTTTAGTTGCCATGTCAACCAATGAATTTGCTTTACGTTATGTACGCGAAGAATTAACATTTCGCACAGTCATACGTGTTTTACCCATTGACATTACAGATCAGCATATCAGTTTCTACTTAACAAAGCATTCGTATTTGATTGATCGTTTCAATGATTATGTTTCACGTTTACATGCCAGCGGTTTGCTTGAAATATGGCAACTGTGGACGAATTCTGAGTATAAAGTTACTCAAAGAACTGTATCAGCCAGCGACTACGAAGGTACACTGATTATCAGTTTACAACAAATTATCGGATTTTTAAAAGTAATTGGCGTCTTGCATTTAATATCGTTTGTGTTTTTTGTGCTCGAAATGTTATCTTCTAAGTATAAGTGGTTACGGAAGTTCTTGTAAATTTATTACGAAATATATAATATTGATGCAAATTTTAATAAAAAGAAATTAGATTAAAATTTAATGTGAGTTCACACAAAAAAAATTTTCTTTTAGAAATTTTGAATGAGTTTGTCATTAGAAAATAAAAATAATAATGAATGGAATTAATGTACTTAAGAATTTTATTATACAATTTGTTAACATGCACTCAGTGCAGTAAGGATGGCTAGTTAGGGAAGATACGGACCAAAAAGAATATTAAAGGAATTATGAAGAAAGGATTAAAGCCTCTTAAATTTACAAATCAAAAGCCTTCTGTGGGACATAAGTGGTAGTCGAGCAGTTTATACCTCTTATTAAATGTATTGGAAGTTACATAAAAATAATGCTAAAAGCACAGACGTTGTTTATTTCTGCATTAAATTATACACTAAAGCTACGCTATTTTGCAAATTTTTAATAAAACATTAATTTGTTAAACAGTGTGATTTCAAGTAGAAGTACCTTTTGTTTAAAATTCAATTAAAACTTATTCCCTTTTTGTTTCGTTTGGTTTTTTGTTACAAAATAATTAATATCGCTATTCATCGCTAAATGTTTTCATTCATACACCTTTGCATACATTTCAATGTGATTCAGCCGCAATTTTTGTTTATCATTCAAATGACCTAAATTGGATACCACCAAAAGAGGTCCTTTTCTCCGTTTCATTTTCATTTGTTAGGATTGAAATGCCTTTTTCTTCATGCTGATTGTCGCTCAGTTTGTTTTGCGGTTGATTTAATTTCGAAATGATTTTATATTCGAGTGCCTGGGAAAAGAACATGATTTACATACCAAATGAAATGACGCCTTCGTACGTCAAATATTTTTTAAAGAATGTTTATGAATTTTATTCAGAAAGATTGTCCTGACACCTGATGGTATGGCAAGATAAAAAAATTTTCTGCATAATTAAATCGTATTTTACTTACGTGCTTAGGTTCAAACACGTGTTGTGCTGAATTAAAAACTTTCAGAATAAATTTTAAATGCTGGAAAATTCTTTAGAAACCTAATTAAAGGAAGTTGAAATGTAAAGAAAATGCAAAATCAATAGAATTTATTTGTGAAAAATTCCTTTTTCGGAAATGTTTTTTGAACAATTTTCAATGGCTTAAATGTTTAAGAAATTTTGAAATGAAAGTCAAAAAAAAAAACTTTTGAAGAAAAGAAAACGTGTTTGTAATTGGCTGATTACATGAAAATGTTTAAGAAGTTTAGTTTTTCTCCCTTATTTATTATGAAACTCAATCATAATTATCACGTGTTGTGATTTATTTAAAGATTAAATCCATATTAAATCAGAAAGATTTTCAAAGACAAAATATGTTACATATGTATATAGCAATATACATATTTTCATTATTAAATAAAGAAAAAGAAAATACAAAACTTACATAAAATTTAAAAATACTTTTTTAGATCTTATTTAAATCATAAACGAAAATATTTGCACATTAACCTACCACGGGTTTGAAACTCTTGTTATAAGTTGACCTGTATGTGATAGCCATTGATAAACTGAAATTGTAAGGTTAGAGAATTACAATATAATAAAATATGTGACAAAAGTAAAAAAAAAGAACTATGGATTCAATATACATATTAGCCCTACATTAAACCACACGTTTCAGCAAAAAGGAGCAATTTTAGCAAGTACAAATGCATGATATCGCTGATGATATATAAGAATAATTATTTGTGATTATACGCAAACTTGTTTGTCTAGGGTACCCGATAGTCTACTTGGTAGTGCTTTAAACTATGCACATTAAGGTCTTGGGTTTGAACTAATTTTCATCAAAAATTATCTTCTCCGATGGACGGCGGTGAGCATGGAGGACGATGAGCATTCCTGGATGAATGGGTTCGCGAATTTGAATTTCAGATGATACCAATCAACATAAGATTAAAAAAAGTCACTGTTTAAAACTGTTTTTGTGGGCAACGAAAGCAGTTGAAATTTCTTTAAAAACTGCATTGGCCAAGCCATTGGGTATTCTGCACGTGCAGGTTGCAGTCATGATTATAACACGTGTATTTAATGTGAACTGGCCATCGAAATCATATGAAATGACATCGTTAGACTTTTTTAAAATTTTTTTTTAATTCCGGTGCATGAAAATAATTTCAAGATGATCGATACCGTCAACCAGATTTACACATCAGGCTCATGGGAAATTGAACCCATTCGATGCACTCTAATCAAATAAATCGCAGCGGTCATTTAAACAATGTTATGTTCTTCTACACATCATGGCATCAATAGATCCTTTAAACGAATAAAAGATTTCGATTTGTTTTATTTACATTTTTAGGACAGGAAACGTTGAAGATACGCTTAATACTATGGTAATATGCAGAAATTTGCGACCTAGTAAATACTGATCTATTCTACGCCAAACGCTGTGCTCAAACCGGCAAGACGTATTTTATTTGGCTTCCAAAAGGTTAGAAAAATTTTCTATTATTAATAAATTGCCATAATCTAGTAGGTAGCGGGTTGGCTTGTTAGACGTGAGACCACGTTTTGAATCTCAGGCCAGACATCTCCCACAAAATGAAAAAATATTTCTTCGCTGACTTTCAGTAGATTTTTGACAAAAATTCTGAAAGTAAAGAAAAATTGCTATAAAAGGTTTCCCAAAAACTTTAAACTGTAGATACCGCCACTCAAGCATTAAATTAACACACACAGCATAACTGGTGTGAGAAGCTGTTATGTATGTGTATGTAAGTGGAACAAATATAGGTTGAAGTTGAATTCGTTGGCGTTGCTCTACTTTAATTACGACTTATTCCCTGCATCTAAAATTCAAATAGAAGATCTAGCCGTAATTTGGTAATTTAAAATTTGTGAATGAATAACTTTTGTTAAAGACCACTGGCTCCTCCTAAATGCTAATGCATTTGTATTATAAACACCAAGGGAAGAAGAAAATGTTAAACATAGACGGCTATAAGATATTCTGCTCCATTTTGAATAGTGTTAATAAAAAAAAAAAAATATCCTTTTAATGAAAACCATACTTAAATATTCGCATAAAATATGTATTCAATTTAATATTCACTAGTAGGGGTCTTTCTTCATATAAACGGAAAAGGGTCAGACATTTCTACGGTTAAATAAACAACAAAAAATACCACAAAAACCTCAAAAATATAAAAGAACCAAAATGAAAGGGTTTTACAGTATTTACACATAAAAAGGAAACAAAAATTTTAAATCTAGAAAAAATAAAACAACAAATAAAATAATAAACTATACATACATACATACATAATTATGTTTTAATAGGAAAAATTACTGCAAAAAAAGAAAAACAACAATTAATTTAATTACTAAGAAATAAGGGTCGGTGTTGTCAATGCATACCAAATGAATAAATACGAAAGAGAATTTTTTATAAAATTTTTAATTCCAGCCTTTACATTCGAAATAATGTTTCAAAGAATGAATGAAATATGTTGGCATGGAAGAAATTTAAAGAGTAAAGCAAAAAACTACACACAAGGAAACGGAAGTTAATCACCTCCATTACGTACACTTTAATGTTGATTCAGTATTACGAGTATTATAATATTACGAGTATTATAAGTATTATAAGTGTATATATTACGAGTATTATAAGTATACTTATTAGTATGAGTGTTCTTTAATGACCTTATGCCATAGAAATAAAACCTCTGTTGTTGACAATGAACAATTAAATTTTGCTTGTATTCATACAAAGTTTTTTTTTGTCCTTTTCTGCAAATTCTTTTTAGAAGCATAATTATAAATTCTATTGTCAGATATACAGGGTGTTGAAATAGAAATTAAATGTCATACAATATAACATTTACATGAATTGGAATAAAGAATACAAACTGATCTGTTATTTTCAAGAAAATTGTAAATGCTTATGAATATTTTCTTTAATTGACTGATTAAATGTGTACTTGGTGAATCCTTCCTAGTTATTATATTTATATCGCTGTTAAAAAAAAAAACTCGAAAGAATACATCAAGTTTGGAAATCTTTAAATTCCCCTTAGAAATCAACGCTTAATGTGAATGACTTACTCACGTCTTACAAACATACTAACGAAATATCAGAATTTAGCAGTTTAATGTGATTACGCAGAGGACTCATTAGTCGAGACATTGTAAACGATTTCGAGGAATTTAGAATACATCGAAGGATTCGTTTTTTATTTAATATTTTATAGTCTTGTAGCATAGTTGGTAGTTTGCTGGCTTATATTCCCATATGCACTTTTATTTAGTCAATATTGCGTTAATTGAGTATAAGTGTTCAGGCATAACAATATTCGGAATTCAGCTTACTCAATATTCATTTCACAACTGGTAAACAACAACATTGTTGACATTTGAGTTGTCAAATGTAAACAGAAAGTGTTGGTTTAATTGTAATATGCTCACTAAACACACTTATGACAGTGTTGCAGTTATTAATTGAAATGTTATATGAAATATTGTATTTAATAATGGTGCGATTTACGCAATTAGGTGCATATCTGAACTCTGAAAAAAATGTTGAAAAAAATAATAATTCCTTCGCTCGTCTATATATTCAGGCAAAAGCTCTGAGGATATCTGATATATGAAATGAATAAACTTCCCGCTGCTCTATGATGAAACAAGTATTACTACGTGGATGGTGTGAAAAGTTAGGCCGTAATTTGGACAAAGAATTAAGACGTTCAATACTGTATTAATGTGGACAAGGAATACGTCTGACTTTTTATGATTTCATTGTATTTTAGTTCAATGCTGCTTCCGTTCAACTGTTTTATCGCTAATACAAGATATCTAATGAAATAGTGTAACCTGATAAAGTAACCTGTTGTTGTTACTTTTGAGTACTTTTACAAAACAATTATTTTTCCTTTGCAGATTGTTCAATAATGTAGGCATAGAACGTTACATCGGGAATTTGTTTCTTGGCGGTACTATTTGCTCGTAAAACTATTAGTTTTCAGAAGTCTTTTCTGTACTCACAATCATTACATTACATCCCTTTAATCAGGATTATATATATTATAACTTCTCGCGCCACTCAAGTTGTACGTGTAGATTTTATTCAAGATTCAAATACAAGAAAAAGATTTCATTCTGGCCTCAGAATTTAAAAATTAAAAGACTTCAATTCCTCAGCGAATATTTCGTCCCTGCAATTTAGTTTAAGCCATTAAATAAAGTTTAAAAACGATTGAAAAATATAATATTTAGATTTTGTATAAAATATAAATTACTGAGGTGTTTTCTATGTAAAATTGTCTTCAATAAATTTTTTATAAACGATCTTTTATGTCTACACCAGAGATCAGCAACGAGTATTCAAAACGATGAGTAGATTCAAATCACACTTAAAATTTTTGATTCATACTTTCATGCTTAATTTAATATGATACTCATACTACTCATACTCAAAGTTGGAAGTATTCGTCGTATTCATACTTAACAATACGCATGATGTTATTGACTTCGACTCGTCTCTACTTAATATTTACACGAAGCACAAAATAAGTATGATTCGCGTACGAACAGTACTATACTTACAAAAAGATTGTGTGTATGCTTTGCTTGTTGACTTTGTCTTTCCTTTCTTCTTTATTTGTATATGCAACAACAACAAAGGCTGTAAATTTTAATTAATGACTCGTGCCACTCGAATCATTTATAAGTATTTTTCTAAATTTATGAATCAGAATGAGTAAGCGTATGAATCAAATATATTTCATACTTACTCATACTCATTGCTACTTATACTTAATACTTATACAATGTTGTAGCGAGTATGAATGAATCAGAGTATTTGAATTTCAATTCTGTTGATTCACTCATACTCAAAATTGCATGGGCGCTTATGAGTAGCGGAAAAAGGATTCATTGCTGATCTTTGTTCCTGATACACAAAATTACTTTCAACAACGAACATTAAACTAAGGTCGGATAGAACCAATGTGGCTTGAGAAAAAGTAGGACGCAATAAGAAAATACACAAAGAGGATGTGTTTTCTAGGCAAAGTGGAATTGCAACCTATAACACCTTAATTCAGAAACAGAGAACTCTATGTTCCATAATGCAATATATGGTCGTAATATCAAAGATGAGCTTCTAATAAGATAAGGTTTAAATAAGAACTAGAAAGAGTATTCATAAATTAATACATATGTACGTATATCTTTCGTATATATATTTACAGGATGTACAGAAAGACATACAGTGTATATATCACACTTGGCATACTTTTACTTAACTTACAACATGCGATTACAGAGCAAGTAACAAACTCGTTGCATTTGTAATCTTTATTCTCAAGAGTTAACAACACGAGTAAACCAGCGGCACGAGTAAACTATAAAAGAAACGAAAACAATAAATGTATCCTTAATCGAAATATCCTTAATGTACATATAATATTGAAGATGAATTGTTGTTTAATATCCACTGGATATCATTTTCAATACAACAAAGCAATCATCCCCCAATATTATCGTAAACAAAAATCATCATTTATAACCGACAATACATACTAGGACACAAGCTGTGCAACGTTAGCATTTAATATCAATGTTTCTATGTGTGTGTATTTATTTATGAGGATGAGGGAGGGATTCCTTGCCAATGACCTCTAAAACACATGTACGCCATATAAAATTTTGATTGTGATTGTAATTGTAATGACATCTTGAAGGTTGTGTGACAATGACTTTGACTTTTACAAAGATTTTCATTTTCGTTTTCAGCTTTTTAATATAATTCATTGCTGCTGTTGTTGTTCTATAACCTCTGTTGCTATTGCTATTGTTGTTGTTGTTCATGAAGTTTGTTAAAGAAATTCATCATTAAGAAATTTCAAAAGTTTAATTAAATTTATTTTGTATTTGGTGTGCAAAAGGAAATCTCATTTTGAAATGAAGAAACAAAAATAATATTTTTGAAATTGAATTTATCAAGGAAACTGGAAATCTGGAAATAAGGAAGGAAGGACGGAAGGCAAAGTAATAATTGGGTAGGAATGTGTTACAGTGTTGCAAATACTGTATGTACATGTCATAAAAGATGTTGTGCTATTATAATAACAGCATGTAATGAAAAAAATTAAAAATCTTTTATAAATTAACCAATAAAAATAAAAAAAAATTTGATTAAGAAAATAAGCTTCCAAGATAAGGGTAAAAATGAAACAATAAAATGAAAATAATTAACAGCGTTGCAGTTAAAAAATCCTTGCAAATGGTTACTAAAAAATTTAGCTCGATTTTTGACGATTAGTTATCCTCAGAACGACTTCTTGGACAACTACTTTAACTGATATCGGCTTCAACTTTTATCAAGTGTCAAAGTTCGGAACTCCACGTTGAAAGCACGATAGATACACACACACGTACATACATAATTGGTCATTACAACCCTTCAGTCAGGATTACGACCTAGCTTCTCACACCACTTATGTTGTGTGCGTTAATTTTACACATGAGTGACGGGACCTACAGTTTAAAAACAACTCTGAACGACAGATTTTTGAGAAGCACTTCATGGCAATTTTATTTACTCTTAGAGTTGTTGGCAGAAATCTGCTGAGAGCCAATCGCCGAGAAATATTTTTCAACAATTTCCCTGGCCTTACGTCTAATAACACTACCAACTAGACTACGGGGTCTAATAGATAAGTTCTGATAAATGAGGTCAACTACGGTCTTCTTCTCATGCATTCCAACAAGAAAACGTTAGAGGGAGAAAAGATAGTTAGTCCTCTTATTGATCAAATTAGTGAAACATAACAAGACTGTACTTGCTCTCAAGTATATGTACGTGCCTCTCGATATATGCAGTTTAACTGAGATAATTGAAACTTCTATCCTTAAAAATATGTTCGTCAGATCGTCAGCGAAGCATTTCAATATCTCTATGTCTTGAAACCCAAATGAGAGCTCGAATGTCCACTTTTAATATATGGGTACAGACATTATTGTAACGTTCATAACGAACTTCATTGAAATCCGGCTGTCACTAAATCAAGAGATTTTCAGGAGAAATTTAATTACCAAACGAGTTTTGCATAGTTTTCAGTATGATCATGTACCATCTTATGCAAGTGCTTCAACAATGAGTTTTCCTTCAATTACCCAGCATCCAGGATATGAGGATAACCGCGAAATGTCTTTCTATTCTCTTCAGAAGAAAAAAGATGCATAAACTTTTCACATTCAATAAATGTACCTCCTTTAACACTCCATATACTCTGCTACAGGATACGTAAAGGACAATCTATTTTTCAAAACACATTAAAATTTGTTCTTGTGGTATTCAGTGTAATTGCCGCATTCACAGCCAGTTAATTTGCCAATACGTCTACTGGTAGTATAATAAAAACTAGTTAAGGCTCTCTTGAGCCGATTTGTATAATTGTAAAGCATAATGTACGGATAAAAAAATATCATGTTCACAGGCATGTAAATATTGTAGTCGTTAACAAATAATTCAGCCGAGAAGCAAATTAAATATTAAGATGGCAGGGTACTATGTTTCTTGAAGCCTTAATATTGTAGTTCAGTAAAAAAAAATGGCGGATTTCTATTTCAAATATAATAATAATCGAAGCCGCCGTGGTCTAATAGGTAGTGTGTTGGCTGATTAGACGTAAAGCCAGGGTTCGAGTCCCAGGCCAGACATAAAAATAAAATACAAAAAGTATTTTTTCGGCGATTTCCTCTCAGCAGATTTCTAGCAAAAACTCTGAGAGTAAATATAATTGCCATGAAAAGTTTCTCAAAAGAAATCTGTCGTTCAGAGTCGACTTTAAACTGTAGGTCCCGCCACTTATGTATAAAATTAACAGACACAACATAAATAGTGTGAGAAACTAGGTCAATAATCCTGTCTGAAGGGTTGAAATGACCAATTATATATATGTATGTATGTATGTAATAATGTTACGTTTTAAGATAATAACAATTTATGTATTTGTGCAGCGCTTGAGCTGACCAACTTCTTCCCTAGTTTGGTGGAATTCGGTCAGTAAAGGGACTGCGCTTACCTGGAGCGTCACAACGGGCTGTGTGCTTGAACGGATTTTAGTAATCAATGCTCCCATTACGACCTAACCGAACCTAACTTTACGTTTTTGGTACTAACTCTTTAAACACCTATCCCTGTATTACTAGGTAAATGGCAAAATTTAAATGCACTCAATAATAAAGCCTTACCTTAAGTTTAGACATGTTTTTCTCATTCAAACATACTGAATAAAATGTATGATTCATTATATAGAATATAATTTTAACTTAAATTATTAAATTGATGGCTTTATTTTTGCACTGTAAAGTTCAAATGTGAATAGCTAATGTAGTTTTTTTTCTTATCAATTTCTGCATGATTAAAAGTACAAAAAATCGAAAAACTATTCATAAATGAAATCAAATAATAAAAGTCAACAAACAAATAACACAAGTTTATTGACATTTAAAGCATAACTATTGAACTTAAAATATACCCCGCCCCCCTTAATTATTCATATTATTCATGGGCTATTGGAAAAAATTGTATTTTAAGTTATCCTTTGTATATATTGAGCATGTGTATATCGAATATGTGTATGTCGTATTCAAAAAAGATTCTATTCTATTAAAAGTAGGGAAATGGAGGAGAAATTAAATAAAATTCATGGTCGATTAGACCTCACTACATACATAATACCCTACAGCAGAAACCAAATATCGACGTCTTCGTCCTATAACATTCTAAGTCGAAAAAGTGTATTTGGAGTTATGAGCTCTCAAAGTTTTCACGTGCCACATGACTATATGTGTATTCTAAGTAGATTTTTCCCTATAACTATCCTAGAGAACGTAAAATTTATATTTATTATAAAATGTAAGAACATTACATAGAACGTTATAGAATGGAGGCGTCGATATGTATTTATTTGAGAAAATTATAATCCTATATCGCTCGTACGTCGCTCATCATGAATTTTAAATGATTTTTGACTTCGATTTCATAAGTACTATTGATCGAATTGAATGCTTATTTTAAAGATTGAATCCTAAAACGATTTGTAATAATCTAATCTGCTCAAAAATTTATTATATGTTGCTGTAGTTGTAGTTGTACAGCCCCTACGCTGACCAATTTCATTGATGAGGTTTAAAGAATTCGTTCAGTACAGGGAGAGTGACTATCAAAGCTACCACGCTAACCTGCCAACCTTCCTATTGTAGTAGTAATAGAATATGCTATTCCACCCGTATAGGGCATCAACTAAAAATATAACAGTAAGGGCCATTATTACAACTTGTCCTTAACTAAAAGGAGGATTTTAAGGGGCAGATAAATTGCTTTTCATTATTATGAGTACTCAATAAGATAGAAATGATCGGTAAGCTAAAAAGAAGATCATCCTACTTTTAACATTTAAAGTTCACTTTATGTTTGAATTTGCCATATCATGTAGAATTTTCGATATGGTAACTTCATATTTAAACAAAATGTGCCTATACAACAAATAAACGAAGTCCGCTATTGCCACTGCGTTAAAACAAAAGTTGTTCAATTGAATAGTTTTATCGCCTATGCTCCGGCACTCCCATATTTTACTTCTATTTTATCTGTTGTAATAAAAGTTGTAATAACACAAATCAGTTAAAGGTAACTTTACAGTTCCCCTTAGCTAAAGGTACCTTTCTTTAACTAAGCCCAAGTTTAACGGGATGTTATAATAATGGCCCTAAATAAAAAAAAACTGTTATTGTAGTGGTCATAGTATATTCTTTACATGATTGTAATACGATTCAATATTTGTATCAGAAAAGAATGAATATTATTTGCTTAAACATTTAAATATAAATTAAGGTGGTTCTTCAGGGCGATAAAAATTTATCAAAAAAGTCTCTGAAAATTTATTTTCTTCCATTTTATAAAACGAATTTCTAAACTACCCTAATACATAGAATCATTTTTGTTATTTTCATTTATAAATTTGTCTGTACATGATTATAATGATAACATTATTCCATATCCAGCTGAGTACCATTAGACTACAAAGAATTCATTGTCTTCGCATATATGAATATTATCGCACGAAGTTTATCTATTTATTTGTGGCTGCATTAACAAATTATTTAAAGTATTCCGTTTTATTATTTTTCTAAGCCGAATAATTCTAGAAAAGAAGAGAAACCCTACAGCTATTTTCGATGTATCTCTTCCTTTTTTTTTTGCTTGTATTGAAATAGAATTTTCAACATTTAAGTGGCTCTACCTGCTGACATTGAAACAATTTAATTCTATTAGAGATTAAAGATCTTTTGTTTGTGGTGGAGTCTTGAAGAAAATAATAATTCGTCTTCTACAAAAAATATCATAAAAAACCAACCAATTAAAGGAATATAATATAAACAAAATATTTTCAAATATTAAAAGAGTACGAATTAGAAATTTTGCTGCCAAGAAAAATATGTGAATGTGAAATGAATTGGAAAGCAAATACAGTAAATAAAACCAATAAATATGAGATCCATTACAACCTAAAACAAATATAAACACAAATAAAATTCAAAGACTCACTTGTTCATTTAAGAAATAAACATTTCAATGGTTTTGTAAAGTTAAATTTACAAATAAAAATAATTTACCCACTTATTGGATTGGATTGGATTTTATTAACAGTGAGCGTCAAAAGAAAGTGTACATTAAAAATAAATGTATATTAATAAACAGCCATTATTTTCATTTAAAATTGTTTCATTAAGAATTTTTAAAATTGAAATAAAAACCCAAAAAAAAAAAAAAATTAATTCGAAATATTGTCAAATTTGTTCGGGCACTCTCCTTAAGTGGTAAAAGTTGAGTTTGGTGATCATTAGAATCTTATGCCTGGTGCACACTTTCTCTTAACGCCCACTGTATAGGAGCGTGTGTCTATTTAAGTGTTAAAATTGATTGCCTTAATTTTTATTGTATTCCAAGCCATTCCATTCCTTTCTATTCTAATCGATTTTATTTTATTTACAGTTTTGTTAACAGCAAAATGTTTCATTTTCTTAACAAAATATTAGTTCTTGAAGACGTCTTCAGCAACGATGTAAACAGCAACTATAGCAGTAGCGGAGAAGATGTTCTTGTATGGCTCCAATGAGCCATAACTAATGTTTAGGCTATTGATTACGTTTAATAAAGTGTAAAAATCTAAGCTTATTCTTTCAATTTTAAACTTGTTTAAGAAATTTTGTTTCAGGTTTAAGATGTCTGTCTGTCTGTCTGGTTTTGTTCATTTAATTCTTAAAGCAATCCTAAAAAGGTCAATAAACTTTAGTTATTGGAGGATTTCCTGAATGAAAGACATTTTATAAGATATTAAACTAATGAGATGAAGTAAAAATATGTGCCAATAACAGTAAGGAAGACAAATACAAATAGGAATTTCAATTGTTAATAGGTAAAGATAGGCAAAGTATAATTTCTAGAAGACCCATTGGGTCGACTTATTGTATGGTTTGTTATTCCGAGCTTCAGATGAAAGTCTCAATATTACATACACACACACATACACACATAATTGGTCAATCACCCTTTAAAAAACCTTCAATCAGGATTACAACCTAGCTTCGTACACCACCACTGTTGTGTGAATTAATATTATCCATGAGTGGCGGGATCCACTGACTTCGGGATGCTGGCTTCGGGATGCTGGCTTCGGGATGCTGAATTTGAGCGCTGAGAACGTTGTTGACTCAACTCATTCGTGTCAGGTGGAAGTTCTCCTGACCGGGTCTTCTTTTAGTCCATACGCCTATGCTCGATATGAGCCTGTGGGTACATCGTCCCTTGATGGAATTAGACCAGTCCTGGTGTCATCTATCCATAGCATCATCAGTTAGTTGAATAGGGTTCGAAAAATCTGTTCCCCTCTTTACCTCATATTTCCTCCTCTCTATATCCATTACTAGCTTCATGGGCATCATCCCCGCAATCACTAACGCTGCCTCAGTACACAACTCATTCGTGTAGAATATATAATGTGTCATGAACAGTGTGGAGCATAGTCCTGCGCAGAGTCTTCACATAGATTATCGATAAAAATATTGCATTTTTACTAGACATCTACCAATGACAGCAGGACAATAGCAATTGTTCTATGGTCTCCCCTTCATTCTCACATCCGTTGTAGTCGTAAAACCCTACTTCATTTGAGACAATCTCCGTTAATCACATCCAAAAGCAAGGCCATGTAACCTCTTTTTGATTGTAATCATAGAACTAATACGCCTGCTGTTAAATTAGTGACATAAAGATCTAGTTAACCAACAGTTGTACCCAGATTCAATTAAATCCATAGGAATCCTGATTCTAGTCCTGATTAGCTCATTTTTCTTTACATTCGCCTGCAAGTTCCTGTGCCCAGGGAACAATTCGATTCGAATATTAAACTGTTAAGTCTCTTCACAAAGGAAATGCAACAATCGACGACAAGTTTCGTAGTCAAGAATGATCAAGAACAAAAAAAAAAAGAGAAAACAGGATCCAAAATCAAATCAAAGGCTATACAAAATATTGTTTCGAGTCCTATGAAACTGAATTCCATTCTACTTGTTAGCAATATTGAACTCATATCGTAGAATGCAGATTAGTCCTAATTTATACTCGAACGAGTTCTAGGCTCTCACAACGTTCTTGTTTATTATCTGACACTTAGTTTTCTTGTTGAAAAAAAATCTTGAAAGCTAAATTAACAAGTTTATTGATTATTTACGAACCGTATCTCAATGTATAGATATTTTTAGCAAGCCAGGTGGTTCAAAAACGAACTGCTTATCTTTAATCTATTAATGAACTCACAGACAGTGTTCTATTCTCTGCATACATTATGAATAACAACAAACAAGAATAGAAGAATAGTTTTTTACAAACCACTTGCATTCTTATGTAACTCTTGCAATTTTTTTTATTGTTTTTACTTCCTTATATTTAATAAAATTTTATTTATTACATAATTTACTCAATTAATTTATTTATTATTACAAAATATTATTCAGTTTTTGTTTTTGCTCATTTTGTATAAAAAACAAAAAAAACGAATAAAAAACAATCCACATTTGCAATTCATTCTCTTGAAAAGCTTTAACATTTGTTTGCAGTATTTAATGCATGAAAATGATTAATAATCTTTGAAAAGAAAATGCATTACAACGATTTTAATTATACATTTATTTAAACAATAAATTAATTTCAATAAAAAAGTTAAAAATAAAAAAAATTTTCAATCTGAAGTAAAAAGAGATTAATACAGATGGGAATTAATTACATGAGCAATAAACGTTTTTCATTGACTAATTTTAGAAACTTCTACATGTATTGCATGCACTTAGAGAAAAGATGTTGCCTGTATTAGGAGTGTTTAAGCCGGAGGTCCACACCACGCGTTCTACGCGTTCTCGCATTCTAAAAAAGTAGAATTAATGTATTTATATGGTGCAAGTTACACGCACAAAAGAGTAGGATGCCAAGACGCATAGAACGCGTAAAGTAAACCTACTTTCTACTTTTGTAAGCATCACAAGCGGCGCGCACACAAAACAGGTGACTTTGACAAGTTGTTTTGTTTTAATTTATTTAAATTTTTCAAAGAACAATGGAGGAAAAATTATTCGAAGCTGTGAAAAAACATGAAGTCCTATATAAAAAATGCTCACTTGTTTATTTTCAACTCCATTAATTCTATAAATTCTTTAAAAATTTCAATTTCATTTGCCATTTTTGTACGAAATGTTTTATTTTATTTTCAATCAAAACAAACATTGGCACGTAAAAAGCGTTGCATGTAACTTGAAGCGTAGAACGCGAACAACGTATGAAACGCGTGCTGTGGACCTGCAGCTTTAAAGAGCTCGATGAAACTCATTTTAATAGTTCTATTAATTGAATATAAAATTAAAAAACCTATTGTTCCTAAAAGAGCTAAACTTTAAAACTTTTCAAAAGAGGTCGATGTTTTCCCAAACTTTAAATAAAGTAAGGCTTAAACCTGTGGAAACAACGGCAATAGAGTAATAAATTATACACTTCAAATCGAGCTCTTCTGGTGATCTTAGATTTCCCTTCTTTGGCGTCCCCCTATTTTTTATATACTTTGTAGAGCTATTTGATGTAGTATAATTTCAGAAATGCACTCATACATACATACATAATTGATCATTACAACCCTTAAGTACACCACTCATATTGTGTGCGTTTATTTTATATATGTGTCTGGTGCCGACACACAATGAATCATTTTTCCGCCACTCATCAGCACTCATGCAATATACTCAAAATTGCATGAATGAATCAACTACTCTGATTATTTCGTACTTGGTACAACATTGATTTATAAGTACAAGTAGCAATGAGTATGAGTACAACGTTGACATCAAACTCACAGCATACGAAATGTGTTTGATTCATACGCCTACTCATTTTGATTCATAAATTTAGAAAAATACTTATAAGTCATTCGAGTGCATATACAAACAAAGAAGAAAGGAAAGACAAAGACAATAAGCAAAGCATACACACAATCTTCTTGTGAGCATAGTAGTGTTCGAACGCGAATCATACTTATTTTATGCTTCGTGTAAATGTTAAAAAGAGATGAGTCGAACTCAATAACATCATGCGTATTGTTAAGTATGAATACGACGATTACTTTCAACTTTCAGTATGAGTAGTATGAGTATGATATCAAAATAAGTATGAATGCGTATAAGTAGCTGAAATTATAAGTATGACTCGAACCTACTCATCGTTTTGAATACTTATTACTGATCTCTGGTCGGGACCTACAGTTTAAAGTCGATTCCGAACGACAAATTATGAGAAACTTTACATGGCAATTCATTGGCAGAAATCTGCCGATAGGAAGCCGCAGAAGAAATATTTGTACACATCTTCGTTTTGATGTCTGACCTGTGGTTTGAACCGGACAGTTTTATTACACATACATAATTGATCATTACAACCCTTTGGTCAGGATTACAACCTAGCTGGTCACACCACTAATATTATGTGTGTTAATTTCATACATGAGTGGCGTTTTAAAGTCGACTCTGAACAACAAATTTTTGAGAAACTTTTCATGGCAATTATATTTACTCTCAGACATCTGGCAAAAATCTGCTGTATTTTGTTTTATTACAAGTTGACTTTATATTTGAATTGAAAATACTTAGTTAAGTTCGATATAAATAAAGAATTTCAAACAAACTTAAGTTTACTGAATACCTGCAGGGCTTAGAAATATTAATTAATGCGCTTCTTCTGACACCAACCGGTGTTATTGTGGATTTTATTGCTTACTTGATTTGTTGAATGTAAGTATATAATAAATATTTAATTTGTAATTAAAATAAATTGTTTGAATAATTATTTTTTTTATTTGCCCTTTATTTTAGGAATCTAAAATACGGATACCCCGAGGGCAGTGATAAATGTTTTCTAGGTTTGCCATTAATTAAGTAAATATGTAGTTGTTGATAATTTAATTACATATTTAATGCAAAAACAAAAATTTAAGCGATTGTCTGTCTTAAAGGGAAATGAAGTAATTCATATTAAGTTTAATTATGTGTTAAAATTAATTAACCACAGCAAAGTATTCTAGGAAACACGTTTAGCGAAAACGCTAACATACATCTTCATGCTCTTAGGGCCATTAGTACAACTTGCCGTTAACCACTAGGGTGAGGGGAGTTTAACGGACAGATAAATTGTTTTTCAATATTATAAGTGGACAATATAGAAGAAGTGAGTGTTAAGTTCTCTCCGGTAACTTTCAAAGTCAAGTTTATGTTTAAACTTGTCATATTAAATATTATTTTTAATATGGCAACTTCAAATGTAAACAAAATGAGCATATACAACAAAAAAACGAAGCCAGTCGTTGCCATTACGTTTAAAAAAACTTGTTTCATTTAGCAGCATTATCGACATTGCTCCGGCACTGCCATATTTTTGGAAAAAGTTAACTTTATTTTATCTGTAAGTTGTAATAACGAAAATAAGTTAAAGTTAACTTTAGAGTTCCCTTTGGCTAAAGGTATGTGCCTTTAACTAAACCTAGTTTAACTTCAAATTGTAATACAGGCCCTAACTATTACAGGAAACACGTTTCAAATATTACAAAACTAACGTTTCTAAGCAAAAATATTAACATCTTGATGTTCGTAATTAGTTAATTACTTTCCACCATTGCATAAAACTTCGACAATAATTTTATAGGTAGAAGTGAATGTCAACCATGAATTTGTACTAAGCTTGGTGCCATCCAAACCTCACGATAAGGCCGATACAACGCTTAATTTTAAAATCCAAAATTGGAAAAAACAATTTTTAATTAATGTTGCCATTTACCAGCAAGCAACCTGTTGCCTAGATGTAAGTCTTAATAAGTTCATCAGAAAAAACTCAATTTTCTTCAACCAAAAATGTATTCCTTTGAAAATTAACGAAAAATATGTTTATAATTGAAAAGTGAAAGAAATTTAAATTAAAATTTAAAAAAACAAACACCAGTTGCTTATAATAATTCAACCCCAACTATAATAAATGGGTATCCTAGCAACCATTTCAGCAGTAAAACAAAAGAAAAAGTCTGACAGAAGCCATAACAAACCAAAAGCAGTGAATAATTTTTAGTTTTTTAACAACAAATCAACTGGTCAGATAATGTCTTTTAAGGAAGTCAGAGGTAAAAAATTTTAAATTTATTTTCCTTGATTACATTTTAAGAAAAATCTGAAAACTTTAATTATTTTTTAAGATTTAGCAGAACATTTAAAACTACTAGGCTATCCCCATACCTTTCCCTTGCAAGCCTTGTCTACAAATTTCGGTTGTTTGGCTTCATTTTATATAGTGGCCGAGGTATTACAATGGCTGGCTGGCTTATTGGAACCGGGCACTATTTTGCCTGGCGGTATTGCCTCCAAAGAGGAACGTGTCTTGCTGATACGCTCGGCCACAGAGTTCTTTGTTACCAAATCTGCCATTAAACTAAATCCTCGCAAACTCTATGCTGCCTCAGCAGTAACAGCGGGTGAATTGCAAAAAATTAGTCGTCTTCTGATAACACCCAGCACTACTGATGACAATCAGGAAGAAGATGATCATTATCGTAGTCTTAATCAGGTTGATATTGGCGATAAAATGGATGATTTGAGACGGGCGCGCGAACTGTCCTCAGATCTAACACAAAGAGGAGCTACTCTACATGACTTGCTTTTAAAGGAAAT
Source organism: Sarcophaga peregrina (assembly GCA_014635995.1). Taxonomy (NCBI): domain Eukaryota; kingdom Metazoa; phylum Arthropoda; class Insecta; order Diptera; family Sarcophagidae; genus Sarcophaga; species Sarcophaga peregrina. The sequence continues at coordinate 31,640,414 of CM025790.1, forward strand.
GCGCAACAAGGAGGCCAGATTGGCCCAAGCCAATAGACCCATGGAATTAGCTTCAGTGGAAAGAACTTTAAAAAACGCTGTTGCCTCCTCCCAAATAAAACTGCAAGGAAATAGAGCCCAATTGGAAAATGCCCGCGTTGAATTGAATGCTTTAAATTCGAAACTGCAACGCAAAAAGGCTGAATTGGAACGCACTAAACAACGCTTAGAGGCTTTACAGAAAATACGGCCAGCCCATATGCAAGAGTTTGAGGAACATGAAAAGGAATTAAAAAGTCTATTCCAACAATATTTCCTGCGCCTACATGTAAGAGATGCCTTAAGAGCTCAATTTGAAACGCGTACAAAGAGATCAACTCCCTTATCCTCACCCCTGCTACAAAAGCCAGCCGAAAATTCTATGCCTTTTATACCAGAAGGACTTTTAGCCGATGACGATGAGGACTTGGATGATGATGAAGCCCAGCTAGATAATAACTTTAGCATGGAGCATAATGGTCTAAACGATAAACGTGATGATGAAATGGCAACTAAAAATCCCAGAAATACTGCCAATGTAAAAAGGCCAGGCACGGCTACATCACGCATACGACCCACCACTGGCAGAGGTCGTACTTCTACTATAAAACCAAATGATAAAACAAAAGCGGATCGTTTAGATTTAGAGGGTGACAGTTCATTTGGCAGCTCTGATAGTGACTTGGATATGGCGGACATTTTAGGTATGAGCGCCAATGGCATGGCGGGTGCTGGCCTAGCTGCAGATATGAGTCATATGAACGGTTTGGGAGATGATGATGATGACGATTGTAAGTTTTTTAATTCGATATACCATTCTTTTATGCTTCAAACTTTAAATATTTCCCATTTACAGTTGATGTGAACTCAATGGATAGCATTAGTATTACAAAAATATCAGGTGAATTACAGTTGAGGCCCAAGACAGCCAGTAAGCCAGAACATCACAGCGATGAGGATTTTTAAATAAATTATAGAAAATATTTTCATACATTTTTAATAAAAACAAAATTTTATCTAAATTTGTTTAAATGTGATATTTTAATCCTATAATCCCTAATCATCACAATGTTTTCAAAATATGAAATGTGGTAACTCTAACTTACTTTTTTTGTTTACATTTTGTGTGTGTTGAAAAGAGACACTAACTATGCTCACTTCAATTTACATTACACCAACAACTGTAATAGAGCCGCCATTTAATATGTAAATAGAAAACATGCGTAACAGCGCTGCAGCTGCAAACACAATACAAATCATTTCACGGTTTTAAAATCTTTAATATTTTTAAGTTTCCTTAAACGGTTTGTTATTATTTCATATATTTTTTATTATAAACACTATAAACTTTTTATTATTAACACTTTTACTTAATTTTTTCAATTATTTCATGTATTTTAGACCACTTTATTTATATTTTTATAACACACTTGCACTGAAACTCCTCTTAACTGAATTGAATGCAAATTACAACTAAAATAGCGGGAACCAGAAATTACAGTGGGCAACTTGAAGAAAAATCTTGTCAATTGTGATGTTTACAGTGTTTGTAGTTTTAATACGAAAAAATTAAGTATTATTTAAAATAATTTAATTTTAATTATATCGACAGTGAATAAACATTGAAAAAATAGAGAATATTAGCATGTTTTGTTAATTAATTTTTATTTTTTATTGATTATATGTATGTGTATTAATTAAGTAAGATTTATTAAACGTTTATAAAAACTAATGTTTATTTTAAATATACAATACATTCGTTTTATATTATTATTATTAATTGTTATTAAATATTAGATATAATATATTTAAATATTATTTAAGTAGACATACATACAATATAGTATGTAAAATGAAGGTTATAAAAAATATATATCCTTGATAAATCTTGAATAGATTAGTTTTGAAATTTTTTTCTTAAAACTCATCAGTTATTTGCTATATACAATACATTAAAAGAATATCTTGATCGTCTTAACATTAATAATAATTACTTAAACAACTATAACAACTTTAGAAATATTTTCTATTCATTCTCTTACATTACAACATCACGACAAACGATTTTCGTTTTTGACGAAGCTCTTGACGGTGCCGTATTGCCATATGTTTCACTAGCACCGGACGAAGACGAATAATCTAAATGGCTACCGGTATGCGATTGCTCTTGCCGTGCCAAAAAGTTATCTGCAATTACACGATCTAAGCCATGGTATTGGAAGGATGGATTACCATCTACAGCATCGGCATCGGATTTACGTCGTTGGCGGCGTTCGGCATTCGATTTGCCTGAACGTAAGACTTGTGCAGCAGCTCTACGTTTTTTACGTGCATCTTGAGATTTTGAACTTTTGTGTGTACGATAAGTGCCCGGCATACTACCGGGTGGTGGAGCATAAATGACAGGCATTGATGTGGCTCGCATATAGGGTAAAGTCATGCCACGATAAGCAGCCATAGGAGGGGGTGGTCCCATCATTGGTGTGGATGGCGGCATCATCATGTTGGGTGGTGGGTTGAGCTTTGTGTGAAAGGAAGAGAGTTATTAAATATTTCAGAAATTATTTATATTCTTAAAAACTAGGAAATAATGTTCTCTTACAGTTCCTGTAGCAGGTATTAACATTACTTGTCTGCCGGAAGGGGCTACCTTTGGCTGAGGCGTTATCATATTACCAGTTTGAGCGGCATACATCCATAGGGCAGCTAATTTTTCATTGTTACTCTAGAAATTAAAATTTGTACCATAAAAAAAATCGTAATTGAAAAATAGAACAAGACATAGCGTGACTTACTATAATTTTGTGTATATTTATCGAGATTATTATTAAAATTTAATCAAATTTACCTTTTCACTACCGGCAATTGATAAAGCTTTTACGTACTGATCCACTGCATCGGGGTGTAAAGCCAAACCATTTGCATTGCTTTTAATTATAATTTCTTGTAATTCTGCATTTTTTGATCTGGAAATAGAAAAACAATAAATTTAATTAATAAATTAAATTTTATTTTAATTATTCTGCAACATGGAAATAATGATTGCTGAACAATAAAACAATTCAAGTTTTTTCTAATTAATGTGTTTCGTTAAAAAAAAAAAGCGGTTTTTCAAATCATATTTAAATTAACAGTATGCTGTTAAGCATTATTTTTAACAGTTTAACAACACTGTATCTCATAAGCACACTTCACAACACTATTTTGCCATTTGACATTTTTAACAAAAGAGAATGAGATTGAAATTACGGAGAGAAACAATAACTGATTGACATAATGGAGGTGAAATTTATAAGCAAAGAAAACATAAAGAAAAATAGACGTGTAAAGATTTGACCAGAGACTTTGAAATACAAAAAAATTGATAAAAATAATTAATTATTATTAAAACATTAAACTAAATTTAATAAAGATTATAATATTAACGTTTATTTAAAATAATCACAATAAATTTTATACAACAATTATGAAATTTAAAACGGAAAACACCAAGAACAATTATTGATTATTTTTACAAAGACAACAACAAAGAACAAAAATATCTCTATGAAGACAAACAGAAAACAACAACAAATTAGCAGAGTTTTGTAGAAGGATAATGCAACAAAATAAAAGGAAAATCTAAACAACACAACTAATGCAACAAAAGTATTATTAAAATAACTACTACGTGGCTGAAACAAATATTAGAAGAAAATTAACACGAAAACCGAAGATAATAATCTAAACGTCTGACTAACATTAGAACAACAAATACAAAAGAAAAAAACAAAAACGTTTCATCCCTCCTACAACAGCAAACCGTAGTAGTAATAGCAGAGAGTGGTCGGCACATACGTCATATGGTGAATTTGTGGTTTTGATTACAATTGTTTATCAGTTTATAGAAAGCGCGGGCGGGGGTGTTTGGAAAAAAGTGGGAAAACAAACATTATCAGCAATAACGAAACGAAAATAAAAACAATTGGCGTTCAAGTTGTAACCACAATATGTTTGCAAATTTTAAAAATCGTTTGGCTTCAGTTATAGCCCCTGATGTACCAGCTTTACCCTCCAGTCATGATCATCATCACGGTGCGCGCGGTTCTGCACACTATCAGCAACGTATGTTACAGCAATCACAATTACAGGATAAATTTGCTTATGCCCGTCCACCTTTCTTGCAGTTATTGACTCCTGATGAGCTTAAGGCCTCAGCCGATCACAATGTCAGACCCATAATCGTACCGCGAGACATTGGTCTCTTGCCCTGGGGTACCGGTTATGCGGAGTGTGTTAATTCCGGTAAATCGGAATGGAATGAAGATCAAGCTGCCTTTTGCCGTCAGGTACTTTCCGATCCCACACATAGATATCCCGATTTACCGTACACATATTTTGGTATATTCGATGGTCATGCTGGTTATGGCGCTGCCTTGGCAGCTTCTTATCAATTTCATCACATTTTACATGAAAAACTAGTAGACTGCATAGACTTGTTATTGCCCCGCGATGGTATGGAAGATGTAACCAATGCCGCGCTCGCAAAATCACAAACTGTAAATTCATTTCCCCATCCTAGCCATTTCCAGAGATCTGTATCGAAAGATGAATTAATCATGGGAGCACTAGAAAGTGCCTTTATTCATATGGATTCCTTAATCGCCCAAGATCGTGATCGATATCGTGATGCTGGAGGTTGTACAGCTTGTGTATCACTGTTCATAAATGGCAAAATGTATGTAGCCAATGCAGGCGACAGCCGGGCTGTATTGTGTCAAAGGAGAGTGATCGTCAAAGAATCGCTAAAAGGCGAGGAAACAATTATCGATGGTTCAGAAGGTTCCTTTCCAGAGCCATTTTCATTTGATCATACACCAGAAACGGAGAGAACGCGTTTGCTCGGTGTCGCCCAATATAAACCACATTTAATGGGCAAATACTATACTGCCATGGAATATGCAAAGAGACCGCATGAACGCGATTTAGGTCAACGTATTCTCTGTCGTCAAGGTACCAATAAAGGCTGGACCTATAAGACCCTTACGCGTGAAGACTTGAAAATGCCTGTCGTCACCGGCGAAGGCAAACGCTCCCGCCTGTTGGGCACTTTAGGAGTAACACGAGGTTTTGGCGATCATGATTTGCTAGCTATTGCAACGGGAACACTCATAAAACCATTCCTCACCGCTCAACCAGAGGTGAATTACAGAGATCTCACAAAAATTGTTAGCATTCCAGGTAAGGAGAGTTCAAATTGGAAAAATTCGTATGAATGAAACTAAAATTTTGTATTTGTGACCCCTAAAGATGCTATCCTCCAACTTGTACAAATATTACAGGTTCTCCTTTATTTTTAATAAATTTTAATAAAATCCTTTTGATTATTTTCTTCATAAACCAGATGAACATAACGAAGATGGTGATTACGGAATTTTAGTCATGGCCACCGATGGTCTTTGGGATGTGTCCGAAAATGAGACAGTTGCCCGTACCGTTTTCCAAACACTGCACAAATATCCAACTGAAAAACATCGTTACACAATGGTTGCCCAAGAGTTGGTAGCAAAGGCTCGCGGTAAAATCAACGACTTATGGTCACTGGCGTTTGGCCGATAGCAAAGCAGCAGCTACCGTCGATGATATATCAGTGATAGTAATACCTGTCTATCAGTATTATAAGGAACAGTTAGAATATGAACAAAAATGTCTACAAGTATACCGGGAGCGCTTAGAACAACAAACTGCAGCACAGGCATTTGAAGCAAAAGAAGAAGAGGCTGTTCAAAAACAACAAGACGTAGAACATAGTGGACTAGTGAATGGTATGCAAGAAATGGCCCATGTTGTTATCGAACCAGATGTAGAAGACAAAGAAGAAAAATCTGGAGAAGATAAAATTGAAGTAAATGATAAAGATAAGACAGCAGTTGATGATGAGGAAAGTAAAAATGCAAACACAGATGCGAGTCTGGAAGATGATAAAATCGAAGAGGATGAATTAGACAAAACACTGGAGAAGTTCGAATCTGCCGTGGAGAGTAATGATAATGAAAAGAAAGAAGGTAAGTTGAAGTGTGGATATAATTAATATTCTTACTTTGGCAATAATTATCAAATTTTGTCATAGAATGAACCTCTATATGGAATGTTATAGTAATTTTGACAGAAGAAAAATAGTTGTGATGTTCCGGATCTTTTGGATCGCAAAAGGGTAATTTTATGGTGATCATTAATGTAGTTGGCCAAGAGTATACATATTTTTATTTCGTATTTCCACTGAATTCCCTGTAGAAAAAACTTTTATAAAGGCTTGTCTACTCATTTCATTCCATGTTACTATACAATACAATTGGTATATCATGATTGGAGTAGTTAGTGTTTTTTTTTCGAATTTCATTGCAAATTTTCTCAAAGACGTACATAATTGTTCATTACAATCCTTCAGTCAGGATTATTAACCTAGTTTCTCACACTACTTATGTTGTGTGTGTTAATTTTATACATAAGTGGCTGGACCTACAGTTTAAAGTCGACTCCGTACGACAGATTTTTGAGAAACTTTACATGGCAATTTTATTTTTACTCTCAGAGTTTTTGCCAGAAATCTGCTGAGAAGAAATTGTCGAAAAAATATTTTTGTCTTTTATTTTGATATCTGGCCGGGGACTCGAACCTTGGCTTTAAGTCTAATAAGCCAGCACACTACCTACTAGACCACGGCGACCTCAATTTCTTCAAAGACTGGATAGAATATCTGCTCTATTTTACACGGATAGTATTAAATACTCTCATAAGCAATATAGTAGAATTCAGTGAAATTTGTGATTATCCTTTCGCTCTTAGATGAGGAATCAAGAAATTCTAACGTTATAGTTCCGCCTTTCAATTCTAATTCAAGATAATGCAGAGTATGTAGAGTACTTAAGAATTATTATTTGGTATTGAGAGTATTCTTTACAGCAATACGATTTTAATAGGAGATATTAAAATATTTATATTTATAGTTAACCTGTATATAACTATTTACGTAAATTTTAGTTGCATTATGTCCCAAAATTTTATATTTAATAACAATTTTATACTTCTTATCGTTGTAGATTCAACTCCAGAGAAATCTTCATTAACTCCAACTAAATCAAAACAACAGCAGCAACGTAAAAATCATCGTAAGGACAAACGTTAATTAAAACAATTTTAATTTTAATATATAAGCAAACAAAACAAATACAATAGTTAAAAAATAAACACAATACCATACCAATATATAATAAGCAAATGTTAAAATTAAAAACTGTACTTTTTTTTCATAATTGTGCGTGTATTTTTAATTTTTTTTTTTTAGTCATTTTAATAATAATTATAATAACCACACACACATATACACTACTATACTATAAAATCCTTAAACTATTGTACTACTGTAATGCCTTCTTAACTTTCCATTTATTTTTATACCTAAAAAGAGAGAGAGAAACGTAAAAACAAATGAAACACGAATTCAATTATAAAATTATAATTCCTGGTTGGTTTTTTATTGCAAAACTTAAACCACAAGTAAGCAAAGCCACATTAAACACAAACAAAGAAGAAAAATTGCAATTTTTATTTTTAAAAGAAATACAATAAATACACTTGCAAATTGCATACAGACAGATGACATACAGACAGACACATTTTATAATTAAACATTCTGTATAATTTATTATCATTTTTTTCTTTATTATTTAAATAAGTTCAATACTTAAAAATAAAAACAATAAAAGAAAATTATTGTAATTATTTATTACTTATAAATAAAGTATATAAAGAATAAAATAAAGCAGAAAGAAAAATTATTAATTGCAAGACAAAGTAATAACAATAAAAATGAAAATAAATAAAAAAAAAATACAATAAAAAAATAAAAAATTATGAGTGAAAAAGAAACTTAATTATAGAAGAAATAGAACAATGGCAATAGAAAATGCAATAAAAAAATTTTAGAACGTTACAAAATATTTATAGCCGTGCAACAAGAAATAAAACAAAAAAAGAAAAATTAAACAGAGTAACAAATAAAAAGAAAAACAAAAACCAAAACAAAAGATAACAAAATTAGTAAAAAAAATCAAAAAAACAATAATTTATTCATTTTTACCATTTGTTTATGGACAAGTGAATGGAAAGAGGAAGAAAAACAACACAAGTATTTTGAAATAAACCACAAATTATTATTATTTACAAAAGAACAACAACAACAACAGCAAGAATAGCAAATAATTTTATTAAATATTCCATTGTTATCTTGACATTTTCCCTGTATGCAGCTTGTATGTACATACCTATATATACGTATGTACATATATCGTATATATTGATTTAAAATTTATTTTCATTATATCTATACATTTACTTTAGTTTCTAAAGTAGTGTTTCCTGTGGCTCTTCTGCTATTTACCCCAAACACACATGATTAATTTGTTTTTAAATAAAAATTTCATATTAATTGTATTTTTATTCCACTTCTTTTGCTGCTTAACGTTTTTCTTTTTTTTTTTTCTTTGTTTTGATAAGCATGGCATTTTGTCCGTTTGCATAGGGCTTTTGTAATTAGAAAAAGAAAAGTAAAGTATTCTATAAAAAAGTATTCCCTTGTTAGATAAGAGTACGTATCTTATAATTTTGAAAGATTATCGGTGCTTTGCGGATATTTTAAAAAATTTGGAAAGAATTTTTATTTGTTTAATAGGTTTTTAGACGTACATTTTCATCATCATCATAATTGATTCGATAAGATTCCGGTATCAATTAACTGTTTTTTGCAAAATTTAGAATGTCTAGCGCAAGTTTTAGTTACCTTGCCTTGTGTTGCCTAGTTACTAAGTCGTAATCAATTATTAGAATCAAATCTATGTAGATTTGTGCCAATGTTTGAAGCATTTTAATAATACTTTACAATTTTAATGAACCAATTCAATAGAAAACATTTGAAATTTAAAGGCTTGTTAATTAAAAGTAATTTCTTCCATATCCGAAATTCACTAATAAAATTCAAGGCGTACTTGTATAGCTCCACGCATTATTTGGGATTTGTTAATCATTTTGGTTAGAAAAGTTTGCGATTTATTGAACAAAAAATCTTTTGAAATTATAATTCCTATATATTTTGGGAGCCTTTCTGGCATCATCTGGGGTTGCTGCCTATACATCTACGAAGACATAATTTTTTTTGTTGATACCAATACTCAAGAAACAGCTCTTATTGCTTTGTGTTGCAATTCAGGAACGTTATGAGGAGGGCTAATGTGTGACAAATTTATTTTTGAATTATAAGTTATGTAATAATTCACACTTCCATTTTCTTATTGTGGTTAATTATATACAATAAGAGTCTCTGGGGGAAATCGAAACCACCATCTCGGCATCTGAAGTTCTGGCACACTACTATCTTCACCATGCTCAGCAATTAAGGCTTACGGTTTCTTTACAATTAAACCATATCCTTTATACATACAGGTTATTTAAAAGCTCAGCTTGAAACATTAGAAATTGATACCCCCAAAGTTTTTAAGGCAATGACTAGTGGCCATAGTTCTGAAAGATCGATTTTGATGGCAAATAGGGGGTAGATGCTTTGCGATAGCCTTATATTTCTTAAATAAATAAAAATAGCAAGCGGAACAAGGTAAGTAAATCCCAATTATTGATGGCTCAGGAAATGGGTTTGGTGGGAACCCCCGTTTTGCTTTCTTTAGTTTAAAAATTTCGACTTTTTTGAACTCCAACGTAACTAGCTTTAACGCAGCCCTCCACTACCAAAAAAATTTATCAGGAAAAAAGAAAAAATCATGTTTATTAAAAATAATTACAATAGTTTGTTAAATGTTTTGTTTTGTTTTTTTTTTTCATTTAATAATATTTGGTTTTTATTTAAATATACAATATTTAATTTGCTTAAATACGTTCGAATGCCTAAACTAAATGCAAACAAATTTATAAAATAAAATCATCTTCTTATTTAGGAAAAAACTTCAAATAACATTTTTTTTTTAATATTTTTATTTAAATTGGATTTAATTTAATTTGTTTGTTTGTTTTTTTTCCTTGTATTTTTAATAATTCTTTGCGAATAATAAATATTTCGTAGTATTAAGAAAACACATACAGACATTAAATACAATTTTTTTTATTTTTTTGTTTATCATATTTAATTTCGAAAAAAATATTTAAATATTTATATAAGAAAATACTTGGTGTGTATATTCTTTTTTAGTTCTAAAGAGCATGTCTTTATTTTGTTAACCATATAAGTATGTATGTATGTATGTATGTAAATATAAGCATTACAATTATTTAAAAATTTTTTTTTTAATATTCTAAAAAAGAAGTAGAAAAAAAATAAAAACAATTTTAGCTGCTTAAATTTTCGTTCGTATCGAAAGTTTCGAGAGGTTATTTAGTTAGTTAGTGTGGGAGAAAAAAGGTTATAGAAAAAATACTGGACAGTTTATTTTTATTTTTTAAATTAATTTAAATTTTTTGTTTTTTATTCTTTAGTAAAGAAAAAAAAGAAAGCAATTTTCTTGTTTTATTACAAGAATAAATTCATTTAATAAAATTATTTTATTTAAATAGTAGGTAGAGTAAATACTTTTTTGTTTGTTTGTTATATTAATTAAGTGTATATATAAAATTGTTATTAACTTTATTTAATTTGTTTTTAATTACAATTATCTGTATATTATAGTATTTATTAACTTTTTTTTATTATATAGTTTTATTATATTATATATATATATTGTATAAGATTTGAATCATTGGTTTAAAAAACTGTGTTTGCAATAATTAACAATTTAATTAATTTTTAATTTAATTAACTAGTTTTTCTTTTATATCGTATATATTTAAACAATTGTATTTTCAATGATTATTTTTTATGTATATAAATATTTTTTTTAATCATTATTATTTAATTAACCTTTAAAATGTTTTTATTTTATATAAGCTTTCGCAAAGATTTAACAGGTCATAGGGTTTCATTGATTTATTGTATTTCATTCGGAGTTAAGGGAGATAGATTATCATTTTTTGTAATGTTTTCAAGTATTATTACTTTAGAAATTATTTATCAAAAAAAAAGAAAAAAAAATGTAAGAATTTCAAATTAAAATAAAATAAAATAAACTAAAAGTATTTAGGCATGTTAAAGAAATCATGGATATGCAAATTAATTTCATTTCGTTTAATACTATCTTAGATTTTTAGTGTAAAGAAAATTTCAAAAGAAATAAGGATTTAGAAATGTAAAAATTAGTTACATTTCTTAGCAATTTGTATCACATCATATACTACTGCCTTATCTGCAAAATGCTTGGAATATGTTTAAATTTTTAATTGTTATGTAGTGCTATTTCTATACATGTATCCCTCGTATAACGCGGTGGTTACGTTCCAGGAAAATTCCGCGTTATAGAAGACTTAGCTTTCATATAAATTTAAGGGTTATGTTCCAATAAACTTTTTTCAAAATAAAAGCGGTACTAAATTAAAGATGGTTGAACGTTTACAACTCAAAACCAATATTCATACTTTATTTAAAAACATAAATATTCACTAGTCTGTGTCACATTACTTCGAACATAATATTACGTCAAAATAGTGAGCATATAATCTCATATTCATCAGAAGTAATTTCATCGGAAAAGTTTTCGTCGGACGTTCTTCCAGTGATTATGCGATTGTGAAATCAGTTATCAGCCTTTGTTTGCTTTTTTTCTAACTGTTTTCCAATTTTGTAATAAGGCGCGTTATACAAGTCGAAATTCCGCGTTGTAATGAAACTGTTCGCGTTATATCGAAAACCGGTTGTAGAAGTACCGCGTTATATGAGAGATACCTGTATTTTAAAACAAATTCTTGGAAATTAAAAATGATTTTAGAAAACCCTTATTGAAGCCCTCTTTTTATTTCAATCGCCAACGTAATTCCTTAAATTATTAGAACTTTAGAAAAATTTGTTTGTTTGGCTTTCGTTATAAAATTTATTCAGCAGAAAAACTAAGAATGATTATGAATTATATAAAGGGGTTGCATTAAACGTAATGTAAAGAGGAGGAAATGTAATGTAAATTGAGGAAATTTAAATGCCGCTTTTAAGCATGAGAATGTTTCAATGCTCTTGTTCTAAGAATTATAAGGTGTCGTCTGCTTAAAAAATTCGAAATAAATTTTAAATTTCTACTACTAAACCATATATAATGAGGGATAAAAATATAGACTTTACTTCTTCCACTGTCTTGAGGTAAACCTTTCTGTGCAGAATTTCTTATAATGAAACTTGAACGCGAAATTAAAATTTAATTAAAATGAAAATTGTTCTATTAGTGATTCACATTTAAAACTTTATTGCGAAAACAATGAATTGTGTAGTCAGCTGTATAAGAACAGTTTCATTCAGTTTTAACAAATTAAAATATGTATGTGACTGTCATTTAAATTTTGTTTGTAGAAAACGATAATATCGTTGCAAACTGCTAGGACGTTATTATTTTTTTCAATAATTAAATGGAATTACCTTAATTTGAATACCGTTTTTTTTTATCTAAAACTAAATAAATATTAAAGAAAAAATTACAAGTATAATGTGTAGCTACTATATGTGCCATCACTGCATAATTTATTCTAAATTCGAATTTTTAAAATTTCTTTTTTATAATGTGTACTCCCAGTAAAATAAGTGTTAATAAGTAAAGGTTAGGAAACTTAAAGTTATCCTAATTTAAACTAAAGTTATCGAAGTCGTTTTTTAAATACATTTTTAATAATAAAACCACACTAATATTTATGTTTTCTTTTTGTAATTTGATAATTAGCAGTGTGTAGAAATAAAATAAATTTCTTTATTGAAACTTTAAATGCCTGCATTCTTAATTTTTTCTTTTTTCCAAAATATAAATTTAAAAGCCTAACTTTTGAAGTTAAATTTTAAAAATTTTCCTTCTATCTTTAAAATTCATTTGGATATCTAAAACTTACAACAACATAAATTCCTTCATTAATAAAAGAAAATAAATTTAGAAAAGAAAATTAAAAATTGTATTTAGAAACACAGTTGCTGTTTGTTTTTAAGACAGGGTATGTATAATTTGTGCTATTTTTTTGTTTATTATTTTATATTAAATATAATTAATTAAATAAAAAAATAAAGATTGTAACTATTTTAATAAAAAAAAGGAATTATTTACTATACTTTATTGAATACAAAAAGTTAGAAAAAATTAATCATTTTTTGGTTTTATTGATTTTACCTTCTTTAACTAACATATATTTTGTTTATCATATAATTATAAAATAAATAATTAACTTGTTTACTTTAAATGGAAGATTACTTAAAAGACTTCTTCTTCTTATTGTGTATATTTGAAAAAAAATTCAAGAAAGAAGTTCCTTTCATAGTGTTTTCGTTTTCAGTTTGTTTTCATTACTATTTTAGTTTTAATTTTTTTTTCTTTAATTTTAAGTTCTCTTTTTATATTTTGTTTTTGTTTTCTAAGTAAAAAGTTGTGCTTAATCTTTTGTAAAGTTTAGAAAAAATAAAATAAAAGTAAGCCAGTGTTTCACAACTCGTGTTTATGCAAAAATTTTTTTACCTTTTTTAAAAATGTTTCTCTTTTTGTGATTATTGGTAAAGCTTTACTTTTCTTTAGAAGGAATTTCGCATCGCCTATTCATATATTTTGAATTGTATTGTGTTGCATGCATCTTACCACTTCACACAATTATCTTAAAAAAAATTTCAAATTGAATTTGAATAAAAATGTTGGCCATTTAACTTTCGATTACGTTCGTATATTGGCACGATCTTTGGCACGTCGTTTGGCCAATGTTGATTGTTCCACTGGACCCACATTGGCCGCCTGTGGTATGGCAATGGCTCTGAATGTGGCATCAACGGCTCCTCTTAAATTGGCATTGGCTTCTCTAGCCACATTGGCATTGTGGGCGAAATTCAAAGATATGCCAGCTGGTTGATTTGATGGCATTGCATTTGGATTGTTCGTTGGCACACAGTATTCTGTTAGGCGTACCGAACCAGCTGATTGTTCTTTTAGCCAAGGATGTTGTAGGATTTGTGCAGCAGTAGGTCGATTTTCCGGTACAATGTGCAGCATTTGCTTCAGTAAATCCTTTACCGGATTGGAGACAATCGTCCATCGTGTCGCTGTAAAATCTATATGACCGGAACCTATTCGTTTTAATATCACATCGGGTGAGTCATTCGGTGTAGAGGCGAATGGTGTCCTTCCGGATAGCATTATATAGAGCAGAACACCCAATGACCATATATCACAGGCTAAATCATAGCCTTGTCGTTTTAAAACTTCTGGTGCAACAAAATTCGCTGTATAACATGGTGTCATAAGCAAACCATTATCGGCACGTAATTGCTTTGCGAAACCTAATTAAGATTTAAAGCAAAATGATGTGAACTTAAAAATTAGACGTTTTTATACCTAAACAGCAGTCCAAGTCAAGAGGAATAATAAGTTCTTTGTTTTCATGAAAGATAATACTTTAATGCTTTAGGTTTCTAGAAATTTAAACAACAAATCTCAATATTCCTTCTGAGGATCACTGCAGAAGTGCAACAAAATCGATATATTCCGGGGAAAGATGGAGACTTATAACAAAATAACCAATAAAGTCTTCTTATTTGTTACCGGGAAATGTTCGCTCACTGCTAACATCTAACTCCAATCTAAACTTTCATCATTTGGAACGCCTGAAGAAAATGACTAGCTGAGAAAGGACAGTTTGGCCAATAGGACAAGAATATTTTTACAAGACAGTAGGCCATACCGGTAGTGGGTCACCTAAAGTGTGTTTAAATGCATTTATCTAACACTAGCGCCTTAGGTACGACTTCTTTTGGTCTATTGGAAAAATTTGTTTTAATAGGAAATTGAGAGAACCGATTCGTTTTTTACTAATAGATACGAACGTTATTTTGAGAGAGCCTAGATAGGAACTGTGCATAATAGGAGAAAGAATGAAATGCAGAAAGAAATTCGCCTTAATTTCCAAGAGCAGACCTAGTACATCAACTGTAGGGGATCATCTAGGGAACATTAAATTTTAGGCAAAAATAATGATTTCCTTTTTGCTGCATATTGTAAAACGGAACTTTTCCATACAAATAAAACCCAAATTGGAGAGGATATCATCTGAAATTTCGCTAATAAAGCAATACGTTTTAAAAATTAAATACTTTCTATAGGAACCTTTGTGAAAACTGACCGAACTTTGGTTGCGTTGCCAGCTGGCAACCAAAAATATTGCAGTTGCAGGTGATACCATTCTTGCCAATTGGGAATCCAACTGAAAATTATTTCCAAAATATCACTTTCAGCCTGTAAACTTTTCTAACAATTTTTTTTTAATTTTCTTTAAAGCTATTAACAATTCGATAAAAATAATGGCAATGTAATGTAATACATATTGATTTCTAAATTTAAAATAAGAAATAACACTGCAAGTGTTTACAACTTGCTGACTTACAAATCTATTTATAATTTTCAATTCAACGTTTTTTACGTTTTACGTTAAACTTTTAAAATCTTTTAAGATTATAGTATAAACATTCAATGAACCTTCAGTTCACAGCTAGACACACAGTCAAATGGTAAGGACAGACAAATTGAAATTCTAAAATGAGAACGAGGCAAGAAGAAATATGGTACGTATAGAGAATTATAAAAAATAAACAAGATTTTTCATTAAACAAATCTAATTTTGTTCCGTCATTTTAATTGACTTTTGTTGGATTTGATTTGATTTCTTTGTGGCAAGAGCAACAATCTGTTTGGAAAAATCAAACGCAAATGCAAGGAAGAGGATGAGTGCCGTGCGTAAATGCCATGACAATTTTTCGTTTTTCTTTATCTTAGTACTAACCGTTATTGTCGTAGTAGTAGTAGTAAATAATAATAATAATACTCTGTGCTCCATATACTCATCGTCATCATCATTAGTAGTAGTAGCAGAGATGGGAATACACTACTACTGCATAATATTCTAAGGGTGGTTCTAAATATAGAACAAACGTTTATTCTGTTTTTTCGTTATTCCTTTTGGTAATTTCTATACAAAAAAAAAAAACAAAAAAAGTTTTTTAAAAGAGAATATATGTACGAGCTCCTTTTTATGAGTGTATTGTGCTGGTCTGGATGATTAGTTAGCAGCCTGGCAGTGCTGCAATATGTGGGTTGTAATATATTGTTGTTATTGTGTGATTTAAAACGATTTCTTTTTTTTTTTGTATAGAATGTTTATTTAACAACATGTGGTTTGAAATTGTTGTTTACGGGATTGATGAGTACATATTTTATTTATATTTTGGTAAAAAAAAAGAAGTTAACGCAACAACAACAACATCAAACACATTATAAAAAAGAGCATCTGAAGAAACACGGCATATGTTGTCATGACCAAGCAACGACCGGCTTAGGGTTTACAGTGAAAGTGAAACATTCATATTTTTTTTTCTTGCTTTTTGTTTTTGTCAAATAATATCCTTATAGCACAGCAGAGCAAGCAATAAATTTGTATATCATTGGTCTCATGTAGAAAGGCCCTAACTCGCATATTTTTTTTTATTAAATTTTTGTAAGGAGGTGTATGTATTTGTGTTAAATGTATTGGAATCACAAAAAAAAAAAATCAACTTCGAAAAAACTGTCAGTTAAGGCCTTTCTATATGAGACTGACGATATTCAAGGTGATTTATTTGCTAAATAATATTGATTTTTGGCTTAATTGAAATGTTTTACTTGCTCTACAGGTCTAAGCTGCTTATTATTTCATCTTGTACGAGTAGACTTTCCGGTGAATGAACTCTAATAAGGATTTTTTTTTTATTATTTTCTGTGTCAATTTCCCTAAAGAAGGCATAGCTTTCATTAGTGAAACATAAATAAAACTCTTATTAAATAGCGGTGAATATTAATTAAAAAGATTGTCGATATATTTGATTCTAATGAGACACTGTTCCGTAGTGACATTATTAAGAAAAGTTGTCTTTAAATGGAAAATGAAAGAACATAGGAAAATAAAAACTTATTGTATACAAAGTTATGTCAGCAATTGCAAATTAATCTGATTCTACAAGTGTTCTCCTATTTTATCTCCCATATGCTATAATAATAATATCGAGACGCTTTTGTTCAAAGAAAAAATCAGCTGAAATGTTTGGGGGAGCAAAAATTTACGGTTTTTCCACAATGAAAGCGAAAGTCTAATTAAATGGAGTTAAGATATTTAATAATTTTATTTCATCGCTTGTCATGTAAGCAATATTTTGAGTTTGATGTGAAAATCTCACAGGAGTTAAATAAAAACCTTTTAAACTGAACTTCAATTGCGAAAATTAAAACATTTTTGACTCATGATGAATTGTGAGTCGTTATTGGACTGTGGTAAATCGGATTGTCCACAATGGGCAAACCAAAAGACTATAACTTGAAAAACTTGAGAAAATTCTTCTCGCTAATGAATTGAGCATTGTTGCCATCAGTGGCGAATAATTTTTCTATACAAAAAACTTTAAATCAGTTGGATTTATCCAATAGGAAAATAAGGCATTCTATTTACTACACCTCAGATTTTTATACTTCAACAACCATTACTCAGACCAAAGAGAACTTTGTAAATGTGGTTTGGAAATTTCTTCAGAGATGTGGTTTGGATATAAAGTTGTATTTTTAAAGTTCATTTATTATTCAGATTTCATCCTTTAACTGTTCAAGCATTAAGTACTTTGAATTGTAATAATATCCCCTGTAAACTGTTTTTATTCCTCTTATGTTTGTCAAGTCAGTTGCTTTATTTAGACTTACCTAAATCACACAGTTTCAATGTTTCTGGTGTTTGTTTCATACTGGCATAGATCATATTTGAAGGCTTTAAATCACGATGCACAACACCGTGTTCATGCAAATAGGCCACCGCTGAAACCATAGTTCTTAGAACAGCACTTGCTTCACTTTCACACATTTGGCCCACAGCTAAAATGCGATCCAATAGTTCGCCACCCTTTAAAAGTTCCATAACTAAATAGGCAGAATGGGCATCTTCGTAGACCGAGAATAGTGTAACAATATTAGGATGATTGCCATAACGCAACATTATTTCGACTTCTTCCCAACAGTCTGAAGATGATGAGTTGGCCATATAGGCGGCTTTTTCGATAATTTTAACAGCAAAATTCTTTTTCGATGATTTGTGTTCGCAAAGACGGCACACGGAAAAGGTACCACGACCCAGTTCTTGCAATAGATTGTAGTCTTGATGAAAGTTGCCCGGCAGAACGCCGGGTAGTGAACGTGGTGCCTGTTGACAAGGCAAATAGGGCGATTGAGGTAAAGACGAATTGTTGCTAAGTGATGGTTCTAGCAACATAGGCGCCACAAATGAGAATCCCCTAAATATCTCATGAGCTGAGGCAGATATGGGTCCACCTGGCGAATCTCTTGGCGATTTCGATGTATATTCAACATCGAAATAGAAAGCATCATCACGTGATACAGCTGGTATGAAAGGAGGTCTGACTTCCTTTTTCTCTAAACGCAGCCAATCAATGGTTGAGAAAAAACAATGCGCCTTAATATCCAAAATGCCATTGGGTCCGGCACCCAAGCGATTCTGTGGATTCCGTTTAAATAACGCTCTTAGGAGAGCCTGGGCTTCGGGTGATAAATTTTCCGGCATACCTAATTTAGATCGTAAAATTTGATTCATGGTTTCTTGTCTCGATTGGCCATGAAAAGGCAGATTACCAGTTAACATTTCATACATTAAGACACCAAAGGACCACCAATCAGCAGCAAAGTCATGTCCCTTACGGTTAACAATCTCAGGAGCCATATATTCCACTGTGCCACAAAAACTATAGGTTTTCGAACCATCTAATGGTTGCTTCGATAAACCAAAATCCGTCAACGCTATGTGGCCATTTTCATCAAGCAGTATGTTTTCGGGCTTAAGATCCCTATAGATAATGCCCAGGGAATGTAAATGATTTAAAGCCAAAGCTAATTCAGCCAGATAGAATTTAACGTCCTCTTCGGTGAACATGACCTCTTTGGACAGTCTGGTAAACAAATCGCCTCCTCTTAAGAAATCAAGTATTAAATACAGTTTTCCGGGTGTCTGAAAGGCGTAATGTAACTTCACAATAAAAGCATGGCCAACATCAGCCAGTATTTTTCGCTCATTGGTACTTCTCACACGATCCTTTATTTTCAAGGTGGCCTTTTTTAATACCTTCATTGCATACAGGGTGCCAGCGTCTTTGCCTACTATTTTACGAACTAGAAATACTTTGCCAAACGACCCCTCACCCAGGACACGCAAAAGCTCGAATTGTGATGGGTCAGCCTTTTCATGACCCTCTTTTATCACCTCTTTCAGTTCAAATTCATTTTCTCCACATTCTTGTAGACCACCTTGGCCGGATCCAGTTGTTTGTGAGTAACACTCAGAATCACTTAAATCCATTAAATCATTGGAATGTAAGTTATTTTGTAAGGTCAGTGTGGATGCTTCCCCACCTCCCTGCTGATGATGATGATGATGTTTACCTAATGCCGCCTGCAGCTGTGAAGGTTGAATATTTTGTTGTTGTTGTTGCTGTTGTTGTTGTTGACGTCGTTGACATGACGTCACTGTTGTTACACCAGCACTCTCCTCATCTGTGGGCGTATGTTCCATGGGGGTGACTGCCAGACTACTGCAGCCGGAAGAATGTGATTTGCATACGCGACAAACCCACATGATCACTCAAATTGGAGGCAGCCGTCGATGAGGATAATGAGCTGGGTATGGATGCCGACGTAACGCCCAATTGTTGCTGTTGCCTGAGATCTTTATGCAGATCTGCCAACGGCATGGTGGCGTTATACGTAAACTGAGAAGCTAACGTGATGGCAAATGTATTTAGTCGATTCCAGCGATTACAATAATAATAAATACTAATTGAAAATAATTAAATGCAAATTCACTTATTTATTATTCTTTGCTCAATGTAAAAAACACGAAACGAAACACACACAGAACACACAATATTAATGACCTCCAGAAGGCGTAGGCGCTTGGCCTTCATGAAACCCCACGAATTTCCTCTAATTTTTCTTTCTTTTCTTTTGTTACTTTCCAATTATTTGCAATTCATGTTAAATTTTATACAAAATAATATATTCTTCGTATATGTGTAACTCTATTTGATTTGTTTTTTTAAAAAGAATTCCTTTAAAAACTTTTTTGCAATATTTTCTTTATTTTTTCACTTCACTTATGTTCACTTTTTAATTGTCAAATTATGACTAAAAACATATTCCATATTAATGTTAAGTTGTCATTATTTTAAGAGAGTGCAAAAGTGAGAAATTGTCGATGACATTGTATGGGTTTGTGTGCGTGTAGTATTTGTTTACTATTTTTGTTCACTCTCTTTCTCTCTCTCGATGTATGTTTATAATTTGTATAAACAATGTAAAATGCAACAGAGTTGTATTTGTATGTTAGACCCTACCAGTGTTGTAAAAATTCAGTACTTTTTCATTTCACCGCCAAACTTTTCATCAAATTTATTTCAAAAAATTACTAAAAATAATTCACACATTCTTTTTCCGTTTCCAGGTTTATTAAGTAAGAATTAACACCACTTTGTTTAATGACTATGTGGTGGTCTATCTGTCTAATAGTAGTGTTACAACAATAAAGTGCAACGACCACTGTTCAACCCCAGGTCAGGCAGAAAGCGAAAACGGAAATAATAAAAATAATAAAATCAACATTTGTGGAAAAAGTAGGTGGTGGTAAAAGAAAAAAAGGTTCACCAGGAGGCGCTCCTCACCCAGGGCCCAGGGTCCAGCAGGGCCTGCCCGATTTGAGGTCGGACAAAAAAATAAAAAATGTTCGAAGAGCAAAAAAATTAAATTTTTTATTATGTGGTGATTTTGTAGCTGTGGTGAGTTTCCAGTGTGGTGAGTTTTGCGAAATGTGGTGAATATATCCGGTGTGGTGAATAAAATCGAAACTCACCAAACTGCCGTTATTCGAAATGAGTACTGTATAACCATAAATAATGTACTGTATATTGTGATTTGAATGGTTCATGTCTAGAATAAGTACTTTTCATCGCTGTTAGCGCAGGCATTCACCGACATGTCTGGTACTACTATTTTATGCGCTGCATTACCAACGGTGTGGTTTGTGAATGGATTAAGGATATCGATCAGTGAGACACTAAATAAACGAACGAAGAAGGTAGTGTTGCCAATCCTAGTGTTGTTAATCCTAACAAAAACTGTAATATTTCTGTAATTTCTTATAGTAATATTTTGGCTGTACTTTTTTGGTGTACTCGAATATTAAATAAAGCAACCGTTAAAAATATTTGTTGATTTGATGAATTTGAAAAGATGATTAATATTTTTTGTATTCTTCACGCAAAAAACTACATTTGATACTTTATATTTTTAATTAA
Source organism: Sarcophaga peregrina (assembly GCA_014635995.1). NCBI lineage: Eukaryota > Metazoa > Arthropoda > Insecta > Diptera > Sarcophagidae > Sarcophaga > Sarcophaga peregrina. The sequence continues at coordinate 31,661,937 of CM025790.1, forward strand.
TAATATGTGACTGACCTCAAAAAGTTTGCATAAAATTAGTATGTATTATTTTGTATAAAAAAAAAACAATAAATAAATTTCTTACTCACCTTGAACACATTTGCAATGCACAACGATACACCGAAAGAATACTAACAATGAAATGCAAAAAAAGTGTGAATATTAAACCAGAGGCAGCAGAAATTTCACTGTTGGCATTTAATAGATTAAACTGCAAAGAAAGAGAGCGAGACAAAATGATATTTTTAATTATTCATTCAGTGACTTTGAAATTTTAAATAATTATACAATATTATTGCAATTTGTTACTAAAAAATAACGATAAATTCATTAATAATAGTTATTAAATAAAGTTACAAACTATATATATAATATTCTTCTGGAATTGTAAATTATTAAATGAGCACACGTTCAGTCAATAAATCCCTATAAATCTTACTTAGAACATTATTATTCCATGGTTATTAACCTGTTTCCGGACATTGTTTATTGTAATGGACGATAAATGTAAATGCAATCTTTAAATTGGTGCAAGCAAGCGGCTTTTATTTGCTGTATTTCTCCTTTTATTATTCTTTTTATAAATCAACTTTTTATTAAACTTTTTTTATATTCATAAAAATTCAGAAATTAAAAAAAATTTAATAAACTTATTTTGTCCATTATTTTTCCATCGTTTAGCAAATCCATAAACCACAAAATTCCAATTTTTCCACCTGACAATATCTGCACTCCATTAAGTAATAAAAATACATTATTTGAAATTTCATTGCCTACAGAGTGACTCCGCTAATCAAGCTAAAATTTACTTACTCCAGGCACGAACAACATAATTCACCACAGGTAATAAGGTGTTCTTACGAAAGTACATATATATATCGGTAATACAGTTCATTTTAGTTTGAGGTGAAAATCAAATTTAACTAACTATTCCGTAGAAATTAGAGGTGTGCACAAGACATTCTGCTAGCTTACCCTTCACCGAATGCAATACTGTAGTGTACTCTTTTCTGTTGCTCTTGATTTTACGAGTGCACTGAAATGTGTATTTTTCTCATTTATTCAATGTCTACAACAGCACTCGTTTGTCTGTGAAGTAACGGAACTATGCTTTGTGTTGTAAGAGCATATTTTACTACTGAAGCTACATTTTCAGTATTGCCATATGAATATCAGTAGTGTAAAAAAAGGTTTTTCCCTTGAAATAAAAAGTTTAAAAAACTTACTGGCAATGCTGGCGTCGACGAAGATGTTCGGTTGCCGAGAGCAAAAAAGAAATACATGTTGTCAGTGATGCCAACTTAGCCCTTTTCGGGCTAGATTTAGCCCTTTTTGGAATGTCTTTAACGCGAAAAAAATTTTTTAGCCCTAAACTAAAAAACGCGCAATTTCAGCCCTTTTCAGTATTTTTGTTTAGCCCTTTTAGCCCGTTTTTCCTTTAAGTCTGTATGGAAATATTATCTTACGTTTCTCTGGCAATGACGAATTGTAAACCAATGTGGCAGAACTTTTTTCTTCTATTTTTTCTTTTCTTCTTTGTTATTTACATAGAATTACCAAAAGAACCGGGAAACACAAGCTTTGCTGAAAGTTTAAAATTGTGTTAACCTAATAATTAGGTGGAAAAGAAATGTCAGGCTGCGCTATCGTTATATACTGCAATTCATTCACCATTTGCTTCCACAGAACACTTGACAGAGCCAAGTCTCAATACCATATAGAAAGCGATTTAAGAATGAAGAAGAGGATGACCAAGAAGTACAAATCGTATTTAACAATGACCAACTTTGAAAGATTGTAATGTAAATTCTATTTGAAACTAATCTTAATGCCTTAATTCTTTTTGTCTATTAATAAATTGTGTTGTTTAAAAATTGTGGTGGTTTTATCTGAAAAGACTTTATCAATTTTAGCCCTTTTATGCGCTTTTTTGAAAAAAATGAAATTGTATTGTACTAAAAACGTAATTTTTTCAATTTAGCCGTTTTTAGCCCGTTTTTCATTTTTTTTCACGCGTTTGGTGTCCGAAGAGTTGGCATCACTGCATGTTGTGGCTCTATGAAGAGTACAATATTTTTGTTGCACTCTTCATACAACTATCTTTTATACTCTTGTACAATGGTTTACGAGTCCAGTTGTTATTTTGTACTCTATCTTTGCTCACACTTATTTATATTTGCAGCTACAATCGATATTCGGTCTTGAGAAAAATGCAAGAGTGTGCAGATTCAATTCAAAAAATCCACTACCAATAATATACAAATTTTACAAAAATATTGCAAGGCTGGCGTACTTTCAATTTAAATTTAAATTCGTTAAAATCCTAATTCTAATGAAGGCTTTAATGGTGGGGCATCTGTAAGATTAGAATTATAAGACATACATTCAGATGTAGATAGGAGAGGGACACCCTGTAAGTCAACCGAATTTAACTCGTACTCGTTTGGTGAGTTCCGTTTTAAGAACATATGCATGTGGCAACCAATATCACATGCAAAAATATTAGATAATCCCTGAATTATTAAATACGATTAATTTTTATATAAACTACCAACAAAAAATAGTTTCTTTTTCTTTAAAACAATAACTTTTAAGAGATAATAATTTAAAACTGTACAACAAAATATCTTCATTAAAGGTTATTCCTCTTCTTACTTACCTTTTCCTTTGAACGATTTATATCACGAGATAATCCGATGCCGGATATGGCCAAAGCCAAAGTACTCGAGGCTATGCACACTAAACTTAAGGCCAGAAATGATGTTTGAGTTTTACGCAAGCCCACCACGCCCAAAGAGCCGGTAACGGCTGCTATTAAACCTGTCCATATGCCACAGCCAGCTGTGGATAAAGAGGCATCTCTGACAATCAACAATGAGCCCAAAGCCACTAATGAAATGGCTAAAACCAATTGCAGAAGACCCAAAATAATTTGTACCGGAAAAGCAGAACAACAGGCAGTGCTGCTCTTTGGCTTGCAGGGCTTCTTCTTCTTTAAAGATTTCGATGACTTGGTGGAACTGCCATCGTCCTTAATTAGCTCTGGGGGAAATCGTTGTTTTTTACTGATTCTGGAATCAAGAGTTGCGGCACGCGAAGCAATAGTTTCTTGCAGTTGTTGTTTAAATTCCTCATGGGAAATTAGTTTGGGTTTCTCTAGCTCTTTTGTTGTGGTCGTTTGTATTAAAGTGGCAGCCGTAAGTTTCAAGGGTTGTGCTGGTTTTTCATCATAAACGGGACTCGAATAGATGTGACTTTGGGCATCGAGAGGCTTTTGTTTTTGCATTTGTTCCTGTTGGTGTTGTTGTTGTTGCAGTTGTTGGTGTTGCTTTAAGATAAACTCATCATCACTTCCGCTTGGATGCTGTTGGTGCAACATGGCTATTTCGCTATTTGTTAAACTATTATGCTGCTGTTGCATATTCGTTGTATTCGTACTCTGTTCAATGGTGTTATGCATCATTTCCTCATGGCTACTAGCTGTTACTGTAGCTATTGTTGTCAGTGGTGCTGGTGATATCGATGATGATGATGTTGATGTTGTTGCCATATTATGTGTAGCACGATCGACAATTGTATCCATGCTACCAGTGGTTGAATCATGTGAATCAATGGTACGTGCCGGTGATTCAGATTGTCTATTAATATCACCACCACCACCGCCATTGGAGATCTCATTACCATTTGTGTCGGTCATTTTTGCGTGTCTATGTCTTTGTGTATGTATGTATGTTTTCTTGTGGGTTTTGATTGTGTTTTATAACAACAGGAAGGTGTGTGTTCGTTGATCTAAATTAAATTAAAACTGTTTTGTGGAACAAAATTTGTTGTTGCTTTTTTTCTTCACTTAAATAATGGGGAAGTATGTATGTTTTAACATTTGATATTTTTATTGTTGTTGTGTATTATATAATGATGGTATTATTGATGCTGTAAATTAAGACATTTGGTTCCTGGAATTATGTAAGAGAAAAAAAAGAAAAACAGTCAATAAATACTATAATAATGGGCAGGTTTTTTAAAATTGTGTTAAAAAATGTAAATCGAAAAAAAGTAAATGTTTGCCTGACCTTTAAAATGTATTTACATACATTAAATAAAACGTTTTGTATTAATCTTTTTTTACATACAATTTCTTAAGTACGCTAAGAGGGAATAAATAGCTGCCGTCAATCATGCTTATGCCTTTAATTCTTTAACAAATTGTTCTTAAATATTGGGCACAATAGCATTTAGATTTTTATAAATTGTTACAAATGTTTTTTAAATGCTTACTTATCTTTGGTGGCCCTGCCAGTGGCAATTCATTATGAAAATAATTCTACATAAGCTCACCTTGCAGGCAGAACAAAAACAATTGTTGAAAATAATTATTTTAACACGATATTATGAGATTTTTTTTATCTTTTTGTTTTTTTTTTTTGGAATAATATGACAATAAAACTGTTAAAAATAATTAGAACTATTATTACATGTGTGTTGTAATCTTGTAATCGGACAACAAAAGAAGAAAAATACTTAAGGCGGTCTCTACGAATTTATAAAACAAAGAATTGAAATTCATGACAATACATTCGTTTGATTTATAGTATACGAGTATGCTACAAGTCCGCTACTTTCGTCAGAAATGATTTTTTTTTTATAAAAGAAAGAAATAGTTTGAGCTTTGGCGCTGTGGGAAAGGATCATAGGAATACCGGAACGTTTTAACAACTTTCTGAGAAATATGTCCGATAGTAAACAGCTCTCCAACTGCTACAGGCAATAACTTTCATATTCAAGTGATTAAATGACAAATTGGTAAAAGACGTCCGCTGATCTTACCCTTTCCAATAGGCCTTATTTTGCGAAAATAATTATGTCTTGAAGACGCGTAGTCTAGTAGGTAGTGTGTTGGTTTATTAGACATGAGGCCTCGGCTTAAAACGCATGTCTGAGTTCTCCGACAAAACGAAATACGAAAAAAATATATCTTCGTCGACTTCCTCTCAGCATATTTCTGGCAAAAACTCTGAGGATAAATAAAATTGCCATGAAAAATTTCCTTAAGAAGTGGTTAAACTATAGGTCCCGCCGTCACTCAATTAACACTCATAACATAAGTGGTGTGAAAAGCAAGGCCGTAATTCTGCCTACAGGGTTTCAATGACCAATTATGTATGTACGTAATATTGTTGGAGTAGATGAGATTACAAAGATAGATTCCCTTTCTTTTCTACACACAGGAATAAAGTCGAATTGTAAACATTTTGATAAATAGAACTTTAGCTATAAAAATGTGCTGGTTTTCAAAACATTCTATAAAATTGCAAAGGCATGATTACACATTCCTTTTATCGAATTTATAAATTTAATAAATTCGATGAGTATACATACATAATTGGCCATTACAACCCTTCAATCAGGATTACGATCTAGCTTCTCACACCACTTATGTTGTGTGCGTTAATTATATACATGAGTGGCGGGACCTACAGTTTAAAGTCGACTCCCAACGACAGATTTTTGAGAAGCTTTTCATGGCAATTTTTACACTCAGAGTCTTTGCCAGAAATCTGCTGAGAGGAAGTCGCCGAAGAAATATTTTTCGTTTTGATGTCTGACCTGGGATACGAACCCCGGCCTTTTGTCTAATAAGCCAACACTCTATCCACTAGACAACGGCGACTTCGATGAGTATACCATTTAAAAATTACATTTAGTTTTGAAACTTGGTGGTTTATTGTGCCTCACAATATAACTTTATTGAATATATTGGCTTATGTTATAGAACTACTTCATGTCTAGTCACATATTTCTTGCGTTTCTTGAAAAAAGGCCGGCCTTAATCGAGTCCTTTTCAACATAGTAGTCATCTTGACCTTTCCGTCTTGATTTATCATAATAGATTTATTTTTTATTGCCAGTATTGTTTAAATGCCAATTTAATTCCTTTATACAGTTTAAACTTGTTTTTTTGGCTTTAACTTGTATGATTCTGAATTTCCTTGCTTTTGCTTAACTGTCATGAATTAGACATGACTCCTCAGTAAGTTACGCTTCTAATTCGTTATTTTTGAACTTTCGTATCTGGCCTAGAAGAGCCTAATCTTTTCTGTCCAACAAAAAAATAATTTTTTTTCTGAACTGCAGAAAAAATCATCGGCTCCTCTTCTCCTCTTAGAAAAATTAAATTCGATTAGAAGCAAACTAAAGTAATCAGATTGTATGTATGCATACATACCGCCCATATTACCCCATTAGCCAAAATTATATCGTAGCTTTTCGTATAAATCAGGTTAAGTATGTTAATTTTATCCGTATATGTGTCGACTCCTAACGACAGATTTGAGAAGTCTTTTCATGGCAATTTGCTACTCTTCAAGTATTTTTTAAACTACTTATGAGTCGAGGTCATGTAAAGAAATAAATTTTTCTAAGGTTTAAACAGTAAACCCAGCCAGTAGTCTATGACAACTACCATCAAACATTTACATTGAAGCCAATGTAACCAGTTATAGGGTATTTTGTCAATAATAGCAGCTAACAAGTCTCACAAAATAATAAATTCTGATGTAACAATCTGTGTTAATTTTTTGCTTGTTTTTTATTTTTCTTGGAACATTTAGCCAAAACAATGTATTTAATATTGTATTAACAAGTAATTGTTGTTAATATTCTACATTGTTTTGTCTTTGTTGTCTTACGAGTACTGTATCTGTAAATAATTCAATTACTGTGACAAACTGTATTGTCCCCAAAAATCACGATAACAATCCATATATTTATGAGAAATAACTAGAAATAACAGTGTTGGAAAACTGAAATTTTGAAATGGTACTCGATTATAACTGGAAGAGTACTTTTTAGTCAGACTTTGGAATTGGACCGTGGGCTCACGTCTAGTAAGCCCCCACGCTAGCTACTAGACTATTTATTTATGTAAACGCTTACTGAAATTACAAAACTGTTTGGCAAGCGTTCTCATTGCTTTTCGTATTCTAAAAACGAACGTACGTTTCGGGCACGTTTGGCTAACCGGGGCTAAGGACTAGTTCTATCTGTAGCATTACATTGAACATGTTTCAATTGCATTAATAGTAGTGTTTTTCATTTCCCGGGATTGATTTTGAAATTTCTCGGGATCCTGAAAAAACTCTCTCGCTTTCAACAGATGTTGGCTTAATAATTAACAAGGCCTATAAAAGATTTTTTATGTTTTCCGTTTGCTTACCAGGTTCTCCAAAAAATTTTATGAAAATTTTGCTTTTGCAAAGACAATTTTGCTTTTGTAAAGACAATTTTGCTTTTACAAAGACAATTGCTTTTGCAAACTCAATTTTGCAAAGGCAATATAGCATAAGACATAAAATATGTAATAATAAAAATTTCTAAAAGTGCCGCGGTAGTACTGAGGTATTTTTAAAATGGAATAGTACTGAAAAAAGTACTAAAGTATTCAATTTTTCAACACTGAGAAACAATCAAGTTCTTTTGTTTCGGTTTTTGTTTTTGCAAAATGCTTTCAAAATGCTGTTTCTATATTAAGCCATGGCACCCCATAATTGAATAGAATGTTGTTTTGATTTCTTCTAAAACGTTTAAAAAATAATAAATTTTTTTCCTTTTGTTGTTCTGCTGCTGTTACGCTGATTATAAATTTTTATATTTTTTCTAACAATTGTTTCGTTTTTTTTTTGCTTTCCATTATATTTTGTAACTCTTTAAGTATGTCGTTTCTTACGATCTCATTTCTTGTTGTATGTGATTTAATCCATAAACAATTAGTTGCCAGCTTAATAGACTTATGTAATATACAGCTTAAGAATACAAACAAGCTTTATAGGTAACTTTATCAAGGGATTAACGATTTGTAATACAAGATAATTGAATAATATAATTGAAAAGTATATTTTGTACAGCATAAAAATGAATTTTAAATGGAATGATATCATTACTAAGAACATAACACATAAATTAGTTTTGGTGGCATTCTGTTAATAATTGAATGCTTCAACGGACACACCTAATGTAAAGTATGAATAATCCTTTAAAATTTTGAAGATTAGGGATTCATTTCGATAAAAATATTTGCAAAAGCTGATGTCAGTAACACATGCAATGTTTTTCGAAAGACCAGAAATTTTTAAATTTTCTAGAGGGCTGATTGTCTTTTTTCTTTAAATCTTATGGCTATCCATCGTATTAATATGGTTTTTTGAAGCTGCTCTGCCCTATAGGGATAGAGAGAGAGATAGCACTGAATTTTGACCAACAAAATATTGCTGCAAGCGCTGCGCGTTAGAGGAGATCTTCTTCCACCTTATGTGTCTTTGCTTATCCGTTTTTAGCTATGAAGATTCTTTGGTTCTTGATAGTTCTCATTTAACATCGGAACTGACTGAACTCTACATACATAATTGATCATTACAACCATTCCATTAGGATTACGATTAATTAAAACGATTAATTAATATGTGAAATACGGCACCTACTGTTTAAAGCCGACTAGAATGTTTGATTTCTTTGAGGCATTTTTCTTGACAAATTTATTTACTCTCAGAGTTTTTGTCGAAAATATGCTTCCTTTTTATAGAAGAACTTGACTTTGAACTATAGGCCGAAACACTACCTACTAGGCTACGGTGTCAACTGAACTCTACATAGTAAAAATTACTACATACATACCTAGACCGTTAGGTCTGTTGTGATAGTGGCTTATTTGATTATGTGTTTTAATTTTATTCATGAATGGGCAGGGCCTAGAGTTTACGTTGATTCTGAACTACAGATTTGAAAAACTTTCCATGGCAATTTTATTTTACTCTCTGAGTTCTTGTCAGTTTGTTCGAATTGTTTGAGCTGTAGTTTGAACAACGGGCTATAGGCGAACACACTAACTACTAGACTACGGGGAATTCCATTGTGGTACTACAAATTTCTAATAAGGGATAGCCTCCATTACAGAAAGATCTTTCTAAACAACAAACATAAATTCTCTTATGAAATATATTCTGTTCTTTGCAGATGCATATTTTTTATACGCTTCTCATTATTTTCATCTTTACAGCTGCGGTAGTAATCGTTACAACATGGGTTCAAGCGTAAGATAAAGCTTTAAAAGGGCTGTAAGTCAAAGCCATCTAAATAACCGTACGTTTACAACCATAATGTGATCATAATTGCTTGGTTATTCGGTTGTTTTTACAAGCCTCCTTATATCAGTTATTAGGCGATGTAATAATATCATTCTGAAATGCAAATATAGAGGAGAGCATGGTCATTAACATCTAGTTGTATTAATATTAATTAATTAATTAATAGTTATATGTTGATTGGACAAAATTTGTTTTAGAACTTATCATGCCGATTTGCAATTTAAAAAGGGGGCACTGGAATCCTATGTATTTTTATTGAGTTTCATCATAAAATTTAAAGAAAATTCCAAGCAGTAACCTATGGACACATTCTTCATAATGTTTAATTTGTCGATAATTCTGTATTAAGTTTTACTTAAGAAGCGAAAATTTCTTCTAATATTTCTGACCCAATAATTTGGCCTCAAATACTATTAAAACGCTTAACGCTTTTTAACATTTCCATTACAATGAAGAATAAAAAAGAATTAAAATTGAAAAAAGAAAATGTATATCAATAGAACACGTTAATAGTAAGTAAAATGAAATTGAAAAAAAAACACACACTCACATACACATTTGTTATGAACACTGATATCAAATAAAAAAAAAGAAGAAACTATTGCTTCAATAGCGTCATCATAATCAACGATATGACAAGTCGAAAAATGAAAATCGTTGTAAAAACAGAATTCAGAATAAAGAGAACAACAGCAGCAACTGCATAATGTAGTGTCACATTTCACAGTTATGAGTACTAAATAAGCAATTTTTCGAAAAATAAAATGAAAAAAAGAAAAATAAAAAGAAATTAAAAATAAAGAATTAAATACTTCAAGACGAACACAACCCACAAAATTCACATTGAAATTATTTTATTACAAAACCTGACAACTGACAACAACATCATGTGCATCATCAACACCAGTACCGAATGAGAGACAGAGACACACAGATATTGAAACTTATACCGTATAAAACATAAAATGACAAATGCCATGTTAAAAAAAATCTGATAAAATCTTCTCAGACAAAAAACAAAATAAAACAAAACAAAAAAACAATAATAATCATAAACTGGCGACAATTTGTGCAAAATATAAAAATAACGTCATCAAATATATTTGATTTAAGACTAGATTTTTAATGTGACGAAGAACCTTAACCACAAAAATAGGCAATTTATTAAAAAAATAAAAATAAATACATATATCCCCCTTTAACACGGTGGATGCGTACTACATCATATGAAAACAAGCCTTCAGAGGGAGTATTCCCGGGTAATATATACTTTCTGCATCATTATATAGTGCAAGGTATTTCAAAAAATATAGGGTGGCTAAGTTCAAGAGGCTCTCATATCTAGTGAAGTTTACTAAGGAGTTGATAACTTCAATCAAAATAAAATTGGCAAACTTTCAGTGTAGATCGTTCCATAATAGAGAGCTCTAATACAGCATTACAAGCACAGCAGGAATGCTTCTTGTCCCTTATCCCCTTTCTTATGGTTATGGATGACATATAGAAGGCAAGGTAAGACCACACGCTTCAGTGGTGCTTATTCCTGCACGAAAGTATCTGACAGTAGATTGACTTCGAAATTAATATTAACTAAATCAAGTTCTTAGAAATTAACATTAAAAATGGAGATGATTTCTTGGAGTATGACAAACAAATCCAGCCAGCTGACAACCTTATGTACTTGGGCATCATAATATCTGCAGAAGAAAGAGTACAGAAAAGGAGAAGGTAATAAATAAGGCATATAAAATATGTGACTCTTTTGGAAAAAAGGGCAGAATAGGTGGAGGAACTACAGAGAATTTAGTAAAATTACCGTAATTTTTAAGGCCTAAAAGCCTTAGTAGACAAAAGTCTGCGGTTTAATTCCAGGCTCCGCAAGCTGAAACAAAACGAAACATGAGCAACATTTCTTTGAAACACTCTCAGTAGTCTTCCAGAAAAAAATAAAATCAAAGTAAAATTTCAATCAAAAAAATTGCCAAAAAACTGTCGTTCGGAATCGACTGTAGGTCCTGGCATTCATTGGGAAAACACATAACATATACACAATTTGGGCGATTATAATCCTGAATAACTGAAAGGGTTATAATGACCAATTAAGTAAGTCAAGGTTTCTTTCACTAGTAACATGCTTTCCTCTTATTTTCAATCAGTAGGAGCCTAGTAACAAACATTATATGCTCAAAGTAGTATAACCATCGCACAATCGATTTCGTTAGTCTGACATTGCCATACGAGTACTATCCACTATTAGACTACCAGCGGATGCAAATTTAATCACAGATATTAAACCGTACTATAATGGCTATTAGAAGTAACTTTAATGTATTTAAATAGCATCCGAAAATTAATTCTCTATAATTTTTGTTTCGATTATTCCATTGACTACGTTTCAGTTTAATTAAGGAGGAGTACGATGGTACTATGGTTATTTCTCTATCTTGATGTAGCGTACTTTATCGCTTTAACTCAAACACCTGAGCACAGATGTTTTTTTCTTTCTTTCTTATTTTATTGCTATAATTAAAATTAAATAAAAAAATTTACGTAATTTTTTGAATTGTTTTTTTATTTTTATTTTTTTTTTTTTTGCTTTAAATATTACGACTATTGTTGTGTGATTTTTTTCTTCTTTTGTGGCATTTCTGTGGAATAAAAAACGAAGTGAAAAAAACCCTTAAGCTCTCAATAAGTCTTGTTTAAACTTGACGTGTGAAATTACCGAACGAATGTGTGTGAGTCGATTTAATTTTGTGTTGTTGTTGAGTTTATTTAGCCAGGCATGCGTGAAGTTTGCATGCACAAACATAACAAGAGGCTTTGCGATTGACTCTGGCTCTCGCTGACTATCGTTGTGCATTAAAAACAAAAAAAAAAAAAGAAAAACAATCAAATTTGAAAATAATTTAATAAAAAAAATTTATTTGAAATTAAAAATTTTTTCTGATTATTTTAATATTTTTTGTATGGTTTTGTTTGATTGATTTTAATGTTTGGCAAAAACAGAAAAAAAAAACAAAAAAAAAGTTTGTTGCTTAAGTCTTTTGTTAATTATAAACCACAAAAATTGAATTATTAAAGTTGCATCTATTTTTCGTTTGATTTTTTTTTTTTTTACCAATTACTTTAAGAATTTAATTAAATTTATTTGGAATATTTTTGAAAGTACTGAATTTTTAATTTTTATTAAACCATCACTATTATTATAGTTATGTTTGTATTGTAGATGTTTGTATATATGGGGTAATAGTTGTTATGTATTGTAATTCTATTTTCACATAAAAATTTAATTAAATTTACCTCATTTGTAATTGTAGAGTTGTGAAAAAGAAGAATGAAATAGATTTCTAATTTTGTTATTTCAAATTTAAAGTAAAACGAAGGCATTCGCAATGATAATATCCGTTTTTATGTCATAACTATAATTATTATCCTTTATTGAACAACAGATATGGTAATCAAATATAATAATTGGGAAACGGATATATCATGGATATATCACGTATATGAATTAGAAAAAAAAACTTAGATTCTCTGTACCTGTTGATTACGCAGGGGAACAACCATTATTCAACGATTGCATTCAAGAAATCTTAAAACCACTGTTTGAATGAAAATTGCAAGAAAATCGTTCATTGTATTGTTCCGTCTGTTATAGTTATGTAAACCATACTTAACAGGAATTAAGCTACAGCTGAAAGGGAACAAGCTAGAAAGGGAACAAGTTGGTTTCCGGACATATGGGTCATGGGTTGGCCATATAAATTGTTCGGAAAACTGCTTACTCCACTTATGTTGTGTGCGTTTAATTTGTACATGAGTGGCTTAACCTGTAGGTGAAAGTCGACCCCGAACAAGAGGTTTTTGGGAAACTTTTCATAGCAATATTATTTACTCTCAGAGTTTTGTTTTTGACCTGGGTTTTAAACGCAGGCCTCACGTCTAAAAAGCCAACACATTACTTACTAGACTAGCTTTTAATTGACAACCATAACCTCTACTATACATTCAATATAGAATGGATTACTAACACTATAAAGAGATAAATTAGAAAATTCAATACACGTAATATGTCGACAAGCCTTAAGTTGAAATCAAAGGCTGACAGAGAAAATAATAAACCAGGGAAAAGAGTTGAAGATCACATGAAAAACAGCGAACGAAGTCAGAATAAAATTAACCTGCTAGCGAACGCTAGAAAATTGGAGAAATTTTGTCGAGATCTTATGGAATTAAGTAGACTATAGAAGAAAGATTATTACTACTGTACATTGGAGAGGAAAGGCATGAATCAACTACTTAAATTAAAGCGTAGGAACATGTTTCACACTATATATTACATGTTTCACAGTCTATCGGTACTTGCTAATGACATTAGCAAATTTTATAGTTCGTTTGAGAAAGAGGGTGTTACCTACATTATTCGTTAGCGTCCTTGATATCAGTTCAATCGCTTAATTTGGGCTGGCTTCAGTATGATCCTAAGGTAAGGAATGATATGATCATTAGCATATTTTTTTTTAAACCAGCAGGATGGCCCCTACTCATGCAGTGCATTGTGCAGGTTTACGAAAGTAGGTTATAGGAAGGTGGAAAGAGGGAGTAGTGTTTGTGGACATTTGATTTAAATTTACCAATATCGTAATTGACGGGAAAACTTCCGCACGAAGAATATTTTGCCTGTAATGCATTGTGCAGTTCACTCGAAAATCAACCACAAAAGGATATGCTCTGCGAGAAGTACGAGTACGACGTAAAAATATGTGATTATCGGAAACCAAGCCCTTTATCTCTCGAGAACACCTCCCATTATAGTATCGATAGAACAATGAAACACACGCCACATTGCCACGATGCTTCAACGAATCAAAAGAGTTGGATACCCTATTGTCGAGACCAGTTAATTTTAGCTTAACTCTGAGGCGTCACAGCGGGCTCTTGCATGTGCTTAATGAGTTTTGATTTAAGCTGACATTAAATCCTATCCTGTTAAAGATTCGCGCAATGTTGTGCTATTAAGGATTTGGGACAGAACTTCTTTACAATACAAACATTTTACTTTATTGTCTTAACAAATTGAACAGGTGTTGTGGCAATAATAAATAAATTTGTAAGGCATTATTATAAGAATCATAACTTGATAACTTGATTTTAAAAATGAATAAAAAATTAACCAATATATGTAAATATATTAAATTTAATAATTTTGATTCCAATCAAAAAATTAAAGCATGATTATTCCAAAAAGTAAGCAACTAAAAGACCAAATGAAAGCCCACACTTTATGTCGTCACAATAATTTTGGTCCATTTTGCAGACAGCTCAATAAATTACGTTACAAGATAAATTGTGGCAATTGACATAAAGCAGTAGTTTAATATTTAAATTTTATGGTAATGATTACAAAAACACAATAACAATATCAGCAATAATACAAAAGAAAAAGAAAAGAAAAAATGCCACAACAATTTGTTGCAATACAACAAGAAATAAAACGTGAAACTAACAAATAAAAAACAAAAATTATTACAAAAAAATCATTACAAAAAAATTATATTTAAACCGCACTTATTGCATTTAACCGAAAATTAAAATTACAAGAAAAGAAGAAAAGATGAAGGAAAACAGAAATAAATTTCAAATAAAAAAATGCTGTAAAACAATTTGCTCATAAATTGCATTTTTTTTTCGTTCGTTCATTTCAAATTTCTTCCTGCCAATAAAAAAAATTATGAAAAAAATTCACTAAGTTTTGTATTTTTCTTTAATTCATTGAACCATAAAATGTTTTTTTTTCTTTTTTAACATCAAAGTAATTTTTTTTTTTCATTTTCTTTACAACGTTTATGTTGGTGTGTAGGAATTGGTCAATTCCATTTATTTATTTAACGTTGGTCGCTGTCTGCGTCTATTGGAAGACACTTTCACTTGTAAAACTAGTTTAAGATGATGTTCAGCATCGTCATCGTCATCATCATTATCGTTATCATCATCATCTGCAATCAATACGAATGAGTAAATAAATATTGCGGCAACAATTTTTGACCGGGCCTACTTGAGAGTATTATTGAGACAATTTGTTTTTAGATTTCAGTTTATTTACAACAAAACAAGAAATTGTTATTTTTTTTTTTTGAAATGTCACGTTTTCTTTATTGTGATCTTAAAAATAGATTTTGATTGAATATTGAAAGGTAATATCATATTCAATAAACAAAAAACTTTTGTTAAATAATTTCAAAGCTTTCCACTTTAGTTATCAAATGAAATTTTTAAAGTATTTGAAAATAAGTATGTAAATAGTTTTCTAGTGGAAATGATAAGTAAGTTTTTATTGCATAAGATCCCATTATTAAACAGATGTCTTTCGAAAGTATACTTACGTATATTATAGTATACTAGCTCAGTGGAACCCAATAATTATTATGTTAGGCTCTCTACAAGGCGCGTTGAATAGTTTTCGTTATCCTTAGATAGAGCCTGCACTGTCAGCAGAAATGAAAACTGATTTGAATAAAATTTTAAAAAATATTCTTTCAATATCAAAATTAAAAAGGAAAAGATTGCGGCAGAACAAGGGGCAGTGAAGCAGGTGACCTAGTAGGTCTATCAGGTAGTGTGTTGGCTTACCAGAAGAGTGCTCAAAATTTGAAACTAAGTTCTGAAATCTAAGCAAAAGAGTATAAAAATATTTATCTTCACGACTCATTCTCTGCTATCATCTGGCAAAATCTCAGAGAGTAAATAATTTCCATGAAAAAGTTTCTCAAACCAGGATTTCGTGGTCAACCTGTAAACTCTAACTTCTGTCGTTCACTAACACACAATACGAATGGTGTAAAGAAAGAAACAGAATTGGTGAGAAAATGTGCATAACATACATATATTCGATTGCATTTGGCAAACTGGAAACGATGTGTATTTCATCAGGACAAAATTTTACTACACCCATCCAATAATACTTTAAAATACTCTATTTACTCAGTACATTGGCTTATTAACAATACAAATATGTCATGTTAGGTGCTGTAACACCTACTCTGGTTTGCACCAAAGGTTATGTAAGATTAAGAAGGGTTGAATGCCCCTGCCAATACAATGGCTTACAACCGCAGACGGTTTAATCCATTTTGGACAAAGGGAAAGGGAGGAAAAGGGACGTAATAAAAATATAAGATAGTGTCAGGCATTGACAATGGCAGAAGGAAGAAAAAAGTAAAGAAAGCATCAGGCAATAAAACTGATAAAAGCAAAGAAATAAAAAAGGGCACAGGAAATAGAAAACATGATACATAAAACATAATGTTCAGGTAATCCCGTTTGTGAATCTTAGTCAGATCTTTAAATTTATATATCTTTAGATGCAAGTTCACCAAGACTACATAGTACCAAGTTCCTGTACCTATAGAATAGAGCTTTGGTCATAAGGCGATTGGTGAATTAATCGAATCTTTTCTCTTTAATTCCAAAAAAAGAAAGCCATTGGCGGTTTCACCGACCTTGCTGATTTATCCAGAACTTTATTACCCCTAACGTCGCAGAGTATCCAGGACAATCTAATTGGAAAAGTTTTAGATAAGGTCGCTTAGATCTCAATACCAGATATGATCCAAAAATATGTCATGCCAAAGACTTCAGTAATACCTGAATTATATACGAGTAATATAAGTTAGCAACCAATTGTGAAGGAAATAAGGCGACTCAAGTGATGATGGATTGGGCACACTCTTCGAAAGCCATTAGACGACATAACAAGCAATGCCATAGATTGGAACACTTAGGGAAGCAGCTCATCGGACGACCATCGCACACTTTGTAAACGCCAAATCATAACCGAAATATCCAAACTACGTATACTATGGAACGAAGTCAAATATCGCGTTGATGATCGAGCTAATTGGAAACAACTTGTTGAGGCCCTATGCTCCCTAGAGGAGTAGAAGGATGATATACATATATAAAAGCTATTAATTTCGAGCTTTTCGGTATATGTTCCTTAAATTATTATCTGAAAATTATTGCATTAGGCGGGAAGACTATACGATTCCCTAACATACCATACATGAAGACAATTGCTGCCGTGGATTAAACACTGTGAATGCAGTACATAACTTATATATAAGAACGACCGAAATTAATACATACATAATTGGCCATTACAACGCTTCAGTCAGGATTACGACCTAGCTTCTCACACCACTTATGTTGTGTGCGTTAATTTTATACATGAGTGGCGGGACCTACAGTTTAAAAACAACACTGAAAGACAGATTTTTGAGAAGCTTTTCATAGCAATTTGTACTCTCAGAGTATTTGCCAGAAATTTGCTGAGAGGAAGACGCCGAAGAAATATTTTTCGTTTTTGATGTCTGACCTGGGATTCGAACCCGGGCCTTTCGTCTAATAAGCCAACACACTACCCACTAGACCACGGCGACTTGACCGAAATTAATACCTTTAGAAAATCAAGCATCTGTCCATGTTAAACTACGCAGAGCAAATTTGAGTGTGAAAGCTAACACATTTCGCCAATAGCAAGGAAATATTTTCAAAAATTTCCTTAACTAGTATACGTATGATATTCGTTGTCCTGAAAACCAAACTCAACATTCTAAATGACCTGAAGTGAACAAAAATTATTATTAAATTAAATACAAATTATTATTAACTCCGCTAGGAAGACTTTATAGAACTCTTCAATAGAATAATAAAACGAAAACAAACTATAAGCTACGTGTGTAATTTTTAGTTCAGTTTTAAATTGCTTATTGCCCTAAAATATAGGGGCAAATGACCTCTGGTGGACATTATGAATGTTCAAATAACTAAAGTATTGATACAGTGAAAGGCCATGTTTCGCAACTCTAAAGTACAATTACTTCATATAGTCATTAAGTTTGTTATGTTTTGTTTTTAGGAGAGTACTACTATTTTTATAATTGCAATTCAAGAGTGTTAATAAATTATAATATTTTTATTATATTTTTCACGGTTCATCTTTTAACAGTAATTGCCTTTCCAGTACAAAAATCCTGCACTCTCTCTTTAAGTGCAATGCAATTAAAATGAAGAGAAGAATTATTATTTAAATTTATATATTATCATAAAATATTTAATGGCTTATAAAGCATAAAATCATTAGGAAAAAGAGTTTAAATATTCAAAATGCATAAAGGGAACGCTAATTAACTTGTATTTTAGTTAGTTTGGTTGTAAAAGAAGAAACTATTACAATTGGTGTTTACCATATAAATATTTTTTTTATTATTTTTAATATTATTATCATTGTAAAAGTAATTTAAATATAATCGAACATCTTTGTTTTAAATAATTTTTAATAATAATTACTATGTACCATGATTTCCCTGGTAGACTTAAGCAACAAACTTCAAAAGGCAATTATTATCATTGTAAAAATAATTTAAATATAATCGAACATTTTTGTTTTAAATAATTTTTAATAATAATTACTATGTACCATCATTTCCCTGGTAGAGGGATATTTAAAAAATATAAGACTTAAGCAACAAACTTCAAAAGGCCAATACAAGATAATGTATTAAAAAATTGTTAAAAAAAACCACTGATTGTTTCAAAAATACCAACATTTCAAAACATAATGATTATTTAAAATTTTAGTTAAATTGCGAAATTTCAAATTTAATCATCATAACTTGTAGGCAGTACAACAATTTGTTATACTTTTCCTTTCGCAATTATTCATAATGAAGAAAAAAAATTTGTGTCACTTGCCTGCAACCATTAATAACACCCAAGAGCGTAGCATTTAAGCCCTTTAATCGTCACTTGTTTACATACATTTTTCACCTTTCACTCTTTGTTTTTTCCGCTTTTTTTTTTTTAATTTTTTCTTTTAAAAGGTGTTTCATTTAGGCCGCAGTTAGTTTCCTCTTTTGTGGGCTTGTGTATGTGATGTTTATTTTTTTGTTTGCTTGACTAGACATCATGAGTTTATGACTTTAATTAAAACCTATAAACTCTGGTTGTTGAGTTGTTACAATATTTTTATTTTCTGTTTTGTTTTGTTATTTTTTTCTGTTCGTTAAACTTGATTTACAATCTATCATAATAGACAGTCAGGTAATGTAATAACAATGTTTTGTTATACACACACTACACTTACATATGTATGTACATATAATTAAACCTCTGACTCTTTAATTACATGGTGTATGTACGTAACTGTCTGCTGCCTATCGGTCTGTTAATTTGTTTAGTTAAGTTTATGCGTTATCTTTGGCCAACAACATGTTTTATATCGTTGATTTGAATTATTTTGAATGCCACACTTTGTATGTGCATAACAATTTTTTCAAAACAACAGGTATTTTGCCTCTAATATTTGTTGTTGTTGTTGAAATCCTATTTTTATCAGAATTTTAATTTTATTTTATTTTTTTCCAATTAACTTGAATGTAGTTGACCTTGCCTCTCTTACAAGTTGTTCTCTATTCTTCGATTTGCAGTAACATAATCGCATGCTGAGTAAACAACATGTTGTAGCATGAAATCACATTTTCGTTAAAAATACGTAAGACAAGAATCGCGTACATCTAAAAATGTAATCTTTTTTTCAGTGTTATACTGTTAAAAGTGTTATACATTGACGTATAATTGACAAAATTGTACACACAATAATAAAAAAGTTTTTAAAGAAATCTTCGTAAGCAAAAAGAAATTTTTTAAAGAGTTTTTAAATGTTTACTTTGAAGGTTTAGGGTTCTAAAGCGAGATCAATGTTAGTGAAAATATTTCGGTTTTTCTTGATTTCACCATGAATTTATCCATTATGCTTGCCGCAGAGGTCTATCAGAGAAACTATTGTTTTTACATACTCAGATTAAACTGGCAGTCTTCTCAATGTGCACATCTAACTTCAGTTCTATAAGGTTGTGTTGTAATTCCGATACACCAGCTCTCTTATTTAATTACAGCACTTGGTTGGTATCTCTCAACCATCCCGAAAGACTTATGAATTTCTCGTATGAATATCTTTTAAATAGCCTTTGCTAGATATGTTTTGTCACTATATTCTGGGTGTTCAAGAATTCTTCTCCTCAAGTTTTCAAGTGTCGGACAATGACAGATAAAATATTTTGTTATGTCCTCTTTTTCTCATCGTTACAGCTTCTGGAGCAGTCGTTATGGACATTTCAATCATCTGCCATGAGTGGCGAGACCTACAGTTTTAGATAGACTATAAATGACAGATTTTAATAAACTTTTCATGGCAATTTTATTTACTCTCACATGTTTTGCTGTTAAGAGGAAGTCGCCGAAGAAAAGTTTTTCATAATATTTCTTTGTGGCAGATGTCTAACATGGGGTTTGAACCGTGGTCTCACTTTTAATAAGCCAACAAACTATTTAATAGACTACAGCTACTTCTAAAATGACAAAAGTTTACTTTCAGATTAAGGATCCTAATGCGAGATCAAAGTTAACAAAAAATGGCAAATTTCTTTGATTTAAGCAGAGATCAATTCTTTAAGTATTGCCCCAAAGGCTGTTGAATTCATTTTTTCTCAAATCCTCTTTGGCTAGACATATTTTGTAACAAAATCTGGATGTCCAGAATTCTTTTCAAGTTTCTAATTGCCCACAGTGACAGATAAGATCTTCTGTTGTCTCCTTTTTTCTCGTTGTTAAGAAGTAATCCCAGTCACCTGCTGTGAAGACCAAGTGGCCAGTTATCCGATAACACTGGTGTGAGATTCCTGAATGAGAACTATGTATAACTGTCGATTACGACTTAATGATGTGACTGATAATATTTTTATTTGGAAATGCAAGCGAAATGTTCTTGCCAAAAGAAGTGCTTGCTTTAGGGTTTAACCATACTTGTAAGCCCGGGGTGGCTGCCTTATGGGTAACAGCGAATAGGGATCAATTATTTAAGAGGGATACATGTATAGCGCTTAGGTGCTAGGTGTATATATATAAATGAAGAGAAGATTAAAAAATACTTCCATACTTAATATTCTGCTCTCTCTCTCTCTAAGATGTCTAGAAAAATTGCAAAGTATTGCTGCTTTCAATGTCCGGATGTTGGTAAGTCGTTCTCATTAGAGTATAACTGAATTACACTGAACTTGAAAAATCAGGGTTATCGAATTGTCTGTAAAAATTTTGCAGACGATAATTAGTTATTTTAAATCTGTAGAATACTAGATCAAAGAATTTTTAAATAGTTTGGGCATCTATTTTCCTGAGAATATCCTGGTACGGTTGCCTAGTTTTATATATTATAATACGATCAATTCTTTCCACTAGATTGCTTCAACATAATAATTCCTAATATTTTCCATAATTCCATAAAATTCAATTCTTTGGTGATTGAAACAAATCAATTCAAACAACTTATTAAATACATTGAAAATACTCTTTATTTTCATGTTTATAACTGTCAACTCAAATCTTGTGCACTTTAGTGGCATCAAAAACAAATTTATTTCGACATTTAATGACATAATCTTACTGACACACGTCTTTCATAAGTGATTAATTCTTTAACTGTTACATACAGCAATAGTGTAGTGTTCAATCAATAGCATAATGAATATTAATAAAATAAATTCAAATAAATCTTCTTTAAATTCCACTTCAATAAATATTGTTTTAAAGTTTTTAATTTATTAATTTTATTTGTTTAATTTTTTAAATAATTCTAATACGTAAGTGTTATAATGATTTAAGGTCATTTGAATAGAGGCCTCCAAGTATCAATTACAATGAGTATGTTTTTGTAACATTGAAAACTTAAAACTTATACATCAAGTGGCTTTAGAAACTATGGCACTCACACCTAAAACAACATCCACAAGTAATTGGTTACAAATGAAAACAAAATCAATGAAATAAAATTCAAATAGAAAAACCACATTCTTGAAATAGTTTAGCAAAATCATAAAATAAATCAAAAAATGTATAAATCAGTGAATAAATAAATACAACATTGATTACTTACATAACAGCTACGTTGCAAGAAGTTTGAAAATATTACGAGTATATTTCTAAAATGAAAATAAATCATGACTTAACAGTATGGAAAAATATAAGCTAGTCTTAATAAATATAAAGAGCTCTACAAAGATTTTTTAATTACGGCTTATGAAAGAAAAGACAAAAAAAAATATCTTTGGAATCCATAAATTAAAATTGATTTCAATTTTATGCAGATGAAACACTAAATGTATCACTCTTAAATAATATTAATATTATCGTAGGGTAGAGCTTTAAAAAATATCTGACTTCTTAAGTGTTGCGAAATCTCAACGGCATGTGCTTATATGCATGTAGTATTTTATATTGGCTAGAATTTTATAAAAAAATGAACAGAAAAAATGTTTCTTTTTAACATCAAAATTGTATATAAATGACATAATTTTTCTGCATAAATAGACAATAGAGTTGTGTCATGCAAATTTGTTGAATATTAATTTGATTCCATAAATTTCTAACAATTTATTGAACAATATAATGCAAAACGTTTAACAACAGAGCGTAAATTTTATTGATTTAGAAGTTTTAACAAGTTGAGACATAAAACGTAATTTATAAGATGTCAAATTTTTTGTCTTATCAATGAAATTAAAAAATAAAAACATTTTTTCATTAAGTTTAGCTTGTGGTACTTTGCACTATCACAGGTCTTGAGATTTTATTGTGTGCCAGTGTAGTTATTATACTCACAAGTTCTTTTCTATCTACTCCATCGATTCTAAATTAGTCGAATTGAACACGAATAATGTCTGAAATTTCAGTCTGAAATGATTATTACAGTCTCGTATCATATCTACAATAATAAAACTTTATCTCAAACTTAGAAAAAAGCTACAACAATCGCTTGAGTGAATATAACAAGTGCAGGGAAATAACTCTGCTGAACAACACTTACAAGTCACCTGGGAGTAATATGTACTAATTAAAGGGTAGTAATGATCAATTCCATACATATATATATATATATATATATATATATATATATATAATTAGTCATTCGAACCCATCAGTCAGGATTATTGGCCTAGTTTCTCACACCACTTATGTTGTGTGAGTTAGTTTTATACATAAGTAGCGGGACCTACAGTTTAAAATCGACTCCAAACGACAGATTTTATGAGAAACTTTTCATGGCAATTTTATTTACTCTCAGAGTTTTTGCCAGAAATCTGCTGAGAGGAAATCGCCGAAAAAGTACTTTTTGTATTTCGTTTTGTTGTCTGGCCTGGGACTCGAAGCCTGGCTTTACGTCTAATAAGCCAACACACTACCTACTATACCACGGCGACCAGAATGATAATGTGGTCTTAATGATCTTTTAAGTAAGTTAAAAAGAATATGGTTTACAAATTCTCAAGATAAATACAGCTGAAGATATTCTCAATTCACGGCAAGCAAGTTGATCTTGATTTTTAAATCCAACTTAATTATCAATAAACATAATTTTTGAAAGTGTATGAAGTAGGCGAAAGGCCCGATTTCGAATCCCAGGTTAGAGATCAAAACGAAAATATGAAAATATTTTTTCGGTGACTTCCTCTCAGCAGATGTCTGGCAAAAACTGTGAGAGTAAAAATTGCTATGAAATGCTTTTCACAAAAATGTGTCGTTCGGAGTTGACTTTAAACTGTAGGTCCCACCACACAACATAAGTGGTGTGAGAAGCTAGAACGTTGTACAATCGACCACTGGGTACTGTACTTGTCAGACTTGACAAGTACACGTCCCCTAATCTAACATAACCTATGGGTGAGTAGGGTAATATATAGTCGTACTTGAATGATAGTAACATTTTCAATTGTTTAAATACTGTTATTTATTATTAAAAATTCATAATAATTAGATATTTGAACTTTAGCAATCTAAAACAAACGGAAATAAAAACACATAGGCCAATAAATAAAAAACTTAAGAAACAAACTTTAGCATTTGAATATAAAGGAGAAAATTAGCCACTTCCAGAGAATATTCATATAATTTGAATCAATTAAAAAATTAGTATGAACTATTGTACAGTAAAAACTCTATAAAAAGATTAAATTTGATCAAATGAAAAAAAAAAAATAATAATATTGTGTCCTAATAAATCCATAATTACATTAAACAAAGCTGGGTTGATTAAACTTTTGCTAGAAATTTTTCTTAATTTAAAACTGTGCATTATTGTATGGTACCCACTGCCGAAAAAGTGAAAATGTGGCCCATTGTGTCGTTTTTCGGATTTGAATTATACTTCAAAAATTAAAGACGGCTGTCCATTCACAACGTTGTAGATATGCTGATTGGATATTATAGGCCTTCAATACTGACTTTCTGAATAAAATTATCTTAAGCGATAAAGTTCTCTTCTTACTAATTAGTTAGATCAACAAGTAAAATAAAAGTTTCAACGAATCCAGATGTGTTTGTGGAAAGACAATTGCATCCATAAAAGCATCGGGTGTGCCTTTTGATTTGTAGGTTATCAATTCACAGTACTGTAGCCTTACAATATCTGAATTTTTATGGATTTTGAAGATTGGAGCGTATTAACAGAATAAGTTAATAAGTTGCAGAAGTAACTAGAAGTGCCCAGAAGAATAATTACGCATTTTGGCAACGACAATTGAACACCAACATTTGAATTTGAATTTTTAGTATTAGGCTTTCTTCATTGGAATGATTGAAAGCGGTATTCGTCAAGTCATTGCCAAATATCAACCAAAATATGGGAAAAGGTATTCGAAAATTAACTCAAATGGCTCGACTGCTGCAATCGTTACAAAGTCATTTAACTGTCATGTAATTTGGTGAAGTTGCAGTAGTCTAGTAGGTATTGTATTGGCTTATTAGACGTGAAACCATGGTTCCTACAAAAAAATTAAAACAATAAAAATTTTTCTTTGGTGTCTTCTCAGCAAATTTCTGGCAAAAATTCAGAGAGTAAATAAAATTGCCTTAAAAAGTTTTTCAAACAATCTGTTGTTCGGAGTTGACTTTTAGTTGTAGGTTCGCCATTCATGTATAAAAATGAACACATATAACATATGTGGTGTGAGAAGCTAGGTCTAATTCTGGTTGTAATAACCAATTATGTATGTATGCAATGGCATTATGATCCAAACATTATTATGAAATAAAAGTTTCAGTGAAATCATAGTCATAAGTGTTACTTCTGGAACTGGGGAAATAAAAACCCCTTTACTAATGTAAGTGATCGAAAAAGTTATTTGAACTGCCATATACTGCAGATTTTTACAAAACTGAATTTACAAAATGAGATCTTCTTTCTTAGTCTCATGTAGCACAATGATATTGTAAATCATTACAAACAGTCTTATAGTTATACACACGTTTAATGATTTAGACACCGATGATTTCAGTGGAGCTTTAATATTTTTTTACTTAATATTGTTGGTATTACTGAACTGAAACTGTACAGACACTTAATAAATGTGTGCTGGTAAACGTACGTATATTAGTATTAAAAAGTATTGAAAAATTGCGTTAAAAATTGATTGGTTTTAGCCATTTATTGTTGGTTAACAATTTTCATTTCAAAAAAAAAACAAATTTTGTAATTTAAACTCAAAAGCAATACGAATAACTTATTACGAATGGTTTGTTTTTCTTTTTAATTTCAAAAAAAAAAAAAGTTCAAAATTGAAACATTTTTCGTGGTTTAATTACAAAAAATAAAAAAAAAAACAAATTCGAATAACTGTATTTAACTTTCGATTTTTGTAAAAATAAATCATAAATTTAAGTTTAATTGTAACAGCCAGACTTAGTTTTAAAGAGGGAATTGCTCCCAGTTTTAAGTTCGCTAACAAACTCTATACAATCACTTTGATTTAAAAAAAAAAAATTTGAAATCGTTTTTGGTTTTTGTTTTTTTTTTTTTGTTTTGATAGTAATTTTTAAAATCAGTTCTTTTTTTTTTGTTTTATAATTTGCCAAAATTCATACGCCCCGTTACTTTAATTTGGTTTCGTTTTGAACCAATTTAATCTCATACACATCATTTGCAAAATTTTTTTTTCTTCTATTTTTTGAGTTTTAATGCAATAAAAAACTCTTTGTGTTTTTGTTTATTTACTTATTTAAATAATAAAAAGTGTTTGAAAATCCATAAAAATAAAAAAATGGTAACACTCATGAAATAATCATTTGCAACAATTGTTGCACGCCACACCTGAAATCGTATCGGTTTTAACTCTTTTTGTTTTACGATTTTTTTTTGGCAATTTCTGCACGAGTTTTTTTCACACTTTGATTTTATTGCAGTTGTGAGTTCGTTTAGTTTTTAAACTTTATTGAAGGTGTAAAGAGTGTTTAAAAATTAATTATAATCAGCCTAATAAAGTTTAATTTTTGAGACATTTTATTTACCACCTCTTTAAAGTTCGGCTTTTTTCCTTTATGAGACTTTGTTTTCATTGCAAGTGACTGTTTTTATTTATAATTTTTGTTTTTTCTGTCTCAGATTATATAGCGTGCGAATATTGGCTTCAATATACATATGTATTGAGGAGAGATACGTAGGACGTTCAAGCAGTTACCGGCTAAGCTTTCAAGAAGAAAACCATGTTGCTAGCGATGCTTCCTGGCCAATACCATAAAAAAGCTCTAAAGGAAGGTGTAATTATAATTACTCCGAAAAAGGCATCACTTTTATTAACAGATTGTGCTCAGAGTGTGAGTAAAGACTTTTAAGTCGTTGTGAATTTCGCCTTCACTGACCATACGCATGTATATATCACATAGACAACCTTCGGATCATTATTACACTATTTGTTGAAAGATATTTACCACTTTAGCTTGTTAATATCGGTTTTGAAAATGCTTTTGTCACCCTAATATACTCGGAAATTTGAAGTCTATGGGCTGGCAGAAAGAAAATTGATCAACATGATTAACATACAGTACATGAATGCGAACTGTTGTAGCCAAGATCATCCGAACAATCGCTATCAAAATTGTTCCTAGACAAAGTTGTGCCCTCTTCCCACTACTATTTAACGTTGTGTACGATTTTGTGTTACAATGTGACTTTTCCACCCATAGAGGAATAACGAGATAATTGTACTCAAAACTGGTGTACTCAAACGAACTATCTAGTCTGGGCTCGTAATTATTAAGACAAGCAGTAAAAGCAAACCAAAAATGAGTGGCCACGCGGCCCATATAATAATACGACAAAACAGCAACTGGGGTAGTATGAACTTTACTCCTACATTCAGACATTTAGCAATCGTTGTCTACGATGTATTCTAGACATGTTCTGGCCAAAAACTAAACCAAACCGAACATATTTTATGACAAAATTAACAACAAATTAAAGGAAATTATGTTTTGGAAATGGTGATGGAATAGGTGAAATGAAAAAACTCAATACGATACAAGAGTATAAATAAGTTTCTATTGTTCGTATAAGGAGCATAGGGCCTTAACAATTTCGTTCCATTCATGTCTATCTGTTGCTACGCTGTGGCTGCTTCGATATGTAATTGTCGGTGCCAAGTGTGACTTAGCCGACCTTTTCTGCGGCTGTCTTGTGGACTCCAGTCTATTGCGTTTCTGGTGTTGACGTCTTGGGGTCTTCGCAAGCCATGCCCAATTCGCCTCCATTTCCTTTTCCGGATTTCGACTTCAACTCCCGTTTTCCGCATTTGGCCCATAGACGTTCGTTTGTGATGGTGGTTGGCCAGAAAATTTTTAGTATGCAACGTAGACAATGGTTGATGAATACTTGTAAGGCATTAATATAGCGTTGGTTTGCATTCCCGGGCTCGCATCCGTAAAGCGCAATTGATTTTACGCAGATGTGCTTTGAGATATGGGGGGACTTCCATATGTGTTTTAATAGACCGTACGCTTGCCTAGCCTTGTTAATGCGATTTCTAACGTCCTCTCTAGATACAAGAGTAGAATCCACTGGAAATCTAAAGAAAAAATTAGAAGAGAAAAGCTCCTACATTATTGCTTGAAGCCTTATTAATTAATATGCTCTGGCCATATAATCCTCAGAAAAAGGCACACTCGTGTTGTGTGTGTTACATTTACGCATGAGTGGCGGGACCTACAGTTTAATGTCGTCTCCGAACGACAGATTTTTGAGAAACTTTTCATGGCAATTTTATTTAATTTCAGAGTTTTTGCCAGAAATCTGCTGAGAGGAAGTTGCTGACGAAATATTTTTTCATATTTCGTTTTGAAGTCTGATCTGGGATTTGAACCTTGACCTTACGTTTAATAAGCCAACGCACTACCTACTAGGCTACGGCGATTTCGTATGTATGTTCTTATATCTCGTTATTACTATTTTACAGTCCTGATGGGCGTAAAACCAAATTCGACAACCTCATTAATTTGCAGTGTTAATTTTATATACGAGTGGTGGGACATAGAGTACATACAGCAATTTTTTATATACTCTTGGAATTTTTCCACGAAATCTGCTGAGAGGCAGTCGCCGAAGAAATATTTTTTCATATTTAATTTTGTTGTAGATGTCTGACCTGGGGTTTGAACTGAGGTCTCAGATTTAATAAGCCAACACTCTACCTTCTCGACTAAAGCGATTACAAATAAATTATAATCTATGGAAAATTGCGTTTTGAATAAATTTACAATATGTACACCGCCGAACCTTGTATTATCTTCCTTTTTTATAATTTAAGAACTTTTCTGTTGCTCTACGTACGTACAAGTCAGTGTATTTTTCATTACTTCTTCAACGATTACCTGCCGCATTTATTTACAACTTTTATTCTGTTTTTTTTTTATTATTTTTTTTTTAAGATTTACGAACGTGGGTATTTCTTTTGTTTGTTTGTTTGTTTACAACGTTGTAGTATTTGTGGCAAATTTTATCATGTTGCACTCCTAGGCTCCTACGGTTATTTATGTCATTTTGGGTTGGTATTTAGATTTGTCTAGTGTTTACAATTGCAAATAAATTTTTTTTCTTTTACTTTAGAAGCTTTTTTTCACATTTTTCCCTGCCTTACATTGCAAACGTACTTGTGTTTTTTTTTATTGTTTTTATTGTTGCAGCATATAAATTCACACGTTATAGATTTTTATATGAAGTTTTTTGTTTTGTTTCTTTGCTTTGTTTTTTTGCTTATTAAATATGATGTTTTTTTTTTTGTTATAAGAAACTTCTTTTTTAATATTGCTTTTAAGTTTTTGTGTATGAATTCTAGTGCTTTAAGTGGTGTATACTTGAAGCTTATGAGGAATGAACTTACTTTTGCTTTTTAAAGAAACGAATCATAAAAAAGGAAAAAAAATTGAAAACAAAAGTAAAGATAATGATAAATCTGTTTTGGGTTTTAAATTAAAAACAGATGAATCATTAAAGATAAATTATTAAACAAAATAAAACTACGAGGCATTTATAGTGTTTGTGGAGTACATATATAATAAGGTATGTTGCTTAAGTCTTTTGTTATGTAGGTACAATATTATTAAGCTAGAGGTTTAATATTCTTAATTCTTAAAATTGGCGTTTAAATAATAAATTAAAGTTTAAAGATGATTAAACTTTATTTTTATCGCTTCATTTTTACAGTGGGTTAAGTCACGTTTCTTTATGTTAACCCTCGCAGTGTCATTAATCTTGATTTGATTTATTTATATATGTAGGTATGTGTTATTACTGATATCGTTTGTTTATATTGTGCATATTTAATTATTTAAAAACGTTTAAACGTTGAAATATTTTCAAGCTGTAAAGAATTTTCAACGGTTTTCATAAAATGTATGTTGTTTTCGTTTGATGTTGGTTTGGTTTGTTTGGTTTTTTGGTTTTTTTCTTCAAACCTGACACTGACATTTAAGCCACAAAATCACAGGTGGCCATTAAATAAAAACAATTACATTTTATTTATGAGAACAATTACATAAACGCTACAAGAAAAAATCCGTTTAACTGTATTCTAAGTGGTCAAGATTCTCTGTAAGATATAAAGACCGTTTAAGTTGGAATTTTGCCAAAATAAAAGCAGTGATCACATCGTTAGGCTATAAATTGCCGTTTTATTTGTTTATTTTAAGGCAATTATAGTGCAGTTATAAAACTGTTAATAAATGAAAATACATTGTATAGCTATTTTTAATCAATCAAAATATGATATATTCATTGTATTTGATAGTTTAACTATACAACTAAAAAAGGTTACGCTCTTATATCCTGACATACTTTCGAAAATTTTTAAATCATTGTTGATCTTTTAATAAAAATAAGATTTACAAAATTTTCCTCAGTTCCTAGAGTTGATAAGACTTTTAAAGTATTTTTCAATTTCATTTTTCCTAATTAAGTATAGAACTTGAAACACCTTTTAAAGTAATATTAAAGGTTAATAAATAAATTTTAATTTGGATTTTAATGTCTAAATCATATTTTCAGAGGTTATGTGCTAACAATTTGTAACCATAAAACATGTCACGTAGTTATGTCAGGAAATAAATATGCTTTAACATTAACATAAACATTTCTATAAAGGTTGGCATTATACCACTGTAATAATTTAAAAGTAAAATCTAATAAAAAACAAATTTTATCATATTGTATGTAAGTATGTATGCATGCATGTCACAAAACATAAACTAATAAATAGAATTCAAGTTACATTTCATAAATCATATTAAGTTTTAATTAAAACTGACAACAAATGTCATAAAATTCATATACTTCCCTATTCGTATGCCTTACTTAGTTAAAAGTGAGGAAAAATTGTGAAGGTTAGAGTCATAGTAGAAATAAATTCTTTTAAAGCATAGTTTATGCTAGGCGTGGTATAACTTTCAAACTTTGGGGATCTCTCAAAGTGAGTTTATAATTTAGGACGCATCATCGATTCCATTAACAACAGATGGGTGGCTTAGTTACTGGAAGAACGGTGCCAAAAGAAGCACGATCAGTACGGCAGCATTGCATTACGTACACTCATGTGAGGCATTTTGGTCTTATACATCCGATAGATGCAGAAGTTGTAGAGGCGACCGTTATCTATATAATGAGTACATGCCCAGCACTATATCAGAGGAAAAAAACACCCTTATAAAGCATATTGTGCTTGAACATCTTGCAAATAATTTCTGTAGAAGTTGCAGTGATGAAATAGTATAGAAGACTATTGTTTATCTACTGGGTGTATGCCCTGTACTATATCGGTGGAAAAAAAGACCCTCTTGAACATCTTTCAAATGATTTCTTTAGAAGCTGCAGAAATGAAATATTAGAGGAGACTTTTCTGCACCTACTGAGTACATATCCTGCACTATGTCAGAGGATAAATAAAGCACCTTGTTGCCAATTATATGGATGATTTGGAGACTCTGCTCCACATTGACATTGAACGTCTAAATCTCTTTATCAGCTGCTCCGAGTGTTTTCGCAACTAGAGAATGTCCATTCAACTTGCTTTGGTGGACAGCCGGCTCTAGCTACCTAACTTACTTTCCGACATGAACAAGCATCATCTCAGTAGTGTTGAGGACAGTTAAAAAATAAGATAAAAAATTAGAGAAAATTTTAAGAAAATGTATATACCTTGCTAGGAAGTCTCCGTATCTAGTAGCTAGTGTGCTGGCTTATTACAAAAAGTATTTCTTCTCAGCAGATTTCTAGCAAAAACTCTGAGAGTAAATAAAATTGCCATGAAAAGTGTCTCAAATAAATCTGTCGTTCGGAGTCGACTTTAAACTGTAGGTTCGGCCACTTATGTATAAAATTACCACACACATCATAAGTAGTGTGAGAAACTAGTTCAATAATCCTGACTGAAGGGTTGTAACTATCAATTATGTATGTATGTATATACCTTGCTGCTGATTTTTATCCATAAAACAGTATCTGATTCTGTGCGGCACATCGTACGCGTTACAATAAAAAAGAAATTCTTGGTCAGAGCTTTCGAAGTAGGTCCCTTATGGCAACGGCAGGCAAATGGCCAGAAATGATGGTGCAGGCTGTAAAGAAGGTTATTGTGGTACCATTTTCCCCCACGTGGAAAAATTGTGTTTCATCAAGACAACAATGTGGGAAAGTAATAACGTGTGCACCTTGTATTTCGGATATGATATCAAGTGCTTATCATAACATTCGTATTCGTGCATTGATTGTGTTAAAGTTTTTTCTTACTCAGACGTATCAGTAAAACTGATAATTATTTTATTATGCTATTACCTACAGAATTCTAACAAAACATTGATTATTTGAAGTACATACATGTATGATTCCATTTTCATGTTCATATTGAGTAAATAATGATTTTGTTTTCAACACTCCTTATGCTGGCAGAAAGAAACATTTGTTCTTTTAAAAAACTCATTAAAATATTAAGCAATAATTCCGATCTCCTGGGGAATTCAATTTTTCTGGAGGGAGCACCTTAATAAGGAAATTTTCGATTCCTTCAGTGAGGTTTCTTAGCAATTCACCACGTGCTATTTTTTCTGTAAACATTTATTTACTGATAATTTTGATTAAATATTCATACATTTCGTTAAAGTTAAAGTGAAAAGGCGGTCGTTTGTGTAACTTGAATGGCATCTAACCACCCATGATGCGTCAGTTAATTAATAGATAGAGCAATATTAAATTGACATTGACTAATGAAATTACTAGAGGTACCAACGTAAGACAGTAAGACTTACTGATTAAAATAAAGAAAAAATGTAGAAAAAGAAAAAATTATGAGATGATTGAGGCAACACAGTGAAGCATTTACTAGAATAGACCGATAATGATAAAATAAACAAATAATCCAAGTGAACGAGAAAGAAAAGATGATCAGGATTATGAAAATCTTCATTAAGGGCTATGAACTAAACAATTAAATAAAAATAATATCCCAATACAATTATTATAAGACAGTGATACCAGTAAAATCTGCGAAATTAACGTCATTAAGTTGTCTTCTGTTTTTATATTCATATTATGATTTACTAAAGATCAAATACTAAAAGTTTCCTAACACTTCTTTAATTGTTTAAAACCTTCAAGCCAATTGACAGTACTTTTTATTATTGTTAGTATTAGTTAAAGTTATGTCTAATTAGTATTTTAAAAATTCAAATAGAACTTCAAGTCTAAAAAATTAGTGAAATTAGTTTGGCCTGGTAAGCCAAGGCTTAACTATTCTTCGATATTCTTGAGCTAAATTCTTTAAAATTATCCGGTATCTTCATAATCTATTTTTTAATTTTAATTTTTATTATTTTAAAAATTTTTAGAAAAAAAAAACAGGTGTGGTTCACTTTAAAAAATCTAACTCAATGAATGAATGAATGAGTGGTGGTAGTACAGCACATTATTTCTTCCTAGTAAAACCCAATAACATTTCACATCATAATTTAGTATTTTATGTTGAACAAAAACAATAAAAATCTTATGACTGAAATTAAAAACTCTAATAAAATTTTAATGAAATGCTTTAAAACAGGTTTATTAAATAATACGGAGAAAAAATTTAAAAATTATAAATTTTTTAATGTAAATATTTCATGTTATATTCACCCCAAAGATATGATATTTTTTTTTATTAGAAATTTTTGTTAAAAATATCCAAATTTCAAATTCCGGTATATATTCATGAGCACACTAGTATTTCGTTTCATTTAAAAAAGAAATTTCTTTGCTTTTTCAAACATTTTATAAATAAAATCTGCAATACTTGGTAGAAAATTGAACACATTTTAGAAATTGAATTTCACTTGATAATTGTAATTGACATATTGATGGATACTACTTGTGTACAATATATTGATTTAAACGACAAGAATTGCAATTTCTTTCGATTACTTTATTTGTTTTGCTATTTTTCTTTTGAATTGAAAATTTCTTTTTTTGTTTCTATTTATAATTTTACATTTATTTTTGTTTTTCGATTAAAAAACAATAAAGCACACACATACCACTTGTTTTCTACACGGATTTTCGTAAATTATATTCCAAATAATTTGTTGTTGTTGTTTTTATTTTATTAAAATTTAAAATTTATTCAAAAATTTTTTGTGGGCTTTTCAAATATTTTTTTATTCCGCAGTTAAATTTTGTTTTTTATTTTTATTTTATTTTATTTTTTATTATTTTTTTTCCAATATTTTTATGCGTTTTAAATTTGAAAAACAATTTTTTTAACGTTTAAATTTTTAACTGGTTTTTTCGTACTATTTTTGAATTTTTGTAATCCCGCTTTTTTTGCATCTGCAATTCTTTTTTTTTATTTATCAATTAAAATCGAAAGTTGGTTTTTTATTCACTTCACCCACTTTGTGGTAGATCACGCACCGTTTTATGAGATTTTCTTTTTTTCTGCTTTCTATCCGTTGCTCACGTTTCAACGTAAAGAGGTTTTGTCGTTGACTAAACTTTATAACGCTTTTCATCAAGAAATCTGGCATAATTTGTTGTGTTTACCAGCGCTAACACTAAACAACTGTGCTACGATTTAGCGGTTTTTTACAAGTTGTAACTTGAAAACGTAAAAAAATATTTGAAAGATTCTGTAACATTGCAGTCAGTTGTTAATGAAATGTTACAAGTCTTTAGTAAATTATGTGTTGAGCTATCTCGACATAAAAAGTCCTTTTAATATCTTGATCCCGCAGAAACCTAATATGTTAATAAAATTTTTTCCGACCGTTACTCTGTTGTCATGGTGTCTACGGTATGAAAGATCTGGATTGTGGACTGTGTCTCTTTACCTGAACCTCCAAGTGGTTTCTTGCTAAAGGGGATAATGGGAAACTGTGGTATTACAGTTCTGTGTAGCCTCAGAGTTTCCGCTTACACTACCTTCTACATACCTACCTATATTACCTGCTGCCATAGTTAGGAGATAAATTTTCTTAGTAGTTTTTGTACGATTTCAGAATTCCCAGGTAACAAAGACATCGTTGCAAGCATCAAAGGAAGAGTTAATGCTTTTGTTAGGGGCATACAACGGATGCGGAATCTGTCATATTCCTTTCCTTTAGTTGTCCTACAACAGTCATCGAAAGGGAAATCTGGCGGGCTCCCTTGCCTCTACATGACAGGTGAAGTCGCTGAAACTTCTGAATATCCCCTCAGCTCTATTTTCAAATTCCTATCAGTTTATTTCGGCATTTGACAATAGGTACGAGCACGATATAAGCACAATCAAACTTCTATAAATTGAATCACCATTATCCAGAAAAAATTATCAACTTATAACAACTTTAACTTTAAGAAGTAAATTTACAAATGATCTACATGCTGTTGCCACGAGATGTGTTTCAACTTATAGAAACTTCAAGTAATAGAAGTTCAAATTATAGAAGTTCGACTGCACGAAGCTGTAATAACACTCGTGTGAGACTACAGACCCTCTGAATGCTATTTTCAAATTCGTATTAGTGCACAGGGGGCGTTTTCCGATAGGCATGCAAGCGGAATTCACAAGTTAAACTTTCACGCAAAGCTGTAATGACATTTAAGAATGTCATACACTTGTGTGAGGGACTAAACTTGAATTCCTTTGACATTCTGTACTTTTTAAACACCTTAGGATGGCAATAACTCTGGTAAATTAAAAATTTATGCCATAAACTTTAGTCCAAGCCTCCCATCGCACTATTATCTGCATCACACTGAAAGAAAATGTAGTATTTCAGTAGTTTGTGCCTGTGCTTTAAGACAAGAAGGTGAGAGGCGTATACATTTGCATTCCAAATTTCTGTGGAATATTTAACTCAGCTGTAAGAAATTTATGTTTAAGCGTTTTTTTCAACGCTACTTCAGCAGCACCACTAACCATAGAAGCACCAAAACCATAATGGTTTGTTGTTGTGGTAGTCTCTGTCTTAGTCTTATGGAAGCTTCAAGCTTTAAAATTTTTGTAATGCTCATGTACAAAATAACAATAATAAAAAAAACATAAAAACGAACCTGTTCGTTGTATAAAGCAACACGGCAAGATAGCTTAAAACTTTAGCATATGATGTAGCAAAGAGAAGAGAAACAAAAAACAAAAAATGCGAAAAACAAAAATTAAAACTGCCAACAAAATATCACATAAACAAGGAGAAGAACAGTAAAGCAACACTACAAAAAGTAGCGGTTTTAAAATGAGGAATCATATGAAAAACAAAAACGCATATAACGTAGTGATTTTTTACATTTTTGCACGTTGTTGTTGCAGCTATTAATGTTGTAGGTTGGTTTCGTTTAAGAGAGCGAGAAAAAAGCTTTTTTTTTCTCATGCTCATATGTTCATAAACATTCGCTCAGGCAGCGAAAAACACAATTAACTGTTATTTAAATACAAAATGACAATGCGATGCACTCGTACAAACAGTCTCCATGCAGTGATGAACGTTTTAAGTATGAATGCCATGTTGTTTATAAACTTCGGCAATAATGTTGTTGACAAAAAGGTAGGTTAGGGATGGTATGCCGTTGTTATTCAATAACAGAACAGAATGCGGTTTTTTTTTATTCTTTCATTCCGTATTTTAAACACCATTTATATACAATAAGTTTCATCATAATAATTTACAAAAACAAAATTTTGTACTTGTAAACAAAAGACTTAAGACACAAGCGTGCTTATTTAAAATATTCTTTCATTTGAATATTATTTCGTTAATTAACGATTTTACATTGAATATTTTTTTGATTATAAATTGCGTTCATAAATTATAATCAAGAAATTTGTTTTTTGTATTCTTTTTGCTTGTTAACGTCTATTTTCGTCGTTAGAAATTATAATTTATTCCGTACATTTAAAATATCACGACCTTTAAATGTTGTCTCATGATGCTTTCTTTTTACGTGGGATGTGATACAAGATTTTTGGAAATTTTAAATTTTAAGTTCAACTTTTTTTTTGAATATTAAAAACTATACAAATGTTTTTAAAAACAGTAGTGCGGACAATATTTTGATTTAGTGTGGGGCATAGCATGTGGAATAATTCTTATTCCTACCCCTACTATGGGCAAAGAACAAAACAATCCATATTAAGTACTATGTCAAGTGAGTGCACTGTCATAGCGTTTTTTTATGCAGTAAGCAAGAAGTAGTCTCAGCACTGTTGTCGGGGATTTTGTGGCGTATTGTATTATAGGAACGCTTGTGGGGCATATTGTCTTCAACACCTTGCAAATGATTTCTGCAAAAATCATGGAGATGAGGAGAAGATTGAAACTGTTTTTCACCTGCAGTGTGTATGCCTGGCAATTGGCCTTAGAATCTTGATAAACTGTCATCCATTGATATTGGTCACTACATCGGAAGCTCCGAGTTATTCCTGGACTAGGGCAAGATGTTTTAACACTTAAGAGAGGTAGACACTCCTGTGAGGCCAGAGAGCCATGCTTAAATTTTTTAATGTCACCTTTATTGTATTTTCAAATTCATATTAGGGAGCATTTAGCAATATTTATGCGAGCGAAATTCGTAAGTTTAAATTTTCTATTCCACTGCAAAGCTGTAATGTCCTTTAAGAGATATTTACACTCCTGTAGGGAATTAAACTTGAACTCCCTTTTTAAACATCATAAGATAACAGAAACCCTGGTTAGTTCCTTTCGGTGTGAAGCTGAAGCTTATTTTAGAAAGTGGCTCGAGACTATTCATATTAAATTTTCTTCTCTAAGTACAAAGAGCTATCCGTGTTCTAACGCACGATTTCTGAAGATCAGTGATTGTTAATGAGAGAGTTTCCAGTGAAATATATGAAATAAAAAAGTTCTTTAAAATCCCTAATATATGTGGATAACAATTATTTTTGGTCTTTTGAGTATGCATTAGTACTTTTGGGGACAGCCACTTCTACTTACCTACCTCCCTAAAGGTCTTATAGTTGAAGTTTTCAATGTAAAATTTGCAAGAGATTTGGCTTCCTTATAATTATTGAAAAATCGCCAGAAATCTGCTCAGCGTCAGTCACTGAATAAAATATTTTTTCTTATTTCATTTTGTCTGATCTGATGATTGAACCGTGGTCTCACACATCTAATAAGCCAACACACTACCTACTAAACTACGGCGACTACTGACGTTCCCAACAAAATGTCAAAGGAGAAAAATGAATCTTTATGCCTCCTATACTTATGCTCTGGAGGAATTGCCACGCATAGTGATTAACAGTCTGAATCGCTTTAACAGAATTCGGAAAACTGTGGTATCACAATGGACACTATGTTATCTAAGAGTATCTATCCAACTTCTTGGAGTGAATCGCTTATATAAAGAAGTTTGTTATCTGAATCGAAATAATATTTTACTTTAAAATTATTTGAGTAATAAAAATTGAGTGGAACTTTTTCATTAAAATATTGCCGGCCAAATATTTTTTAATTTTATTTTGTTTTTATCTTTTATACACCCAGTCTTTACAAAAATTTATAAAAAAATTCAAATTTATTACAGACGACTACCTTGAACTCGTCCGAAAAACGTACAAATAATTTACTTGATTTACACCTTGTATATTTAAATTTCAATTAAATTTAGAATTAAAAAAATTAAAAAAAAAAAACAAAAACCACAAAGTAGAGACAAATAATTCTATTCTCAAATAGTTTTTGGATTTTTTTTTTACAAAAACATCTTTATTATGAAAAAAAATAAGAAAACGTTAGAAAAAAATAATTATTTATTTGACTTTTAAATACTTTTTGGCAATTTACACTTGAAATCTATACAACATGGTATTTGACACCTTAGAGGTGTTAAACAGGTGGATTAGCTTTGAGCAGTTTTGAAGAGAGAGAAGCTACCATTTGAACTGGCATTTATAACTTTAACAAAAAAAAAAAAAAACTTCTTTTTTATACATTTTATAGTGTTATTAGTGATATCATTAGGAATGCTGGGTGTAACAACTATTAAAAAATTACGTTTTTGCGATTTAAAGTCAAGTCCATTAATAACATAAATTTTTTTCTTCTAATATTCGTTTACAAAGTTTAGCGTGGTTTGGTTGAATTAAAGTTTTGCCTGTGCTGATTTGTATTTCATATAAACGTGACTGTTTTTAAACGTTTATTTGGTAAATATTTCTTAAAGGTGATTTCTGTTATGAATAATTTTTGTATATAAAACCATATTTTAAGTAATAATTGAGTTGTATAAATAAGCGTTAGCAGGCGCCAAAATATAATTTTTCAAATTTTAAAAGAGAAATATTCCAACATATTTTTTTTATTACAATATAAAATATTCAAGCTTCAGGCAATCAATTCATAAAATTCTTTTGTGTTAAAGTTCTTTCTTTTTTTCTCTTATTCTGCCCAACAAATAACCAGTAAGTCTATAAATTAAATCTTCAAAATATTTTTCACAAATTCGGTATCATCTTTATGCCATAGGCAGACATTAGAATGGTCTTTCGGATTTGTAAAGATCAAATATTTTCCTGCATCTTCATTAATAGATACATATTTATGTATTAAAACAATTTTTTGTGCACGGGCGGGGCGAAAAATGAATTTATTTACGCATACCCTAATCCCGTAGCACTAACGATATTGTCGGCCTCCATAATTCCTCGGCCTTCTAAATCCATTTGCATTCCCAAGGAATTCGAAAACATCTGCCCAGCTTCCGCACTGCTTAGAGATGCTACTGGGACTATTTCGCCACCCAATTTTTAAGGTTAGCAACCAAGCTTGCTTTTCTCTTTCACAGAAACTTTCCTCATAAGCTTGATAAATCTTTTCAATATCTTCCTATTTTTTCCTAGCGTTGGAGGTTAAATTTTCAGTTTTAGAATGTTCACGGTCACCCGAGATCCATACATATAAAAACTTTTATTCGTAGTCTTTTTAATCCTGTATAAATATTTTATGATAATGACCTCAGAGCATCTGGGATTGAGCAGCCTTAGGTTAGAAGGAAGCTTGTCGTTCACAGGCCAGTTTACTCATTGGCATGAAAAATTTCTCAAATATCTGTCGTTTGGAGTCGACTTTAAACTGTAGGTTTTACCACTCATGCATAAAATTAATGCACTAAACATAAGTGGCTTAAGAAGCGAGATCATAATCCCGATGAAATGATCAATTATGTATCTATGTAATTTAGCCGCCGCATCCCCTTTCTTCCATTGTTCTGCAAAGATTGCCATTTTCTTATGATAGCTGCCTCGATTCCACCTTCTACCATTAATTTACCTCAAAGTCTTTTGGAAGCATCTTGTACATGGCCTGTACAACCAATCTGTCTGGCTCTGTCTGGCTCTGTCTATTTACTCTTTGCCTTATCTGTAGAATTGGGCCTCATTTCTCCCATTTAAAAGTCTCTACGATATTACTGAGATGTGACGGAAACTCCAGAAGATATCTCTTTGCTGTTGTATTCCAATAGGGGAATCCAGAACAGAAAAATTCTTCATGAGAATGACAGAAAAGTAGGGTTCGAGTATAAATCTTGCAAATACCAAAGTCATTAGCAAATCAAACATCAATTCAAACCCCTTTGTATTGGATTTGTTGTTGAGTAATGGGGGTGTAACCAATCACAACAGCAATGTGGATTGTTCGTATGTTTCCATAGAAAGAGTGTGGAGATCTTTGCTACTATCAACTAAGCACAAGTTAATCCACACAGTATCAAACATACTCCTGACTTTTTGAACACATGCGGGAATATATACTTAAAGTCCTTCGACACTAAACAAATGGTAACGCGATACTGTAAGAGCAATGGTCATGGACTGGGCAAAGACATATCTGATATAGACAGGATGCTAAATTTTAGAGAGCCTCCGAGTATTAAATGGTGGTGGTCAGTTGAAGCGTTATATGAGTCTAGAAGAACCATTCTTGTGAACGCAAAAAAACCAACAAACTTTGTTAGTTCTCTGTAAACAAACGAATTTGAAGTTTTCCAATATTGAATACATTTCTGCTTCATCTATTAAAGAATCAATACAGCCTTCTCTGCATGATCGAATTTTAGAGCCACAGTAATTTATAAAAATACCCATCGTTGCTTATTAAAGGCAAAAATTTTAATTTAATTAACTTATTTAATTTAATTTAACTTTTGTTGTTGTTTATTTTTTTTTTCTTTTTTTTGAATCCAATGGTCGAAAAGCCTCTAATCATTATGGTAAATGTTGTTTTCTTATCTGAAGCTTTAATTCTATTTAAATCATAGCTGATAAACCCTTCTCTGACATAAATTAGACAACTTTCACTGAAATATGTTAATACAAACAACATTCATTTAAAATCTCTGTTTACACCCAATTACTGTCTATTCAAGTTTTTTTTTTCCTTAATGCCTGGCTAATTATGCCACCTTAAAATACAATTTCAATTTCAATTTCTTCATTTAGAATTCAACCTGTTCTTATAATCTCATAAATCACGAATTCCTATTGAAGCATGAAAGTAAAATCAGTTTAAAAAATAAAAATTTAAATCAGGCATTAATTGTTGTTAAACGTGTGTAAATGTTTAACGATATTTCACCGGCAATAGCATGACAATCAAAAATTGTTGTCACCTTCAGTCAACTGTGAACGTAGAGTTAAATTGAAATAAATGAAACCCACAACAATGGCAATAAAAATAAGAACAACACCTATCTACAGCAACAATAACAACAAGAATAATAAAAGAAAAAGTATTGTTAAAATAATAAATGAAAGAAAATAAAAATAAAAACAAGAAAGTAATTTTGCGTTTAAACTGCAACAAAAAAAGACCTCATCATAATCGTAAAGTGTAATTGTGCCAATGATCGTTGTAAATTCAATACATTTTCTCATTATTGTTGTTTTGTTATTGCAAAAAAAAAAAAAAATAAATACAACAAACAATACCAACAACAGTTGGAAACAAGTTAAAAACTTACACTTTTTATAATTGTGTTACTTATACCCCAGTATCTTCAATTTTTTTTCTCTTTGTCCCTTTTATACGCAGGTACAGTGGGGCAAAGGGGGCAAAACATTCAGCGCAAATTGACATCTTTATAGGAGGCCTTTTATTTTAACATCTCTTTGGTCACAGTATACTCATGATTTCAGTAAGACATGCTGATGACACGCTTATCGCTGCTTGCGAAAATACTATAGGTGAGGCTAGGTTGAACTAGCAGCCGCAGTCCTATAAAATCTCATTGTAATCCAGATGTTAGTTATTTTGTCACGAAATTATAACTTCTGCTTGACATCTCTCAGCTCTATCAAGAGTTTTATAAGGTTGTGAATTCTATTCATATCACCATTGACTAGACGCGTTCTCCTAATAAATTCTGGGTGCTGAAAAATTGTTTTTTTTAGGTTTCCAAGCGCATGGACAATGACAGAAATGATGCTTTGTGGTAGCATCTTCTTTCTCGTAGTCGTATAGTTGTTCTGAAGTTAGTAATATGGGAATATGTACAGTGGCGAGCAGAAGTGAGTGCATGTTCACAATACTGATAGCAGTACTTCGATAGCAGTACTGCTTTCTATCTGATTGGAAATATGTTATCTGGTCTGATGAGTCCAAATTTAACCACTTTCAGTAAGATGGAAAGAGTACTACTATCGAAGACCCGGGGAACGTGTTCAAAGATACCATGTGAAGCAAACTGTTAAACATGGCGGTGAAAATATAATGGTTTGGGGATGCTTAATGTGGTATATTGGTTCTCTATATTTAGTAGATGGTATCATGCGGAAAAAGACTATCAACAGGTTCTACAAACCCATCTTCCGAATTTTATGGACAAATCTGCTTATCCCGAATAAGAAATTGTTTTCCAACATTATGGTGATCCGAAGCACACAGCAAATATTGTAAAGATATGGAGTGGGAAACAAAATTTTCAATTGAT
The DNA here is from genome assembly GCA_014635995.1 of Sarcophaga peregrina. Taxonomy (NCBI): domain Eukaryota; kingdom Metazoa; phylum Arthropoda; class Insecta; order Diptera; family Sarcophagidae; genus Sarcophaga; species Sarcophaga peregrina. Next base: position 31,704,897 of record CM025790.1, read on the forward strand.
GGAATGGCCAGCACAAAGTCCGCGACCTCAATCCGATTGAAAATCTTTGGCCATTCGTGAAATTCCGGCTCGGGCAGTACGAAACAGCCACAACAAACATGGACAAACTTTGGGATCGTATAAATGCGAAATGGAATCGGATCCGGAAAGATGTTATTGATAATTTGGAAGAAAGCATATCGACCCGCGTAAATCAAGCTATTTCTTATAAGGGTATATGGAGCAAATATTGAAATTGGGTTAGTTTCTTGAATTTTCTTAAAACGTGTAAAATTGAGTTTATGTGGGTTATTTTCGTTTTTGCATTCAAACTCATTGAATCCATTTCATTAATTATTGTTTTTATTGCTATTTGCTAAGAATAAATAAGAATAAATTAATTTTTTTTTGTATTTGCTTTTATGGTTTTGTTTTTGTGGATGACGAAACTCGGTAGTGAGAACATACACTCACTTCTGCTCGCCGCTGTTTATCCACATCGAATAAAATGTATTTCGTTTCTCTGCATGTGGGTTCAGTATTGAATTTTGATTTCTTTCAGAAAAGTTAAGCTAATCCGAAACCATTTGTTAGCCCATTTGTTGAAAAGTGCAATTCAATAAAATTGTCCATTATATCAGCCTACATTGTTAGTTTTTATGTCAAAGCGTCGAATGTATCGATCTCTCATTCAGAGATATTCAGCATTCTCCGATGATTTAAGTTGTGGTGTAAACACTCTCTAATGGCCGTTTGACTGGTGATAAATATACTGATATTACCATTCGATATCTTCATTATTTCAGCCAGTAATAGGGTAATGTAAGGGGCAATCCACATCTACATATGTGAATAGAGAATCCCGGTTCTTGGTTGTAAAACTAGAATCGAAAGAAGGTTCAGATAACATGTTGTCGATGGATCTTCTTAGATTAGGGCGTCCCTACAGCTTGTAAAAATTCCAACTGTTATAGGCTGCAGTTTCTTTTTGCCATTCTTCGACATTTGTTTCGCCAACATGTCTGGTGATAACCAGTCAAAGACAGTTAACAAAATAAAACTTAAAACCATTTATATTTGAGAGCACCTGTGTGCACGTAATCACACCGCATCCGAAGTGTAGGTTTTATTACAAAACCATGCAGGATGTTCTCTTTATAGTTTTCAATAGATTGTTAAGGTAGAGGTTCACTGACAAAGTTATCGCAAGGGTTCTAAGGGTTTCACAATGGTTTCATGTGAACCTGTTAATGACAAGATATTCATCCAAAATAGCTTTACATAAGAAGAAGAACTCCATGATCCTATATACCAAAATTGTAAGTCTAATCTTTTATTTGAATTTTTATTTCATTTTTTTTCTACAATTTCCCCAATTGGTTCCACTGTTAACAGCTATTGGTTCGCTAATTGTAGCCAATAACTCGGTGTATGTATATTTATGGCAAATTTAAAAATTTTAAATGGAGAGAGAAAAACATACACTCGCATCTATGTATGTATGTAGACAGACACATAAATATTATAACAGCAGACACACGTTTAAAAGGGAGACGGACGTTCCAATACAACTCGCTGCTTTCACTCTTCATTGAATTCTTTCATAAATTTCTTTATCATATATTTCGTGTTGTTGTTGTTGTTGCTGTTGCTATTTGTACGTTTGTTTTGTTTATAAATACTAGATATTGTTGTTGTTATTTGCTACCGCTTGTTGTTATCGTTGTAATTCTCTTTTCGTATGACCACTGCTTCTTTTTTTTTTTTGTATTTTCAAAGCTTTACGTGGTTATTGAACCGACACTAAAACTGTGTTAATCGTCATTCAACACACTCGAGTGGAATACACAATGTCTACGTTTTGTTGTAAAAACGTCTCTCATCACCAACATCATCATCATCATTAATGATCATCACAAGGCGGATGATGTTTCTTTGTTTGATTATGATTTCATAGAATAGGGAGTCACTTGTTTTTATGTTTTACTCGTAAAAGTAAATAAAAAGTAGGTGCGGCATTACCACTTTGTAATTTGTACGTGTTTATCTCAATTTTGATGCTTTCATTGTGTCGCCTGATGTAGTTTGATGGTGGTGGTGTCTTCAATAATTTTTGATAAAAAAAAAATTTTATAAAAAAAAAACCGTTGGTATGTCAACTATTTGTTTTCTGTTATTGTTATTGTTGTTTTTTGATTTATAATAATCAAGGTGGTGATTTTGTAATAGATTTTCTGTTTTTTTTTTTTGTTTATTTTGTTACTCTGTATCTGTAATGAGGAAGTAAAACAAGCTTTCCTTGTGTTGTTTAAAACAAAAGACTTATGAAACAAACTAAATGGGGAGTTATTTTGAGGGAATATTTAAGGAAATATTGTTTTTTATAAAAAGGAATCAATGAATCAAGCCTTTTTGAAATGATTTTTGAATAAAATTTTCTTCTGATTTTCGTTAATAAATTGCCTTTGAACAGAGTAGAGCTTAGCTGATTCCTGCAACTCACCTTAGATCTTGGCAGTTCGAATACTCATAAGTCAGAGATCCTCTACAATATAATGTTTCCGTTGATTCTTGACCGCCCTCTTCGTCTATAGAGTATTATTTCATGTTTGGAACGACTGTTAGTCGTGAATTCGGTAGGCCAGCCTTAACCGTTAAGTTTTTTTGAAGTTTATTATTCTCCCTTATGTTATATCTACGATCCAAATTCTACAAAAATATTCTAATAAAGACTTGGTTCTTTGAGGGCACTGACTACGTTTCTCACCTATTAGTAAAGGTTATTATAAGAATCATTTTATCGATACTGAATTTATACTATTTGCTATCTCTCTCGATCTATTCTACTTGCTGGTTATAGCTGCTGACATATATAATTTTGAATAATACTGTCATTCTTTAGAAGGAGGCCGTAGTAAGCAAACTTCGATATATTTTGAAACTTTTGCTCTCCATTATGTATATACTGTGCGGTACGAACTGGATCTTAGGTATTTGTAGGCGATTTTGCTCCCCACAAGTGCAATGTTAAAGGCATCATAGCCTATGCGTCAGGCCAAAAATGGTCACTTAGCAGACCATCTTACACAATCACTGATTACTTACTGTACAACAAGGTTGAATATTACCTGAGATTGAAAGTCTCCAAATTTCACTTCATTCTTTATATGAAAATAGTGGGCTTTCTGTGTTGGGTTAGTACCTTAAAAGTTGCATTTACTAGAGCAGCGTAAGCTTTATTGATATGGCCGGGTTGGAGAAAGCTAGGGGATGGCTTTCTTGTCATGCATGTTCAATATATATCAAGCAATTTTGTTTTAAAAGAAATAACTGATGTACTGATGATTTTCCTTCTAAGAAACTTTCTATAGTCCGTAGTGTTGGCTTATTATACAAGAGTCTGTGCTTTAAATCGCAGCTTAAACATCTCGAACAAAACGGATTATGAAAAAGTATTTCTTTCGATGACTACCTCTCAGCAATCGTGGTGAACTATAGTTCCAGTCGCCAACAGATGAAATATAATCGCATGAGTGGTGTGAGAAGCTAGGTTGTAATTCTGTTTAAGTAAACGTTCATGATATTATCTCAATATGCTATTTGCTACTTTTGACAAATTTTCATGGTACTATTCTCTATGGTACTTTTCTCTTAATGGTATTCTTCATGGTGTCCTTCTCTCTCTCTCTCTTTTTGGTATCCTTTTTGATATCGTCCTCTATCCTGACTAAAGGCTTATAATGATCAATCCATTATTAAATAATAATGCCATTTGCAAATTTTAACAAATTTTCGGTGAGAAAATTTTTATTCCATTGAAAGTTTTATTGGCGGGACTTACAAGTTTAAAGTCGTCTCCGAACGATAGATTTTTTTTGGGAAACTTTTCATGACAGTTTTTTTTACTCTCTGAGAGGACATCGCCGAAGAAATACTTTTTGTATTTTGTTTCGATGTCTGGCCTGGGGCTCGAACTCTAGCTTTACGTCTAATAGCCCAACACACTATCTACTAGACTACGACGACTACTATTTAAAAGGAACAATTGCTATTATTCCTTCTTTGCCGGTTGTCTTGTTGTTTTGATTGTTTACTAGTCCATTTTAAAAATGGATTGTTCATACGTATCGTGAACATTGTTGTCATTATAGTTCACTGAAATACTTTTCATCGATTAAAATCTTCAACCATTAGGACGTATGTATATTAGGTCATCTTTGGTCGAACTCTCCTGAAAGGATTGAAATATACAAATCGTAGGGTATATCTAAAGTTGATTTTTCATCATAATCGGTGAGATAATAATACATAAGTTTTAAATGTTGAAACAGTGAACACACTTGTATAGTATATGTATGTACGGTAATCAAGGTCAAAGTATTCACATTTACATGTACATACGTATACTTCATATAATAAATTTTTAATTGCATTAAGAATTTTTGATGGTTGGTAATCGATTACTGGATTTTTTTCCTTTTATGGAATATTAAGACATTTCATGAAAAAACAAACCCTAGAGGACTCTAGCAGTGTGTGTATTGCATGGATGCTACAATAATTATTAATTTATTGATGACTTTTACGATTACGATTAGCCACACAAGTTTTAATTTATTTTGTGGGCAGTATTCCATAAGCAATAATTGAACCTTATAACCGTGAAATTAATATGAATTTTGACCAGCCTATAGGTATTTATTAGGCAATCATTAATCATTAAGTTATGCCCTTAATAACTTTAAATTGAGTTGCCTGATCCATGAGTTCGAGAAATAAAAAAAAAATTTTAAATTGCAGATAACGTCCGTATGTAAGAAACAGATTTTCACCTTTATTTATTCGTAGATTTTTTTGTTACCAAAAAAATGTTTTAAAAATAATATGAAAATAAAATTCATGCCAAGAATTTATTAAAGAGAAAGCCAGAAGCAAATGTAAGCATATACGTTGGAAGTTAAAGTTGATGAATTTTAATAAAGAAAAAGAAATAAAAAAAGAGAATAAAAACATGTGGCAAACAAATAATTTTTATTTTTATGTAAAAAGTACCAGATTTCAGTACCAAATAAAGGTTGCTGTTTGAATGTGTTAAAGCTCTCAAAACAATTTTGCGTTTTTTTGCTTTGGTATGCTAAAGATTTATTTTAAGGCTTGGCTTTTAGCGGCTATGAATAGCTAATACAGTATCATTAACTACACTTGACATTACCAAAGAAATATTTTAACAACAACAACAAATAAAACAAAATAATTGTTTAGAAAAATATTGTAAACAAACAATTAAGCCAAGTTAAAAACCCACTCAGACTAGATGTCGTCTAACTATGTACCATAGATCTCGAGTTAAAGAAATGCCAACAAAGCGTCTCTGTTATGTTTTCCTTTTAAAACAATTAATTTAATTAAATAAATGCCACAATATATATACACTCAAAATGCATTTAACCATTATAATTAATAAAAACTATAAAGAAAAATAAAAACATATTTTTAGCAACGAAAAAAAGCAGAGAAGATGGCTTAATGACACAATTTCGCCATTAAACTTTAGTTGCTTAATCTTAAGCTCATCTGCCTAGTTTAGTGCTTATTTGAGTTGTTGCAATATTAAAATTGTGCTGTGGCAGCCGCAATAGCTCTCAGAGACAATTGCAATATTTTAAGCGTTATCTTTTTTTATTTTTTCTTGAAATTTATTTCTACACAAACAGGTTGTTCTCAAAAAATTTTCACGTTTATTTTCGTTTTCGCTTTTTTTTTTTGTAAATGAAAGTGGTTTTTCTTGTAGCCAATAGCCAATTTTTTATTTCGTTTTTTGTTTTTTTTTGGTAATCAATATTTCGTTTTTGGTAGTCTGAAATAAAAAAAAAAGTAATAAGACTGGCTGTCTTATTTGTGTAACCAGTGGCGATTATTTGCAGCCACATAATTCATTATTTTCATACTACGACTAGGTTGCACGTCCACATCCACTTGCTGCAACAGTTGAATGTTAAAACTCTTTTTCTTTCATGTAGTTTTTCGTTATCAGCCTCATTTTTGGTTTCAAACTTTTTTTCTGCTTTAGTTTTAATATGAAATAAAAAGGAAAACAAGATTTATTGAATGAATATTTTTGTTTTGCTTATTGAGTGGTTTTTATGTAAGAAGTAGAAAAATTGTTTTTAATTTTTCTTTTCCTTATTTTTCTTCCAACGAAATGTTGTAATCAGAACAAGTTTTTTTTAAGTGAATCGTAAGAGATATATGGCAAAATTAAAACAGTTTGCATAACAGCTTCAAACTTATAAATGTCGGAGCGAATACAATTTCAAAATGGGGAGAACAAACAACAACGAAACCACATTGGGGAAATTGAGTTGAACTGCACCTTCAAGATGAGAACAGGAAAGAACTGAAAAATTGTTTGTTGTCCTTAGAATATGAACTCAATTGTGTTCTTTAGGTTAGGTTAGGTTAGAGGACGGGTGCTTGTCAATTCTGACAAGTACAGTACTCGGTGGTCGAATTGACCCATTGTACTACGTCCTAGCTTCTCACACCACTTATGTTGTGTGCGTTAATGCTTGTGTTCTTTAAGAACGAAGTACTATTCAGGGATAAAATCTATGAATAGGATTAGAAAGGTTTTGGTTTTTGACTTCGTTGTCGTATTTTAAAAGTATTGGTAATTCGCCGTAATGCTTACTCAACCCCAATTTTTGTTATATACTCTAGCATAAGTTCCTTAATTAATTTCCCTTAACATACAACTTAATTACCCTTAATTACAACCTATATTTTCATACTTTTCATATTGTCTGTTAATTTTATCCATGAGTGGTGCGCTCTATAAGTTTAATATCAACTCCGAAGGACAGATTTGATAATTTTTCTTTACTCTCAGAGTTTTGGCCAGAAGGCTGCAGAGCGTAAGTCACAGAAGAAATATGTGTTCACAATTCATTTTGTTGGATTAGTCTGGGCTGAGGTATGAACCACGGTCTACCTACTACCTAAGGCGCCTAATACATAATAATATTGAGAGTAGAGACGATAGATGGCGAATACTGGTCAAGTAACACAGTGCAAATAAAGACATATTTTAATCAGGAACTCGATTCTGCGGAAAGTAAAACAGAGGCACCGAGTTCAACACTGATGCTTTCAATTACCGTACGATTTCAGGCACAACAGTTCTCATGATTATTAGAGAGATACTCATCAAGTTACTGTCTTCATCACAGAAATTTTATTTTACCATACGATTTCAGAAATAACAGTTCTACTGATTACTAGACACAACTTACTAGCAAGTGAGGATAAAATCCTAAACCATACCACTATAGAAAAAAATATGTAGCACCGAAAAGCCCCATTGGATTTGAATATATGGACTCCGAAAGGTTTGGTGGCAGTTTTTAATCAGTTCGCCTTAGGTCCCGTTTAGCTTCAGAAATTTCTGTACCACAGAAGCGAAATCAACAAATCCGATTTTAAATGGAAAGACCCATCCTGAGAAAGGAGTCTTCAAACTACATGAAAGGATTAATGTTGGTGATCACTGTAAGTATTAAAACAGGTTTTTTTTTATAATTTTTATTATAATTTACTTAAAAGTTTACAAATTTTTATTAAAGAATAGAAGTTTATTTGAAAATATTATAAATTTTTGAGTTTAGAAAGCCTTTTAATATAAGCAATGCCATATAATCCCCAAACAATTCTAATTAACCTTGGCGCTTGTGTCTTAAGTCTTTTGTTTTTATTTTTGCCTTTAAGCAAATTTTGCAAAATTTATATCTAATCAATCAATTACAATTGTTTCACTAACAAGAGCAATTGTATTAAATCTGATTAAAACTACAAAATGAGTTACGAAATTATGGGAAACAAAAGTTTGTAGCTTAAGTCTTTTGTTTAGCGTCATATACGTAGTGCTTAGATACAACTCAATGCCATTAAGTGTAAAATTAGCTTAACAAAGAATGTCTTACAAGCACATTTTAAAAAAAAATATTCGATAAGAGAATAATAAAATAATAACTTTAAAAATAAATATTGAAAAATGAGTGTGAGAGAAAAGAAAAAATCAAACACAATAACTGTTCAGAATAAACGAACATTAACGTTCACACGTTTCCCGTAATATTTCGTTGTGGCGTTAGAGAAATGACTGATCATTGTTAGAAATTTTAGGTTTTAGCTTATAGAGAGTGTTTTCGAAAATTTAGTTGCCACTCTTTGTATTTAATTTTAGCGGTTTCGTTTACTCTTTGTTTTCTTTTTTTTGTTTTTGTTGTTTATTTGTTGGTTCGTATTGACTGCCAATGAAAAAGAAAGTCTAGGTTATTCTGTTTAAAGGGAGGCCCGTTGTTGATTGTTATTTATTGGCTTATATGATTACGTTTCTTTTCCCGTTTTCGTAATATTTTATTGTGAAGATGATTTTAAGCTAAGATGAAACGTTTTAAACTAAAAATTTCTTTTATGTAAATTTATTTAATTTCTGTTGTTGCTTTAATGTGTTATTGTATTCATCAATTGATTTTTTTTATTAGTTTTTAAAACTTTAAGTTGTTAGTTTTTATTTCTTATCACTTATTTAATACACAATTTTTGTTTCTATTTTTGTTTACTATTCTCCACAGCAAGATTGTTAAGATAAGGTTGAGAGAAGTTTCTTTTTATTTAAAATCAATTTAAATATTTAAATGTCATATTAAAATTTATGATATAACCTATTAACATATTGGAAAATATAAAATTTCACGCTATTTTATTCAGTACATAAAAACAATTTATTTATATGAGTTGTTTGACCTTTTTCTTTTTTTATTAGTATTGCAAATTAATATTCAAGCCTGAGTATCAATTAAATGATATATAACACCGTTCTGTGTATATTATCAAGCAAATTAAATTATTTTTAATGTTTCTATTTTATTTGAAAAAGCTTTTGATATTCAAACGTTCATAAATTTCTCATAATTTTGTTATGGTTCTAAAGAAGATATCATTGCTTACTAATTCGCTATTTATTAGGCATTTCATCAACAATATTTCTTTTTTTATTAATTCACAGTATTACGAAATCTTCTTTCTTTTCAAATGTTATTTTATTATTTGTTTTTTTTTTTCTTTTTGTATTAAATTTTAAAATGTGTACGTTTTTATTATAGAAATTAGAATATCTTTTGTTAAGTGGGTTTAAAAGAAAGCTATTCAGATTCCAATGATTTAAAAATAAATCATTTAATTTTAGTATTGTGTTTTATGTCTTAATTGCTATTATTTAATAGGATAATAAGAAAAAGTTAAGCAATACTTTTAAAGATCGTAAATATTTTGATTTCTTTGACAATCCTAACTCAGTACAGCTTTGGTTGGCTAAAGATAATCCAATTTTAAACAAATGATTTTAATCCAATTAATAAATGAATAGAGCTCAACTAAATATAAACTTGTTATACTTAATCCACTGTGAAAGGAAGTGCGACGAGCCACCATATTTACTAAGACAAAGGATAAATTCTGATCGTTATAAATGAATTACCATTTGCTGACTTTAAATAAATAATGCCAAACGAACCATTTGTGTTGTCTATTGTGAACCACTGTTGTCTAATATATAGAACGTTCCTCTCTCCTTACTTACTTAGTTCGTTACTATAATCCTTTAGTCAGGACTACAGCATAATTTCTCATAACACGCGTTCTCATACATGATCACATACCATCATTGTATTCGTTTTCATCAATTTTATGCATGGGTGGCATGACCTACAGTTTAACATCGACTCCGAACAACCGATTTGAGAAACTTTTCATGCCAATTTTTTATTTTTAGACGACTGCTAAACGGAAACATTTTCTTATAGCGACGTCGCCATTCTATAACGTACTAAGTGAACTTAGAACGTTTTTAACGTTCTTGCATTTTTGGATTCTACGTTCCCTAACTTAAATACTGTCAAAATTTGGTTAAGATGCGCTGATCCGTTCCGAAGTTATAAGGAAAAATCTACTTGGAATACACATATAGTCGTATGTCGCGTGAAAAGTTTGAAAGCTCATAACTGAAAACAAACTTTTTCAATTTAGAATGTTAAAAAACGGAGGCGTCGATATTACTTTTTTGTTCGAAGCAAGGATTAATGTCAACGATTGTTCTTTTGTGTGTGATTTACCCCTTAATTGGGATGTTCTTACGTATTTATTTTGTAACCTTGTCATGTCATCAAGGGACGATGCCATAATAGCATTTACCAATAAAAAATTAAAATAATCTGCAGTTTTGCCAGACTGGTGTTTAGGCGAGTGATATTAAGAAATTCTTTTTAGATCTGCAGTTAATGGAGAAAATGCTACATATTTAAATGAATATTTCATATTTTATGAATAATTATTGAAAGTGCTGTAAAATAAAATACAGGCATCCCTTGTATAACGCGGTACTTCTACAACGCGTTTTCGATATAACGGGATTTAAAAAAAAACTAATTTCATTACAACGCGACATTTCGGCTTGTATAACGCGCCTTATTACTAGCTCCTTATTATGAAATCGAAAAATAGTTAGAAAGAAAAAGCAAACTGGAAGAACGTCTAACAAAATGTTTTTTTTTTAATCAAATGGCGAAAGCTCTTTCAATGAAATTTCTTCTGATGAAGTTATACGCTTACTAATATGATTTTCGACGTAATATGAGTTTTGAGTGACACAGGCTACTGAATATTTATGTTTTTTTTTCATTATGTTTTTAATTTTTTTTTTTAATAAATAAAGTATGAATATTGATTTTGAGTTGTAAACGTGCATCCATTTATAATTTAGTACCGCTTTTATTTTGAAAAAAGTTTATTGGAACATAAGCCTTAAATTTATATGAAAGCTAAGTCTTCAATAACGCGGAATTTTCCTGGAATGTAACCACCGCCTTATATGAGAGATACCTGTATAATTATTATAAAATACTTGAAACGAAATAAATATTTTCTTACGATATATTAATTTTATATGACTGCCTAATTTGCATTCTATTAAGGAGGGTAACAAGCATTCTTTCAAAGACTGCTTCATTATCGACATCTCCTACATTTGCAGCATCTTCATGCATATTTCTTACTGTCCATATGTTTAGCTATTTATAAACCTTTACTCACTATTAACATTTTCTTCCAACAATCTTTTTAAAACTCCCCAAAAAAAAGAAAGAAACACTTTCACTTTCAAGAGCACCTGGTACAAAACAAAACAAAATGAAATAAAAAAGAATCGCAAATAATGAAAAAAAGTCTAAAAAATGTGCATCACTAGGCAACAAAATAAATATTTTTCTCGTTTTTTTTTATAACTTTAACATTAACCTCTAGTTTTGTGAAAACTTTAAACTGAAAACATTTATTTTCACTGCAAAAGCCATAAATCATAGCAAATTTAAGATGCCCATAAAGAGTAACCAAAAAATTACAACCAAGATATGCTTGCGTTACACCGCATGTTTAAATGGCCTTTAAAAGAATGCAACCAGAAATGTTTCAATCATTTAATCATTCATTATTACGTTAAAGCATTTTTTTTTTGTTTTTTTTTTGCCTCAGGAAATTTGTAATTATTGTTGAATAATTTTTGTTTAAAAAAAACAAAAAAATTTAAGTATTCAATTTATTTAAAGTATTCAAAGTTTTTACAACGTATGCCTTAACAGTTATATATTCGTTGAGGTATTAAACGGATTTGTTTTGTATTTGAATTTGGATTTGTTAATCGTTCATTGTGCATAAGATGGCCAATTATGTCTGTTAATATTAAAACACAATACAAATTAAAATTAAAATGAAGAAAAAAACTAACAAATATTGTAATAATAATTAAAACTTCTTATTTTGGTCGATTATTTAATAGTTAAAGACAATAAAAAAAAAATATATGAAAAACTATTAACAATTAGTTGGCATAATATTAAACAAACAAAAAAAAAAAAACACAATTATTATGTAACAAACAGTAAATATATAGACAAACTCTATTTGGTTTAGCTGACCTACACTTAAAAATTATTATTTTCGATTGCAAACGAGGTTTAGAATATTGAAATTAAGTATTTTAATAAACATTTTAGTTTATAATAGTTAACAACCAAATGTAGCGTCTTACATGTCTAACAACCCAATAAACCACATAGCATCTGAAAGAAATACAATTTAATTCAATTTAAATGATATTGCATGTCAATCACAGTAAACGAAACGACATGGATTTGCGACAGTTCTATTATGTGATCCCAATTTCAATGGCAACTGTTTGGCAGATCACTTAGCCTGCTATGAAGGTAACATATTTATCCATCTAAAGATAACACAATTGAGATACCGCTTAAATGTCATATCTTAATTGTTTTATTTGCGTTTGTGCTCATTGAATGCATGACAATAGCGCGTTATAGTACTCGTTATTACTTCTCTCTTAAGAGTTCATAAGAAAGATATAAACTCTACTCTTTGCCTCTGTAATATTACCACTATTCACGCCTAAGTGTCTAGATCTTCATACTGGCATTAATCCATCTCCAACTAGTTATTGAGCCTTACTGTGAAAGTAAAAGCAAAAAAGTTAATCCAGTTGGTTTGGAAGAGTACTTTTGTCTCAAAACTGTTTACTATTTCTTCAGTTGAATCCTCAACAGTTGAATCTGACGGACTTATTTAATTGGGCATTAGATTCCTTTTATTAGGATCACAAACTAGCTTTTCGCACCACTCATATTGTGTGTGTAAATTTTATACACAAGTGGCGGCACCTACAGTTTAAAGTCGACTCCGAACGACAGATTTTTTAGAAACTTTTCATGGCAATTTTATTTACTCTCAGAGTTTTTGCCAAAAATCTATTGAGAGAAAATCGCCGAAGAAATCCTTTTTTTTTATATTTCATTTTGATGTCTGGCCTGGGATTCGAACCCTGGCTTTACGTCTAAAAACCCAACACACCATCTATTAGACTACGGCGTTTAGTGATTCCTTTTATTAGGATTACAAACTAGCATTTCGCACCACCTATATTCTGTGTGTTAATATTATACATGAGTGGACCGACTGGTTTTTGAGAAACTTTTCATGACAATTTTATTTTGTTTTTGACAGAACACTGCTGAGAAAAAAAATGAGAATTATTTACCTAATATTTCGTTTTGTTCAAGATGTCTGACGTAGAGTTCTAGTCCATTAAACCCACACTATCTACAAGAGACTGATTACTGAGAACAGATGAAATTACGATTTGTAGTTGCACTGATTTGTCCACAATACATACAATGTACTAAACAACCCTTCAGTCAGGATTACCACCAAATTTCTCATACCACTTAGGCGGTACCTACAGTTTAATGTCGACACCGAAGAACATATTTTTGAGAAACTTTTCATAGCAATTTCATTGACTCTCAGAGTTTTTGTCACCGAAGAAATATTTCATATTTTGTTTCATTGGAGATGAACCGTTCTCTCGCGTTTAATAAGCCAATATACTACCTAATAGATTACGACAACTTCACAATTGACTAAATCCGTAATCTAAATCAGAATATTTTTCCGAATTACTTTCTTAATTAGGAAAAAATTGCAGGCGTCCTTTAGCTTTCTCTATCAACTCGATTACCTCGATAACCCGAGCGCCCTGATAGTCTAGAGTGGGTTAGTGAGTTAAATTCCCATCAGAGGCTCTGGTCTATGATACTACACCGATCGTATGGTCGAAGTTACTCAGCTCAAATAAAGTTAGAATATAATTTGTTATTGTATTGTAATTAATTAATAAATAAGTACTTTGGGTAACCGTACTATTACTCGATTGATATGTCTTTTCAGTCTATTATCTTGGGTAGGTAAATCATCTTTGAGTGACCAACAAGTTTCCAAGTATTAAGTTGAGGATTTTGTTCCTTTCTTCGCTAAACTTCGAAGTAGATTTTTGGCCTACGATTAAGTGCAGTAATGTAATATTTAAAGTGGTTGCCAAAGCTCGATGATCCTGATTCAATCCATAAACAAATGAAGCATTTTCTCTAACCGAAAACATTTAGGCATACTGGGTAGACGTACATTATAAATTTTATAAATTATTGCAGTAGTTGCTGTTATAAAACGTAAATAAATATTTCTTTATAATCATTTTAGTCAGCAATATTTTATTTTATTGTTTTAATGTAAATTTCATAGTTTGTAAATCCATCCATCTATTGGCAAATGTTCAAAAGCAATTACGCTCGTACATCTTTAAGTTAATGGGGTGGTATACCAACACTATGAATGAGTGCCAGTTAAATTGTCTAAAACGTCAGACGACAATGAACCAAAACTAAAGGTTTATTGAATACTTTCTGCCTGTAAATCAATTATCAAAAAAATACATTTACCATCGGTCATTAATGATTAGTTTTTATCACTTAAAAAATTTATCTTTTAAGGTGTATTAAGACAAGTTGGTTGGTTTTAAAATTATTATACAACGTTAAATTCAAGTGTTTATTATATATCTTATACACATTAGTAATACAGCATCTTCATATTTTGATTAACATACATTAAACGCTACTCATAAATGTTTATTCATAAAAAGTACATTAGTTTTTAGAGGCATGTACTGTTCAGCACTTTTGAGCCAAATAACTTTTGGAAACTATAAGAAACTTTAATTCAAAACTAAAGGAAAAAACAAATCCATAAGTTACGCTATTAGTTTTTTCCTCACACTCGGTACAAAAATCCGAAAAAGCAACCAGTTGGGAAAATGAAAAAACACCACACAGGACTAATAGTTTAAAATCAACTGCAGTGAGCTTGGCTATTATTTTTTGAGTATATAATTTGAGTTGGCGAGTCGTTTTCAATGTTCATTAGGCTAGGTTTAAGGATGTGTATTTGTCATTCGGACAAGTACAGTCCCTGTAAGTCACAATAACTCATTGTTAATACGCCACAGAAGGACGATACATAGAGTGAAGGAGATAGGGAAATTGGAAAATTAGAACAGGTAGGAATGAGAGGATATAAGAGACAGAGTAAAATAGATGGACCACAAATACATAAAAGAGAGTGTCCTAATATTTCTCAACCAACTCAACCTATTTATGAATCCTTGGAGTGCCTTTATGTCGGCTCTCGACAGGGAAAATAAACGTACGAAGAAACCCGCGCAAAAGCTGGTCAATCAATCTTAACCTACTAAGAGCTGTACAGTCGCAGAAGAGATTGTTCTTCATCGCATATCCTGCAATAGTCCGGCTGTGATCCATTTCAGATCCTTCTCAGCGATATAATTAAACGAATATTTTAGCTCAGGCTGACCTTATCTGAGCCAAATAATAAATCAGTCAGACTTCAGACTCCTAGACATATATCATCTCAATCCATCCCCCCATACGCCTCTGCTCTTCCTCCCATCCAGTAATGAGGTCGCAGAAAAGTCAGATTATAGGATCAGAACCAACTATCAAGTTGCTGTCAGAAAAATGAACCTAATTGGGCCAGAGCATTCGTTATCTCATTACCAAGTATACTGACGTGTTACGAAACCCTGCATAGAAAGATTCGATGTGGTCTGAAGAACTCTTAAAGACTCTTTGAACTCACTAACAAGCCATGGTTTGCTGCACACCGAGGCAGTGGCAATGCATACATACAAACACATTTCTACATGATTGGTCATTACAATTCTTCAGTCAGGATTACGAACTAGCTTCTCACACCACTTGTGTTGTGTGAGTTAGTTTTACAAATGAGTGGCGGGACCTACAGTTTAAAGTCGACTTCGAATGACAAATTTTTTTTTAGCAACTTTTCATGGTAATTTTAGAAATCTGCTGAGAGGAAGTCGCCGAAGAAATATTTTTATAACATAGGGTTTGAACCGTGGCCTTATGTCTAATAAGTCCAACACACTACCTACTAGACTATGTCTGCGGCGAATTCTATCCTCCTTACAACCTAATTTATCTCATACGTCTATAGGACAAAAATTTAAAATTTATATCCGTTGCTTTTGTGTGAGTTAATTTTACAAATGAGTGGACTCCGAATGACAAATTTTTTTTAGCAACTTTTCATGGTAATTTTAGAAATCTGCTGAGAGGAAGTCGCTGAAGAAATATTTTTATAACATAGGGTTTCAACCGTGGCCTTACGTCTGCGGCGAATTCTAGCCTCCTTACAACTTAATTTTATCATACGTCTATAGGACAAAAATTTAAAATTTATATCCGTTGCTTTGATAACAAAGCATTGATTTGGATCGTTTGTCTTAATATCTTCTAAACATCAATCAAACCAGTGGTTTAAATACTTTCCATTTTCAAACAATATGCCTTTAAAATGTTGTGCAAATTCCATTTCATTTTTATTTGTGGCTTGGAATTAACCTCGATCTAAATTTGAAACAATAAAAAAAAAAAAATCGTATTGAAAATAGAAAAGCAAAAGCAAAATAATAATTCTGTATAAAAACGTGCGTAGTACTTAAAATAGAAGTTAAAAGAGAAAGAAAAAAAAAACGAAAAAGGCAGTAAAACCAATACGAACAATCGTAACTTCAAATAATTTTTGTATGCAAAACACAGAATTTGATTGATGGATTGCCCTCAAGCCGCAAGAGACATAGTCCATGGATTTGGTTAATAAAGCAGAGATGGTTTCGAAAGAAGCATTAGACCAACAATGGTTGTTTGTTAGAGGTACTGCAGTGCATATGCAATGCAAAAAAAAAGAAACACAAAAAAAAAAACGAAAAACAAACGTTTGCCATTAAAAAAACCCTTTTCAAGACGAAATCAAAAACAATTTTTGGCCTCATATAGTACAGCATATCGTTATTTTATTTTTTTTTTGCTTGAAAATTTACAACAATTTTGGTTGTGTTGGTATGCTCTTTGCATACAGCCACACTTCCACTGCGATAAGTGCTTTGAATGTTAAGTTATGGCAAAGGTCATATGAAAATGACTTGTTTATTTTAGTACTAGTGGAAGTTCTTTTATTGTTATTAATGTTGTTGTTGTTATTGCTTTTTCAACATTGTTGTTGTTAATGGTAATTGTTTTTTCTTTTTTCTTAATTTTTATTTGCGAAACTTTTGCTTTTTTTCGTTTATTTTTGGCTGGCCAGACATTCAATCATGCATGTTGCTTAAGTCTTTTGTTTTGCAAACAAAACTGAATTCAATTTTATTTGGTAGTAATGGTGGTGGTGTGGTGGTGGTGGTGTTGTTGGTTGCCAAACTATAGCCACCTTAAGGTGTTATTTTCAAAACAGACTTTCGTTTTCAATGTTACTGTTATTTAAAGTTAAGAAATATATTTTATTAACGAATTTTATTTCATTTTATTTTTATTTCTTTAAGAAAAGGCAAAAAAAAAAGAAAAACAAAAATTAATTACTTTCATTAAAAATATTGGTCACGCTAGACGTAAAGTGTTTAGCCGGTAAGCAACACGGCTGTGTGCCTTAGTGTGGCAGCAGTAAAAATAGATTTTAAAATATAATTTAACGACTGTCTGGTTATGAGTCTGTCAAAACTTTTCCATTTAAAAATTATGACCATAATTCCAGCTAATTTTTTTTTTTTTGGTAAGGCACAAATATGTGTAAACATTTACCACACATATGTACATTGATCAGATTGTAAAAGCATTTCTTCAACATTGAAACTGAAAGCAGTTCAACCATAAAACATATCCGCATATTTTCATATTTTACTGCATTGACTGAGTATTCAAATTTAGATCAATGTTGCTGAACTGTAGTAAATATTTAAAATACTTCAAGATATTTGAACTGTAGAACTGTATTAATTTCATAAAGGCTTAGGAGATGGAAATTTTTAAGAAACTTGTCGATTGTTTGATACAAAAACACCACGAGACTATCTTTTTTAATTATTGACAGGGTAGGTGGTGTGTATTCTCAATGTTTATAAGAAGTTCAGATGTTTCCGAAAGAGCCTTACCGCTGTTATGTCAATAACAAATTTCAAACTATATGACGGAGAACTTTAAACAATCGAATGTAAATTCAAGATCACCTTTAAATTTGCATTCTTTGGTGGAGTTTTTTTTTTAAAGTGTTGCACATAAAATGAGTGTCAGCATATTTAATTTCTAAATGGTGTAGTTTGGATAAAGAAAATCCGTCAGACAGCATAGTACAGGAATGATTTACCTGATTTACATTAATATGGAGTCCAATCTATGTGTCAAAAATAAAAGCCAATGAAACAGAGTTAATTATCATGCCAATGACAGTTGCCGTAGTCTAGTATGTACTCTGCTGGGTTATTAGGCATGGGACCTCGATATAAACTCTAGGTCAGACATCTCCTACAATGTCAATAAAAACTCTGAGAGTAAAATAAAATTGCTATGAAAAGTTTCTAAAAAGTCTGTTATTCGGAATTGACTTTAAATGTAAGTCCCATCACTCATCGTGTATAAAATTAACGCTCACATATGTATATTAGCGAAAGAACCCTTTTATTAGCATGTCTGTAACGTTGTTAAATAATACTGATTCTTCTAAGATATTTATTATTTCATTACATATCAAGTTCTATTAAATATCAAGACTTTTCTCACTGTTTCTTCAATTACTTGGATGTAGCTTATTTGCAGTTGATATCCGAAGTTTACAAATTTGTTAACTATTACTATACTATGGTTATATATATCCTATAGCATAATGACGATTGCCAATCAGAAAGTTATGCTTTTCCTAACGGCAGATTCTTCAGATATATGACTATTATGTATGGAAGATGATTACGTACATGCATAGCATTCATTAAACCTCTTAAAGGTGTCTCTAGAATTTTTAGCTTTTTCTGTAGAGTTTCAGATTCGCTAGTAGATCATCTCCTCAATGTAATTGTTGACCACTTACTGATATCCCCTTTCAGGAGATTCTTATTGAAGCCAAGGGAGTGAACTTTCCCTACATCTTTTCTTTTAGCTTAGGTATCTGTCATCTAATTGTCTTCGTGCTCCGATATCAAGATTATTTGATTTTGTATAGCTAGATACATTAGCGGTACATTAGCTATTTGTCCCATGTATTGTAACATTTGAATTATATGCTTAGGATTCTTTAGAAATGTCATCGGATTTGGTGAGGTCTTGGATTTTGTTAATTTTTGTTTATTGTTTAGAAATAATGAAAGCAACTTGTTGCGTTTCTTTCTCTTCCTTCCCTAATTACAGACTTTTCTGTATTCCAACTTAACGTTTTGCATAAGTAGGGGCCTTCCCCTAAGTGCTGGTCTCAGTTAAAAAATAATTATATTACTTTCATTTCCGTTTGCATAAACTGTTCTCATATAGCAAATATTTCCACCAAGCATGCAAAGGTGTCAAATTAATAAATAAGTCTTGTTAGGTTGTTGATTAAGATAAAATGTATTAGTAAATACACAAACCAAAAGTAACCGTTTTCATGTTAAGCAGCCGCTGTGTACTGTTAGTAATAGGAATTAAATTAATTATTAAATTTATAAATTTAACATTTAAAATCTTTAATTAAAAATTTAAAAGATTCTTTTTTTATTTACTTTCTTTCTTAATTGACTATACAATGGCTGTTGAAGAGTGGATCAATTTTGATGAACGTTTTACAAATTATAAAAAAGTTTATTGCCCAAACGGCTAATAGAATACAATTTGACCTTAACTATACTTTGGGAAATAATCATATTATTTCTCTGTACTGATTAGATAAAATTTTAAATTTAAATTAAACTTTAAGATGCGAGAGCTTAACTCTGTTATATTTGCTAAATTGGTGATGAACTTTGCTAATTGTTTCTCCCCCTATCTTAAGTGATAAATTGTAGGATATTTTACCCTTTTATTTGGCCAAAATTAATTACAGCCTTTGGACCAATTTGAATTTATTTGTAACTAGAGTTTTTAACACTATTAAGAGACAGGGAACAACTGTTGAAGTTTTTCATGAACCAAATAATAATGTTGTTAATGTAGAGCTAACTTAAATTTAACAAATATTTAGTTCCAACTGAGTTTCAGGGATCAAGGTTACCGGGTTCAAGATTTCTTTTACTTATCTAAACTGTCTTCGGTGGTCGTTACATCCCTTCAGTCAGCATTACGACCTAGCTTCTCATACCACTTAGGCGAGCCCTTCAATTTAATATCGACTCCGAATGATAACTTTTTGCCGAAACTTTTTCATGACAATTTTTATTTACTCTCAGACTTTTTGCCAGAAATCTGCTGAAAAGAAGTCGCCGAAGAAATATTTTCTCATATTTCGTTTTGTCAGAAATATCTGACTCTTGGCCTCACGTCTAATACGCCTACAAACTATCTACTAGGCTACGGTATACCCGATATATGTAATGGTGCTGCTGAAAAGACGATTTAAATTTGGAAAAAAATTGGTTTCTTACGACTTTTCAAAATACGTTTACTAATATGATTCGAATATTTAAACGTTTTGAAAGAGGCACCTTAAATAGAATAGCAATAGTAGTTGATAAATCTGAGGATAATTTCTATGAAGTCATAATTTTCCATGTAGATATATGGATACTATGGTTAAATTAATAAAAATGTTATGAAGTCTTAGATATCAGTTTGGCTTTAAGACTTTGCATTTTTTAAACCCGATCACTGTAAAGATCTGCTAATCATTGCTTCGAATTGTATTTCAAACTAGCTAATAACTAAACTGGCTTTAAGAGAATTGGGTTACCTTTTCATCTGTTATTTTTTGTTGTTTTTATTAAAATTTTAAAATTTTAATTTTGATGAAATTTTTTTTTCGATTGCAATAAATTGTCAACATTTTCAATAATTTAATAATAAAGACAAACTCTCTCCAGCACTCTAACACATCGTTGTCAATGTATATATACGTGTGTATATATGTATGGCTGATTGTTGATGTTAATGAAAATTGTTTCATTTTTGCTGAACAGACATTTTCACAATTAACATATTATTAACACAACAACAACAACAACAACGAAACAAAAATATCTTTAACTACAACAATAACTAAAGTAATACAGAGTAGAGCAGACAAACAACATAGAATGACAGACAGGCAGACAGAACGACAGACAGGCAGTCAGACATATTCGCAAAGTCAATTGTGTCACAGGAAGAAATTTCTAAAATGAAATCAAAAACAATCATACTCATCGCATAGGTTTTGAATTGTTGTTCTAATAAAATTAATTTAAATTTTCTAACAAAATGAAATTCTAAAATTCTTACTGCAGTTTTATAGTTGTTCATGTTGTTATTATTATTGCTTTTGTTGTTGTTGTACGGTTATGTTTGAGTTGTCGTTGTATTCATTGTTCTGTAGTAGTTGTTGTTGTTGCTGTTGTTATGCTAAATATTAATGCTTAGCATAGCATTTCCGTTTTCCTGTTGAATATGTTACGCTGTTTGCGTTATTCCATACACACTAACACACTGTTTTACTTTCAAACTATGTATACACATGTACATCGTCCAATACATACGTTTGTTTGTTGCATTAACAGTTTTGATTGTATGCAAATTTATGCAGTCATACACATGCATACTTACATACATACACACACACACAAAAATATTAGGCGTGTAAGCATCCTTCTCATTGTCGCTGTCTCAGCTTTTAAGGTATTTCGTTCCCTTTCTCAATTGAGTGTTATTTCATTGGAACAAAATATTTATATAAGCTACAAAGAACAGCTGTCAATAACTAATTAGCAGTAAAAAGTAATCAAAATATAAATTGAGTATCCTTACTTCTTGGATTTTTAAATGAATATTTTATCTGTTAATGCATAACAAGTTTTAGATAAAAAGAGCACACTTACTGTATACTCGGTAGCTAAGGCTGTGTGTTGATATCAGAGATTAGCAATGAATCGTTTTTCCGCTATTCATAAGTACTCATGCAATTTTGAGTATGAGGGAATCAACAGAATTGAAATTAAACTACTCTGCTTCATTCGTACTCACTACAACATTGATTTATAACTATAAGTAGCAATGAGTATGCGTAAAACGTTGATATCAAACTCACAACATTCGAAATATGTTTGATTCATACGTCTAGTCATTCTGATTCATAAATTTAGAAAAATACTTATAATACTTATAAGTCATTCGAGTGGCTCAAATCATTCATCAAAATTTACAGCCTCTGTTGTTGTTGCATATACAACATGCAAAACATACACACACTCTTCTTGTGAGCACAGTAGTGTTCGTACGCGAATCGTACTTATTCATCATGCGTATCGTTAAGTATGAATACGACGAGTACTTTCAACTTTCAGTATGAGTAGTATGAGTATGATATCAAAATAAGTATGGATGCGTATAAGTAGCTGTAATTATAAGTATGACTCGAACCTACTCATCGTTTTGAATACTTATTTCTGATCTCTGGTTGACATATCTGTAAAGTAGGGTTCGGTAAATCATAATGAATCCTTTAACACCACAATAAACCTTTCATATTGAGAATATTTACTTTGAAAAATTGTATGGAACTCTTAATCGGTCTATTAAACAAGTAACTTGTGCCGTTGTTCATCGTTTTCTCTCTACCATCATACTTCTCGATTGAAAAGGATCAACTAGATATAGAAACTTGCATACCGAAGAGAATATTTCTACTGTACCGGGAAGCCTTGAAGAAGACGTTGAACTTGTTAGCCTTTATCCTTCGTTTGCATGGAAATTTTTATGTAAGGATTTTGAATTTTCAGCTCATAAGGAAAAGACAACTGAACATGTTATTGGAAGCATGAAGAACATTAAGGGAGCCTTATTAACCAAAAGGTTCTTTGCGTAACGTTAAAAGACTAGCAGAAACTTTAATTTGTCGTTAAGAATTAAAGCTATTGAAGTCGCCGTGATCTAGTAGGTAGTGTGCTGGCTTATTAGACGTAAAGCCAGGGTTCAAATCCCAGGCCAGACATCAAAATAAAAATACAAAATGGATTTTTTCGGTGATTTCTTCTTAGCAGATTTCTGGCAAAAACTTTGAGAGTGAATAAAATTGCCATGAAAAGTGTCTCAAAAATTTGTCGTTCGGGGTCGACTTGAAACTGTAGGTCCCGCCACTTATGTATAAAATTAACACACAAAACATAAATAGTGTGTGAAACTAGGTCAATAATCCTGACTAAAGGGTTGTATAGACCAATTATGTATGTATGACAAGTCAAAATAATAGTTCGAAAACGTTCGATAATTTGATTCGATAATTTCCAAAAATTTCTCAGCTAAACATCAGTGGCATTTGGTTTCGACAAGACGGCACGTCTTACTACAGAATGCTCTTTATTCACTGGGTAATAACTTTTTCCGGAAGTGTTCCTGTTTACTGCATTCTCGTTTATGCGATGAAGTGTCTCTGAATCGAAGTGGTCGTAGTTTAATAGGTAGTGTGAGCATGCTTCAGGTAAAGACTCTAAGAGTAAATAAAAAAATTGTCATGAAAGGTTTCTCAAAAATTCTTCACACGCAGCATAAGTGGTATAAGAACCTAACTCGTAGTTCTGACTGAAGAGCTGTAATAATCAATTATTTATGTATGTACGTATGTACATACATATGTACATAGAACTAACTATTGAATCGTTCGAATGGGTTATGTAGAACGAATTAATAATTCACAATTAAATCAAAAAATTCCATGAAATTTTCTTCCAAAATTGATTCCAAAAATATTTCCGTTTCGGATTATCATCTTAAGATCTAATACCTTTTAAAAAATACTCTTAGTTCTGGAATTATACTTTAAACGGTTCACTAGCGGTTCATAGCGGTAATACACAATTTATAAGTTATCATTACTAATTAGTTACTACCAGCTGTATGTTGTATTGTTAGAATATAAAGTTAAAATTTAATATGTTTATGAATTGTTATTAATTTCAATTTTCCATAGAAATGTTTGCCACTCTACACTGTACATGTCCATGTACACATAAATATGTATTCGAATATGTCGCAATGTGTGTGTTTAGAATTGTCTACAAAATGCTGTTGTTGTTCCATTCTTTGTCAGACATCAATTATCAAATTATAATAGTTTTAAATTAAGTTATACAGATGAAGAATGAATTTAAAGTTTTAGTATGACTCCACAACACTAGAGTTAGAGAATTTGGAATTGCTATGACGTACTATAAACTACTATAGGACTGATAGTACTGTGTTGTATTGTTTTGTGTAGGTCGTATTATTGTACGAGTGTTTGTATTGTATTCAAGTGTACCAGTATTTGATTTGATAGGAATGAATATGTTTATGTCTGTGAATATTTCCTTGACATTTTGCTTTCAATTAAATTTTATGTTTTGCTGATGCATTTGCATTTCTCCACAAAATTTCATGTGTCGTTCATCATAATCGTCATCAAGTAAGTGCTGTCGCTATAACCGAAACAATTATCATTATTGTCATTATCATTATATAACCAGATATTGTTATAATCGTTTGGTTGCATCGTTTTGCAAAACACTTAAAACTTACAATTTACCATACAACAGTGGTTGTAAAGAGTACGTTTTAAACATTTTATTACACAGACTGTGTTAATTTGTTTTGGGGTCATGGGTTATTTAATTATACAAATGAAAGAATTTATTAAGGAATTCTATGACTTATTAAAAGAGACTGTAAAAATAAAAACATTTTGCGTATGTAAATGAATTATTAATGCTTTATTTACACTGAAGTACTTCGTGCCATATAAGGGAAAAAATGATATGCAGTGTTCCCTCGATTTACGTTGCAGAATGTTCCGGAAAAAGGCGACATAAATCGAAACGACGTAAATCTAATTTCAAATAACTCATACTATCACATTCAATTGTTTATGTACATTTTACAAAAAAAAAAACTAAAATAATTAAATTTTTATTCTATGTATTGAATTTTTTTTAAAAACGGAATTCCCCTGATTTTGTTTATAAACAACGGAGGCGACGTAAATGGAATGACGAAGCAAATCGAAGTTGAAGGGAATAAAATTTTTGGCGACGTTAATCGAAACAACGTAAATCAAGACGACGTAAATCGAGGGAATACTGTACAAACGCCGTTTTTTGTATAGATCTTGCAATGAAAAGTCTAGTGAAATTTGTTAAATTGAAACCTTAAAGTAACACGATTACACTTAGATCAAATTAGCATAATTTTGTTGGTCTAAGACTAAAAAAGAAAGAAACTAAACTAAGAAAGAAAGAAACTATCATACACGAGGCAATTTTTAAGTTAGTTTCCCTTAAAAAAATTATTCATTATAAGCAGACTAATGATGAAGGTGGATGTAAGAAAACCATCTAGCTAAGCTGTGTGAGCAACAGCGAAGTGACATTCCCAAGTGCTTATTTTTATAAATTTCAGCAATCCAGGTTTAAACTTGTGCAATTGCGAAGTATTTTGCTTATGGTTTTAAATTTTTACAATCTCCAAATAATTTACATAGGAAGCCCTTTGAATCCTTAGAGAGCATGTAAAGATCAATGAGCAAACTTTTTCGCTATTATACCCATACATGCTCTGTTGTTTGCAAGCAGCAACAACGATTGCGAATCTATTGTCTTTTGGAAAATATTTTAAATTTTAGGAAATTCGATCCCATCTCGTTTCTTTGATGTAATTTGTTCGCTAATCATCAAACTTCTATATGTCATCAGTCTTCGTTTGTGGAAGATTTCTTCCACACTGTTTTGTTCCAAAGAAAAAGGATGAGTTTCTTGTTGATGCTTCAATTCTGGCTTTCACCTATAAAAATCGCGCACAGCTCACACAAATAGTCTATGGCACTGTGCTTTTATGACCCTTTATGGATTTCCTCAAAGCTTTCAACACGAATTTTGAACTGGACTTACTTGCAAAGGGAGATCACTAACACTATAAGGGCTCTTCATGAAAAACACATCAACCTTCACAATAGAAATATCTGCCTTTCAAACTTTACTTATGCAGAATATTGTTATTCAATATTGTATTTAATTATGGATTGAATTGGAACTTATCCATATCTAGAGTGATCACCTAGTGCCTAGTGGTATTACATTAGAAGATCACGACTATGCCGCTGACAGATATGACAACGATCAAGAAAATCTAAAAGAATCAAAGGAAGCGCTTAGAAATCCATCGTCAAAAGTAAAATTTTCGAAACTTAATCAAAATCTCTGTTAAAACTTGGAATAGATAACATCATATTGCAAGTAGTCGCCACAGTCTAGTAGATAGTTTGAAAAGTTATTAGACGTGAGGCCTAAAGTCAACTAAACAAAATATGAAAATATAATTATTCAGCGATTTCCTCTCCGCAGACTTCTGGCAATAACTCTATGAGAGCAAATAAAATTGTTATGAAAGGGTTTCGCAAAAATCTGTCATTCGGAGTCGACTTTATGCTGTAGGTATCTGCACTCATGTATAAAATTAACTCACACAACGCAAATGATGTGAGAAGCTAGGTCCTAATCCTGACTGAAGGGTTATAATGATCAATTATGTATGTAACATCATATTATTGCGTTGAAAGAATGTTCCATTCGATAGTGCCCACAAGAAGTAGGAGACAGTGGTAATTAATTTGTTTATTCGTTTTTATTTTATACCACGGCTGTATATTCGATTCCTGTATGGTTCTGTTTAAATATGAGTTACGAACCACAACCATCAAGAACATGACGTCAATTCAAACATTTTAAAACCGATGCTTGATGCTTATTTGGAAAACAATACGGCCATTTATGAATTTTAAGCCAGTATCTGGCTAAGGTCAAAATAAACTTCAAGTAAATAATAAAAACGAAATTCTTAAAGGATCTTGAATTGGACGTTGCAGATAAATTTGACCTAGATCACAGTTGTGGATCATTTTTGCTACAAAGCTGAACTTACTTGTATTTGGTTACTACGGTGGCAGTGTTACATTTTCATAAGCTTAGGGACACTAAAATATTGCGTGATCAATCCAAATATATATCCTTAATTGTTACTGTCGTGTGACCCTTACTGTAAGAAACAAGTCGTTTAACGGACCCCTTTTAATAAGCTTGTCAATGACGATAAAAGAAACTGAAATTTCCAAAAGAATAGGAATGAATGTGTCTGTCCATTACCATTAAAATAATTTGCCTAACAAAAGGCTTTTGAATGGCTAAACAAAAAAAGAAAAGGAAAAATAAAATGGCAATATAAATACAATAACAATTTGAATAAAAAACCTTTACATTTCACATACACAGAAAATAATGATAAAAGAAAACAGTTTTCGTTAGAACACGCACCTAAAAAATTCCAAAGTTAGATAGACAGGCACAGATACACGTTTATACGAATAAATATCTTGTTTGGCTAACATTATTACTTATTATTATGCCTGTGTGATTTAATTTTCTGCTTTACTCATCATAAGATACATAGAAAAAGAAAAGAGGGAGAGAAGGAAGGAAGTTTGTCCTTCCTTCTATGTTTTCTTACGATTCCTTATCCTTTGTTCAGTAGAACAGTGTGTGTGTGTCTTGGCCACTCTTATGTTTAGTTAAGGTTTATTAAGTTGTACATTAAACAGGATGTGTTTTGTGTTATAAAAGAAATTAGATTTCTTCTGCTGTTTTTTTCTATTCCTCCTTATATACGTTTTCTTTTGCTTTGTCCTTAACTGGCCATTTCAATTTGAACAACAAAAGGTGTATTGTATCCTTTTAAAGGATATAAAAGAGAAATATTTTCGCTTTATAAAAGAGACAACAGCCATCAAAGGATGCGAGTATAAAAGGGTAGGGGTCATATGATGGAAATAAATTTTTATTTAATAAACAAAATGAACATTAAGAATAATTTTGTTGTTGGGAAAATTTTATAATCTACTGCCTGGTCAGTCAGGTCATGTCTCGTCAGCTACTTAAGAACTGAAACAGTGGTTTGACAAGGACACTTTTTTTTTCTTATTGGGGGGTAAAATATTACAAAAAATACGGTGAATTTGTTAAGGAAAGATAAACAATTGAGTCCGACAATTTGTAATAAAATTTTATATGCCATCAGAAAACAATAATTCCGTTTTGACTGTTGGGTAAGTGTACTACAACAATATTGAGTTCATAGCAAATGGCTTAATCTTGTCGATATTTCTCAATTTTTTCAATAAGGAGATTACCTTCGAAGGTCTCAGAGGAACTGTATACATAAATGTACTGGTATTATAATGCAAAGATGTAAGTCATGGAATGGTTTTATGAGGCAAAATATTATTTCAGGTTGAAATTATGGCACTTGGCGCAGTTTTTCTTGGCTTGGACGGGTTTTAAGTAAAAAAAAATTGATTTTTTTATGCAAATGATTAGAATAGGTAAACTTTGCCTATATACAGCAGTTCGGACTTATATTTGTTACTTAACCTTTCAACACATATGTATATACAAATATGGTTGATATTCACATGGCTTCAGTCAGGATTATGACTTAGCTTCTCACATGAATGGTTCAGTCCTGTAGGTGCAGTTTAAAGGCTTCTCTGGACGACAGATTTTTAGAAATCTTTTCATGGCAATTTTATTTACTCTCAGAGTTTTTACCGGAAAGAAACCGTAGTAGTCTAGTAGGTAGTGTTCTGGCTTATTAGACTGAAAGCTCAAGTTCGAATCCTAGGTCAGACATAAAAACAAAAATATGAAAATATTTCTTCGGCGACTTTTTCTCAGCAGATTTCTGGCAAAAACTTTGAGAGTAAATAAAATGGCTATGAAAAGCTTCTCAAAAACCTGTCGTTCGGAGTCGACTTTAAACTGTAGGTCCAGCCACTCATGTATAAAATTAATGCACACAACATAAGTGGTATGAGAAACTAGGTCCAAATCCTGCCTGAAAGGCTGTTATGACCAATTACGTCTGTATGTATGTATGTTTTTACCGAAAATCTGCTGAGAGGAAGTTGGTGAAGACATATTTCTTAATATTTCGTTTTGTTGTAGATCTCTGACCTGGCGTTTGAACTGTGGCGTCACGTCCAACACACATTATCTACTAGACTCCGACGACTACTTACTTCCTATACTTACATCAAAATATGAAAATCATTGGTATATGTGTATACACGTCTTGGTTTGAAACCATACTACATTAAAGCTTACGAATGATGAAGCTCACAGTAATAGCAATATGTTCCCGGTCTTCGATCAAAAAAAAAAATTTTTAAAACTAAAAGTCGGTCTTACAGGCTATATGCGTAATTATAGAAAAACTAGTTGGTTATTTTAACCCTTTTATTCATCTAGTTTCTTATACCACTTATGTTGTGTGTGTTAGTCTTAAGGAACTACAAAACTTTCAAATGCTTCATGTTAGTCACTGTACAGCAATTTTCTTAAAATCCCCTTAAGAACCTTACACTCCCATAGATTGATTCAAGAATAAGGAGTATTAGGGAGCTGACAACAACAACTATTCACATACACTTTAATTTGATTAGATTGTCCTTTCCTTGGAACAATTTTTGGAGCATAACAACCAAACGAAAAGCAAAGAAATGATGATGAACTTCAAACTTTGTTATTTTAATCAAATTTTCCTTTAAGAAAAATAATAAAAGACCAAGAGAGAGAGCAAATAAGAGAGGGAGAGGAAGAAAAAAAAAAGCTGAAATAGATTTAAAGTTTTCACTCAAATCCATTGCATAGAATCTACATTAAACAGTTGCTTCAGTAATCGTGCTTAGAATTCATATTCATTACACGACACAAAGAACACTCAGCATAAGAATGGTAAGTGTGAAAAGGAATCAACGTCATACTTAAATACTTAAAATGTGAAAATTTTGTCCTTTCTCTGATACACTGAAAACGTTCATAAAAAATTCTTATCAAGATTTTGGTTTCGTTTTTGTGTTTTATTATTTTATGGACTCTTTTATGTGCATGTATACATATGTGTTAATATCTCTTAGTATGTGCTTTTTAGTGACACAACCAATATATGTAAATTCGCATATTAACAGCCATTATGTTAGAATTTTGTGTAAAATTTTGTATTGAAAATATTGTTTCCCCTTATTTTTATATGTACGAAGTCATTGTTTTCTAATGAAATGCATGAATACATCAAATTATAAATATTTTAGTAGAGATAATAAGCTGGTATATGTAGAGCTAGGTCTCCGTGGTCTAGTAGGTAGTGTGCTGGCTTATTAGACGTAAAGCCAAGGTTCGAGTCCCAGGCCAGACATCAAAATAAAATACAAAAAGTATTTCTTCGGCGATTTCTTCTCAGCAGATTTCTGGCAAAATCTCTGAGAGTAAGTAAAATGTCGTGAAAAGCTTCTCAAAAAATCTGTCGTTCGAAGTCGACTTTAAACTGGGACCTACAGTCACTTTTGTATAAAATTAACACACACAACATGAGTAGTGAAATTCTTTGTTCCAGAGCTTACATTTTAATTATTGCTCTCACTGTTTTGTAACTGATTTATTACTTAACCTGGCTTATAGTTATAATACGATTGAATTGTCCTTAAAACCTTAAATGTTTAGTATTAGGAATGCTTGCATTATAAATAGCCTCCCGTTTGCAACTTGACCTCAATGGCTGCAAATCAATGAAATCAACAAAATTCAATGGAAACCGCCACTTTTACAATCGCATTTGAAAACATTATTTGGTTTGAGTGCTCTTAGCATATTTCTCATATTTTCAAAATAATGAATGCTCTTTATATCTTTAACCTGGTATTTGTTATTTCACCATCAAATAGTTCATAAACGAACTAATAAACGTATTCATCATTGCATTATAAATACTGCTGCTGCTGCTGCTTGGTGTTCGTCACTATTTTAGAAATTCTGGCTAAATGGCAAATAATTGTAACTTCCAATTAAATGTCTTCGTCTCGTTTAATAACAACAATGAGTAGTTCATTTGTGATTTTGTTTTTGTTGCTATCGATACTGATACTGATGATGATGATGTAGATGTAGACATCATGCATATATTTTGTTAGACAGCTTTATTTAGTCAGTCAGTCAGTCAGTCAGTATGGTATTCATTGAGTCTGTTTGTTTGTTGGTTGGTTGTTTTGGTTACGGTTTGGCTATTGCTTTCTGCTGTTTATTTTATAGCACATTGACACCTTATTTTGATGCATCATTAAGCGCTCTCTAAACAGTGTGTTTGTGAATAAAATATTACTTTTCTATTGTACATTGAGCTCTAAACCAGAGTCGATCATTCTGTATCTGTACCTACTAAAATCATCACAATTGCCATCATTAACTTTGACTAGAGTTTCATCAATATTTAAACTCTACTCATCATGTGAAACGTTTTATTCTTTCCACTGTTTTTCCCCCCATTTTTACTTTTAATCGTCATTACCATAAGCATCAGTATCAGCATCATCGTCATCATCATCATTATTGTTAACATCGTCTCTGTATGTAATCAGCGCATTTTTAATCATCTATCTATTAATATCTTTTGATCCAACCAAATTCTATAGAGTGGTTCCTCTTTTAAACGAAGGTGTAGTCTTCAAATTGCATAAATCAGTTTCATTTATGAGTCGAGTTGCAAAGCACTTCTGAAGCTGTCAGTTATTGTAACTGCCAGTTCATAATGCCTCTCTGGTGAACCTCATTTTCAAACTCTCATTACACTCCCATTACACAATCTCTATGACTCTGATCTTCACTATTTTAAATACAAAAGAGGTTGCCCCACTTATATACTTTAGATGTTTGGGTACAATCTTTTTATAAAGGCAGTGTTATATAGAAACCGCGCAATAAGAAACTCACATTTCAGGTACAAACCAGGCAAATTGTAAGCGCATGCTATGGAAACCGTCTACCGTGTTGTATGGAAACCGCGCTATAAGAAACTCAGAATTTGTACAAATCACATCATTCGTATCGGGTTATACGGAGACCAAGAAATACAAAAGGCAAGATAAACTATAAATTATTTTTATTGAATATAATATATATATCAGGTTTGATAAAAAAAATTAAATAAAAACTAAACTAAAAGACTGGTTTCCAACAAAATTAAGAAAGACTCGTAAAATAATGTAATTTTTTTTATACTTATCCTAAAAAATTATATCACTTGGTTCATTTTCATTCATTGTTTTTTTAAATTGAATATCCAATTGCTATTGTTTTGCACTGTACTGTATCTCGGCTAAGCTTTTGTGTCGAAAATAAAACTTATATTAAACCGTCTTACAACATCTTGTTACTATTCATTCATAGGCTGTGGGGAAGGAACTTATGGAATGAAATTGAACGCAAACCGCGCTATAAGAGTATCGCGTTATAGGTGGACTGTCGTAATTTCAGCCCCGCGTTATATGGAAACCGCGTTCTGAGAGTATCGCGTTATATGAGGGTTAACTGTACATCGTTGACGTTAATAGCACGATCATATGTTGTATATTGATTCTAGCCAAAATATTTAATCTTAAATTGTTTTACTCTCGATATACATAATCTAAATCTAAAACCCGGTTCCATTCATTGTAATTTTCAAAGGTTTCCGCCATTTTTTTCTGTGGTAAAAATTAAAAACGAATAGTTTTTCATTCCACTAAATTTTCATTTTCAAATTCATAGAATTTTTCAATTATTTTTTCAATAACTGCAGGCATTGAAATCAATATTTAACACATAAAATATAAACAATTACCCTCATACATACATATCTACATACAAATCTACAAAATATGCAATATGGATTGCAGTCTGGGTATAAGTGGGAGAGGATATTTTTGTTTTTATATGTAGTTTTGATTGTATAGTTTTAAATAAATTGTAAATGTGATTGCTTTACATTGTGTTTTGAGTGAAAAATTTAAAAACATTTAAATTGAAATTGTCAGCAAATGAAAATTTAATAAAAATCAATAATTTTTTTTCTTTTGCAATTTTTGTATCTTTTTTTTTTATAAAACATTTGATTTTTTTCTATAAAAAAAAAAACAATTAAAAATTGTTATTCTGTGAACCTTATGTTGGCAATGAAATGCAATTTTTATTGGCACAGTAGGAGATGAAATATGCTTTAATTTTCTTGTGTTGATTTAATTAAAAAAATTCTTTATTTGTTTGTTTTTCAAATAAAATGTGTACCTACAAATATTTGAAATCAAAAAGGTTGGTTTAGGAAGCTAGCAACTGAAAGCACTTCACAGCGACCAGGAATGCAGGTCCATTGCAATTGTTATTGAATATGTGAATCAAAGTAAAAGAAAGACAAATAAATGAAAATTAATAGAAAAAAAGAAATCAAAGGAAGAGATCCTGAAGTGAATAAGAGAGGAAATTCGAGGAAGCCAGATAAAACTCTCGATGTTTGAATTCAAGAAGTCACAGACTCTGCTCCCTACATTGTCACAAATTTTGAAAGAAAGAAAACTGTCCCTATCCAACATGCAATGCCCTTCAAAAACCTATCAATGTCCTAATATATTGATACGAAAATGGAAATGGTGTTATTAAAATGATAAACAAAAGCTTTAAAAACAAAAACAATGTTTACATAATCAACGAATAAACAAAAATGTAGCAACAACATCGGTATAAAAAAAGATATCGGGATAAAGAAAAGGAACAAGCAACAACAACTCTGTAAGGACAAACATAAACAAAATACACAAACAACAATAACGTAAACAACTTGTTTACATTTATAGAGATTTCACGGAAGCAAACACATTCTCCTTTAAGTGCATTCATCAGATAGCTTACTTTGCGGTATAAAAGGCAAGACAGTACAGGCAACGGAACAGGCAATTCAGTAAGAATTCAGTCAGTCTTGTGTGAAGTTACGTTGCGTGTGAAGAGAATAATTATGGTTTGAAGATCTCTGTTATAAAAATCTATTGAACTATTGTTATTGTGTAAGCGGAAGTGTGTAGAGAATACAATAATGAATTGATTTAAAAGTAAACATAGATTTACAATCTACGAACTCATATTTTTAACGGTTTTATAAGGGTAAAAACGTAATAATATTTTCTCCTTAAATTCAGGAACTATTCCATTTTGAAACGAACAAAACTGGGTCACATTAGGATGGAGGTTATACAATAGCCTATATACCAGCATGTAGAGGTCGCTTTATATAAGAAAATAATCAAAATCCAATTTTTCATGTTATAATTTTTATGTTGATCTACTATTAATATTTTAGACGGTGCTCAATCGTGTTATCCCGTTGGCCATACCCTAAATTTTCGATGGAACTATGGTTCGATAATTAGAAATGCATGAATTATAATCAAAACAGTTTACATGTATTATTAGAATTTAGTGTCCTGAAGGAATACCCATTATGGTGATCAGTTTTCTGTTATTAGGGCTCATCGTGCTCATAGTGTTTTTCATATGTATTTTAATTTACTCATATAGTCCTATTGATCTTGCGTGCTGCGTTGCTTATCGTAAAAACTGGTTCAAACTTAAATTAAGCGGAAAGAGTTTTGACTCTATATGGCAAATATTCTATTTGTTCTTATCGTATACATATGCTTCAGTTCAATCTACGTGATTTTTATTGACAATCAAGCAACCTAAATGGGATTATTCAAATAGACGTAGTAAGCAACTTATGACGAGCGCCCTGGTAGTCTAGTGGGTAGTGTGCTAGACTATTAGCGTGAGGGTCGTGGGTTCGATTCCCACCAGAGGCTCTGGTCTGTGACACTACACCGGGCATATGATCGAAGTTACTCAGCTCGTACATGAATATAATATAATTTGTAATTGTATTGTAATTCTTAAAATAAATAAAATCAAAATAAAATAAACTTATGACGGCGAGAGCTTTATGAAATTAATTTCTGTCAGCTTACGGAACTCGGAATATTTCTGGGAGGAAGTTAGCCGATGTCCTTGGTAGATTAGGTTGTCTTTACAATAATGAGTCGATTATTGTATGTAGTTCACCGATCTGCTAGCGCTATGGTCCAGCAACCTTTTCTCATCAATTAACAGTAGTATAGTATAGTAGAACAGACTCGCTGCTAAGTCCAACATGTGACTGGTATTTGGGATTCATACGGGACATTGTGGCATCAGCTCATGTGTAGGAATATACTCCTCCCGATCATCTCTTATTTTGGAGCTATGGGAGATCATTTTGGATCAGTTAGTGTTCATAATTTTTTTTTCGCAAGCGCCTCTTTCCTTTTGTTTGAACGAACATACCAGTTTGATAACCTTCGCGTGTATATTTGTTGAACATTATATTTTGGATTACGGTAGAAACACATTTTTATGCAAATGCTCTAAAAATCAACACATTTAACCTCAATGCTATCAATTTAAATTTTTTTTAACAAACACAAGTTCTACCTACTTTCGACTAGACTAACTATTATATTTCTGTAATTTTTTAAAATACAAAATTTATGAAAAAAAAAACACAAAAACTAAATTTTCCATTAATTTTTACTTACCTTACCTTCAAAAGCAAATATAAATTGGTAATGAAAAACGTACAGTAACGTTTATTCAACAAATTGATTTACATGACACCAACCCCCATACACTTGCTTTTTCCTGGCAATGTGTAGCAATTTACACATGATGTTTTGAAAGTAATCCTACACCCCCACAAACATACATTCAATTTGAATATGTTCTGGTAAAGAGAGAGAGAGAGAGCAAGGGATAGATGACAAACAGCGATAGTGTAAAATTAGTTGCAACTATCTGTGTAGAACAACTTGTCATGCAATTTGTACTTTTGCATATTGCAACATTATAATAAATATTTGCATCGTTTACTAAAGAGTATGGAGTTTATTGCCACGCTTTGTTGCACACTCTCATATGTACTTGCATTCAACCACACACACGTATGCATGTAGTAAATGTTGCAAAGAATATAGAACAACGCAGCAGAAAAAGATACTCCGTAAATAAATAGTTTTAGATTTGAGTCTTTCACTTATAAAAAGGGATTTAAAATTCGTTTCGTTTCCCTCGAAACGTTTTTTTTTTCGTTTGTTCTTGCAATTTTGCCATAACACCAGTAAGAGAAGGAGCAGTGTTGTTTTCTTTAAACGGGGTTTGTGAGTCTGTAAAAATTTCTTGAGATCTTCTTAAAAAGCTTATTTCTTTTAATTCTACTTACAGAGTAAAGTGTTTACTTTATACAAACCAATCCACTCACTTTATTGCACTTCACTACACTTCACTTGTACTTCTCTTCAACTCCTTTCTTCCACTGCTCTTTACCATACTCACTATGCCACTTACTTACACCGTTTAGTTACTGACTGTTGAGAAAGTTTTGCTGTTTTGGTTTTGGTTTTAGAGTCGGTTTTGTATTCAATGGTTCGTTGGTTTATTGTGGCATTTGGATGTTGGCAGCGCGGAGATCCTTTTCTAGAAAAACTACAACTTCTTTTAGTCGTTGTTCTTATTATTTGCTGTTGTTTTCGATTTTGTTTTTTGCTTCTTCTGTTTTTGTTCCTGCATTTGCTTTTGTTATTGTTTTTGTAGCTGGTGGTTATATTCCTGCTTGCAACCATCATGTGCAAATCCTTGTAACTTGTTAGCTTATCCGGTGATTACATTGATACTACGTGGTATTTTACTCACACACACACACACACCCGTGCAGCAGTATTCCTATTTGAATTGCCAAGAAAACGACACAAGAAAATAAAAATAAGAAGGCGGATAGACGACATGAAAACAAGTATTGAAAGTACTTTTGTTTAAAACGTGTCTGGATGAATAGTGGATTTTAAATGAATTTACACTATGGGCCGTAATAAGCGAGCCTTAGGAGCTTTACACAGCATTCATAAAATTTATGTGATAATATGTGAAGTCATATTAGAGATTTTTGAGAGTAAAAGAATACATACTTGGGATAAACTGACAAGAATACAATCTGGTACTACGGATGGAACTCTAACGTAATGAAGTTTCGAGTCACAGGAAATGGATAAGTTAGGTGGCGGATCTCCTCAAAGAAAGAGGTCCCTCTTAGGTCAGCATTTAGGCTCAACCATTCCCTAGAGAACCGTCCCGAGTCCACAATGAATCTTTTTATTGCAGCCATCTTTATATTAGAGAGTTAGAGAAAATACTACAGTTGGATTTGAGTAAGTTCTTGAGGAATATCCCAGGAATTAAGGGGCGTTAGGCTGTCATAAAGCTTTTTCATGTTTCTTTGATTTGTTCAAGTTTGATTCCTGAAGTGTTTTCTAGGTAAACAATGTAAATGGTTAACAATAGCATATCCTCGGATAGAAATAATGCCTTCCGTCATTACATAAATAATTTTTCCTTATTTTTCAAGAGGAATTATCTTCTCTACGAGTATAAGACTTTTAAAATGGATTATTTGGATGGTGACCATTCGTCTTTTCCTCGATTTCAAAACCAGCAATTCCAATCCAGCGCTGTAGCTATGTGCCTTCGAAGTATTAAGACAATTGAAAGCATTGGATTTTTTTTTGCTTTATTATAAAGTATTCCAAGATTTGCCAGACCACTCTATTTAGGCTAAAGTTTGCCTTCGAGTTCTACAAAGCCGTTGTATTTCGAAGTACAGTAGGATTGGGCACATTGCACAAGTGACTTTTGACTGCTGATCCGAATATAAATCAACCTTACTTGTCGTGAAAGCATCACTGTAAGGTTAACCTCCCGATTATAGTTTCCAGTGTGATTAATATCTCCTGCGGTGACTTCTGGACGTTGTACTTTGAATCCAGAAAGAATTAAGGCTCGTTGGAACTACTAGTTGGACTGACGATGTGAAATTTATCGAGCATTAATATCAGTAGTCGTTCTCATGTAAGTCGCCGTGGTCTGGTAGTTTGAGTCTCAGGCCAGACATCAAAACAAAACACAAAAAGTATTTTTCCGGCGATTTCCTCTCAGCAGATTTCTGGCAAAAACTCTGAGAGGAAATAAAATTTCCATAAAAAGTTTCTCATAAATCTGTCCTTCGGAGTCGACTTTAAACTGTAGGTCCCGCCACTTATGTATAAAATTAACACACACAACATAAGTGGTGTGATAAACTAGGTCAATTATCCTGGTTGAAGGGTTCTATGACCAATTATGTACGTTCTCATGCAAGTAAAGGTACAAAGCTGTAGAGGAACGATTATGTGAAGCTGCATTTAACGTAAACAATACCTTCGACTGAAGTCACAGTAGTCTAGTAGGGAGTGTGTTAGCTTATTGGATTTGAGGCCGGGGTTCAAACCACGGGTCAGACATCAAAACGAAATTTAAAAAAATATTTTTTTCGCCAACTTTCTCTAAACAGATTTCTGGAAAAAACGCTGAGAGTGGAATAAATTGCCAAAAAATGTTTCTTAAAAATCTGCCGCTTGCAATCGACTATAAACTGTTCACTACTCATGTATAAAATTAACACGTGCAATGTAAATGGTGTGAGATGTAATGTGTGTGAAGGGTTGTAATGACTAATTATGTTACTTGACATAGTAGGATCCATTCTGTCCCATTGTACCAGCAGTTGTATACACCATTTTTGCACTTCTTTAACACTCTGTTAAATAACAAGAAAATGCTGTTGTCGCCGCTTTTTTGTTTGTTGGTTGCTCCGTTAAAGTCTACTGCTTAACAACGACATCTCTACATCCAGTTTTTATAACGTGCCGTATATTTTTTGCAACGTATTTTTTTCCACTCCATTGTGCAGTGGTTATAGATGCCAGTTGCGCCTCGGATTTACTTCCTGAGATACTTTTTGAATTTATTACGTTCGCCTTTTTGAAGGCCATGTATTGAATCCTTTTGAAGAGAATATTGTCTCGACGACTGAGCTTTTACTTTTTTATGTAAAAATAATACGAAATTTTGCTGAAATAATATGAAACAAACGTTAACTTATACCAACTGAACCTTTGTGTACGATTTATATTGACTAAATTTCTTATGCAGTAGGGTACCATATAGTCCTGGTTTGTTGTCCTCAAATTTCCTTTTTGTTTTTGCTATAGAATTTCCTCATTTTTTTTGGTTTCAGCATAAGCGTTTAGCAACTCCTTTGGAGTTCGTTTTTATTTCATGGTTTAACTTTAAGTTAAAAGGAGTTGATATCAGATGTTGTTTCTTTGAAAAAATGCACTTCGATTGTTTTTTTTTTGCGTATGGTTTACGAAACAAATAAAAACGTCTCACGCGCTCAATCAATTTTTTTCTTTCTTGGTTTATTTAGTTTTATCCTGATCGGTTGAGAGTATAAATAGATGAATAAAGTAAAAGGAATATATTTGCCAACAGGAAAACGTAAATTTCCTTAAGGAACCACAGTATTTTTTTGAAGAAAAAAGAAAAAATAAAAAGGATTTAAGGGAGTAGAATTTATTTGTGTATATGTAAAGGTGTATTAAAAGAGGAATTGATTTCAAGAAAAATCTGTGTGTACTTCAGTAGCTAGGAATCATGAAAAATGTTGTACTAAATGCAATTGATTTATTTAGAAATTAATTGATAAAAGACTTGTTGGAGTTGTATTTTTTCAATACAAAGAGGGTCAAAGTCAATACGTGTGCAAATTGTGAGAAGATTATGTATGTGCCTCTGCAGCAGAAACTGTAGTATGTATGTGAGAATTTCAAGCTCTCATGAAGTGAAATTGGGTATCCAATTTAGCGAAAATCTATTCTGCAACGGAATTTGAAGATTTACCATAGTTACTGAAAATTTCAGTATGCTTATGTCGTATACAGTGGCAGAGTGATTGGAAGAAAATATTTCCGTGAAATATTTTTTCTTAAAATAAAATACACAGTATAAGTAAGGCCAAGTATATAAAAAGATAGTCAGAGGCCTTTCAACTGTTAGGCTTATTAAT
This sequence comes from Sarcophaga peregrina, assembly GCA_014635995.1. Classification (NCBI taxonomy): domain Eukaryota; kingdom Metazoa; phylum Arthropoda; class Insecta; order Diptera; family Sarcophagidae; genus Sarcophaga; species Sarcophaga peregrina. The sequence goes on from CM025790.1 coordinate 31,744,754, forward strand.
AGAAGCATATTAAAGTGTAATAATTTCATAATATTTTTGCATCAGGAGGTTCTTGGCATGCTATACATATATAATTGGTCATTACAACCAGGACTATTGGCCTAGTTTCTCACACTACTTATATTGTGTGTGTTAATTTTATACATAAGTGGCGGGACCTACAGTTTAAAGTCGACTCCTAACGACAGATTTTTGAGAAACTCTTTACTCTCAGAGTTTTTGCCAGAAATCTGCTCAGAAGAAATCGACGAAAATTCGAACCCTACTAGACCACGGCGAACCCTATTAGACCTACTAGATCATGCCATGCTATACTTGGCTTTACTTATCAATTCTCTATTGTTACTAAAACGAAATGTTATGAAATACCGATTTATTTCAGTCTTTGAATTGAAGTAGGATAATTAACTTCTTTGCTTTAGTTACAGCATTTCTATGTGGATAAATTGTCTGCAGAGAGCTTTTAATTTTTTTTTTTAAAGGACTAATTCTAGATTTTTGAACATCAGTCTGTGACTTTACTTTACTCAATTTTTGACATTATTAACATTGGATCGGTTAAAGTGCCTGTCTATAAACTCGCGTAATTGCAATTCAAACTACAGAGAAGAATAGAGGAATATGTATTTAGCGATTTAAATTTTTTTCTATTCAATCTCCTCTTAGACTAAAAGTGACTACCAACTCAAGTAATTCCAATTCAAACTTCGGAGAAATTTTGCTCATTAAAGTTTTCAATTTTTAAACTTAAGAGGATTCAATCTACTCTCCATATACATAATTCTACCTGAATGTCCGTTTACTCTCGGAAAGGATGACATCAACAACGAACCTCATAGGAAAGTTTGGAAGTGTCATTCCCTGCGAAAGAATTGATTTTAATCAGCAAACTGCTACACCTAATACATGGCCCCAGAAGACCTAAAAGTGGCACAATATTTTGGCGACTTCGATATCCAGATTTGATAATCATTTGATACGTTCACATATACTTTGGGTGTTGAAATAAATCTATTTTCCCATTGTTAGCTATTATTCGATGAGAAAGTAACTTCTGAAGGAAAAATTTTGGTGAAAAATTGTTTTTCGATTGATCTTTGTGGAAAAAATGTTTAAATTTGCTTTGGTGTTGAAGTTACCGTGGGTAGTGGACCAGACATATCCAACTAAATGAAAATAAAAAAGTATTTATTCGGCTTCTTCCTCTTTGTAGATTTCTGGTAAACACTCTAAAAGTAAATAAAATTACCGTGAAAAGTTTCTAAAAAGTCAGTCGTTCAGAATCAATTTTAAACTGTAAGTTCCGTCATGAAATAAACACATAGATGATGCGAGAAGCTAGGTTGTAATCCTGACTGAAGTGAAGTAATGACCAATTATGTATGCTGATGACGTCTATGTATGATGACGTTAGTTGGTTTTGCCTTCAAAATCGTCTTTTAGGCCACCGGCTTCAACTTTTCTACGCTGCCCAGTTGTACGCTGTATTTTGAAACGGTTGCGTGACACACAATGGTTTTGTAAGTCTTTCTGCAGATGATCTGAATAGGATTTTCAAAGTTCTTGACTACAAGATCAGATATTTTCCTGTTCTACTGCCAATATTATAATAACATCATTAGGGGCCATTATTACAACTTGTCGTTTAACTTAGGTTTAGTTAAAGGTAACTTTAGCTAAAGGGAACTGTAACTTATTTTCGTTATTACAACCTAATGATAAAACTTTTTTAAAAACATGCTAGTGGCGGTACTGCTCAATTATACTTGTTAATTTAAATGCAGTGGCAACTACGGGCTTGGTTTTTTTTTGTTGCATATACTCGTTTTGTTTATATTTGAAGTTGCCATATTGAAAATAGTATATATGTATGGCAAGTCCAAACATAAACTTAACTTTAAAAATTACAAGTAGCTTAACACTCACGTCTATCTTATTTTCCACTTATAATAATGAAAAGCAATTTATGTGGCCGTTAAAATCCCTCCAATAGTTAACGACAGGTTGTGATAATGGCCCTAAAATTGAAAATTATGTTACGGTTTATTAGGATACCTTTTTAAAAAGAGGCTGATGATATTGATGGAATATATTCAGGATATTCATCAGCTTTTTTTGTTTCAAATTGAAGAATATTATTTGACTTTTTGGAAGCAATTTCTGGTCTGTTACACTATTTCGTTCAAAGACTAAGTGAAAATATATTTCAAATTGGATTTTTTCCATAAGTTATTAACTGCACAAACCATATGAGAGATACCATATATGTATGGCATCTGTTAAGAACATCGTAATATTTTTAAGTTAGACACCCAATATTTTATTTTGTTTTTTCTTCTTTTACTAGTCCTTTAACATTTTCAATTTACTCCTTTAGTGAAGCGTAAAATTTCGTTTAAAAATAACAAATTTGTGTTGATTTTATATTAAAATGGAATATCGAATAGAAAATTCCAGCTTTTAAAACAATTGAACATTTTCTCGATGACTTCTCTAATACAATGCATGTGTTGTGTTGTGTTGTGTTGCATATGCAAGCATAAGTACTCGAATGCTGCTAAACAATAGTGTTGCTCGGTTGGTTGTTTGGTGTGAACATTGTAATAAAATACAATGATGCTCGTATTTGCAACTCGTTTGTATCGACGTTCTATGTCTTCTTGTTCTTTTTTTTTTGTCTTGAATTTAAATTGCAAAACAAAGCAACAGTATGTTTGCAACAATCAAACAAAGCCTTTTTCAGTTCATACAATCCTCATATGGGATGATGCTGATGATGATGATGATGTTGCTGAAGCTGAAGCTGATGTTCATGGTATGAGGGTGCTGTGTATGTGCATTTGTGCATTTATATTGACATTGACAAGTGATGGATTGAAATTGAGTTGAACTGTTTTGTTTGGCATTAAGACTGCGATTGCAGTTGATATTTGTATAGTTATTTGAAATCATCTATACATGGTTATAAAACCTAAAGAAAACAACACACTCATTCATGCTCTTATTCATTCATAAGGAAACAAAAAAAGCAAAAACAGCTGGAAAACAAAAAAACAGAACAAAAATATTTGAATATCATCACATTGGATCACACACACACATGATTATGGTGGAATGGAAAAACAATAGCAACCAAAGCTGTGATTGCAAAATCCCTTTAAAGGAACACACAATAAAACCAATCACTGTACCCCACTTCTACTATACACTGTTGTACACTGTTCAATAGAAATTTGTCTTGTGACAGATTTGAATGACAGCAGCGCTTATTCATTCATTCCGTTTTTCGTTTTTTCTTTTCTTTTCGTTTGTTTTTGTTTATTTCTTGAGCTTGTCTATATGGATTCCCTTGAAACTCTGTCTCTGTATGAATGCATTGGTTGCTGATTGTTGGTAATGCAGTGGCCATGAGAGTTGCTTGTTCAAAGCAAATGAATTGAAAAGTTTTTACAAACAAAAAATTTCGAAGTTTTCGTTTTAGTTGCTCATTGTATTCGCATTGTATTCTACTTATAATATTTGTTGTTTCTCTATACGATTTGTATTGGCAAGATTACTATTATTTGGAGTGTGATTGGGTGTTGTTTTTTGTTTTTAGTGCAATAATTTATATTTTTTTGAGATCATACCAGAGTGCAGTTGCTAGATTTGCTTGACAATATAAATATTTGAAGAGTGTTGCAAAGTTAAGGCCATAGTCTTTATTTTTAAGATAAAATTTCTTATAATTAATGAGTGCTTATTTATATTTTAAATACCAGAAAAGCTTTGGTGAATTTTAATTCTAATGATGACGATGATGTGAGCAATTGTATCAAGATCGATTTTTTTTTTAATGTTTAGGCAATATTGAAAAAAAAATCTGTACAAACTAATCGTTTCAGTTACGAAAAACTCGTACAATTGAAATTAATTTAAATACGAATCTAATCGAATTTATTTCGATCACAAATACCGCCCTTGGTCTTTTTTCAGTGTTCGGTTACAAAATAATGCTTTTTCTGTTGTTACCGGATTTGTTATTAAATCATGGATGCGTAATGTCATACAGAATACCACAGTTCTTCTTCTTTAGACATTCAAAGGTTTTAAAGACACATAAGCAATGTCATCAAGAATGTCAGGTCTGATTAGATTCATAGAAAATATTAGATTTTATTTTAATGCGGACAAAAATGTTCGCAAGCGAAGGATTATTATACTTTCCGATAGCCAAGCGGCCATCCGGGCACTGGATTCTGGAGTGATAAACTTCAAGACAGTGTACGACTGTCGCAAATGTCTCAATAAGATGGCAAACCGATGTGATGTTTGTATCACATGGATACCGGGTCATAAGGATATTCCCGGCAACTGCAGAGCGGATGGTCGAGCTCTCTAATGAATTCTCTATTCTGGGAATCCCTTTTAGACAAGGCAATCGTGGACCTTGTCAACAGTAGGTCGGCAGCTTCGGATAAAGGCAGAGCTGCGCATAAAATCTGGCCAAGGCTGGATGAAAGGCGCACTGTGACTCTGCTTAAGCTCGCTGTTATCGGAGCTATTACGGGGCATTGTATTATCGGAACACATGCGAGGCTTATCGGTCTTGGACACCTCGCGAATGATTTCTGCAGAAGCTGTGGAGATGAGGAAGAGGATGAAACTATTTTTCACCTATTGTGCACATGCCCGGCACTTGGTCGGAAGAGAAAGAAACAACTGGGTGCCTACTACATGGAAGCTCCAAGTGGTTCATTGGAAGCTCCAAGTGGTTCCTGGAATAGGGGAGAAGATGAAACTGTGGTATCACAATGGGCCTGTATGTAGCCTAAGTGTGTCCGCTCATCGCTTGGAGCGATTAGATATTATTTGGTAATAACAATGGAATTCGGATTTCATAAAGTTTTTAAATAATTTCATAGATAGTCGCCGTAGTCTAGTAAGGTAGTGTGGTTGCTTATTAAATAAGAACTCATACTTGGAACGCCAGCACGGGCGTCTCGAAAAAAATGAAATTTGAAGAAATATTTCTTCCACAACTTAGTTTCAGCTTAGTTTAGTCCTCTGGCAAAAACTGTGAGACTAAATAAAATTGTTAATCTCTTGCAAGTTGCAAATAGCATGACGGAGCTATCATCTAATGATATTAGGGATACCCTAAGATTCGTTTATCAAACTTTCTGGCTGGTTTTCCAGTGTAGGGTAGTCGTGCTTTTGTAGTCCTTGCACTGATCTCTTTCCTGATTTTGGCAGTACAGAGAATGTTTCCACCTTTGGCATCACTATCACTCTGACCTAAACCTAAACCTAAATAAAATAGCAAAGAAAAGTTTCTCAAAAATTTGTCTTTTTGAGTCGACATTAACTGTAGGTTCCGTCATTCATGGGTGGTATGGGTAGCTATGTCGTAAATCTGACCAAACTAAATGACCAATTACATAAGTGCTGGAAAATTTCACAAAAGTTGTAAAAATAAATGGGGACCTACTCTTCATTATTTATAAATTTACCAGAGTTTTTTTGTTTTTAACTTTATTGACTTGAAGTTTCCTAATGAGGAGCATTATTTTTTCAAGAGGCCCTTTTTCTATCGACTACATTAACTTCCATCTCCTTTGTGTTAAATTGTGTTTGTCATGATATATCCTTCACTATATTTACTCAAATGCATGCATGATAAGAATGTAATTGAAAATTTAAAATACTCTTATAAGACAGCAACTAAAATGTTTCCTATGATCTGCTTCAATTTTTCCTTTATCTTATGCTCCATTTTCAGTCTCTGCATTTAAGATACATTTTACGAAATTCCCATCCTCTTTTTTGTTTTTTTTTGTAACGTTTTTAAAATAATTTGAGAATGTTTCTTGTAATTCTATAATATGCAGTAAATTTTAAGTAAAACTCAAATATTTTACTTGCGTCTAAAATTCAATTCCTTTTTTTCGCAACGTTTTCAAATGGAACAAAAGCACCGGAGCTGTCTGTATTGGCAAGTAATGAAGGAAAAATGTTAAAGAAAATCTTGTTTTAAAACAAAAATCCCAAATAGAGGAAGTTTGTAAAGAAAAATTACAGGAATTGGGTTTCATTTCAACCGCAATGTAAACAATGCCTTGGATATAGAGGAGGAAAATGCAACGTTACCGCGTTAAGGAATTCTTTGTAGTTTTTTTTTTTTTAGCTAATATAGTTGGTCTACGCATTTTTTGTTTTGTTTTATTTTGAACTGCACATGGAGAATATAGTGGAAGATTGTTAAATTTTAATTCAAATGATATATCTTAACTATCGTTTAAAGGAATATTAGGCCACTACTTTAATTTGTGATAATGGATGGTCGATATAGAGAGCAGACCAAAAAAGGCCACACCTGCCATAATGATATGCAGGATAGCCCTGGGGATATTATCCAGGTATTGTACAGTGAATGCATACCATGATGGTCATATCAATTGAACAAACACAATACATTTGAAAATTCCTAAAAATAGAGTCAGTCACTAGCGGTTTTAAGTAAAATAGGAGTAATGAAAATTTTTTCTAAAGCAGCGCGGAAACCTTTGTTGGATTTAAATCCGCTGCACAAGGTAGTGAAGACAAGAACTATGCTTTGCGTAATGAGAGAGAAGTGTAACTAAAAACTACATTAGAAAATTTTATGAATTAATGAATCGACTGACCCCTTAATTGTCCCCTGGATAGAACCAGTAGACTATAAGATTTTGGCAAATACTTTGCAACGATACTTAGTAGCAAAAGTGAATGCAGTGAATAGAAGCTACATATTCTTTTAAATGAGTGAAAATTTTATGGTTTAATGAACAGATCTATGGGCAGCAGAGTAGACTTTTGATTCCGTAATAAAATATTCTGCTCTATGAGGAAATTCGCGGTTATTTTCCAAGCCAATAACATTGAAAGATGTGTTCAATTAAACTTGTATAGAAGCTACAAAGTGGTGGGAGATACCAATACTATCTGACATTCAAGCCGTTATCCGAGTACTAGGCTCCAATGATGTTAAATCGAGGGAATCTAAATCAGAACACAAAGATTCTTTTCAGACCAAAGAGGTTTAAGTCAATCAAAACTTTTGTTGGATAATTACACAGAAGCAGATTTGAATTGTCCATCAAACAATAACTGGAAAATGGTAACTCAATGTAAAATTGTTATCATATTGAATCTTCTCTTCTTCTATAGTCGACTATAAGATTTGACGACTTCAACAGGTCGGGAGTAAGGGGCTAGCACCAGGGGGAAGCACCTAGTAGTATATCAGAAGCTAGAGAGAGATTTATCTTTGTTGTTACCGAGAATCATTTTGAAGTTTACCAACAGAGTAGGCTAGGACTTGATATTACAGTATTCACTCGTCCTAGAATGTTTCGGAAAAAGGCAATGTAAATCGAAACGACGTAAATCGAATTTCAAAGAACTCTTACTATCAGATGCATTTATGTACATTTTATAAAAAAAAACTAAAATAATTAAATTTTTATTCTATGTATTGAATTTTTTTTAAAGGGGGAATTCCCCTGATTTTGTTTATAAACAACAGAGGCGACGCAAATCGAAGTTGAAGGGAACAAAAGTTTTGACGACGTTAATCGAAACAACGTTAATCGAAATAATGTAAATCGAGACGACGTAAATCGAGGGAATACTGTATAAAGGCACACTTTAAAGTTTGTAGGGGGTATTTGAATAATAAAAATGAGAAAGTCATAAGATCTCTTGAGTTCAAAAGTAAGTTTTTTTCAAGCCAAATATATCAGAAAAGATCACATAACTTTAGTCGAAGGCAATGTTGTTGTCCCCAGCTAATGGTGAATTTTTTTTTGGTCTATCCGATATTTGAGTGAGTTTTTCTGTTTCAGTGTAATTTAATTTCCATTCAGTTAACTTCTAGAACATACCCACAATACAAGTTCATACTCTGTTTTTCTTTTTCTTTTTTTTGTAGCTTTTATTAGAAATATTTCTTTTCCTTTTTTTTGTTTTTTTATCCTTCGTTTCGTTTTATTTTTTGTCTTTAAATACAACAAGAAATGTTTTTCCTATACAGCAGTTTGTGTTGGCTTGTCTAAAACGTCTTTTAAGACGCTTTTATTTTTAAGACCAAGAAAAATCGTGGTTTTCTATTTATCTCTCCCTCTCTCACTCTCTTTATCTCTATCTCTCTCTCTTGGTTAATCGTATTGTCGGCAAAGATTTCTGAGTATCTCAGTAATTTGAATGTTTGTCTGGCTTGGTTTTATAGTTGCAAGGAATATAGTATATATGTCTTCGAGGTGGTATATGGGTGCATGCCAGTGTCCTTTCCGTTTCAAGTTCCGTTCTTTAAGTGCATTAAATGTCTTAGTTTTGGATGTATTTTGTATTTGTATAGCATTCTTCTCTTATACTCACCGGCATCATTATGGAGCTTAATTTTCTTTTATCGTGTAGTTTGTTAATTTAACATTTCATTTTCAATTGCTATAATAATGCATTATTTGTTTTGGTTTTGTTGTTGTTGTTGGTATTTAAGAATTTTTAATTTTAAACATTTAATCTGTAAGGTTAGGCTTTCAAGCATATTTGGGAATGTTTTGGAATTGCTTTTTGGATTAGAAATGTCTCGAAAAGAACTTGAAAGGCATTTAAAAGGGACTCGTTTAGGAAACAGTTTCAAACAGAAGAGTGAAGATTTTTGTATTTTGATATTTTAGTTCCTTTCATAGGGATATATTCCAACATTGTAAAGAAGAACAGTTTGTCGTTTGATAATAAAATTCTTGGACTCTTACACAATACAAGACTAAATTTTTATTTATAACGGATTTATATTCTGTTGTGTTGCCTAGTGTATCTCCTGACAATATTACAAAATATTCTGCTTTAAGGATAACCCCAGAATTAAGCTCAAAAGGAAATGAAATAGCGGCAAGACTCTTCTCAAACCAAGTAGGTTTAAGGCATTGAAAAACTTTTATTGCTACAATAAGGAGGAATTCTGAGTTGGTAATCGGGCTTTTGATAGGATCCTGTAGGGTACACTTATACAGTATCGTCTGTTGGATATACACCGTCATCATCTCTACATTCAAAATACCAACTTCAATTAATGTTTAGAGAGATCGTTGTTTCCCGCTTCAGTAAACCATTCACTTGAAAACTTTAATAAACGAAACTCAAACAAAGCAACAGACGTGAATTCCTTATGATACGAAAAGAATAAAGAATATGTGACGTTAATGAAAAGGACATCAGATGATAAGAATTTTCGATTCGTAATTTTAGCTTCCTGTTTTGACAACACTTATTGCTGCAGTTTAAAAAATCGATTACATTATGTATTCACCTCATTAGGCTATTATCTTCTTCCTACTGTAGTTGCAGCTATTTTAGCCTCCATAGGAAATCATTCAACTCGTGCAGAAATTTTCATTTTTCGTCCTTGTAAAATTTACGAGAAATGAACTCAGCTTCCAACATAAATCCTAAAGTGCACTTTAAATATTTTTAATCACAAAAATCTTTTTTTTTTAAATATTGAAATGAATTAAAAATTATTCTTCAGCAGGTCACATGGTCAATACAATTGTTTTTATTGTTGATTTTGTGAACGGCAGTCCACTACTAACAGGCGACTACAGCTATTGTGTAACAAAAACAAAAAACTGAAAAGGATTTTGTTAAACTTAATAAAACAAGCGGTTTAACAAATATTCCGATTGCAATAAAAAAAACAGCCAGAGAGAGCCAGATGGAGACAGAAAGAGAGAAAAAATTTGCATCACTTAGATTTTTTCGTTTCCATTCTGTGGATTCGTACGATTTCTGGGTGAATTTGTTAAAATATTTTTATAATTTAAACGAATATAAAAGTAAAATTGACTGTGTACATATTTTATTTATAAAATAAATACAGAGAGAGAGAGAGGGAGAGACAAAAAAAAAAAAATTAAAAATACCCTTTCACATATGCAAACTCACGAATACACGAGTACTAGTACTATATACCAAAAAGGAACGGCTATGTTTGGAACACAATAACAGAAGATAAAAAAAAACCAAAGGGAAGATGTTATTCAAATAAAAACACGCATTGTTTTTATTCTATTTTATTTTATATTTTTATTTATATTGTAGAAAAACAATAACAATTTATATTTAAATAAAAACTAAAAATTGTTGTGTATGAAAAAGAAATAAATAAAACTGATATTCTGTCTCAGTGTTTATTTAAAAAAATATTTTCAATGCGTTTTTTTTAAATAAATTCAATAGGCTGGCAAGTATTTACTGTCTTCATATGCATAGACGCTTTAAAAAGTAGATTTTTTTTTTAGCAAAAGGGAATTTCATTGAGAAATTTAAACTATTCTGAAGCTTTTGAGATGTAAAACGAAGTAACTACGGATAATGGCCTTGAGTTTGCTTTAGATAGCCTTAAGCACTGAACTTCTGTGTCCAAACGGTATCTTTATCTAAGGCATTGGTTTATATTTTAATCTCTATCGGTTTCTATTTTAATTTTTGGGCTCTATGTTGTCCATTGTTGTGATGCATTGAAGTTGGAGATATCTTTTATTTTTCTAAAAAGTAAAACAATAATTTGTCACTGCACTCACAAGAGTAGGGCGCCGATATATGAGCTGAAAGACTGTCCCTTCCTCCTTCTCAGACCCAAAGATCTGGCTGAAGTCAGTTGTTGAAATGCCAAGTCTTTCAGGGTGCGTACCAAAAAGACAATGGTATGTAAGGATCCCCAGTAGTTAACTGAATGGAAACTTAAATTACGCTGAAAGAAAAAAACTCACTAAATTGTCGGTTGGACCACGTATTTGTTGAATTTAATTATGCTGAAATATCAAAGAAATTCACCATTATCTGGTGACAGCAACATCGACTCCGACTGAAGTTATGTAATCTTTTCTGATATATTTCGCTTGAAAAAACTTACATACTTTTGAATTTATGAGATCCTAAGACTTTCTCATTTTTATTGTTCAAAAACCCCCACAAATTTTAGAGTGTACCCCTACAATATCAAGTCCAAGCCAAAGACCCAAAGATCTTGCTGAAGTCAGTTGTTCGAATGCCAAGTCTTTCAGGGTGCTTACCAAAAGGACAATGGTACGTAAGGATCGCCATAGTGCGATGAGTGGTCATATGATTTAATGACAGAAGTGAGACAGTCCTTTTCTTGTCCATACAATAATGTACTTACCTTGCTGTATCTAACGAAGTTGAAATTTCTCTTAAAACATGTGGACAATATCAAAATTTACTGAAGGAATGTACCTATATTTTGTAAGATGTCTGAGATTGCTAGCTCCGTATGGGCTCTGGCTATATAGCCAGTAATTTCCAACGATGTTGTTGTATTCAGGAATCCATATAAGACTTATCTTGAAATAATTCAAAATTTCTCCAAGAATCCCTCGATATTCATGGACTAGGAAGGACATTGAAACAATGGGCGTTAAAGATTTAAGCGCAACCTGGCTCTCCGATTAAATCAGGAGATTTTCAGAGAAAATCCGACATTGCCGTGAACTCTGCTTGGAAAATACTGCAGTGATTAGTCAGCCTTTAAAAAAGTTTATTTTAAGGACACTTAATCATCATCATTATCTTTGATTTATCATAGTAAACTTCAAGCATCCCATTGAGAACCTCCGGTTCCTTACACCAAAATTCTTTTCTCGGAATATTCACGGGTTGATAAGAATATAATGTTAGGTGATGGCAATTTCCCAAATTTTTGGTTAATAACTAAAATTCTCAATTGTATTCTGTTTATTATAATACTTGTTACACTCTATTTATGAATTTTTATCAGAATTTTTGTTGTTTATTTTTCTTTTTTTGTACCCATTGTGCACACAGATATTCAACAATATTTAATTCATGCAATTTTTTAACAAATATTTGAGGATATTTTTAGCCTCTATGAGAGTATGTTTGGATGCATTCATACAGACACATGTGTTAGTGGCTTCCGTTGATTCTCTGTCTCTCTTTCGCTTTCTCGCTTTCTTTTTGTGTATGTGAATGTGCAATGGCGTGTTTGTGAGTGTTAGTTGTTTACAAATGTTGTTAAAGCAATGATGCTTTAACGTAATAAAAGCCCTGTACAATGAATGCACACAAAGCACAAACACACACATATGCAGATAGGAAAAAACAATGGTGGATAAAAAAAAACTAACACAAGCTCACTTCCATATATATACCGCACGGTTTAAGGCAATGCCTTGCATAAAACACGTTTCGAATGTGAGTGAGTGTATGTTTTTCGTTTTTATTTCAAATAAAAGCAACTATAGTTGGAATAACGAGGGTCAGATGATAAAAAATTTAGTTCTGTTGTTTTTTTTTCTCAAGGCATTTAAACTAAAACAATAATAAATTTGTACTAAAGCTTAAAAACAACTTTTACTTGTTAAAACCTTTGCAAAAAAAAAAAAAAATAACATTCACATGCATTCATACACTTTCACATATAAAACCTGAAAATAAAGGGGGGAAAAAACTCAAAAAAATATCATTCATTGGTTTTCCCCATTTTATGGCAAAAAAAAAAAAAACATGGAAACTAACAGGACAGATGCCGATAAAATTGCAATAGAGGTAGTTGTGTATGGGCATCCATATAACACTGTCTGTTGCCGATATAACAGCATACTGTTGCATTCATTGTTGTTTTTTTTTCTTCTTACTATTGTGTAGTCATTATTGTTGATTGTTGAGTGTTTGAAACAAAAAGTTAAAATGAAAAGTTAAAATGAAAAAATTTGTAAACTTTGAGTTGCATCGGAAGCTCGTATTAAAAACAAACCCAAAAAAATTTAAAATGATAGCCATAATAAGGGATATGATTGCGATTATGATTATATCGTTTAAATGTTAATAAAAGAGAACAATATGAGGCTTTTATTCAATGATTTAAGCGGTAATTGTAGCGAATAAAAATAGAAAAAAAAAAACAAATAAAAAATGCAGATTAATCTATCCATTATCGTGATGCAATGTATACTATTTGTGTGTGACAAAGCCTGTAAGTTTGGCCAGCGAGAAATCAATTACATTCTTCGGGGGAAAAAGCTTAAGCCTTATGAGTTTTATTACTTAGCTACAAGAACTTTTAATTAAATTTATAAAATTTCTACCAACTATATTATTTCGCATTCATGGTTGCTGATACTCATAAACAGAAATGTCCAGAAAACTATCCGAAGCCAAGCTAATGTAGATTCCAATGTTAAACTAATTTCTCTACCTTTTAATGTTAATAAAAAGAAAATATGGAAAGGAAAATATGGAAAGATCTGACATATACGAAGTGTAATTATATTGTTTCATAGGAAACTGATTAATTTGCACAGACAGAGCCATTGTAAAAGCCTTTAAGCTTTTTATTTGAAATGTCTATGTACTCTAGTGTGATTGATTTTTAGTTCAGAAATGCCAGAGAAGAAAAGTAGTGCCATAAAATGTTTTTCTTCTACTTGAAGCATGATATTTACGAGTAATAGGTCCTGCTTGTGGAGGAAACTATGGATAAATAGTTTTGATAACTCTGTTTCCTAAATGACGGACTTTTTCTAGTATAAAGAGGCATAGCTTTAGTTAAAGTAATGGACAATAATTTTAAAAACTTTAATTTAATTTATGTCCATATGGATGGAGTACTACTCTCCGTTATAAAAAAAATGCGAAAATCTGAGAAGTAATCGAAGCCTATATCTTTTTTTATAATATTCAGTAATTACCGTGAACTCATAAAGGCAGTACGGGCCAATACCATACAGATTTTCTGCCATTCGAATCAACTGCCTGATGGACTATATAAATAATGAACTTACATCGAGTAAACTTTGGAGTGGAATTACTCTTATGATGAAATTTAATGCCCGGATTGTGAATTGATGTTCCTCTGCGGATTTAAAGTCTGTACTATGCAAATAATAAGTCGCCATAGTCAAGTAGGTAATATGTTGGCTTTTTAGACGTGAAGCCACGGTTCAAACCCAGATCAGACTTCTCGAACAAAATGAAAGACGGAAAATATTTCCGGCGACTTCGTCTTAGTAGATTTCTGGCAGAAACTCTGAGAGTAAATAAAATTGCCATGAAAAGCTTCTCAAAAAAATCTATCGTTCGAAGTCGACTTTAAACTGTAGATCCCGCCACACATGTAAAAAATTAACACACACAACATAAGTGGTGTGAGAAGCTAGGTTGCAATCAGAGATCAGCAACGAGTATTCAAAATGATGAGTAGATTCAAGTCATACTTATAATTTTCGATACTTATAAGCATTCATACTTATGTTAATATGATACTCATACTACCCGTACTCAAAGTTTGAAGTACGTGTCGTACTCATACTTAACAATACGCATAATGTTATTGATTTCGAGTCGTCTTTACTTAACATTTACACGAAGCACAAAATAAGAATGATTCACGTACGAGCACTGCAGAAGATTGTGTGTATGCTTTGCTTGTTGTCTTTGTCTTTCGTTTTTTCTTTGTTTGTATATGCAACAACAACATAGACTGTAAATTTTGATGTATGATTCGAATCACTTATAAGTATTATAAATATTTTTCTAAATGCATGAATCAGAATTAGTAGGCGTATGAATCAAACATATTTTGAATGTTGTGAGTTTGCTGTCAAAGTTGTACTCATACTCATTGCTACTTATACTTATAAATCAATGTTGTAGTGAGTTCGAATGAATAAGATTAGTTGAATTTCAATTCTGTTGATTCACTTATACTCAAAATTGCATGAGTACTTATGAGTAGCGGAAAAACGATTCATTGCTTGTAGTATACTTGTTGTATTTATACTTGTTTAAATTTAGAAATTTTAAATCAATGTTACCTTTGCTTTAGTACTTAAAATATAATAATTTATTTTCATATTATTCAATAAAGACATTCTGAAGAATATATAACATTGCTGATCTCTGGTTGCAATCCAGGGTTGTAATAACCAATTATGTATGTATGTGTGTATGCAAACACCAAGATGGAATTCTACGATACAAGTTAGTTATGTGCAGTTCACATACGCAACCTTCTGTGTTTTAATATTTTTTTATTGATTTCGTCCATTCGACTATTAGGAGGTCACTGATATGCAGGGCTACTTCAAGCATAGGGGAGAGGTCCTGTACCTGTCAATCAAGACAAATACAGTACCCGGAGGTCAAACTGATCTATTGTATTACTTCAAGCATAATTATTGATATAATTAAGGTACTGTTATCCGAGCATTTGATGTTAGATAAAGTTTAATATAGACCAAGTCAGATTTTATAAATTGTAGTGTTCGTTCATTATATTTTATAAAAGAAAGCATTTAATACATTATAAACTCTTAAAAGGCAAAAAAAAGGAGGAAATAAAACAAAACTAATGAAATAAAATAATAAAAAGTTAAATAAAAATAGAATAAAACATGTAAATAAATAAAAGTAAAGAATTTTTAATTTAAAATAAATTTTTATTTATGATGTAAATATATTTGTTAACGACTCCCTGAACAAAAGCCACGTGAATCCATATACCAAACAAAAAATTCTTTTTCTTTACGCAAAAAGCAAATAAAAAAAAAACAAAAAATTAAATAAAATAAATAATAAATAAAGGCGAATACATTAAAATATAAAATATAAAAATGCCCACAAAATCAGCAACGAAAAACCGATTAAAGTGTATAAAAACAAAGAAAAAAAAATGAATTGAAAAAAAAAAAAAATTGGTTGCCATAAAAATACGGGCTTTAAATAACGAGTCATCAAATAGTCGAGTAGAGTAGCAAAATAAAAAAAAAAAAGTTGTATTTAAAAGGCAATAATTTTTTTTGTCACTATAAGCTTTTATGTGTATAAATAATTAAATAAAAAAAATTATTTGCCATTAGCACAAAAAAGAAATGCCATTAAATATTTATAATATTTCTCTCTTTGTTTTTTTTTTATTTGTTTATTATTTTGTTTTTTAAATTGTGGTTCATTTAGTGGCAATTTTTAAATTAAACTCAAGCATTTTTTTCATTGCTTTTCAAATTTGTTGGGAATTTATTTTTACACGGATCAATTAAACAGCAAATATTTCATATTTTTATTTTTTGTTGAAATTATAATGAATACTCGTATAAATATGATTTTCATAAATAGAAAGGACAAATAAAAACAAATTTTTAATTGGTTTTATTGCATATTTACTTTAAAGATCATATCAACTTAAATGGATTTATTGCTTTAAAAAGTTTATGGCGACAGACAGTGACAGAAAAAAATTTTTTATAAATTATTTGGAAAGAAAATATCTAAAGTTATTACTTTTTTAATTAACCTTAGTCTACGAGTTTAGAATAAATAGTTCTTAAGTTTCTTTCTTAATAAAGCATCGAAGAAATGTCATAAAATTTACAAATTTAATTTAATGCCCTAAAGCGACAATTTCACTTTGCACCTTTAAAAACACCATAGGAAAGATCTAGGACTTTAGGCCAATCATAACATATTGATCGGTGTGTAAACACCAATGTCTTTACCGACTAATAGATAGAGCACACAGGCAGTTAGCTGTCCAGTGAGATCTGTTCCACTCTAACCAAGGCGTTATTTACTTTACTCAACTGACTAGAGCAGACGACAGTGGTCAAACTGGCCAAATTTGGATTACGGACGTACTGTTATTCTGGGAATTCGGGTAATTTAAATAGTTCTTATAATCTTCTGTAAAGTATATTCAATTTAAAAATTATTAATCATTACCTTTGGGCTTAAGGTTTCTAAATGCTCAATGGGACTCTTGAAGTTTATACTAGGGATGCTAATCGGGAAATCCCGAATCTCGGATTTTTAAAAACTTGTCCCGGGATTTTCAGGATTGTAAATTCATATGTATTTTGATCTTACAAAAGGTCCTGAAAAAAACTCTACATCACTTGACTTCGATAATAGCTTCTCAGATGAGGAAAACCCCACTTCCATTGATAAAAAGTTATTTGATGCCATCGAAGAATGCAAAAGCTCTATAAAACGAATTAATAGGGTAACTGATTTAGACACTCAACTGTCCAAAGAAATATTTACATCAGTAGGTAGTAGAGGTGAATATTTACAAGCTGCATATAGCTATCTTGGAACTATTTTACCAACAACTGTTGATTGCGAGAAGACTTTTTCAACGGCAGCGTATGTTGACAACAAGCCTATCTACCTACCTTATTTTTGTTAATTTACACTTTTTTGTTACTTTTTGTCTTGCTGTTTTAATAATTGGAATACAAATGATTTTGTTAACGAAATATTTTTATTATTAAGAAAAAATCGCGATTTTTCCCGTGATTTTTCGGGATTTTTGGAACCCGAATTATCCCGAAATATTCCGGGATTTCGGGATCGGGACTTACAAAATCCCGAATCCCGGGATTTTTAAAAATCGATCCCGTTTGGCATCCCTTGTTTATACCGATGGCTCTCTGCTGTGTTTTCCAAGCGGAGGTCATGACTATTTTAAAAGTAGAGTAATGCTTGTTGGGCAGCGAAAATCTTATAATTTGCTTTTAGAGTCAGGCTGCTATACGGATTACGGGACTTAGTAATATCATTAATAATTGCATTAGTGATGTGCTAGTTAAGGCCTGTATATTGGTTTCCGATTGCCTTAATTAAAACAATTGCCACATGTTTTTCAGAGAGGCTCGATCTCATTGGCAGCAAATGTTTACATACAATATAGCTAGACTTTGCTGAACATGAAGGAATGAAAAGAGGACCGACACACTTATATTCATAAATCACATCGCACAGGGGAGATTTACCATTTTGGTAGTCATGACGAAAGACTTATTCCAGCAAATAACTTCTGCAGAAGTTGTGGGTCTGAGGAGTAAGAAGAAATTGTTTTTCACCTCATGTGTTAGGTTGGGTAGTTTTTGACCTCTCAGTTACTGGCATCCTTAACCAAGTTTTCTAGTATAAAGGTGACTGCAATAGCAACATTTATTTTGGACTCGGTTTGATTTGCTCAGGAAAAAGTTTAATCGCTGGGTTTCAATATGGATTGTAGCATTTGTGGCAATAATTGCAGTTTCCGAAGGATTCTATACAAGTTTAAATTCATGACCCAAGCATCTTAGATTCGGATACTATGGACGAGCAAACCATATTTCCACATAATTTTTTCGAATTTTAAAAAAATTATGCGATTCCAGCAGCATTTATTTACCAGTAATTTCATTATTAAAAGCATATGAGAGCTTAAAAAGATTTTTCAAATTATGTTTTGCTTTACAACAATGGCTTTAAAAGTTTAAACATTTTATTTCCAAAACATATTTTCTTCTTTTTGAGCCACAATATAATTTTACCGAAGAAAAAACCCGCTCATTTTATATTCAGCATTACATGTTTATTTTCCGCATTTTCTTCTTACAACAATAAGTACCTGAAGTCGAAAAAAAAGTTGCCATAATAATCTTAAATTAAAAGAACAACAACAGCAACAACAAAAAGGAAATTATAAAAGAAAAAAAAAAGAGAACCAGGGAAAACGACTGATTATTGCCTCATGGAGAAAGAAAATGAGAAGGAGAAAAAAAAAGCCAAGAAAATTTACAACAATAAAGTGTGAATGTAATAAAAAAAAGAAAAAAACAGAATATAATTGTATACGAGGGGGTGTTAAAGAAACGAAAAAAGAATCTTTAAGAAATAAAGTTTTCAAGTTAAATTTAAATTAACTTAACAGAATAAAGAAAAAAAGTACAAGAAGGTAGGAGCCCACGAAATAAAAACGAATGAATAAAGGAAGCAAAATAACAACATTATGAAAACATTAAAAATTAATTTATGATTTTAATATGATTTAACAACTGAATATAAAAGAAAAAAAATATATAAAAAATAAAAAGGAGAATAAAAATACAATGACTACCGGCAAAATATAACAGATACTCTTCTCCTTTATAAGAAAGACAAAAGGCACAAGTAGAAAATAATGAATATTTTTGTGTAACCTTAAACAGTTGTTAGAAGTTTATAAAATTAAGGAAAATGAGTAACAATTTCATACGGATTTAAAAAAAAAAAAAAAAAAACAGAATATAATTGTATACGAGGGGGTGTTAAAGAAAAGAAAAAAGAATCTTTAAGAAATAAAGTTTTCAAGTTAAATTTAAATTAACTTAACAGAATAAAGAAAAAAAGTACAAGAAGGTAGGAGCCCACGAAATAAAAACGAATGAATAAAGGAAGCAAAATAACAACATTATGAAAACATTAAAAATTAATTTATGATTTTAATATGATTTAACAACTGAATATAAAAGAAAAAAAATATATAAAAAATAAAAAGGAGAATAAAAATACAATGACTACCGGCAAAATATAACAGATACTCTTCTCCTTTATAAGAAAGACAAAAGGCACAAGTAGAAAATAATGAATATTTTTGTGTAACCTTAAACAGTTGTTAGAAGTTTATAAAATTAAGGAAAATGAGTAACAATTTCATACGGATTTAAAAAAAAAAAGAAAAAAATTATAAAAAATATTCTGAATTTTGGTAAATAATTTCAAGGACTTCTACGTTTCGTTTGTTGTATAGATTATTGTATAGAATTTTATAGATTCCAATCGTC
Organism: Sarcophaga peregrina; assembly: GCA_014635995.1. Lineage (NCBI taxonomy): Eukaryota > Metazoa > Arthropoda > Insecta > Diptera > Sarcophagidae > Sarcophaga > Sarcophaga peregrina. The sequence continues at coordinate 31,764,406 of CM025790.1, forward strand.
AATGTGTTGAAGGGATACTGAGATATGTTTAAAGTGCTTATCTACAAGATCATGTAATTAATGTTTAAATCCTTGAAAACAGAGAAAGTATTTCATTATGACTTTTCATTTCATAAATAAGAAGAGGCTTCAAATAAATTATCTAGGAAGTCTCCTGGCCATATTTCATCATAGAGAAGATAACATCGACAATGAATGTCATTGCACCGCTCTAACCAAAGTATTATTTACTATGCTCAACTGGCTCCCTTTTTACTTTATACTAAAGCAGGAGAGTGAGTTGGCGACAGTAAAGATCCATTGCACTGTTATTCTGGGAAGCCATTAGCACATTCGTCTTAAAAAAATAAGAAGACTTTTCAAATAAATTATCTAGGAAGCCCCCTGATCCTCCCTTAAGATAAAGGAGATACCATCGACAATGAAAATCGTTGTTCCACATCAACCAAGGCATTATTTACTAAGCTCAACTGACCTTCTACTAAAGCAGAGGACTGAGTTGGCACCAGTAATAACTCATAACACTGTTATTTTGGAAAGCCGTTCATTTATGTGTTATTTTTAAGCTTCTGATTAGAATATTCGTTTATAAAATTATGAATCATAATTTTTGGTCAAAAAATGTAAGAAGAGTTTTCAAATAAATCATATAAGAAGTCCACAGACCTTGTCTCTTCATAGAGGATATAACAGAGACACTAAACATCAATGAACATCAATGTCCAAGCAGAGAGATATTTCTATTCAACTTGCGATGTACTTTCTATCATTCAAGAGTCCTCTATAGTATACTAATTATCTGCTTAGCAAATCATAGAGGTTTCAAGATTAAGAGCCATTATTACAATTTACTGTTAAAGTTGGTGTTAGTTAAAGTTACCTTTAGCTAAAGTGAACGCCAAAGTTACCTTTAACTTATTTTGGTTACAAGTCACAGATAAAACAAAATAAACTTTTTCAAAAATATGGCAGTGCTGGAAGTCGATAAAACTGCTCTATTAAAGAAGTTTGTTTTTAACACAGTGGTTGTTCTATAGGCTCATTTTGTTTAAATTTGAAATTGCCATATCGAAAATAGTATATGAATATGGCAAGTTCAAACATAAAGTGACCTTTAAATGTTAAAGGTAGGATGATCTTGCTTTTAGCTTAACGCTCCTTCTATCTTATTGGGTGCTCGTAACAATGAAAAACAATTTATCTTCGCATTAAAATACTCCCTTTAGTTAACGGTAAGTTATAATAATGGCCCTAAAAATTAATCAAAAAAAAAAAAAATAAATTTCTTCATTGGCTACTGATTCTTAATTGCATAAATGTTATGATGAACATTGCCGTAATCTAGAAGGCTAGTAATCATGACTCCTAATGCTTCAAAGTTTTCGGTCTTAAGCAATTCATTACCTGTTACTGGCTACTTATTAGCTGCCCTTAGCTGAAATGTTTGCTCCCGTGGGCTTTGCTAATCACAGCAATCATTTACCATTATGGCAAGTAGATATTGAATAGAAAACCGAAACCAGTCTATTGAGTAATTTTTTACATTCGAGACTCATAGACTTTTCTCTTCTTACTACACCACCACTAAGAGCTTTTCTGCGGAAGATAACCACTAAAATGGCGGCAGATACTTATCATATCACTAATATATTTTGTGTTCTGTGTATTAGTATAGTTTTTAATTCTGTTTCTCTTGGTAGTAGTCTGCTTATTAATTACAGAGAACCTATAACCACTTCTAAGCCCTATTTTAATCTGATTTTGGCCCTTTGCTTAGAGTCTACGTTTAGTCGAGTGGTATTGTGTTCAATGTTGCAGTCATGTCCTTGTATTACATACATGTACGCGAGAAATTAGGTTGTAAATCTAACATTTCTTGCATCTATTTGTCATTAGCTTCAGAAAATTTCTTATTTTAGGTCAATAGCATAGTTGTGTGGTATTCAAATCATATTTCCAGAACGCTTGGAAATTTTTTGGTGCAGGACTGCCAGCCACAATCCAATAGCGAGCTGCATTTCCTGTTGCGGGTCTGTTAATTTTATTTTCTATATAGTAGTCCAGGGAAATTTTAGAAAGAAGGACTGTCAGCCACAAAAAAAAGTGATCAATACATCGGTTGTATTGCTTATGTCCAATAGCGAGCTGCATTTCCTGTTACGGGTCTGTTAATTTGATTTTCTATTTAGTAGTCCATGGAAATTCATGTCACAATTTAACTTTTTTTATGGAAACAGCGTACCTTCTATTGCGTAATTGTGTGAAACATAAGCAAGCGAACATTATCAATCAACGACGCGTCGTATTGACTTATCACTTAAATCATAATTCTGTTTTATTTTCAAGTTTTTCTCTTATAAAAATGCTTTTTAAAATTATATTTTTAATTCTTCAACCACTGTCGAAAAAAATATTAAATAGATTTTTCTAAGGCTTACAAATGAGAAATAGTGTATTTTGGACTGCTATTCCAAACACTGCTACCCATAAGAACGAACAATTCCATGCAATCAACAATAGTAGCAATAATGAGCCTTGAGATTATTATCGCTTGCACAACTAAAACTGAAAACAATAATGAAAAGTACTCCCAATGCTGGATTCCACTGATACGAATGATAATAAAGGAAAAACACTGAAACAAAAGGCTAGTAGTGTGTATGTATGTTCTAGGGCACTTTTTCCATATAAAATTTGGTGCATGCATATCTGTAAAAGAATAAAATTATTACAGAATTGTTTACTATCGGTCTATAGGTTTGTAGTATGTATTGTGAAAAGGTAATGCTTTTTAATGCTAGTGTATGTGTGTGTTAAAATTTAGGAGCATGCATAGCTGTAAAAGACTGTATTCTTTATTTTATTTTTATAAGATTTAATGTTGAGGAAATAGAAGTATAGTAGTACGTGTTGTTGTTGCGTTGTTGTTGTGTTTTTGTGTTAGAATGATAGGGAATGCTGCTTTTGTCCATTTCATTTTTTGTCTGATTTAATGTTGAAGAAATTGAAAAGGAATTTACACCTGCATGATCGCTTTAAGGGTTAGTTGGTCGTGTAACATTTTTAAAGTGTGTGGTTGACCATCCTTTGATTGAATGTGAATAGGTAGGTACGTAGGTAGGTAATGTTAAAGAAATAGAAATATAGTTCTATAATAGATTAAAAAGGGATGAACACCTGCGTGATAGTTGTTTCGTAAATAGGATGTACACCTGCGTGGTCGTTTTAAGCATGGGATGACGTTTAGTACTTAGGGTGAACACCTGGGTGATTTTTTTTATATATATAATGAACACCGGCGTGATCATTTCCTTGGGAAAATAAATAATAACATCGTATTCCCAAATAGAAACATGATTGTGCATGTTCATTTTATTTGTATTAGTTTGCAAATGAATGATTGAACGGGCAGAATGAGTGTAATGAGCATAAATAGAGATGTTTTAAGGATTTAGAAGTCATTATTGTGCTAGAAATTGGTAGCGAGTTGAGTTTGTGGAACTGTGTTTTCAAATTTGAAAATAAAAAAAGAAAAAATGACCAGTTTTACTTGTGAATTTTGTCTTAAAGAATCATATTATCATAATAGATCATTAACAAGCCATATTAGATTATGTCACGATGGACCATCTACATCAATTAAATCCATACCATGCAACAAAATACTTCTCAAGTCAACTGAATTATCAACAACACATTTTACAACATTCCAAGATTGGAGATGGAGAAGAAACATGGATGGAAGCGAATTGTACTGACTGCAATCAACATATTCAAAAGTCGAATTGGCACTATCATATTCGAACAAATGCACATAAACTTAATTGTGCTGATAAAATGCGAAATGATGACAATGTTGATAGTAATGATGCTGAAGTAAAATGTGTAAGATCAGTGTTTAATAATCACATCATTACATATGCGATTGAGAATAAAAATGAAACAGATTTAATACCTGAGAAATTTTTATCGGGAATTAAATTCAAAGTGATTAAGCTGTTAAGCAATATGATTAAAAAACATGATAACATAAAATTCAATCTGCAGATGTTTTGTGAGTACATGCTGGTTAAAGAAGAGGAGAATTAATGCCACATCAAAGTGAAATCACATCAGACTAAAACGATTATAATTAATCTCTCATCATCAACGACGGATGATATTATGTGTGAATTCCAGGAACGTGATAGCGGATGGACATTAATACAAATATTGCGGATAGAAATTAATATAAATAAATACCAATGCATAAATGGTTTGCAGTATATCCCACTACCAACCCCAATACAAAAGAAACATGCCTGCATCAATGTTCAAAACAATGATCAATATTGTTTCAAGTGGGCCATTATCCTGTCATATCATATCATATAAAATAAATAATATTAGTGATTATATTATTACGTTGGAAAATGGTATTATTTTGGATTTTGAATAGTTGACTTTTCCGCTACCAAAGAATAGAATTAAAGACTTTGAAATGAAAAATCCCGATATTAGCGTGAACGTGTTTGCGTTGAATGATGACAATGATAAGTAGTACCCTACTATTCAAATATAAATGAAAAGGTTAACCAGGTTAATTTATTGTTACTAGAAGATGGTGAGAGATTCCATGATGTATGGATTAAAAACATTTCAAGCTAAGACAATAATAATTTTATGCTAAAAATAAAAAAAATTAAATTAATATATATTTGTTTTACTTTCCATTTAATTACAGATTAATTAAAAGACAATTAACATAACACTGTCGACAAGTTTACATATGCAACACATGTTTACTACATTTTCATCATGAGGCATCTCTGGAAAATCATAAGAAAGAATGTAATAAAATGGTAACTGAAATGCCCTCCATAGATAATAATATCGTAAGGTTTACAAATTTCAAAAAGCAACTGGATGTACGTTTTGCAGTTTACGCTGATTTTTAGTGTATTCTGCAGACTATTAATGTTCAAACTTCAGCTAATGTTAAGTTAATACAAAAACATATTCCATTTGCTTATAGTTATTACATCAAATGTTCATTTAATCGTAGTTTAGACAAATTTAACATGTACAGTGGTGACGATGCACCAAAACATTTCTTTGTAAATTTTGTGAAAGATTGTACAGATTTACATGTGAATTATTTAAGTATCGTGAAGCCAATGAATACCTAACTCCTCCTCAACAGATTACACAGAAAGAGGATACAATTTGCCATATTTGCAAAAAAATTTTATCTCATGTAGATCGCATAGCTGATCATTGTCACTTAACAGGTGAATATAGAGGACCGGCACATAACAAGTGTAATTTAGAGAATCAAATAGCAAAATTTATTCCGATATTCTTTCATAATCTTTCATCATATGATTGTCATTCGTTCGTACGAGAACTCTCTTCTATTGAAAGTGATATAAATGTAATTCCCTTGAACAAAGAACTATATGTATCAAAAAAGATTAAAGTAGATGAAAAAAATACTCTAGAACTACGTTTTCTAGATTCTTGTTGGTTTATGCCATCAAGTTTGGGAAAACTAGCAGGATTTTTGTCAGATAATGATCTGCTAACAGTAAAATCAGTCTATCAAACTCCCATTGAATTTAGCCTAATGAAACGTAAAGATGTCTTTACGCGACAAAGCGATAAAGCGTGAAAGCGATAAAGCGAGAAAGCGAGAAAGCGTAAAAGCGATAAAGCAGAAAGCGATAAGGCGAGCAAGCGAAAAAAGCGAGAAAGCGAAAAGTGAGAAAGACGATAAAGGCGAGAAAGGCGAGTAAGCCGATAAAGTGGAGAAAGCGATAAAGCGGAGACAAGCGAAAAAGCGAAAAATCGAGAAAGCGATAAAAACGATAAGCGAAAAAGTGAGAAAGCGATAAAGAGAGAAAGCGATAAAGCGATAAAGCGAAAAAAGCGAAAAAGTGAGAAAGCGAGTAAGCGATAAAGCGAGTAAGCGATAAGCGAGCACGCGAGAAAGCGAGTAAGCGATGAAAGCGAGAAAGCGGAAAGCGAATAAAGAGAGAAATGCGATAAATCGAGAAAGCGATAAAGCGGAAAGCGATAAAAGCGAGAAAGCGAGAAAACGAAAAAAAGCGAGAAAGCGAAAAAGTGAGAAAAGCGAGTCAAAGCGAGAAAACGATAAAGCGAGAAAAGTGAGAAAGCGATAAAGCGAGAAAGCGATAAAGCGAGAAAGCGATAAAGCGAGAAAGCGATAAAGCGAGAAAGCGATAAAGCGAGAAAGCGATAAAGCGAGAAAGCGATAAAGCGAGAAAGCGATAAAGCGATAAAGCGAGAAAGCGATAAAGCGAGAAAAGCGATAAAGCGAGAAAGCGATAAAGCGATAAAGCGAGAAAGCGAGAAAGCGATAAAGCGAGAAAGCGATAAAGCGAGAAAGCGATAAAGCGAGAAAGCGATAAAGCGATAAAGCGAGAAAGCGATAAAGCGAGAAAGCGAGAAAGCGATAAAGCGATAAAGCGATAAAGCGAGAAAGCGAGAAAGCGATAAAGCGAGAAAGCGATAAAGCGAGAAAGCGAGAAAGCGATAAAGCGAGAAAGCGATAAAGCGAGAAAGCGATAAAGCGAGAAAGCGATAAAGCGAGAAAGCGATAAAGCGAGAAAGCGATAAAGCGAGAGAGCGAGAAAGCGATAAAGCGAGAAAGCGCTATATATTTCTATTTCTTCAACATTTGTCCATGACCAACACGTGACAAGACTTTCTTATCTCAAAAAACCGATCATGCAGGTCTATATCCTGCATTCAAAAAAAGAAAAAATATCACATAGGTGTATATTCCTTTTATATTACACCAATATGAAATCGGAAAAAAAATTTAAAAAAAAACAATCACACCCTTTCTTATCAGTTTAAAATTGAAGATCATTCTCACATAAAAACACAACAACAACATATTTCTATTTCTTCAACATTACCTTACTACGTACCTACCTACTCACATTCAATCAAAGGATGGTCAACCACACACTTTAAAAATGTTACACGACCAACTAACCCTTAAAGCGATCATGCAGGTGTACATTCCTTTTCAATTTCTTCAACATTAAATCAGACAAAAAATAAAATGGAAAAAGCAACATTCCCTATTCTTCTAATACAAAAACACAACAACAACGCAACAACAACACGTAGAACTATATTTCTATTTCCTCAACATTAAATTTTATAAAAATAAAATAAAGAATACAGTCTTTAACAGCTATGCATGCTCCTAAATTTTAACACACACATACACTCGCATTAAAAAGCATTATATTTTCACAATACATGCTACAAACGTATAGACCGATAGTAAATAATTCTGCAATAAGTTTATTCTTTTACAGATCTGCATGCACCAAATTTTATATGGAAAAAGTGCTCTAGAACATACATAAACATACTACTAAGGCTAACCAGCAAACAAACAAGGGAAGAATTAATGCCACCGAAATGCAACACGAAAAACCGAAACAAAAATGCATCAAATTTGTATTGCAACAGACAATAAACGGTTGAAGCCACATTTAGTGAAAGAATCTCAACTCAGTTCATCAAAATAATGGTTCAGTCTGTTCTGCTGTTTTACAAGGGGCGCAATAAAAGTTGGAGTCATAATGGAGATACTGATTATGCTTTAAATGATACTGATTGTTGATGTTCCTATTGTTGGTGGTACCGTTGGTGTTGTTAATGTACGTTTCTGAACGTTATTGTCATCATTAGCAGTCGTACGATTATTTAGCATTGTGCTGCTGTTTTTTTAATGATTCACGGACTGTTCTTTCTTCCTTATGGCTGACAGACAGTGAGTCTATTGGCAGCGAGGATAGAAAGGTTTAAGAAACTGAGAAAAAAACAAAAACAAAAAAATGAACTTGAAAGTGCATAAAATAAAGGCATTTGTTATCTGAAATTCTCCTTCTTAGTTAAGTCCTTAAATAAGGATTTTAATGTTATTGTTTATGTTTGCACATTAAAACAGAGGATCACAAAACATTTCGTAGAAAATAAAGAAGGTTAATAAAGCTGTAATAGAAATGTGAACTAAAATTACTTTAACCATGAAATTTATAAAAACCGGTGTTGGGAGTAAAATGGAAAAGTGGCGGTGGATACGACAATGCATTGTTGAGTTATATGGTATGCAAGTTATGCATATAATGCTCAGAATAATTCTGTAATTATTTTCTTGTTCCTGGATAAATTTTCAATGACAAAACTACGAAGGTAAGCTGATAAGTTTACAACGTCTTTTAATGCAAAAAATTAAAGTAAGTTTGACAGTTTGAAGATTTGGGCATGGTGACTAATGTACCATTAAGATAATTGGCCGGTTCCATCCGAAACTCGTAGTGTCTCAAACCCACCACTAAGGGATCATGACAAAAAAAAAAACTATGACCTGTTTTTAACCATAGTGGGACAAAAAATTCGAAATTAATTGTTAAGGAGAGCGAATTTTGCTTTCCGTTAAGAATTATCTTTTGCGTTAAAAACTATCGCACAAAACAAGGCCAAGCTTAATAGCTTAAAAGAACAAATAAAACTAAGCAAAACAAATAATTCTTCATCATGATTGTATAGAATTGAAAAAGGTTTCCCTGTCCTTCCAATGCATATATCAATGCGAAATGAATATTTTTGAGTAGCCAGGTAGCTGCAGCTCCAAAGCTAGGTTTCTTACCATTCCACTACTCAGCTACTCATTTTAGCATAACAAACATCTGCTTTACCTACATTCCCGCATTTCATCCTATATTCTCTATTTCCTTCCTTTTCTAAGGACATTTTACAATGGGTCAATTTCGACCTCCGGGTACTCCGAGTACATATCCTCTAACCTAACCAAACATCTACTTATTATATAGGCGGTCCTGAGGTCTGTGATGAAAAGGTTGGTAGTAACATCCTTGAATTGTTTGCCATTACTCATCGATTCCGAGATGAACAACTTTTAACAGTTACTGCCTTCAAAACATCTGCTTGTCTGAAAGTCTTAGTTAATACAATTGAAACAAGATAAGGAAAAAAAAAATAGTGATTGAATAAGAAAATGGAGATGAAGTGTTTGAAGTCGATGTATTCTAGTAGGTAGTGTGTTAGCTTACTATATATGGGGCCACGGTTTACACCCAAGAGCAGATATCCGTCATGAGAAGTTTCTAAAAAATCTGACGTTCGTAGTCGATTTTAAATTGTAGCTCTCGCCACTTATGGATAAAATTAATACACAAACAATATAAGTGGTGTGATAAGCTAAGTTGTAATCCAAATTGAAGGGTTGTAATGTCCAATTATGTATGACTTTTGTATATGTTTTTAATAAAACAGGTGATTTTTTAAGAGCTATAGGAAAATTAAAAAAAAAACACAAAAAATTTAGAAAAATGTATGAAATCTTTATTTGAATCGATAGTACGGTCCATATAATTTAATGCTTGAATTATATGCAAATGTTGACGGCGACTGTGCCTCAAATGGTCCATCCGCTTAGTCCAATTTTGGCATACTCTTTTCAACATTTCGGCCGGTAACTCACGAATAAAAACTCCAATGTTGTCTTCAATGCGCCAATTGAAGCGGACTTGTCTGTATAGACATGAGCTTTAACATAGCCCAAACAAAAATAGTCTAAAGGCGTTAAATCGCCAATTGACCGGTCCCGAATGTGATATAAAATGTTCATCGTGGCAATGTGGCACCGTCTTGTTAAAAACACATGCCATGCAAGTCAAGCTCTTGCATTTTGGGCAAAAAAGTTGAATATCATTTCACGGTAGTGCTCACCATTCACAGTTACGTTACGATTCGCAGCATCTTTGCAGAAGTATAGTCCAATGATGCCACCAGCCCATAAACCGCACCAAACTGTGACTTTACTGGATCCATTGGTAGCTTTTGCAATGCTTTTGGCTGATCTTCACTCCAACATCGACAATTCTGTTTATTTTCGTATCCATTGAGCCAAAAATGAACATTGTTGCTGAACACAATTTTTCGATAAAGGAGTGGGTCTTCTGTCATTTTCGAAGACCCCATTTACCATAAATTCTGAGTTGCGGTAGGGTTGTTCGGCTTCAATTTTTCCACCAGCTATATTTTGAAAGGCTTCACACCTAAATCAATCCGCAAAATTTTCCACGTTATTGAGTAAAAGATGCCCAATTGCTGCGAACGGCGACTAATCGATAATTGATGGTCATCATTAACACTGGCCGATACAGCTGCAATATTTTCTTCAGTTTGCACTCTACGTAAGCGTGTTGTTAGTTTAATGTCCAGCAATGTAAATTTGGTTCGAAATTTAGTCACTATAGCCTGAATAGCTGCTTCAGTGGGTTGATTAAACTCACCAACAGAGCACGAATTTTGATAATAAAATTCAATAATTTGCAAGCGTTGTTCATTTGTAAGACGATTAATGCTTAAATTATAGGCCAAACTGAAGATGTTTGACAGTGAAACAAAACAAGAAACGTGCGCGTGCTATTTAAACCAGTGTTGCCAAAAGGATAATAGCTAAAAAATAAATAAATTTATTTTTTTATTTTTTTCAATGAATTACTTATACAGCCACTCTCGCACTTTATGAAGAATTTTATTTTCACAATACATGCTACAAACGTATAGACCGATAGTAAATAATTCTGCAATAAGTTTATTCTTTTACAGATCTGCATGCACCAAATTTTATATGGAAAAAGTGCTCTAGAACATACATAAACATACTACTAAGGCTAACCAGCAAACAAACAAGGGAAGAATTAATGCCACCGAAATGCAACACGAAAAACCGAAACAAAAATGCATCAAATTTGTATTGCAACAGACAATAAACGGTTGAAGCCACATTTAGTGAAAGAATCTCAACTCAGTTCATCAAAATAATGGTTCAGTCTGTTCTGCTGTTTTGCAAGGGGCGCAATAAAAGTTGGAGTCATAATGGAGATACTGATTATGCTTTAAATGATACTGATTGTTGATGTTGCTATTGTTGGTGGTACCGTTGGTGTTGTTAATGTACGTTTCTGAACGTTAGTGTCATCATTAGCAGTTGTACGATTATTTAGCATTGTGCTGCTGTTTTTTTTTAATGATTCACGGACTGTTCTTTCTTCCTTATAGCTGACAGACAGTCAGTCTATTGGCAGGGAGGATAGAAAAGCTTAAGAAACTGAGAAAAAAACAAAAACAAAAAAAATGAACTTGAAAGTGCATAAAATAAAGGCATTTGTTATCTGAAACTCTCTTTCTTAGTTAAGTCCTAAAATAAGGATTTTAATGTTATTGTTTATGTTTGCACATTAAAACACAGGATCACAAAATATTTCGTGGAAAATAAAGAAGGTTAATAAAGCTGTAATAGAAATGTGAACTAAAATTACTTTAACCATGAAATTTATAAAAACCGGTGTTGGGAGTAAAATGGAAAAGTGGCGGTGGATACGACAATGCATTGTTGAGTTATATGGTATGCAAGTTATGCATATAATACTCAGAATAATTCTGAATTATTTTCTTGTTCCTGGATAAATTTTCAATGACAAAACTAGGAAGGTAAGCTGATAAGTTTACAAAGTCTTTTAATGAAAAAATTTAAGTAAGTTTGACAGTTTGAAGATCTGGGCATGGTGACTAATGCACCACTAAGGGAATTGGCCGGTTCCATACGAAGCTCGTAGTGTCTTAAACCCACCACTAAGGGATCATGACAAAAAAAAAACTATGACCTGTTTTTAACCATAGTGGGACAAAAGTTGGAAATTAATTGTTAAGGAGAGCGAATTTTGCTTTCTTTTGCGTTAAAAACTATCGCACAAAACAAGGCCAAGCTTAATAGCTTAAAAGAACAAATAAAACTAAGCAAAACAAATAATTCTTCATCATGATTGTATAGAATTGAAAAAGGTTTCCTTTTCCTTCCAATGCATATATTTATGCGAAATGGAAATTTTTTAGTAGCCAGGTAGCTGCAGCTCCAAAGCTAGGTTCCTTACCATTCCACTACTCAGCTACTCATTTTAGCATAACAAACATCTGCTTTACCTACATTCTCGCATTTCATTCTATACCCTCTATTTCCTTCCTTCTCTAAGGACATTGTACAATGGGTCAATTTCGACCTCCGGGTACTCCGAGTACATATCCTCTAACCTAACCAAACATCTACTTATTATATAGGCGGTCCTGAGGTCTGTGATGAAAAGGTTGGTAGTAACATCCCTGAATTGTGAGCCATTACTCATCGATTCCGAGATGAACAACTTTTAACAGTTACTGCCTTCAAAACATCTGTTTGTCTGAAAGTCTTAGTTAATACAATTGAAATAAGATAAGGGGGGAAAAAATTGTGATTGAATAAGGAAATGTGGTTGAAGTGTTTAAAGTCGATGTAGTCTAGTAGGTAGTGTGTTAGCTTACCATACGTTTGGCCAGGGTTTATATCCAAGAGCAGACATCAGCCATGAGAAGTTTCTAAAAAACCTGCCGTTCGTAGACGATTTGAAACTGTAGATCCCGCCATTTATGGATAAAATTAATACACACACAATATAAGTGGTGTGATAAGCTAAGTTGCAATCCAAATTGAAGGGTTGTCATGTCCAATTATGTATGACTTTTGTATAGAAGTTATGTTTTTAATAAAACTGGTGATTTTTTAAGAGCTATAGGAAAATTAAAAAAAAAAAATTTACGAAATCTTTATTAGAATCGATTGCACGGTCCATATAATTTAATGTTGACCGCGACTGTTCCACAAATGGTCCATCCGCTTATTCTAATTTTGGCATACTCTTTTCAACATTTCGGCCGGTATCTCACGAATAAAAGCTCCAATGTTGTCTTTCAATGTGCCAATTGAAGCGGACTTGTCTGTATAGACATGACCCTTAGCATAGCCCAACAAAAAATAGTATAAAGGCGTTAAATCGACAATTGACCTGTCTCGAACGTGAAATAAAATGTTCACCGAACTCGCCTCTCAATAAGTCCATTACTAAGCGTGCTGTGTGGCATGTGGCAAAGTCTTGTTGAAAACACATATCATGCAAGTCAAGCTCTTGCAATTTGGTCAAAAAAAGTTGAATATCATTTCACAGTTACGTTACGATTCGCAGCATCTTTGCAGAAGTATAGTCCAATGAAGCCACCAGCCCATAAACCGCACCAAACTGTGACTTTACTGGATGCATTGATAGCTTTTGCAATGCTACTGGCTGATCTTCAGTCCAACATCCACAATTCTGTTTATTTACGTATCCATTGAGCCAAAAATGAACATCGTCGCTGAACACAATTTTTCGATAAAGAAGTGGATTTTCGGCCAACTTTCCATGAGCCCATTTACCATAAATTCTGAGTTGCGGTAAGTCCTTCAGCTTCAATTCTTGCGCCAGCTGTATTTTGAAAGTCTTCACACCTAAATCCTTCCGCAAAATTTTCCACGTTATTGGCTAAAAGATGCCCAATTGCTGCGAACGGCGACTAATTGATGGTCGTCATTAACACTGGCCGATATAGCTGCAATATTTTCTTCAGTTCGCACTCTACGTAAGCGTGTTTTTGGTTTAATGTCCAACAATGTAAATTTGGTGCGAAATTTAGTCACAATAGCCCAAATAGCCGCTTCAATGGGTCGATTAAACACACCAACAGAGCACGCATTTTGATAATCAAATTCAATAATTTGCAAGCGTTGTTCTTTGTAAGACGATTCGTGGTTAAATTATAGACCAAACTGAAGATATTTGGCGGTGAAACAAAACACGAAACGTGCGCGTGCTGTTTAAACCAGTGTTGCCAAAAGGATAATAGCTAAAAAATCAATAACAATTTATTTTTTAATTTTTTCAATGAATTACTTATACAGCCACTCTCGCACTTTATGAAGATTTTAACCTTTTTGTTAAAGACAAAAAGAAAAAAAATTTTGTAATAATTTCTACTTGTCTTTGTGTTTTAACCAGCAACAACAACAGCATTTATATAAATATATAACAACAACAACAATAAAATACATTTTTGATACACATAATATGCATCATGGTCTATGAACAAAAATTATTATTACGAGAACAATATTACCATAAACAAATACATCTGACCCTCTGTTACATCGGAAATAAATTTATTAAATAAAAATAAGGTAAGCTCTTGAAAACATAGTAAAATTTAATTATTTTTCTCAGAAATATTAATTCTTTATTTGAAATTCTATGATTTTATATAAAAAATTCGGTCATTCGAGTTCTCAGTGTACCATTGTGGTGTACTAGAGAAATATATTTAATATCTGAATCTCTTTTTATAACTTTACCTCAATCTTTTTATGTATGTGTTGACAAACTCTCTTTATATCTCTTTGCCTTTGTCTCTGGTTAGGTTACATGAACTTCTATTCTATATTTTTGCATGCTAACAACAACAACAATAATAATAACTACAACTAAAACAATGCCATCACTAACAGTGCATAAAGCGTGAAATATTGTCTCTGTTTCTGTATGTAGTTGCACTATGTATCTCTCTGGTGTTGTAAGGGTCTGTCAAACAATTTTTTTTTAGAAATTTTAGAATATTTTTGTAGGAAAGTTGTTTGGTATGTTATTTACCCTTTTTGTGTTATTAAGTAGAACAAGGAGTTCTAGACTTTAGAAGCCTGAATTAAAGAATTTTCTTAAATATTCCCTAGAAGTATAAAAAAGAATAAATAATTTAATAAGGGGAGTATAATTGTTTTTCGGCATTAAATGTTACTCATACGTATTGTAGTTCCAAGAAAAAGGTAAAAATGAAACTGATATCAGAGGGTTTCATAAAATGTAAATTGTAATGCAAAATCTTTCGTCCGCTTTATAGTAGGTTCGTTTAGTTTCAATAAAACATACTCCGGTTTTGATTGAAGCAAAAGTTTTAATCTCTTATCACTATAGCCTAGGATCATTTTGATATGCTAAATTGTATTCAAAAGTGCTTTTCTTTTTGATAAGAGACTTTAAGCTTAGTATTTGTTTATGCTTAGAAGTCGCTCTATGTAATCTATGTATGTAATCCATAGCAATAAGAAGATTTGCAACATTTCATCGATCAGGTAGTGTGTGTGGCTTTTTAAACATAAACTGGGGTTGGAACCACCACCCCATATATCTGAAACAAAATGAAACAAGAAAAAATATTTCTTAGGCTGCTTACTTTCAGCAGTTGTTTGGCTAAAACTATGAGAATTAATAAAAATTGCCACGAAAATGTTAAAAAAATCGGTCATAAGGAGTCAGCTTAACTTGAGCATAGGTTCCGCCACTCATTGATAAAATTATCACATAGAAAGTAGACACTTTGAGAACCTAGGTAGTAATCCTGACTAGACGGTTGTAATCGCCAGTGAAACAAGTATTTATTCAATTTTAACATCTTATTGATGAGAGATTTGGTTTTACACAAATTCACTAAACGAACCCATAGTATAGACTTACAGGAGTTAATAGGTTTACAAGTGATCTGCTTGAGGAAGATTAGGAAACTTCGGGCACAGTTATGAACCATGCATAGGTACGTTTAGCCTGTAACTTCATTCAGCACTACACTTTTCAATTCTTTTAAGAGATACTTGCTAAAAATATCAACACTGGTAGTGCTGTAGTACTTGTGGTAGCGATGCTCTATAGCTAAACAAGTACATTCAAATAATTCCTACAAAGATGCAAGATTTTTGAAGTCACCGTGGACTAGTAGGTAGTGTATTGGCTTATTAGACGTAAAGCCAGGGTTCGAGACCCAGGTTAGACATCAAAAACAAAATAGAAAAAAAATTTCTTCGGCGATTTCCTCTCTGCAGATTTCTGGAAATCTGAGAGTAAATAAAATTGCCATGAAAAGCTTCTCAAAAATCCATCGTTCTGAGTCAACTTTAAACTGTAGGTTCCACTACTCATGTATAAAATTAATTCATACAACAGGAGGGGTTGAAATGACCTTCCTGTACTCTTTCTTCTGCAAATATTATGATGACCAAGTACATAAATTTCTCAGCTGGCTGGATATGTTTGTCATACCCCAAGAAACCATCTCCATTTTTAATGTTAATTTCTAAGAACTTGCTTTAGTTAATATTAATTTTGAAGTCAATCTACTGTCAGAGACTTTCGTGCAGCAATAAGCATACATTATCCACTGAAACCTGTTCTTACCTTGCCTTCTATTGATTTATCTAGTATGTCATCCATAACCATAAGAAAGAGGATAAGGGACAAGAAGGCATTCCTGATGTGCTTGTAATGCTGTATAAGAGCTCTCTATTATGGAATACTCTGCACAGAAAGTTTGCCAATTTTATTTTGATTGAATGTATCAACTCCTTAGGAACTTCACTAGATATGAGAGCCTCTTAAACACAGCCGGCCTGTATTCTTTGAGAGTAATTAAACCTGCTAAAGAAAAGTTTCTCAAAAAAATTCTATCATTCGGAGTCGACTTTAAACTGTCCCACCACTTAAGTATAAAACTAACACACTACAGCATAAGTAGTGTGAGAAACTAGGTCAATATTCCTGACTGAAGAGTTCTAATGACCAATTATATATGTATGATTGCTAGATTTTTATTAAGAAAGTATATTTATTTCAGAGTTTCCATCAAAATGTTCTGATTAACTAACATTTTATACATTTTTTCACGCTGTTTCTTCAGTGCCATGTGAACGATTGAACTTAGGCTACATAAATTCATGAAGCTTTAACCATTGTGTGGAGTAACCATAATTATTATTGATGTACTTCACCAGCTCTCTAATGTTGCTGTTACTTTGCACCAAAACCTTTAGTTTTTTTTCGGTGACAGAAGTTGACCCCTACTAATGCAGTGCATTATGTTGGAATTCGAAATGTAGGAAGAACGTAGAAGTGGAAGATTTGATTATCAAAGTGCCATTGAGTGCGCATAATGCCATAGCAAAGGGCAGTCCTTGTACTGACTGAATTCCATGAAACTAGCAAGGAAGTTGATCAAAGCAAGGATATAAGTTCTAAGATAATGGAAAGAGGAAGTAGTTTACAGAAGAGAATTACTTTTTTGTCGCCACACAACTAGTACACTTCATCTTATGGACAGATATAGGCAGAAATGTTACTACTTTTACTCGACGATTCTAAATCTAAATTTTTCCAGAGAGAAAGAGAGAGAGAGAGAGAGTGAGTTAGCGAGAGAGAGCGAGAGAGAGCGAGAATTATTTATTATGGCCGTTTTCTGTAGGCATCTAAGAATTTTGTGTGAGCAGGATTTTAAATTTTTTAATGTGCCCCCCATTTTGATTGTAAAATTAAAGGAAAACAAAGTCTTGTTTACTTGGTAAAAACACACAAAAAATATTCAAAGGTTTCAATGCAGAAAGAAGGCGATAAAAAGTTTCTTACCAAATATTGTATTGTGACTGTCCTTAATAAATAACAAATTTTGTGTTATATATTTTCAATATTTTAATAATTTTTTTTATTGTTATTTTTCATTTTTATTTTCAAATATTTTTTTCCCATTTTATTTTCAATAATATATTTCTCTTATAATTCTTTCTGCTTAGATTCTTATATTTTTTTTTATTTTTACAATACAAATAACTATTTACAGAATACTTTTATCTTGTGTTTGTTTTTTTTTTTTATTAATTTTTAATAAATTAATTTTAATTTAGATTTTTCTTTTGTTTTGTTGTTGCAAAATCAAATGAGTGGTTATATAATGATTACAACAAATATAAACTTAAATACAATACATACAACAAACAACACATACATAGACATGGTACAGCATTTTCCAACTTCAAAGGTTGAGAGTATTCAAGAAGAGAACTCTGGGGATAGTTTAAAAAGGCAAATTGTTATAAATTTTGTGTGGAAAATTTTTGAAATTTAAAACAAAAATTTATTTGAATACTCCTTTATTATTTGTCTATACAAACATATAATTACACTAAAGTAATGATTTATAATTCCTTTGTAATCATACATAGTCCTGCCTATATAATGCAACATAATCAATGCAATACAATTTCTTTTTTGTTTATTATTATTTTTTTTTTATGTATTAAATTATTATTTTTTATATCCGCTAAATTTTACAAACTATAATTAATAGGTTTTTATGGTATATTTTGTATTTTGTATATCGTATTTATACTTTATAGTTTAATAATTTTATTATTCAATAAATACATTTAATAATTATTTTATAATTATGCTCATTAATTATAATTTTTGTAACGTTTAATTTTCTTTTTATTTCCTTTTATTACACCGCTTTAAATATTTTTTAATTCCATTTTTTTTTTACTCTTCTGGCTTGCAAATAAATCAATTAATTATTTGTTTAGTTGTTAATTAATTTATTAATTGCCTGACTTTATGTTTTTTGAATTCTGTTTTTAATATTTTTTTTCTTATTGTTATTATTATTATTATTATTAATCATACTCGTATTATGTCATTATTTAGTTGAATTAATTTATTTTGTATTTGTTTTTTAAGGGAGGCCAAAGCATGTTTAGTTAGTTATTAACCTCACAATTATTTATTAATTATTTTAGACACACATAATACTTTATGTTTTAATTACTCCCATCTTTTGTTCTTTTTTGCTTTTGTTAAGTTTTATTTTATTTATTTGCTTTTTTTTCATTAATTTTAATTATTTCTAAATATTTAAATAATTTTCTATGAAATACGTATGTATGTATGTTTGTTTTAACTTTATTGTATAATTTATTTATAATTTTATTTTTATTCGTCATTTTTTATAAACAAAAGCTTTGTTGTTTTTTCTCACGTTATAATAAATTTTGATTTGTTTAATGTAAAGTTTTCTTTCTTTCTTTTTAAATCAGTGGTAGTTTGATTTAATGTAGAATAGAAATTAAAATTTAATTATGAAACCGTTTCTCCATAATAGATAGGCCACAAACATTTCTCATTTATTAGGTGACTTCCTTTAAGCAGATTTCTGGCAAAAGCTCTGAGAGTAAATAAAATTGCCATGAAAAGTTTCTCAAAAAATTTTGCGTTTGAAGTCGTAAATAACTTTTAAATAAAGTTAGCATATACAAAGTTAGTGGTGTGCAAAGTTAGGTCGTAATCCAGGTTGAAGGAAAATTCCTCATTAATATCAGAGAGATTGTGTCAATTTCTGATACAAACAAATGGAATACGCAGCGTAAGGAAATTTGCCAACTGAAGTCACTGATATTCACAATTCGAATATATATTTGAAATTCAAACTTAATATTGTCATAAATGGCAAGGAAACTAACATGTAACCATAGCTGCCAGATTTTTAAAAAAAAAAAAAATGAAGCCACATCGTCAAATATATTGAAAAAAAAGGTCGGCAAAAAAAAAAAAATCGTCATAATACTTTCATAGGACATCTACGAAAATAAATAAATAAATTGAAAGGTTTTAAAAAAACAAAAACCGTATTATAAAGTCATGTTAGCAGCATACATAGTGCATTTCTACGACTACACCGCCATGTATGGTGTAAATATTTAGGAAGTCAGAAGACTTGACTTTATTGGTCAATGAAAATTCCGTGTGATGTCTCGCCAGAATTGACACATTTTTTCAGTGCTTGGTTTTTTAAGGCGTTGCAATAAATACTTCAGTTTCATCTGATCTGCTTAAAAATAGTTTTTTATACCAACTTATATTCACTTAAACTTGAATTAATTGAAGTCCCGTTTCTATCATGTTTTTCAATATGTAAACAGAAGGTCCTTTTACCCTGCTGTCATGCGAATTGCAATCTATGGCTTGTCTTTTAATACTAACTTTCATTCCAATTTTTCCTTTCGGATTTGATTTTGTATTGTATTGATTATAGTTTCGTTGATGTCCTCCTCAAAGATTTTCTGTCGGCAGTTATGGCATACCACGGCATACCACGAAAGGTATGAATAAGCAGATGTGTTGAGTCATTTTATGGCTTCGTGGCCGTGTACAGGTAAGGCCGTTGTAGGTCGTTAATCACGGTAGTGCTCCGACTTCATTGATTCATTCGTTGCAATGCGGATTGTGTCAACATTCTGTCGCTACTACCGAAAATCATGTATTCCTACGTAACACTCGTCTTTCTCGGCTAGCACATCCGTATGTGGTCGATTGGCCAGTGTATCACACACTACCTTACAGACAAAGTTCGTTTGTTAGACAAACTATTCGTATGTGGAACTGGTCTCCAGTTGCTTCCTGTTACTTATAGTATAAAAATAAATAGTTCATAACACTATTCCATCTTTCCCTTTCCTCATTGCTTAATATAGTGTTAATCATAATAACAAGAAAAAATAATGGACTTGCTTGTTCTTCTGATGTTAATATAAAGTGAGCAAATTTTTAAAATTGTCTTAATTAATATCAACTACTATGTTATTTATAATTTTAATAGCTCATAATAGCAATGTATAAAAATAGAAAATCATCACAGGAATTTGGATAATTAAAATATACTATAGTGTGTTAGCCAGATAAGTTGAAATTGAATATAACCAAACAAAATTATGATATTAACAGAAACGTAATGTTGATAATTTGACATTGAAAATAAAAAAATGATAATACGAGAGGGTTTATGATTAATATTTGGGGTTTAAATGATTGATGAAAATTGATCTTCGAACATTTAAATTTGATTAGAATTAAAATGCCAGAAGATTGGAATTATGTCTAGATCAACGATTATTACATAAGAATTGGTAAAATGAAAGTATGCAATAGTATAATTTTACCGCACTTTCTTTATTGTCCCTCAATACTATTTCTATTAAGTACGTCTCAGATGGACACATTACAGAAACTGCAAAATAGGTCAATGCGTTTTATTTTACGTAAGGATTATTATACTAGTATAAGAAGCATGTTAAATGAATTAAATTGGCTTAATGTTGGACAGACTATAATGTTACATACAATGAAATTTATACATAAGATAAAGTTAGGACTTTGTCCTACATATTTGAATGAGAAATTGCAATATAATAATAATATCCATAATTACAATACAAGAAGAAGAGAGAATTACAGACTACCATATATGAGAACTTGTAGAGATATGAATTGTTTAGAATATAAAGGTTTGAAAAAATACAATGAGTTACCAAGTAACATAAAAAATTGTGATAATATTAATGTATTTATGAAACTTCTGAGAGATTTTTGTAAAAATAATTGTTAATATAGTATTATATGTATATATTTTAAGTATCTAGATTGTAAAATCGTAATAAATAAATAAATAAAATAAAAAAAATAAAATAAATGAAGCATCAAATCGTCAAATATGTGAAAAAAAAAATCATCAAAATCGTCATGACTTTATGAAATCGTAAGCAAATAAAGAAATAAATTAGTGTTTTAAAAACAAAATTCGTAATAAAGTTATGTTAAGACATCGATATTGCAGCTTACAATGTTGGTTATAAAAGAGTTCCAGATCTGCTTATGGCATAGAAATTCAGTGTGTTGCTCGCTTGTAATGCCATTTTTCAGTGCCTTGGTTCATTACCAACAAAATCTCAGTTCATCTGATCTACTACAAATTAAGATTATATCGACCGAATTTAAGATTTTGACTATGCGACCATGTAAAGATAGTTTCCGACAGATTCATTCGTTGCAAGCGGCTGTTCATCGTCTGTCGCCTACCAACTAGCACCTTCAGCTATGATGGACGGCATCGGCAGAAATGTTACTACTTTTACTCGACGATTCCAAATCAGAATATTTCCACTTTATTAATGTTAGAGAGAGAAAGAGAGCAACGTTGTCTTTGACGTTTAGGTTAAAAATATTTGAAAAGAAAAGGAAAAAAAAATTTCTAAGCTCAGAGAATAAGAAACTTCTTTACTTTTTGATTTCCTTTAACCTTTAACCTAGGCTGTAATCCAGTTTAAAATTTTGTGATGCACAATTCTATTATAAAAATTAATCAATTTTTAATTGGAATAAATTTTGCCTCTCTATTATAGAAACTTAAGAAGTCTGAGTAATTGAAAACAAAATGTTGTACAATTAAGTTCGGATATGTCATGTTGTGAAATGTTTTTTTTTTTTGGTAAAGCAATATGATATGGCTTTGAAACAAACATATTTAGAGTTTAAAATTAAAATGATATTTTTTTTCTTTATAAATAAAGAAATATTTCTTAAAAAAGTTTGTTTTTTTTATTATTTATAACTACATGTTTATTTTGGCACATAATTTTTTATTTTTTTTTTTGTTTTTTTTCTGAAATTAGTATTTATTTATTAAATTTCTTTTTGTTTAGAAATATTGTATATTCTTTTTCGTTTAATAATTTTATGAATTTTTTGTTTTGTTTTGTTGGTTTTTGTTGTCTTTCAGTAGAAGCTTTGAGCAATATTGATACGTAATAATTTTAATACTTTTTTATTCATTGAATTTTAATGGTTTTTTTTTCTTTTATTTTCATTGATAAATGCATTAAATTTCTATACTAAATGTATGTATGTATGTATATGTATATGGGTATTCTTTTGTCTTTTTGTATAATAAATAATATTTTCAAAATATTTTCGTTTGAGCTTTGATTTCTTTCATTCATTTTATTCTCCTAATATCGTCGTATTATTTATTCCTTTTTGCTAAATATTGTTATTGTTTATGTTGAGTTTCATTCTTAAAGTAAAAGTATTTTAATAATTTTTATTATTTTATAAACTATTTTCCTATTTCTTTTGCTTTTATTTTAATTTCTATTCATATTTATTTAACAGTTTTTTTTTATATTTTTTCGTATTCTTTTTTAAATTTTTTTAATTTTTTTCAGAATATTTTTTTTATTTCTTATGGTATTTCGTTATTTTTTTTATTTTCTTTTATTTTATGTTTGTATTGGCAGTTGTCTTCTTGTGCAAATTATTTACATTGATATTCCATACAAACTGAATTTAATTTTTAAAGATAGAAAGAAAAGAAAAAATTACTTCAAATATTTCAGTAAACTTATGTTGTTGTGGATGATTAGAAAAATTAGATGAAAAAAATATTTACAAATTTATAGTATTAATCCTTGGTTTTACATTTTTGTCTTTTCTAAATTTAAAAATTTATTTAAATTACTATCAGTATAATTTTATTTATTTATTTATTTACGTTTGTTAGTTGTTTTTATATCAAGTATATATAAATATATAAAGCTGTGTGTTGATTCATTGAATTATTAGACATTTTCCTTATGGCAAAGTAAAAAGTACAAGAATTTCGTTTTTGTTTTGTTTTTATTTCAAAATTAAATTAAATTTAAATAAATAAAATCAAAATTTTTAATACAAATAGCCAATAAACGTAAGAAATAAATATTTAAATATGAACATAGAGTATGTATTTATACGATTAGTATTCAATAGAAGAATTTAAATTGAAAACTTTATTTTAAAGAATTAAAATTTTGTGTATAGAGAGAGGATGAAATCTAATAAAAATACAAAAGACTTTCTTGAATGTGGATATTCTAACCATATAAGTAACAGAAATTTTAATATTAGAACACAAAAATACGAAATATGGACACTGTAACTGCTAACGTTAGGCAGAAAAGAATTATGCAGATTTTTTGAGTATCATAAACATGACTTTATACATTTTTTGCACATGAGAAGGATTAACTTTTTATGGACATTTAATGGTATTAGTATTAGGAGTAACTATACTCGCAGGTAATGTGTTGCCTTATTAGACGAAGGCTTATAAGACGTAAAAAATGGTATATGAAAAAATATTTCTTTGGGCAACTGCCTCACAAAAACTCTGAGAGTAAAATAATACTGCCATGAAAAGTTTATCTAGTCTGATGTTCGAAGTCGATATTAAAACTGTAGGTTCATTAATAATGGGTGATTTTTTAAAGGCTATAGGAAAATTTAAAAAAAAACCCACATAAAATTCAGAAAAATACATGAAATCATTATTTGAATCGATAATAATGTTTGAAGATTATTTCATGCAAATATTAACCGCAACTGCGTCTCAAATGGTCCATCCGGCCGGTATCTCACGAATAAATGCTTCAATGCTATCTTCCAATGCGTCAATTGAAGCGGACTTGTTTGTATAGACATAAGCTTTAACATAGCCCCACAAAAAATAGCCTATAGGCGTTATATCGCACGATCTAGGCGGCCAATTGACCGGTCCCGAAAGTGAAATAAAATGTTCACCTAACTCGTCTCTCAATAAGTCCATTGTTACGCGTGCTGTGTGGGATGTCACACCGTCTGGTTGAAACCACATGTCATGCAAGTCAAGCTTTTGCATTTTGGGCAAAAAAAAGTTGGAAATTATCTCACGATAGCGCTCACCATTCACAGTTACGTTACTATTCGCAGCATCTTTGAAGGAGTACGGTCCAATGATGCCACCAGCTTATAAACCGTATCAAACTGTAACTTTTTCTGGATGCATTGGTACCTATTGAAATGATTCCGGCTGATTTTCACTACAAAATCGAGAATTCTGCTAATTTACGTATTTATTGAGCCAAAAATGAGTTTCGTCGCTAAACACAATTTTTTGATAAAGAACTGGATTTTCGGCCAACTTTTCAAGAGCCCATTCAAAAAAAATTCTACGTTGCGTTAGGTCGTTCGGCTTAAATTCTTGCTGTATTTTGAAAGGTTTCACACCTAAATACTTCCGCAAAATTTTCCACGCTTTTGAGTAAAAGAAGCTCAATTGCTGCGATCGGCGACGAATCGATAATTGATGGTCATCATTAATACTGGCCGATACAGCTGCAATTATTTCTTCAGTTTGAACTGTACGTAAGCGTGTTGTTGGTTTAACGTTCAACAATGTAAATTTGGTGCGAAATTTAGTCACAATAGACCGAATAGCCACTTCAGTGAGTCGATTAACTGACCATAAAATGGAAGAAATGCCCGAAGAACTTTCCTAACAGAGCACGCATTTTGATAATAAAATTCAATAATTTGCAAGCGTCGTTCTTTAGTAAGACGATTCATAGTTAAATTATAGATCAATCCGAAGATGTTTGACAGTGAAGCAAAACACGAAACGTGCGTGAACTGTTTAAACCAGTGATGCCATAAAGATAATAGCTAAAATAATCGCCCTTTAGATAAAATTAACATACATAAAATGAGTGGTGTAAGAAGCTAGGTTGTAATTCTGGCTAAAGAGCTGTTTTGATCAAACAAATAAGAATACCCATCTTTAAGCATATTATTCAAGTGTTTTAGTTTGCTTACGATACCCCCATCTGGTCTGCATGCTACTTACACAATTTGTTTCCTGCAGGGAATGAGATAAAACTTTTGAAATTTCGTGCCATTGGCTTGAAGCTTATATTAAAACAGGTTTATTAATGACAGTGGAGTATCCAAGTAGTCGCCGTAGTCTTGTTGGTACTGTGCAGAGATCAGCAATAAGTATTCAAAATGATGAGCAGGTTCGAGTCATGCTTATAATTTCAGATACATATACGAATTCATACTTATTTTGATATAATACTTACAATACTCATACTCAAAGTTGGAAGTACTCGTCGTATTCATACTTAACAATACGCATGATGTTAATGACTTTGACTTGTCTCTACTTAACATTTACACGAAGCACAAAATAAATATGATTCGCGTAAGAACACTACTATACTCACAAAAAGATTGTGTTTATGCTTTGCTTGTTGTCTTTGTCTTTCCTTAATTCTTTGTTTGTATATTATGAATCAGAAGGAGTAGGCGTATGAATAAAACACATTTCGAATGTTGTGAGTTTGATGTCAACGTTGTACTCATACTCATTGCTACTTATACTTATAAATCAATGCTGTATCGAGTACGAATAAATCATAGTAGTTAAATTTCAATTTCTGTTGATTCTTTCATACTCAAAATTACACGAGTGCTTTGAGTAGCAGAAAAACGATTCATTGCTAATCTCTGGTACTGTGTTAGCACTAAAGAAAATAAAAAATTTATTATTTTGCCGACTTCCTATCAGCAGTCTTCTGGCACGGAGAGTAAATAAATTTGCCATGAAAAGGTTCTCAAATCTGTGGAAGAATTTAAAGTGTGAGACCCATCACTCATGGATATAATTAACACAGACAATATAAGTGATTTGAGAAGCTCCTGACTAAGGAGTTGTTATGACTAATTAAGTAAGTATGGATTACCAATTATAGTGAAACTCTATAGGAATGTGATTTGTATTCTATCGTTTTGCCAATGCAACAAACGTTTGCGATAAAATAAAAGAAAATGTGTACGTTTTACTGATACCCGTCTTTGTCATAGCCCAGTTTTGGTGGTGATCGATTGTTTAGTGAATCGCATTATCGAATGGAACCGTAACAATATACAATTGATGTAATTTTAAGTGTTTTTGTTATACCAATGGGTGGTGTCAGCAATTCTTGTGTTTTATAACAAAATTGCTGCAATTCTATGTTTCTTGCATTAGTTAATGGGATTTCTGTTGTATTTTTATAGGTGTTACAAAATCTCAGAAAAATTTTAAATTCATCTTGACCAACAAACTGCACAACATTGAATGTTTGTGGCTCAAACACAATTGTCGAAATTGGTGTGAAGAGCAGTTAATGCACATTGAAAGTAGACAGTTAAATTAAGGAAAGTATCTTGTGACGATTACAGATATTTTTTGCGAAAATATAAAGAATTACGGATTCAACCAGACGGCGCCAAGTACTTGATGTTATAAATATAATAAATAGCAAGTTTGATAAGCAATAAATTTCATAATCTATGAGCTACCAAGTTAGTGAGATTTGACGTCTGGAAAGTACTCGTATACAGCGGCAACCAAGTTACCATTTCTTTCCTCGAAAATAATTTTATAGCAGTCTTTGATTAGATTACGTAGTCGCCGGCAACATTTACATGAAATTAAGTTTAGAAAAGTAAGTGAGAGGACATTCATTAATTGTTCCGATAAATTGTATTCAATAAAAGCCTCATTTCCATTTAATATTACATTTAAAATTTTTTCAAAACGTATTTTATTGCAGCTGTATGTTATTAGAACTTCACTTCCTCTTTTATTTTTTTTTGTCACCGAATAATTTTTGTTTTGGGATTCTTTTATTATTACTATGAAAAATTATTTATTTATTCTTTGTATTTAAATTCATTTATAATCAACTAGTTTTTCTGTAATTTTTTTGTATTCTTTTGTTTATCATTCAAAATCATTATTCTTACAGTATTTTTAATTGTTAGTTTTTCGTTCAAAATTTACCATAATATGCCTTATTTCCGTATCATTATGTTCAATATTTATTTATTTTATTATTTTAATCTCTTTTTTATTTGTATTTATATTTCAGTTTTTTTTATTCATTCTCATTCATTCATTAGATGTTTTTTGTCACTAATGTATTGTATGTAGAATTATTATTAATCTTCATATTATTTTCATAAATTTTTGTTTTTGTTTTTCTTTGCTTTTTATATGATATTCATTTTGTTTATTTATTTATTTATTTAGTTGTTGATTAATTACAGTTTAATTGAGCTATAATCCGTTTATGTCAAATTTTAATAGTTTTAATAATTGGCGACTGCCAAACAGTGGCTGTTGCTGTTGCTGTCTATCGTTGGCAGCAATACGATTATCATAATGATAATACAATGATGAGTGTTGCTGTTGATAGTTATTAGGGCTGTCGTTAAGGGTTCGTGTTGAAGCCAATAATAATATTGACAGCATAAATAATGCAATTAATATTACAATTGATGGTGGTTTTATCGTTCTATCCCCTGTATTACTATTGTTATACAGATTGGCATCAGAGCCGCGTTCCTTATAAAGGCGACCATTTTGATTACGTGCACTATCCTCATGACGATTTTCCTTAAGGACAATTTCGTTTTTCTACAAACAGGTAATAAATAAATTAAGGAATCGTATAAAAAAAAGTTATTAAAATCAATTATGGTGTTCAGTAGATTGTAGTGTACTCCTAATATATCTCAAACTAAAATTAGAAATCAACCAGCGATACTTTAATTTTATTTTTTAATTTCCACTTACCGTTACTTCATTCATATCCTCCTCTCTTAATAAAGTCTTCTTGCCCGGTCTTTCCATTTCTGTATAGGATATAAAAAATTGAAAAAAAAATTAAATTAATAAAGAAAACTCTTCAGTTAATGTTTCCATCATTTTTCTTTAAAGAAAATTAATTATTATTGCTTCATGGAGCAGACGTTTCTTAATTTTTCTGCTTTACTTACCATATAAACGTATAGTGCCCTCCGTATCACCAATACTATTTTTCGATATACATTTATAGCCTCCAAAATCACTAGACTGCAAGCGTTTTATATGCAAAACCATTTCAACCGCGTACATATTGATTTCCTTTTCAGTTAAAACATAACGATCGCCAGCAATAATCATTTCTCCTACAAAGAAAAACGACATACATTGGTTTATAACAGCACAACCTAAAGTAAATCAATTGCATTATTGTCTTGATTTTATAGTTCACATCCTAATAAGAAGGAAGAAGCTTTCATAATCACGAAGTAAATTTTTCTATGATCAGCAAGGTGAGTTTATGAAAATTTTTGGTACAATAGCGTTAGATTTTGAATTGGAAGTGAACTATAATTGATAATCTTGAGGCACGACAATGTATCCAAATACGTGATATACGTTTATAGGACGCATAGCTTGCAATGAAACCTATCTATTTAAAAAACACTA
Source organism: Sarcophaga peregrina (assembly GCA_014635995.1). Lineage (NCBI taxonomy): Eukaryota > Metazoa > Arthropoda > Insecta > Diptera > Sarcophagidae > Sarcophaga > Sarcophaga peregrina. Next base: position 31,793,155 of record CM025790.1, read on the forward strand.
GCTTAGGTTCGAAAGACAAACAACTTATCATTATCATTCAAAGGATCCATCGAAAAGTTCCACGATATCAATAGTGACAAAAGAACAGGATTCACTGGAGCTTCGATTCTCGCTACATTAAATACATTCCCAGATAATGCGTTATTTCAACGCAATTTTAGATGAAGTCACGATAGTGTAATTGGTAATGTGTTGGTTTATTGGACGAGATACTACTAACTCAAACCCCAGCTCAGACATCTCGAAAAAAACGAGCTATGAAAAAAGATTTCTTAGGTCACTTCCTCTAAGAAGCCTTCAGGCAAAAATCTGATAGTAAATTAAATAGCCAGTTTCGCAAATCTGTTGTTCGGAGTCGACATTAAACTGAAGATCCCGTCACTTATGGATAAAAATTAACACACACAGCTTAAGTGATCTGAGAAGCTAGGTAGTAATGCTGATTAAAGGGTTGTAATCACAAATTTAGTAAGTAAATAAGTAAGAAATCAATAATAGCATCTGGTACAGTGCGATTTTCGTCGTGTCAGAACTGTCTGTTAAGTGTCGTAGATCCCTCGTTCGTTTAAACTAACGATATAGTTTTGCATTCACATTCATTCATCATTCACGTTCATCTTCTTCAATGGTCGCCTTTAATTTTCATATGATATCATCGTCGCATGTGAGGAGCATGTAAAAGCTGTATAGGTCAAGAGAAAATTACACCAAACGATAGACGAAGTCACCGTAGTCTAGTAGGTAGTCTGTTGGCTTATTAGACTTAAAGCCTGGGTTCGAGCCCCAGGCCTTGATGTCTGGCCTTCGTCGATTTCCTCTCAGCAGATTTCTGGCAAAAAGTAAATAAAATTGGTATGTAAAGCTTCTCAAAATCTGTCATTCGAAATCGACTTTAAACTGTAGGTCCCGCCACTTATGTATTAACACATACAACATAAGTGGTGTGAGATCCTGACTGAAGGGTTGTAATGACCAATTATATATGTATGATAGATTAGTTCAGTAACTGAAAGTTTTAAGAGAACCTAGAAGTCGATATTCACTTTAGTAACAAGCAATGATACAGGTGATGACAACATTATGGATCAGTTACTTATGGAGACAGCAGAATTTCTGATGTACAATGCAATCCTTACATTAAAAGAGGCTCTGGGAGAAGTAACCAGTAATAAGGCAACAGCTTATGATGGAATACAAGCTGATAACCAAATCACAGCTCAACTTTAGTCGAAATACATTATATCCGATAGGGAATTGGAATAGCTGTCACCCTTTTAAAATCATTGGTCATAGGTCACCGGGCAGCCATTATACAGCAAAGACTTGAGAGATGAATAGACATAAAGATTTAAAATAATCAGACAAATTGAATTCAATTTTTAGAAAACCTACGATGTGATCAAGAGGATTGCTATATAAAAACTATCAAAAATATACAAAAGTATCCTTATTTCTTCAGTTATTTGATCATTATTAACAAAGTTTGTTCAGAGACAAATGGAATGTAATTGAATTTTCTTACACAAGATCTCTAACATGCACTGATATAAATTTAGCGTGATATAAGTATCAGAAAAATCAAAGGTGTGGCAGTAATCTCTCTATATTATGTATTATACAAGGACAACGAGATAAATACGTACATAGGTCCTGCTATAGCGGCTGTATAGTGGTAATAAATGGAGGCGCTTGATAGTAGCCCAAACACAGCGGAATCGTCATATTGACGATTACGACCACAAATGTCCAGATAACTTAACGTATGAGCCTTCATTGTTGTAGTAAAGTGATTCCTAGTTTAGTTTTGAAGAGAACAAAATCAAAAACTATTTCTTCGGCGATTTCCTCTCAGCAGATTTCTGGCAAAAACTCTGAGAGTAAATAAAATTGCCATGAAAAGTTTCTCAAAAATCTGTCGTACGAAGTCGACTATAAACTGTAGGTCTCGCCAATTATGTATAAAAATTAACAAACACAAGAAAATGGTGTGCGAAAATAGGTCAATAATCCTGACTGAAGGGTTATAATGGCCAATTATGCATGTATGTACGCTAGGGTTCAAACACCAGGTCAGATATCTCCAACAAATCGTAATATGGAAAAATATTCCTTTCAGCAGATTACTGCTAAAATCTCTCTGAGAGTAAATAAGAAATTGTCATCAAAAATCTATCATTCGGAATCGACTTTAAACTATAGGCCCCGCCACTCATGTATAAAATTAACACGCATAACATAAGTGGTGTGAGATGCTAGATCGTAATCGTGACTGAAGGGTTAGCAATGACAAAAATAAACAAATATGAAGTCATAGAAAATGGTGCCCGATTCGTTATACCATGAAGAGGAAGCCTAAAGTCCCGATAAGGATTTACAGTTTAAATTCTGATTACTTCTCATAATAACATGAATTTTTCTCTTCTATTTGAACCTTAACTTGCTAATATTAAAATAACGATATTAATTACTAATCATATATCTGTACGACAACAACAATAATGCATGTATGTATGTACGTATTAATTGTATCCTGTTGCAATTATATTCTGTCACGTTTATAATAAATGTCAAATGCATACCACGATGATGGCAAACTATCAACGTCGTATTGACAAAATGAAAAACACAAGAATACCGATATAAAGAGAAAATACTCTAAAGATTCTTCTGCACTGCAGTGTGGTAAAATGCTTATGCTTTTGCACCACTTCAGTTTAAAACCTTTTGTTTGAGCTGAGCAGACAGCGGGGGAACACGGAAAAATCGAATTAGAAGAAGGAAGAGATCGGTTAAAACCACTAAGCACGAAGTTAATAAAGACAAATTGTATGGAAAATGAAAAATTGTTTTCCTTTAACAGTAATACATACACATATACAGGCGTGAAATGAAAAATTGACAAAATGAAAAATTAAAAGAGAGAAGCCATCAAACAAAGGAATTTCCTATACATCCCTATACTAATACAAACACATAAGAATGGAAAAAATAAACACACACACAAGGAAACTATAAAACAAAAGAAAAAATTTTCCAGGACAATTTACAAAAAAGAAAAGGAAAAACCGGAAAAAAAATAATAAAGAAGGAGATAGATAACAAAACAAAGAGTACCAGAGAAATGTAAACTCACCATTTTCTCTTTGCCAATAATTGATGGCTTTTGGTGATGCTTCCACATTGCAAATTAAAGTGACATCTGTCAAGACGGGAGCACCCACCAATTGATTTGGAACTTGTACCAAAGGATGAACTGCAAATAGAGAAAAAAAAAGCAATGAAACCCTATATTAAATAAATTTGTGGCATTTTGTTTATTTTCCAATAAATTTAATTTCATTTTCGATTTCGTATTTTTTTTTCTTTGCAACATTTTTTCACTTCTAACACTTGTAGGAATTTAATGGTTTTTTTTTGTGTTTTCTTTCTTGTGTCCTTGTGTTTAATTTTTAAACCCTTCTCTGTGATAATCTAAAATATTGATTTATTTTCGCTCTCCCCCTCTCTCTCTCTGCCTTTTTAATACTAATCCTTTTTGGTTTTCCGGATATTTTTTTTTTGCTGTTTTGTTTTACAAACCACAGATGGTGGCTTAAAACTGAGAAAAAAAAAAGAATTGTTTTTGAAAAACCTCTGAAACCAAACAGTTGGTGTTTAATAGACAAAAAGAAAAAAACTCTAGAAGAAAAAACTGGAAGAGTTTGTTAGAACAAAACAAAAAAGAGAAAAATCCCTTCTTTTGAACTGATACGATTTTAATTGAAAATGAATTTGTTTGTTGTCCTGGTACATCAAAAGCGAAGAAGGAGAAGAGGAAGTATATGCAAGAAGTCAACCTTTACTGTTGCTTCCACAAAAGGGCAATTGTCCTGATTGTCTCATCCTTTTAGCTTTTAAAAAGAAAATCAAGGAGATAGTCAGACATGTTTTTTTTTTCATTGTAGTATGATAAGTTCATTAGAGAATTTTTTATTTGAATTTCTTTAAAGAATGAAATTTATTTTAGGGACTTTTAAAGATCAAAAAGGTCAAATTTTAGAGATTTCATTGGTTTGTTCATCTTTTCTACACTCTATACCATTTGAGTCCGTTGACTTTAGATAAGAAAATTAAAAATAGGGATTGATTCCAGAAAGACCGCAAAAAAAATTGCGACACTATATATTTTCAGGCTGGATTGCGGCCTAGATTCTCACACCGCTTGTGTTGTATGAGTTAATTTTATATATGAGTGGCGAGAGCTACAGTTTGAAGTTGACTCCAAACGACAGATTTTTTTGAAAAACTTGTCATGGCAATTTTTTATTTACCTTCAGTGTTTTTGACAGAAATCTGCTGAGAGATAGTCGCCGAGAATTATTTTTTTTTTGTTTCTTTTTTTTGGAGATGTTTGACCTGAGCTTTGAACAGAGACCTCATGTCTATTAAGCACTAGCCGATTTTACGACTTATGCCTCTATATCTGATTCTAATTAAGATCATGATAGGCAGTTATTATTATTGTCAAGAGGTACGATATATTGTACTCCCCTTAAAGTAGATAGGATATCCCTATAGTGTGTACCTCAAATGTTAACAATGTTAATGTTTAGCTGATATGGAATCCCGTCTTTCTTCCTGAGATGCATCAATGCTCACTGGTTTTAAGAATGTATTTCTATGATTGAATATCATCGACACAGGATCTACATTTTCTTAATATTTCCTTTATGGAATGAATATTTTTCCTTTTCCTTCTGGCGTATCTGGAAATCACACTCCCCATGAAAATCTTTATGAGACTGTGCTTTCTAAATCATATTCTCTGTGTGTATGAAATAAAACTAATGATTAGATCGACTTAGTAATTACACTCAAAGTCGTTTCAAAAACCTCTACATGGTAGTCTCTGTGGTCGTTATTTTTGGCATCCACAAAGCTTCGGCGAATTATGAAAGAAACTGCGTGCGGTGGTCTGTACCTTAGATTGACGAGATTCCTAATTAAATGTGAAAATTATTCTCAATGCTTAGGTGGCAGCGCCATCATCATGTTATCGTGCAGTAGACCAATCATTTGCTTCTCTTATATGAAACCTCAAGAGCTCCCTAGGATTAATAGGACGCAGTAGAAATAACTCTCTAGTATATTCTCTTATTGAAATTTCCGGCTCCTTTAACAGTGCAATTATTAGTTAGAAGGATGACAAAAGGAGTCTATTTTCCAGACTTGCATACACGGGAAATTTATCTGAAATGGCCAAATGGGAAATCAGAGAGTAAAACTATGAGCATTTTGGAGAGCAGTCGAAGTAGAGTTGATTTTGTATTAGTAAACCCAAACACAAGTAGAAATTCTATTCTAATTATTAAAAATTAGAAGTAATTTGGGTTTTTTGTAGTGTAGCAGACTAGAATCTTTTGCAATTTTTAGACGAAGCATATCCAATTTTTTAATCTAAGTATTCTTTATTAAATTTTTATTAAGATTTTTAAAAAAACTTCACTTCTTTACCACCTTAATCTACCACAAATGCCTCGCAAAATCTCCATTCAATTGATTTACAATCTAAAGACTACTATTTTAGACAAGTCACAACCACTTACTTTAATCATTGGTTTGTTTAACTGATTTGTTACAAGAAAAAAACGTCAAGTTTTTTTTCAAATACAATTTAAGCAACTATTTTTTATCAATTTTTCTTTCTCACATGTGTTTCCATTCTATTCTGTCGTAATTTTTTTTGTTTTGTGTTTTTTTCAATGTTTGCAACAAATGACCAGTATCTTGTAGATGTGCAACATATTGGCAATTGTTTTATACTTTCCGATGCTCCTTTATATTTTTTTCAGCCACTTTGCTTTGCCACATTTTTTTTTTACTTTCAACCACATTCATTATACTTGGTTATTTGTTCGATTGTTTGATTGTTGTTGGTTATTTATTTATTTTTATTTTGGTTGCTGTTGCTACTGCTATTGCTATTGCTACTGCTACTGCTACTGCTGTCGCTTTATTATTATTTGTTAAACCAAAAACTAAAACGTTGACTTTTTCTATAACAGCAGTATGGGCGGTATACGATATGTACTAGAGGATAATATAGAGATCGATAGCTGTGGCAAATAGAAGGCTGCCGACGATGTAAAATAATGTAAAGTTTAAACCACTGGAACTCTAGAAGCAGTTGCATCGTCTGGAGGACGATGAATGCAAGTAAAGATTCTGTGGTAAATAGAGAATTAAAAGAAAAATATCCATATAAGTCTGCTCCAGATGCTTTCAGATCTTTAGATCTTACGATAATTAATAGGAGCATACACAGATAAGTTCTGGCAACAGTAGGTCTGCCAAAAACCATTCATTAAAAAAGACTAGGGACTTCTGGAATGAAAATATGTTTTCCCATTCTAAGTTTTTCTAGCTAAATTTGTGATTGGTCTATTATAGTAGATTCGGGAGTAGTAAAATGACAATTTTTTGTTGTCTATTAACGTTGCCAAGGATGAAAAGGTGACCGGTTCTGATCATAATTATCTTTTCTTTACATTTTATATAAAAACGTGTATATTTTTTTTTTGTTCTCACAAACAACTTAATTTTTAATGTTTCTTTTGAACCAGTTTTCTTCAATTCTAATTAAAAATTGTTTAAAAACATACTCCAACATTTGCGAATACATTCCTTGAAACCTCTGTAAGTGTAATGTAACTTTCATACATATGTATGTATGTTGGTGTGCCCACATGTGGTGTTTTCTTTTGTAGTAGTGGTAGTAATAGTAGCAGTAGAAGTCCTTTAGTTGTGTAACTATTGTATTTGCTGAAGTGAACCATATGTAATCGTTTGTAGCAACTTCAGATTCTGATTTTTATAAAAACTTGTCTTGTGTTTCTTTTTTGTTTTCTATTAAAAATCTTTGTGTGTCTACTACTATCGATGATATCGTCACTTGAAGCAACAATAATAATATTGAGAAAAAATATGTATATAAAAGGCAACAATGGCAACAACAATGATGAGAACGATGATGATGATGATGTTCTGATATTGACGATGATAGTTCAAATGTTGGTCAATTTATTGAAATTTGTTCTTAACACAGAAATAACAAGAAGACACACACAGCAGAAGCCAAAGCAGAATAAAGGCAGAGACATGAAATATTTTTTTTTTGTCTTTAAATCTGTTCACTTTGTGTTTGTACTTCTAAATAGTATGTGTGTGTGCGTTTATTTCTATTTATTTTTTTTTATTAAGATGGTATACATTTGTTCTAAAATTATTTATTTTAAAATTTTAAAGAATTTCAAAAATATTATGGTATCAACCCCTAAAATATATGCCTAATTGGTAATATACGTAATAACCTAGGCAAACTATTCCAATACAGATCCAGAACAGTACCTGTTAGTGAAATCCAGGTATTCAATTTCATTGCATCCTATATTTAAATTAAAAAATATATGTGGGAACGAAAACGAATTTTTTTTTTCGTTTGAAATATCTATTGATGCTATCCTGTGTGGTATCCAACATCGTTCAAGTGTCTGTCACGGCTCCTTTGGGTGGAGAGCATTCAAAATGTGAAATTTCTCATAAATCAGCCCGCATTTGACTGATGCTAGATTGGCTTTGGGTACCATTCTGATTTGTGATTTATGCGCGTATACCTGCAGCTTAAAAGATACCCGCAAGTAATGTTATAACGAAATCAAATTGCTCGGTGGAGAGTTTACATTTCTTCCAAGTAAGATGACCATGCCCTTAAATTTCTTGTGCGGAATATCCAATATGGTGCGTGCTGTGCGGTGGTATCGCATGTCATTGGTGTCCAGATCGCTCAATTTAGTCTAAAAGAAATTGGAAATCATTGAAATAGTGTGATAGCCGGCTAACTACGATTTCAAATAAATATGATCTAACGTCTCTAGCCCTGAATCTATATCAAACAATAGAGTTTTGGGGATGCATTTGATGCTGTTTGATTTGGTGGCGATAGATCCCGTTCCAAATTCCGCACTTATATTTGTACTCGTACCCATTCATCAAGGAAGTTTAAATTCAGTTACATGTATAGGCACAGGTCAAGATGCAAAATTCTACAAGTTGCAAAGTAACGACTGAATAAGAATTAAAATAAATAAGATTCTTCAGCACACTCTCCTGAATAGTAACAATGATGTCGGCTCGTCTTGCGTACAAATGTTAGTCAATCGTTTATTGAACCGCTGAATCTGAATTTCTCTACCAAACTGGAAATAGTCCTCTTGTTAAGACGTTAATCGTCGAGCGTAAAATGCTTGTAGCACGCAGTGCATTGCCTGAACAGAACATAAATTTTAATAAAGCAAGTTTAATATGTGCACGTGTTGTTATAAGTTATATCCGCCCATGGTGATTTGAAAAGCCTAGACACTAGATGTTAGATGTAGCTTCAACATACATACATACATAATTGGGCCTTACAACCATTCAGTTAGCTTCTCACACCTTTCATGTTGTGTACGTTAATTTTATACGGGAGCATCGGGACCTCTAGTTTAACGTCGACTCCGAACGACAGATTTTTGAGAAACTTTTTCATGGCTGGTTTATTTCCTCTCAGAGTTTTTAGAACCAGAAATATTTTTTTTTTCATATTTAATTTTGATGCCCGACCTGGGATACGAACCCGGACTTTAAACGTAACCAACACACTCCCTACAAGACTACGGCGATTTAAGCTTCAATATACACACATATGTAAGTGGTCATTGAAACCCTTCATTCAGAATTACGACATAGCTTCCCGCACCGCTTATGTTGTGTGTGTTAATTTTATACGTGAATGACGGGGTCTATAGCTAAAATTCGAATCTGAACGAGAGAATTTTGAGAAACTTTTCATTGCAATTTTATTTACGCATAGAGTTTTTGCCAGAAGGGCAAAGAAATATTTTTTCATATTTTGTTTCGTTAGAGATGCCTGACCTGGGCTATGAACCGAGACCACAGTTCTAATAAGCCCACCACAATCTACCCTGTAGACTACTGCGATTTCGAGAGTTATGCCGCTATACCTGACTCTAATTTAGATCATGGTAGGCTGTTATTGTTATCGTCAAGAAGTACGATATATTGTACTTCCCTTAAAATTAATTGGACAACCCTATAATGTGCCCTCCAAGTGTATTATACTGACAAATTCCGTGGTGCTGCTAGGTGTTAACAATGTTAATGACTAGCTGATATGCAATCCAGTGTATAATCATAGAATCTAAATGTTCTTAATAATTTTTTTCGTTCCTTTATGTAACGTTTCTCTATTTTTATTCTACTGCCGTAGTCTGGAAACCACACTCGCCATGAAAACCTTTATGAGACTACGCCTATTAAACATTATTCTCTGTTTGTATGGAATAAAACTAATAATTGGATTTTTGAGAAACTTTTCATAGCAATTAGCTTCAACAAGACGATCGTTCTTAGCTGGGTTCTTAGTCTGTTAAAAGACACGATGTTTCAAGAATGTGCTCCACTTTCAATGATTGATTTTAAATTGTCTAAATTATGAATTCAAATATTAAAAATGAGTAGCGCCCTAACAATTCTAACGAAGTCACTTTGCAATTTTCGAATAGTTCGACTTCGATGGTATGAATAAATATAAAAAAATATTTATTTTTCTATTTTATTTTCTATTTTCTATTTTCTGTCAATAGTTTGTTTTATTGGTATAAGTATGGTATACAAGTGTGTGTATGTTCTTGTATCTTTTATCTGAATTTGTTATTTAATGGCAACAGATTGTCTTATTAGATTAGTCTTGTTGTGAATTTTCTTCTTCTCTTTCCTGCTCTGTTGTGAATGATTTCAGTATTTAAGTTTCTTTATTCTTTTTTTGGATTATTTTCCTCTTGTTTTTATTATTGTTTATGATATTTTAGATTGTATTTAATTTCTATTCTCCTTAATTTCTTTTTGTTAGTTTTATAAATTATTTTTCTTTTTTCTTATTTCTTGTATCAAAATATGAAACAAAACTAACAACAACAACAATAATAGTAATATTTTGACTTTTATCGTATGGCAAATTAGTTTTGTGAGTATTTTAAGATATTTTTTGATTGGACTCTAGAAGAAATATTTGTTGAGAAATGCGCAAGTAAAATATTAAATGCACAATGGGCTGTTTCCATAGCAGAAATTAGAGAAAATAAGGTTCGAATACAATTTTGGCCATAAAGAGTGTAGATCAACAGCAAGATCATTCGATGCAATACTATTGTCAGAAATTTTTTGATTTAAGATCACTTATTTACAGGGAAACTATGCAAAACTATGACGTCTAATACACCGATCTTCGATCTTGACTAACTTAGTCCGTTTTATATTATGTTTTTATGTTTTATGGTGGTTATGTTAGGCTATTTTTTATCCGAAGCCATTGACATTCGTGAACGGTCTACCTTTAGGAGTCCATTTAGAAAATTAGGAATAATTTCCGCTGCCTAGTTAACGCTTCCTTTTAAAAGAGAGGACCTGTTCGACCTTTAGGAGGAGTTAAAGTCGCCGTGGTCTAGTAGGTAGTTTGTTGGCTTATTAGACAAAAGGCCCGAGTTAGAATCCCATGCAAGACATCAAAACGAAACGGCGACTTCCTCTCAGCAGATTTCTGGCAAAGACTCAGAGAGTAAAAATTCCCATGAAATGCTTCTCAAAACATGCGTCGTTCGCTCCCGCCAGTTCTTTAGGTCCCGCCACTCATTTATAAAATTAATGCATACAACATAAATGGTGTGAGTAGCTTGGACGTTGTACAATGAGTCAATTCGACCACAGGGTACTGTACTTATTAGAATTGACAAGTACACGTCCTTTAACTTAACCTAACCGAACCTTTAGGAAGGGTTCTTCAATCCTTATCCCAGGGAGGACGAAACCACTCGTTTTTCTATCTCAACTTGAAATTTACTACGTAGTATCTGTACTTACTGAATACTACCTAATAGAGACGCATAGGCAGCTAGGCGTCCACTCACGTTATTCTTCAGAAGTTGTTCCTCAAAGCAGTAGATCGTTTGTCATATAGTGACGCTTAATGCCTCACACACTCGGCATTCTAACTAATAACTTCCGCAGAAGCTGTAGATCTGAGGAGTAGGAAGAGACTGTCTTTCACCTCATAAGTCATTGCCCTTTTCCTTGTCATGAAAAGAGGGACATTTCTAAAGGGATTTATTTGTATTCCATCATTTTGTTTTGTAGTGAATTTATTGAAATTTCCAATTAATAATGACAACCACCCACTGTTACTTTAAATGTTTTAAAATATTTTCTTATTTTCATTTATAATTCCTATTAAAAAGACACAAATAAAATGAATTTTCAAGATATTTGCTTTGTCTTCTTAACCAAAAAAAAAGTTCACATTTTATCATGTCTTCAGCAACAAGATTTTCGATAAGACAAGAAATCACAACAACAGCAACATCAACACATTCAATCAGAGTCATCTCATCATTCAAATTCTTTGTGTCTGAAACACACACAGATACACACGCACGCAAACCAGTCTGATGTCAGATTTAATTGACAAGTAAAGTTATTAAAGAAAATCTCTGATAAACAACCATTCGTACCCAGTGTTTCTCATTCACTCATCCTGTATAATGAAAACCAAAACCAACCACAAGACAAATAACTTGTGAGGAAACAAAAAAAAAACAGAAAAAGAAGCCACTGTAGTAGACCTGTAAGCGGAAGCAGGGAGAAAACAGCCCTGATGATATCGAAGTGTCGAAACCAGGTTTTTAAGACAAACCACATTCGGTTTGAAATCTTTTTCAAACAATTTTCTTTTTAACACCTTTGGCAAAATGAAAATGAAAATCAAAAACGAAGAAATGCTGATAGACGATAACGAAAAAAAATAAGAAAAGCCACTTAATTTTCTGATTAAAATCAATCATTAGACAAAGGCAAGGAGCATACAAGATATACACCAAAAAAAAAAAAAAAATAGAAAAAACGCTCAACTACACAGCTTCTTATACTCTACAAGGATTTAGAAAGATATTTAAGAAAATACCAGAATTTAATTCATGTGTGGAAAGAAATATGGTTAAGCAAGTGATAAAAATCTATTGGAGGGTCGTTTTTTTTTGTGTTCGTTTGGAAACAAAATTAAAATTAATTTCTAAACTCAAAGATTTGGAACTGAACACTGAAAAGAAAGCATTTCTACAGATTTTATTTGAATTCGATGAAAAAATTTGTGTAAACATCGACATTACCGATGCTACAGTAAAACTACCATAAGCCAATTCCAAACTCCAACAGCCAGTTAAAAGTAGAATATCTGAAAAATTGATCCTGTTTTGTTGGACATGTGAGAAGTTGCGTTTTGTCAGTTGTATCACATACATACTTGGTCACTAGAACCCTTCAGAGAGGATTACGACCTAGCTTCTCACATCACTTATGTTGTGTGGCAGAATCTACAGTTTAAAGTCGACTCCGAACGGCAGAGTTTTTACTCTTAGAGTTTTTGTCAGAAACATAGTGAGAGAAAGTGGATGAAGAAATATTTCGTGTTGTTGTAGTTGTGTGACCTACGGTTTGAACGATGATCTCTCGTCTAATAAGCTAACACACTACCTGCTGCTACGGCGACTTCATGTGGCATCACGTCGCATAAAACATGGTGATCGTCTATTTAGGCTTATTATTACGACATGTACTCACTAGACAATATTATGTTTCCTATATCCAGATAGTTTCCAAAGGAATGTCAAGAACGGAGCATAGAAGTAATATTCCGTGATGACGGGGGCTTCATAATAAATGTTTATTTGGTAAAATGTAATGTTTTGTCTTTCCTGGGTTAAGATTCGACCAGCTCAGACTATCGGCAGAATAGATACTCTCTTCTCTACAGGAAACTTTATTTAAGGAGAGGGATGTTTCTGAAATTTTGAATACAATCGTTATCAAGAGGACAAGTAAGCTCAATCTTTCTATGACGTTCGCAATGTTTTGCTTTGTTTGCAGACCGCCAATTTCTTTTGCAATAGGCGATATTATTGGATAGAAGTTTAACTGTCGTCATGACATTCGCAAGGTATTTTATGGCATCGGTAATATCAGTACATTCCTCGAACATTTGCTACTAAGTAGTCATTTAAATGTAATGATCATAGACTTTGTCTGGACTAAACCGCAATAATCTAGAAGTCTTTATGAGTTTCTGTTATCCAAGATTTCCTTACACATATCACATAATTTCCAAGGGAAACTTAGAGCAGGATCTGATTCCTTTTAGTCCCTATCTGGGATGACGATGACTAAGAATCTATGCAGGAGACGATATAATAATCTAGTAATAAGAATAAGGACTCACGGCTCTAGCATTTACTCTAGAAGAATATCTCTATTTGGGATGACGATGACTAAGAATCTATGCAGGAGACGATATAGTAATCTAGTAATACGAATAAGGACTCACGGCTCTAGCATGTCTCTAGCATTTACTATAGAAGAAGATCAATAGAAAACCTATTTAGTATTAAGCTAAAGAACTTGATTAATACTGTAATCAGAATATTTGTAATAAATATCATATTGCCTTGTAATGCCGTCAGAAAGTTAACAGTTAAATTGCCTTGCCTTGCACCACTAAATGCATACAGTAGTAACGTTTGAAATATAAATTAAAATACCCCTGATATTGTGAAGGGTTTAAGCTCCGATTTTTTTAGAAGCTTGCTTACAGGTAAAGTAAAGCTACATAAAATTTTCAAGCACTCTTACATTAGCTTTTGTAACCATAAGACTTTGGAATAGAAATCTCTAGAGATTTTCTAGATTCTACCAAGTGTAGGGTTAGTCTAGGACATGTAATCGGTATAGTTTTTAAGCCAATCGTTGAAAAACTACAAGTTTGAATCTTAATGTGCCTCAGAATCACATGCAGCAGCAAGGATTTGCTTTACATAATCAAGAGGAAACCTATAATGAAACCAATCATATGTAGAATATAAGGATGGCATTGACTTAAAATCGAAAGAATGTCCTACAGGTACTTACGTTTGGTGCTGAAGTTAATTCTTACAAGAACTATGCCTGTGTGACCTTAAAAGTATACCCGCAAAGTCTTAATACGACTTGATGTGTCATTAAAAATTTCCCAACAAAAATTTCTTAAGTGTACTTCGACTATTTCTATTCGTTTTAAAACCATGAACATTTCACATATGCACGTACATATTGCCTATTTTTTATGTATTGTTGCTTTCCATTTGATTGTTAGATTGCTCGAGAGCGAGTGAGAGAAAGAAAGAGATTTATTGAAAAGATAAATTCATTTTCATTTTCGCCTTTCTTACCATTTTTCAATTCTACTTATTTCGTATTTTATACGATGGTGTGTGTAGTACCAAGCAATTGATAGACATCTAAAATGTATTTTGACTTCTTGCAACCACCTCTCCCTTAAGGAAGCTATAACATGTGTGATATGGTGGTACCATACACACATACCTCCTATGCGTATTCACATCAAGCTGTGTATGTGTGAATGTTGTTTTAAAAAAAATTTACTGCCACAAAACTCAGTCAATAATATTTTTTCTTTTTCTTCCAATATTTTCTTGGGGGAGTTCAATGAACAATGATTTCAATCGAATGAAATGAAATGAGCAGGATATTAAATGTTTTTTTTTCTCACTTAGGTACACTAATATTGCTGTTTGTATTGTTGTACGTCTACAGGTGGCAATAAACAATTGAAAGAAAAATATTTGTTAAACACTCAGGCAGCCATACACACTTAAACATTTAAGTGTGTGTGAGAAACTCAATGACCTACAAAACATGAAAACTTTTATGAATGCTTACAACCCATGGTAAACGATACTACATACAGGGTGGCTGATATGTATTGCAACCAACTTCAGGTTGCTATCATTTGTAAACCGCTCGTGTGACAGCTGACAGATTTATTCCAGTTACACTTCATTTTATTATTTACACGCTTACAAAAGCATTTTGATCTATTGCATTCAGAAAAAAAGTTTTTTGTGATGGAATTCAAGCGTGATAGTGTAATTACTTTATATTTGGGTTGAACACCATAGGTGGCTATCGTTAGAGCCCTTCAGCGTTTAAATGTGAACAAATCTTATGTTTCTCGTACCATTGCTCGTTACCGTGGAACTGGCAGTGTTGCATTGCGTCCAAAAAGTGGACGAAAAAAAAAAAACGGTAACAACATCAGAAATGATCCGAAAAGTGATCGCAGCATTGGTAGAAAAATTCCTCGTGAGCTGAACATATCGCGAGAACGGATGCAACACATATTGAAAAATGAGCTTGGACTAAAGCCATTGAAGTACCAAAAAGTGCATTAACGATTGAACAAAAAAAAGTTAGACTGGAAGGAGCCAAGGAGTTACGTCGCTTGCACGAAAGTAGCCAGTTACCGAATTTGGTTTTTTCCGATAAGAAGCCATTGAGCAGTTTGTGAAGAAACAAAATAATCGGGTTTACTTGCCAAAGAGGTCAGCTGAAAATTTACATCTGCGATTGGCCACCAGAATTTAAGCGCCGAATATGGTAATGATGTGGGGCGTTTTTAAAGAGTAAGGTTCTCATTAAAAATCACCATAGTGTCGATCATCTCAAGACGGCGCTTCCCCGGGAATGGGCCAAAGTACTTCAGAGCAACTTTCGTGCATCCTGTGATGGCTTTGTCGGGCGTTTGAAGGCCATAATTCGTTCCAAAGGTGGCCAATTCGAACAAATCTAAACTGATTCTAAAATTTGGTGTTATTTTCAACCTTTTTTTGCTTTTGAACAATAAATTTATAAAAAGAAAATTAAAAAACATAGCGCTTTACTTTGTTTCATTATATATCAGCCACCCTGTACGTACAGGTAAACGGTGCGTGTTTTTATAATCATAAGATTTAAAGAAAATCGTGTTCGTGTGTGTCTGTGTTTGTGGGAAAAACAGAACAGTCAACAACACGCATACTTTTCCGTGAGGTGTTCTAATTTCCAATCTTAACATTTGTTTGGAAAGTTAAGTTATTGGCAGTTATTAAAGAGGGAAGAGTGTATTAGAAAAGTTTTATGGTAAATCCACTTTTATAAAGCCATGCTAAAATTCAAGCATTGAGATGTTTTAAGGCAATAAATCCTTACAGAATTTGTGAAAATTTCGTATTCCTTTTGCGTTCAAATTGGTTAAGCTTACGATATTAAACAAATTCGTTTGGAGCTCAATCGGCATACAGCTCAGTCAGCAATTAAGTCATCTTGTTGTGTGGTCACCCTTCGTATAGGTATAGCATCCTCCCTAAAAGTAATGTGATTCTGAGTTCAGAAGAAACATTTTTAAGGCATGCAATTGGCGACAAATTCGATGTACTCCAGTAGGTTATTAGGCGTAAGGCCATGGTTTAAATCCCAGGTCTGATATCAAAACAAAAATATAGAAATATATCTGCGACTACTTCCTTTCTTCAAATTTCTGAAAAAAAATTCAGAGAGCAAATAAAATTACCAAGAAAAGGTTTCTCAAAAATCTATCATTTATATTCGACTTTAAACTGTAGGTCCCGCCACTGATGTATGAAATAAACACACACAAAATAAGTGAATGAAAAACTAGGGCGTTATTCTGATTGAAGGCTTGTAATCATAGCTGCCAGATTTGACCAAAAATGTTATTTTGACAACATGACGATTTATGCCCTTATTTTAACGATTTTTAGATCCTAAAAATTTACATAATTTTCTTTACTTTAGTACATTAAAGGCTTCTGTATTTTGTAAGATTTTAATCTCTTAAAAGCTTAATGCGGTGTACGATATACTGAGCAATCGACCACATAGGGATGTGCTGGGCGAGAAAGACCAGTGTTACGTAGGACTACATGATTTTATTTCGCTCGAGCAATATCAATTGTAATAGCGATAGAACAGTGATACAAATCACAATGTAACGATGCTCCAATGAATCAATGGAATACTGTTGTGAATAACAACCTACTACGATCTCATCTGTATACGGTCGAGAAGCCTCAAAATAGACTTTAATGGCCTACCCATACATGAGAGTTGTATTCCATTTTCGGTCGGTTATAAATGATGTAATTTGTAAGTAGATCAGATGAAGTGAAGTATTTATTGCAACGTCTTAAGAAACCAAAGCACAGAAGAATGTATCAGTTCTAGCGAGCATCACACTGAATTTTCATACCCATAAAGTCAAGATCTTCTGACTCCCTAATATTTATACCACACATGGGTGTAGATGATGCAACATTTATGCTGCTTAACATTGACTTTATACGTTTTTGTTTTTAAAACCTTTCAATTAATTTATTTATTTCTTTTTGACGACTTTTTTACGATTTCAATGAATGTCTGACGATTTTGACTATTTTTCCTTAAATATTTGACGATCTGATGCTTTATTTATCTGGCAGCTATGGTTGTAATGATCAATTATGTGTCTAATTGGCAAAGTCTAGTGGCTATTGTGTTGGTTCATATAAAACCATGTAAAGATGGTACAGAATAATCTATCTCCATTGCTTTTGTGGCATTAGACGGAATATTTTATTGTATAACTTTAAACACACGTTTGTGTTGGGGTTAAAGGATATCAGAATAATCAAATGTGTACTGCTTCTCCAGCCTTTTGATAATTAAAATTTTTTGTGATATATCACTGCCGGATACAATGTGTTTCAATTTTATTTTTGAATGTTCTTGCTTTATATAAGCTTTTTCTAAGACTTTCGCCCTTACCATCCATTCTTCTGAAAGTAAAATTAACCATTTGAATTGGTTTAACCATTAGCCAAATCTATTACGTACTTCATTCTAACGTACTCACGTGTCACCTTTTTAATTAAAAAAAAATTCATTCTTTCAATACTTTTTCTTCACATAGTGCACCTAAAATGTTCTTAAATCCTATTAAAATTAAATATTTCCTGCATAAAATTCTCACTTTTATTCCAATTAATGCATGCCAAAACATAAATTATAATTAAAAACTTTAGTGAAACTCTATCCCAAATCCCAAAGTAATGCTGCACATAAAGCAACACTAACGAAAACTTGTAAAACTTATCGGAAGAAAGGGGAATAAACGAATGAATCAACCGACTAAATGAATATCCTTTTGAAGTTTTCGAAAACTTTGAAACCGACAACCAATAAATTGTATGATTTTATATTTTATTTCCGTCTCAGCAGGTTTTGACTTTTATGAGTCTCGATACAAGTCAACTTGAACACGCATTCTTCTTTTACTTGGCTTTACTTTACTTCTTCTTAAACGAACTTCCTTCTATTATCAGCCTAACTACAAGGAGCAACAAATATTAGCTGGAAGAAAAAAAAAAACTCA
The DNA here is from genome assembly GCA_014635995.1 of Sarcophaga peregrina. Taxonomy (NCBI): domain Eukaryota; kingdom Metazoa; phylum Arthropoda; class Insecta; order Diptera; family Sarcophagidae; genus Sarcophaga; species Sarcophaga peregrina. Next base: position 31,811,543 of record CM025790.1, read on the forward strand.
CAGTAAAACTCACGCAAAAGCATTGAAAACGATTTGTTGCCGCTTTTGTTTTCCCCATTTTGTGCAACTATTGACAGGTAATCTGAAACGCACAAGTAACGAACTGTTTATTGTTCCATTGTTCTATTGGCTATTTCTCCCCCCCCATTTACTGTTGTTCTTGTTGTTGCATTTGTAGTTGAAGTTATTGTTGCCACAACTTATTCATAGCCGTTGCACAAAAACTTTCCAACTTGTTTAGGTGTAGACCGACTGACTGTTCTCTTGATTAAAGTTGTAAACGAAACAAAAGAAAAATTCCAGCATTTCCGTTGCTCTTCGTATCCCACCACCCCACTCTTTTTCACAGCTCTTTCACGCAATTTCTACAACATTTTCAAACACTTTGCTAATGGCTGAGAAATGTTTGGAATATTTACACGGCATATTAAAAATTTAACGCCATTTAACCAAACAGAAATTAAAGGAAGCGATAGAGGAATATGATGTTTAAAAGAGTATTTATTGGGTATGAACATTCATTTCCATACGTCTGTATTGGATCATAATAGAACTTTCCTCCAATATTAGCTTCCGATAACAATCGGACATCAGCGACAACAGAAAAGTGAATACTCTAGGACGACGAGACTTATTCCGGACATAAAGCCGTGAATTGATCGGCTACGTTACGCAGATGCTATCGAGACACAGACATTTTCGGAAATATCTGCACTGAATGGGCAAGACCGCCTCCCCTTACTGTCTTTATGAGGAAGGATAAGTAATTAATGATGCAGAACACACTGTTTTCGAATGTGTACGCTGACAAAGCTATCGCTCTGTACTGATGTCAACGACTGGAACGATCACGGCCGCTTACATTGTCGGAGTTATGATAGCGAGTAGAGAGAATTGGCCCTCAGTGACGAATTACGTGGAGCAAATTCTGAGACTAAAGAAGAGGGATCTGGAAGCATAGATGACACTAGCTCACGTATCAAACGAAATCCCAGACGAGAATCTGGACGAAGGGAATAGTGGAGACACTTAGAAATCTCGTAAACCTTTTATACGCAATCCGGATGCGGATATGAGCATCAAGGAAGAAGAACTTCACTCCGATTTCATATCCCCGTAGTTCCGGAGTGGGCACAACAGTTCACGGTACGAGGGGGGATCTAGTGGGTGAGGGCCCCACACAGGGAGGACGCGACGACTTCCTCTATGGTGCGGTTAGGTACATTAACCCCTCCTCGGCGTAAAAAAAAAAAATACATTGAGGAAAAGCATTAAACATTAGCAGGATTTAATGGGGATATGAAGACTTATTAGGCGAAAATGAGGACTTAGCATTGAATTGTTATATCATACTACTGTTACTAGAATTTTCAGTGAAATCTGTTCGGTTTTATGTTGAATCTGAAAACATTCTATATTAAAGAGTTGACCATGAATTTAAAATTCGCACAATTTGCAAATGGCTAAGAAAAATGATACACTTTTGATCTTAAAATATCGTGCCCTTAAATTAGGTGCAGTACTATTGTAGCTCAGAGCTCGCATATCAATAACTTTGAGCGGGAAATCACTACCTTCCAGGTAGAATTCTAAAGAAAAAGGGGGGATATCCCTATTAAGAATAAAAAATACGCTCTTAACCGCTTAAAGACAAATAAATTATGCCAAACATCTTTTTCAAAATAGTAGAAAAGGGGACACTCTTTTGATTTCAGCAGAATTCACCGGAAAGGGAAAATGGGAAATTGATCAACATCTATCTTGGCAAAATAATGAAATAATTTCTCCGTTTTTGACTGCACAAAAAAAAAATATTCTCAAATTCAAATCAAGTTAGTAGAATTGTTACATAAAACCGGGCAGGGAAGCTTGAGAAATATTTAGAGGGTCCATTTAATAAATATGTGTGCAGGATTAACACATCAAATACTAATATCAGTATTTTAGGCTGTTAAGAAGAGGAGTTGAAGGAGAAATTGACAAACATCGTAGTTACCGTATAATAGATGCACATAAACACATCGGGTGAACAGAACTTGCTGGTACTCATATGAAAGTAGCTTGTCTAAGTCCTTGACATACAATGTTTGGATTCTTGGCGTACTAAGTCTGAGGATGTATATAGATTAGCAGCGATAGCCATGCGGAGGCCATTTTGAAGATGACCTTTTATTTATTTATTCGTTATCTATTACACTATTTGGTAAGTACAAATACGTATACATATAATTGATTATAACAACCCTTCAGTTAGGAGCAGAGTTTCGCAATGATATCATCGACCACAGATTTGAGTAACTTTTCATAGCATATTTATTTACTCTCCGTACCAGAAGACTGCTGATAGGAAGTCGGCAAAATAATATATTGCCTACTTTCTTTAGTGCTAATACAATACCAGAGATCAGCAATGAATCGTTTTTCCGCTACTCATAAGCTCTCATGCAATTTTGAGTATGAGTGAATCAACAGAATTGAAACTCAGCCACTCTGATTCATTCGTACTCGCTACAAGAATCATTTATAAGTATAAGTAGCAATGAGTATGAGTACAACGTTGTCATCAAACTCATCAACATTCGAAATATGTTTGATTCATACGCCTACTCATTCTGATTCATAAATTTTGAAAAATACTTATAATACTTATAAGTCATTCGAGTGGCTCGAATCATTCATCAAAATTTACAGCCTTTCTTGTTGTTGCATATAAAAACAAAGAAGAAAGGAAAGACAAAGACAACAAGCTAAACATACACAGAATCTTCTTGTGAGTATAGTAGTGTTCGTACGCGAATCATACTTATTTTGTACTTCGTGTAAATGTTAAGTAGAGACGAGTCGAAGTCAATAACATCATGCGTATTGTTAAGTATGAATACAACGAGTACTTCCAACTTTGAGTATGAGTAGTATGAGTATCATATTAAAATAAGTATGAATGCGTATACATATATAATTAGCCATTCCAACCCTTCAGTCAGGATTACGGCCTAGCTTCTCACACCACTTATGTTGTGTGCGTTAATTTTATACATAAGTGGCGGGACCTACAGTTTAAAGTCGACTCCGAACGACAGATTTTTGAGAAGCTTTTCATGGCAATTTTTTACTCTCAGAGTCTTTGCCAGAAATCTGCTGAGAGGAAGTCGCCGAAGAAATATTTTTCGTTTTGATGTCTGACCAGGGATTCGAATCCGGGCCTTTTGTCTAATAAGCCAACACACTACCCACTAGACCACGGCGACTTCATGAATGAAAGCGTATAAGTAACAGAAATTATATCACAACATGTTGTCGGTGTAATTTTATACATGAGTGGCGGAACTTATAGTCTGAAGTCTACTCTGAGAACGACAGATTTTTGAGAAGCTTTTCGTGGTAATTTTATGAACTCTCGGAGTTTTTTGTCAGACACACTACCTGCTAGACTTCGGCGACTTCTCCTGTTACTTGATAAGTGTTCTGATGAAATTAAGGATGTCAGTCTCCATATCGCTCCTTATTATTTTGAGATAAGCGGAGTTGTGATTTGGGTAATACGTAACAGATATTATGCTTTTAGATGAGTTTTCGAACACCTCACCCTCAATGAGAAAGTCTTTTCGTTATCGGACGCCAGAATGAATTGGGGTAAAAGTTACACTAAAGTTTCCTTCCGAAAACATATTATCGCTAATGTGGATTATTTTAGAGGCATTAAAATTAAGAATATTTATATGAGTTCTGTTTAAAGAAGAAATAAAATTAAAAATTTCAAATTGATTTCTGTCTTTTTTTCTGTTCAAATCCCATAGTGCATTAATAATAAGTTTACATATAATGACTCCAAATTGATTTAATTTCAGCGAAAGTAAAAAAAATCAAGTCAAAAAAGGAAATTAAATTTGTTTCTTTGTTACGTTGAATGCTTTTTAATGGCATAAATGATGTGTTGGCTTTAATAAATTATGATGCCAAAATATGACCTTAACTTAAAAGCTAAAGTTGCACGTGTGTCACTGCTTTGGTTTATAAATTTAAAATTGTTTATTCAACAAACTGAATTATTTATACAAATTGTTGTTGTTGTTATTTTTATTATACTCACAATGCACCTGTAGCTTCATACGTTTGCTCACGGATGGCGGTACACCATTCGAAGCAATACACATGTAGGCACCCATTTCAGATCGCGTGACCTTTGACAATGTTAACATTTCACCTTCCACAGCTAAAGCTGCAAAAACAAAAAAAGGAAAAAAAGAAGAAAAAAAGAAAGTGGAGGGAAAAATAAATGTGAGTTGAAGCAGAATAAAAAGGTTTTAAAAAATTGAAACCGCTTTTTTTTAGGTTTTTTTCTTTTTTTTCAACCTGTATTATTAACTTTTAACTTTAACGTAAAAGTTACATGCATGCACTTTTGCTGCTGTATTAACTTTAGTTTGTTTTATTTTTTAGTCAATGTTTTTTAAAGCAAGCAAAACTTTTTTTCCAATTGTAGGATACAAACCTTTTGTTTTTTGATGCGCTCCATTACGTGCTATTATTTCCCGACCATCCTCACGCCGCCACGTTATTCTTGGCTTTGGATGTCCACGGGCACGACACACTAATTTTGCTGAACCACCTTCGGGTACCATCATATCACCTGATGTTTCCTCATTGATAATGTCCGGTGGTATAACAACTTCTAAAACTGCTGTCTAAATAGAAAAGGAAAAGATGGAAATTATTAAACAAAATAGAAGAATGAATGAACGAATGAAATGAAGAATAAAATGGCTGGTAGTTACTTGGAATTCTATTAAATGTGAAATGTTTTCATTTATAAATTTTATTTCAAAATGCATATACGAAAATGGTTTCAAACTCTACCACACTCCTTAACAGAAATTAAGCGACCAACTACAACGTGAATAATTCTGTAATCCTATAGGTTTTAGTTGATGCCAGCTTTCAGGTCAAGGAATCATCATTAGTAATATCGATCACCCATTAATTTAAAATCAAGAAATAGAAAATTTGTCTACATTCCTAATCTATTTAGAGCACCTTAACTTTGTTGTAAAGAGTAGACAGTACCCATTTGGTTCAGTTAGGTTAGGTTAGGTTGGTGTGATAGCTTTATACCAAAAGATCACTTGAGCACGCATAGCGGCCCGTTGTGGCGCTACAGGTGAACGCAGTCCCTGTACTGACCAAGTTCTACGAGCCAATGAGGGAAAAGTTGGTCAGCGCAAGGGCTGCATATTTAAAACACTGCTACCCTACACTGGAAAACCAGCCAGAAAGTTTGATAAACGAGGCTATGTCCTTGACGTCAATGGACGATAGCTCCGTCCAGCTGACAAGGGTTGGAGAGCCAAATAACCTATATATATATCCCCCAAGGGCATTGACATAGAAATTGGATAACAGTCTCCCCTTCCTCAGCGGATCTGCATCCATGGCAGAAATCGTTAAATGGGAGCCGTATTCTTTCCGCGTGTCTACCAATAACAAAGTGACCTGTAAGCATGGCCACTGTGATCGCGATGATGTTACGACCAAGTTCAAGTAACTGGTTGGTGCGGCTTTTATCTACTGAGGGCCAAGTGAGCCTAGCGGTGGAGCAGGTCTCCTTATTGATCCAGGATAGGTTGGCGTTCCGGGAGAATTTCCGCTTAATGGTCAGTTTGAACGAGGTAAGTGGAATTCCCAAGTTGATAGAAAAGGATTCCGGATAATGTGAGCCAGCCCTGGCTTGATTGTATGCTTTGCAGTTTCCCGGAATGTCGCAGTGTCTGGGGATCCAGACAAGTGTGTGACGTTGAATCGCCTAGAAAGAAGGTTGAGGCAGCGGGGGCATTCCCTCATAATCTAAGAATTATCCGCAACATTCGACAGAGAATTTATCGCAGCCTAGCTGTCAGTACCCATTACAGTGAGTGATTTAATTCTATTGAACATTTTTAGATGTTGGCATTATTATCTTTATTGCTACAACTGCTGCTACTAATATGATAAGTGCTCCTGGCTGATATTAGGTTGAATCGAGGATATATCCTAATGAAATATTTGGCTGCTATTCAAAATGAGAGCGCGATGACACACAAGTATAATATATGGAAGGACCTAATATTTTTTAGGAATAGTGTAGCCAAGAGCTAGCAGATCAATAACTTTGAGGTAGGCCACCACAATTTTCGAGGTAGAATTCTATGCAATACTGGAAAAGGCAAAAAGGCTGTCATGAATAGTATTACAATGCCTTTAGACTCAAATAACTTAACTATGAATGTGTGGAATAGGCATGCATGATATTGACTACGAGGTCTTTAAGTCGCTCTTTGACTTCAAAAGGAGTCTCTGGTAAGGGAGAATAAGAAAATAGCCACTATCGATCGTGATGAGATAAGGGAGATATTGATTATAAAAATTTTCAGCTTCAAATCTAGTTGATCGAATTTTGGTTTGAAATTGGCCGGAAAAGCCTGAGATATTTTTCGAGGGTACTGTCGGGTCTCTATGGTTTCAAAAAATGAGAGTGTATACTGGATAATAATAACTTATTATTGTGTTATTGTGTACTTGATAGGGCACTTAATCAACAAGTGAATAGCATTGGGGCATCGTTTTGCTGCAGAGCGGCAATCTACAAACAAAACGTGAATTCAATACTGGGGTATGATGCTTTAGCATTACAAGTTACACTTGCTGCAAGTATTGACGTCAAGGAAACATTACCCAAATCTTAATCTCATTAATTTCATTAGCAACGTAGTTTTGTTAGAGAAATAATGTTTTTATTCAAATATCGATCACTTGTAAATATCACGGCATTTCAATTTTGAATAATTTCATGTTTTTTCAAGTTTAATTCCGTGTTTACTTGCAAGCCTGTGAAAAGTTCAGAGGAGTTAATCAACAGCATATTGCACGAGTTTTTGCATCAATGCAATACAGGTGCAGTTATTATAAAAAAAATTTCAGTAATTTGGCTAAAAATTGCTTCCATATCCTTCCTATTTTTCTAAAATCATTCGCCCTAATCTCTGAATTCTTGTTCAAAATATCTCAAGAAACCTCGCAGCGGAAAAAATTTGATTTTAAATATGAATTCATCTTATAAACAAATCGTATTCGTTAACCTTATCTAAAAAGATCGTTTAGAATGCACAAGAAATTGGAAAAATTTTCCCAACAAAATTAACTACAATCCACAATTTGAAAGATGGTTACTCAGCATTTCTAAATTTTTATTGCCTACTGCGGTGTATAGGCTAGACAATCTACAATTGGTTTTATTCGTATATGTTTTAATAATTTTAAGCCATATCTTTTGAGACTTGTAACTACCTGGCGAGAGTATTGTTCTTTTAAAGTGCTTTACGTTCCATCAGCATTAATTTTTTAATTTTTTTTTTGCATACAATTTTCAACATGCCAGACATTGTCTTGTCTCATCGGTCCATTAAATTGTTTTCAGTCAACGCATTTAAGTGCTTAAATATTTAAAGACAATGAAAACGAGAATCCAATTCAAATTTTGTACAAAAGAAAAAAAAACGAAATATTACTGGGGCCTTAAAAAAATAAAAGAGCTCATAAGGTAACTTTCACAGGGACACTTTATTTTAAAGCGACAATAACGTTGAAACTAAGGAGAGAGTAAATGAAAATGTGCAAAAAGAAAAACGTTTCACTTGAAATGAAAATAAAGTGGAAACTCTTGAAAGGAAGTAAAAAATAAATATGAACGGAATATGGAGAAAAAATAGAAATATAACCGTTAAAAAATAAATATAGAAACACTATATGAAAGAGTGAAAGAAAGAGAAGAGAGCGAGAGAGAGAGAGAGAGAGTCGCACAGGCTTAAGTAAATGTATGAAATGCTATTAAACTCATATGCAAACAATTTGAAACAGACACACACACACACACACACATACAAATTTATAACCACGCACACAGGATAAGTACATGTGACTATATGGTATGGTATGTGCACCAGCAATATAAACACATGAATATAAATGTTGTCTCTCACTCATACACACATTCACAGGGACATTCTTAAATAAATATGAACACTCGAACGTGAACCTTTGAATGACTAAAACGAAGTTATGATTTTAATTCATATTCGCATTCATTTGAAATGTTGTTGACAACAACAACAACAGCAACAACAACGTAGGCAATGACAACAACAACGACAACAGCAACAGCAACAAAAATGTCGACGACAATAATAAAATAACATTAAAACAATAAAAATATTAAAGCTTAAATCATAAAAATAAATACAAAAAAAAAAAAGAAAATATTTTTTAAATAAATAATATCGTATAAATAAATAAATACACATCAACAACAGCAACAAAAACAATATAAAGTTTCTATATGAATAATGTAAACAAGGGAGAGTAAGTGAGTACCCTAATGCACATACATATTCACATACGTATACATACACGTACATTTATTTTTATTCATTCATTCATATGATGAAGAAACTTTCGTACACACTCTTTAGCGCAGTAAATGGAACGGCGAGAGTGTACAGGGAACTTAAAAGAATGATTTCTTTTATGGTTTCTTTAAAATAATTTTATTTATTGTCATACTTCGATCTTCTAATCTGCAAAATCCCATACTGCTATTTCAAAAAACTTAGTCGACGTCGTATATTGTTACGAAAGTGGAAATGGTGTTGTTAAAATAATAAACAAAAGCTTCAAAAACAACACAATGATCATGCATAAAATGATAAACAAAAGCTCCAAAAACAAAACAGCGCACTGTTCACATGATCAACGAATGAGTCGAAAAATATACCAACAAGAATAAAGGATAAAAAGACGTAAATAACCAACAACAACATGAAGGGAACAAAGAAGTAAACAAGAAACAACAATGTGTAGTATAAAATAGCGAACAGAGAAATAACCCAACAGCAACTAATCTACCTGCTTGAATGTTAACAAGAAACAACAAAAATGAACATAAGTTGTTTACATTCTTAGATTGTTCCCGAAGGACGTCATCGTCCTTCAAGAGCATTCATCACACTGATGATCCAGTAATATAAAAAGCAGGTTAAAGCGAACAGGGCTGAGTTTGAATTTAATCGTGTAAGACGACGTAACGTTGGTTGGGAATTATGTATGTATGTATCTTTGATGTTAAAGATATGTCTCCCTCTGAACGGTCAATCAAGGTCGTTGAAATCATAGAAACACAATGGGAAACACCAGGATATAAGGAAGATAGCTTTTGACAGAAAACTATGTAATCGATAGCAAACAGTTATCAACCAGTTACAAAGTGAAGAAGCTTAATGTGTAGATATCACATGATTTAAGAGTTAAAAATCAATGGACCGAACTTATATTTGCTATTGTAAAAGTTCTCAAATAGAAAGTTTTCTGAAGTACAACAATAAATAACGAAAAAAAGTGGGTCATGTCCGAAAAGAATATCTGCTAAAGGATTACAGACTAAATATGAAATGTGTTGGCTAAGTAGACGTGAGGCCAGGTCAGGCATCTTCAATAACAACGGCAACTTCCTCTCATCAGATTTCTGGCAAAGTCTCTGAGAGTGATTAAAATCGCTATGAAAAGTTTCTCAACAATCTGTCATTCGGAGTCGACTTTAAACTGTAGATCCTGCCACTTATGTATAAAATTAACGCACACAACATGAGTGGTGTGAGAAGCTCGGCCACAATCTTGACTGGAAGGTTGTAATGGCCAATTATCTATGAATGTTTGTATTATGGACTAAGAAAGATGAAGCTTCACAGATGGTAATAAAGCCAGGATTGACAACAAGTATATGAATCTTGTGTGTCTGGAACTAGAAGAGAAATCATTGTTTACTCTAACCTGTTTGTAAAACGTTAGAATCTGATTAACAAATCAGATGATATCATCCTAGGACCTGATCCCCGCATAGTTGAAACAAACTTAATAAAACCGAAGCAAAGCAAAGACATTTGATGAAAATAATTTGAAAGATTAAAAAGGAATAAGAAAGTGAGAAAAATATAATCCATTTACTGATGCGTTTAAGCTTCATGCATTCATGGCTCATTACTGTACTGTACAGACAACGTATGAAGTCGTTTATATCGTGTTTCACCAATTTTTTTATTGCCTACAAAGATTTGTTTCGAAAACTGTTGGAATTTGGGTTTCTCTATATTTTACAATTTATTTCACTTGTGGTATTCGGTCAATCAAATTTTCATTGACAAGTTTATTTCTAAATTCTTTAAATCTCCCGGTAGTTTGCTTGAAGGTTCTATCATTTGAAAAATGTATTGAATTTTTCGATGATTAGTCTGCTGCCAGATGGGTTTTTATTGTTAACATAAGAATAATGGCAATGGACCACTCTTAGAATATTTAAAAATGTTTTATTCTACGTTTTAGATAATTGATTGCGTAGTTTCTTTGCTTTTTGCACATTACCAACCCGGTATAAGTTTTTACTAGTCATGAGTATTAAAGTAAAGGGCCTATATAGAAGTACTATGAGAATTGCAGCCAAAGAATTATTTACAATATATCTTTTCACAATTTACTATTTACAATTTACTCCTGTAAAAGGAGTGATTTCATACCTTTCACTATCTGTTAATTCATATCTTCTTTTAACTCAAATTGTTCCCAACTCAATGCAATACGAAAAAAAAAAACAGAAAAAAAAAACAGATTAAAGTCAATAAAGAAGTGAAAGTACGTGAATGTGATTCCCATTTTGCGTTGGTCTCCTGCACTCCAACTGACTGTGTCACAAATGGAAATGGAAATGAATGCCTTGTTCTGGTTGTGACTTTTTTTCCTTTGGAATGTTCGCTCGGAGAGTGTTGTTTTTTCTGCTTTTTTTTGATTTTTTCCTTTCTGCTTTATAACAGTAAAGGAGTGCAGGCATTGGGTATGAGTGTTAAACTAACAATCCGACAACATTAAAAACCAACACAACAAACAAATAAACGATCATGACAGAACAACAAGCCCAACCATCGGAAGTGGATATAAATGGAATATGAAGCCAATAATGTTGGCGGCGACACATGAGAAACCACTTGAATTTTTCAGGCATGTTTTCAGGCTCGACTTTGTTTGGTTTTTTGTTTTTTGTTAAACTTTTTTTTCGTGATTTTTTGCAATTTCCATTATTTTGTTGCTTTTCCTTTTTTTTTGTGTGTATTTTTTGTGTTTTTAATCCTTTTGGGGAACATTTATAGATGGTTTTATGGCTTGGTTTTATACTGTGAATATATTTAATTTGTCAATTTATTGGTAACAAACAGTTCGTTTGAAGGGATTAAAATGCAAATAAAACTTTATAGAGTCGCAATAATATTTATAAAGAACGAAGCTAATAAGGAAATATTAACGCATGACTATTTCAGTGGTAGTAGTTGCACTGGTTTAAAGTTTAGCATGGATTACACTGTAAAGTAAAATAAAATATAATACTTTCCGTATGTGTTTTTACGTTTATTATTGAAATTTTAGTTACAATACAATACCGTGTTATTGAAAACGGTTGTACGTGCTCTATTAGACCATGAGACTTACCTTTTAAAGTTTCTAAAATACAAGGAATTTTTATTATTTTGCAGACACCGTCACTTTGTAAACGTTTATGGCCGTATAATAATAATCAAGGGCCATATTACATACATTTTCACGTTTTTAATAACGAAGTGCATATAGAGAGCCTGCATATATATATATTAGAGTGGTGTTTATTCACTTTTGGCGCCCAGTGTATATACATATATACCAGTACAGGCAAAAGCTGCCGTAGTCCAGTAGGTAGTGTATTAGCTTATAACGTGAGGCCTCGGTTTATACCACAGGTCAGACATTAAAACGAAAATATGAAAATATTTCTTCGGCGACTTCCTCTAAGCAGATTTCATGCAAAAACTCTGGGAGTGTAAATTAAATTGTCTTAGAATGATTCCCAAAAAAAAATCCGTCGTTCGGAATCGACTTTAAACTGTAGGTCCCGCCACTCATCGATAAAATTAATATCCACAACATGGGTGGTGTGAAGAACTAGGTTATAACCCTGACTAAAGGGTTGTAATGACCAATTCTCTACAAAAACGTCTTGATTTTAATTATAACAGTTTTCTGTATAAATTTTCTGATAATGACCTGTAATCGTAAGTCCTGGAAAACTAATTCAACTAACTTCCAGCAAAGCTCCTACGAATGCTATACTTTCCGTTCTAAGTTGGGGAAGGGTTGAATAGAAGTGCAAATCAATGAAGCCTGGTTTAAAAAATCAATTCCAAATTCAGGTAGGAATTTATGACCTTAGAAAATATGCGAGAAAATATTTCAGTAGGAAAATGACTGATACCACATACGTTCGGACGGTCAAGTGCAACTTAAACTAGGCTTGTAATGACTAATTAAGTAAACGGATTTATAATGTTTTCAGTCGATCAAAAGCAACTAGCAAATAATATGGCAATGATTTTTCGAATCATTAGAAAACTTTTTTAGAGTTCCATAGGGATGGGAACCGGAAAGGTAGTGTAAATAAGGACAATTTGGTAAAAAGAGAGCCATGAGCTATCCTGTAGACCTACAAAGAAAATCAGCAACGAAATACTTTAAAATCTAGGACAGAGTAAGCCTAACTGAATAATATCTTATGTGTGGCCTTCGCAAACTACAATAAGGCACTTTGCGGGCCATTGTGGGCTGAGCTGTATGTAGGTCTGCCTAAGTGCAATGCCCTAGTGTAGTAGGTAGCGTGTTCTCGACGTAGTGTAGTAGGTAGGGTGTTGGCTTAGACGTACTGTCACGGTTCAAGCACCAGTTCAGATACCCAAAATAAAACAAAATATGAAAAAACATTTTTTGGACAAACTCTTCCTGAGGCATAATAAACTTTGCGAGTAAAATAAATTTGACATGAAAAATTTTTCAAAAATCTGTAATTCGAAGACGACTATAGACTGCAGATCCCGCCACTGATGTATAAAATTAAAGTACACACCAGAAGTGATGTTAAGGAGGAGATCGTAATCATGACTGAAGGATTGTAATAACTAGTTATGTGTGTATGAAAGGGCAATCCGAGACAATTGAGTGATGTGAACCCATGTCCTTAGAATGGTTTTCATATTTTGGTGACATAATCGTCCATTCTCTGAAGCTGTGGAACACAAAACGTCTGATATTATTTAAACTCATTAGGATTATTAATGTAATCCAATTGCCACAGACAACAGATCTTCTATGGTCCCAAAGCTTTCTGATAAGAGTTCAAGCCAAGTTGAAGACAGCATTAGTCAATATTGTTTTTTTAAATTAAACTCTGTTTGTTCAACTTTGGAGATAATAATTGGTTAAAGGACTAATGTGTGCACTATATTTTTATGTGAGATAAAATCTATTCGACCCAAAAAGGTAACATTCATCATCTAACATCAAAAATTGTTTGTAATGCAGGTTTATTTAGAATTCATTTAATCTTCCTCAGTTTATTACTTTAACCCGGTTTCTTATTTACCCTCCTTATATAAAGAGCTGATCTCAATACTGCAGACAAATACGAAGAATAATAAACTCAAAAAAAGAAGAAGAAAAAACATCACAAATAAAATCAGCAAGAAAGCATAACACCATCCTATGACAGTTTAAAGTTGATGATGACAGTTTCAATTTAAATTTCATTTAATTTCAATTTTCCCCTACTTTTTTCCGTTGCACAGTGAACACACATAAAGTATAACCATTATACCATACATGAATATGAGTTTTATTTGTGTTTGTATTTGTATTTGTCTTTTCATTTTTTTTTTTTACAATTTCTCTTCATTTTTTTACGCGACAGTAATAAAATCATGATGCTTTTACAAAGTGAATTAAGTGAAAAGCAAATAAGGCATTATGTTTGCATAAAGAGAAGAAGAGAAGTGAATCATCGCATTTCATCAAACAAAATACCGGCAAATATACGTCATGCATACATACAATATGTTCGTTCATATAACAGATCGACATACTATATGCTATTTGCCTGGTATATCATCGGAAAATTGTTGACAACGTTAGTGGATGTAGAGATGACGACCAAATGGAAATGGATACACAATATTGTGATGATGACGATGATAATGATGATGATGATGACGATGGATACAATGAATTACATACTTGAAGAGCAACGATGAGCAAAAAAAAAAAAAAAAATCAAAGCAACTCAACTCCAAAAAGACAGTGTTGGACAAAAAATGTTTATAAGGGGGCGTTTTTATTGAATTTAATCAGATTTTGAAAGAAAAAATAATCCATCAAGCCTAATTTTGGACAATAAAGCAAACCGATAGCAATTCAAATGGAAACTTATTACATGCATACATACATAATTGGTTATTACAACCCTTCAATCAGGATTATTAACCTAGTTTCTCATACTACTTATGCTGTGTGTGTTAATTTTATACATAAGTGGCGGGACCTACAATTTAAAGTTGACTCTGAACGACAGATTTTTTGAGAAACTTTTCATGGCAGGTTTAATTACTCTCCAAGAATACAGAGCGGCTAAGTTTAAGAGGCGCTCATATCTAGTGAAGTTGCTAAGGAGTTGATAGATTCAATCAAAATAATATTGGCAAACTTTCAGTGCAGAGTGTTTCATAATAAAGAGCTCTAATACAGCATTACCAGCACAGCAGGAATGCTTCTTGTCCCTTATCCTTTTTCTTATGGTTATGGATGACATATTAGATAAATCAATAGAAGGCAAGTTAAGACCACGTTTCAGTAAATAATGTATGCTTATTGCTGCACGAAAGTCACTGACTGTACCGTGACTTCAAAATTAATTATAACTAAACCAAGTTTTTAGAAATTAACATTAAAAATGAAGATGGTTTCTTGGGGCATGACAAACATATCCAGCCAACTGAGAACTTTATGTACTTGGGCATCATAATATTTCCAGAAGAAAGAGTACAGGAAAGGTTAAGGTAATAAATATGACATACATTATTGATCATTCCAACACACTCCTGTTGTGTGAGTTAATTTTATGCATGAGTAGTGGGACCTACAGTTTAAAGCCGACTTAGAACGGCGGATTATTGAAAAACTTTTCATGACAATTTTATTTACTTTCAGAGTTTTTACCAGAAATCTGCTGAGAGGAAATCGACGAAAAAAAACTTTTTGTATTTTTGTTTAATGTCGGGCCTGGGACTCGAATCATGGCTTTACGTCTAATAAGCCAGCACACTACCTATTAGACGGCGACTTATTAAATTGACCAAATTTGATCATGATTGCAGTCGATGTGAATTATGGGCTGAAAACCGCTGCTTGGTTTTCTTCACCACTGATTTCACAATTATGTTTGTGGTCGATTGTTTTTATACGCGACATCCATTGTTTAGCTCTCTCATATCCTAGTGATCTTTGAAAATTCAAACCACTAAGGCATGTAAGATGTTTATTGCTTTAAATGTCGTGCTCATAATTTATTCTTTAACGTAAATTCTAATTGTACCTCACTTTTGTTGTTGACTGTACATGTGCATGTATTTGTAATGAACTCATATGCTTGTATTAGTATTTCACTGGATATTCTTTTTAATTTTTCTGTGTCATTTATATTTTATTTTTTATTTTTCCAAATATTTGTTGCACTTGTTAATCAGTTTAAGTAAAATATTTAAAAGCATCAAAACAAAAAAAAAACAAAAAAGTTAAGAACAACATGTTAAATAAAATCTGACTGTTTTATTACTTCTTCTTCTTTCTCTTTTTTATCCAATTTATTTTTTTTTTAATTTTTGATTTTCATATGATTTTTATGCTGTTGCTTTATTTGTGGGGTAAATTCAACCAAAAAAAAAAAAAAATGAAAAGAAACAGACTGTGATTTACGTAAAAAGATAATGTCACAGAACAAACCAAGTCATGACTCAGAGTTGGTATGTCAAAAATGTCTTCCACTTTAAAGTGGTTGGTTGACTCTTTCATTTAATTTTTTTGCAGTTCCTTTTTGTTTTTGATATTTTTTGATATCATTTTCAGGCAAATTAAAACTTTAAATTGGAATACGAGCATAAAGCAATGATAGATAGAACAGCTGTAATGCTGTTTTCAATGTGAAAGGATATTTGAAGTGCTTTTAAAGCCAAGAGTGACTTGATTTTAATTAAATGGCAGGAGACAAAAGCTTTATTCATTTAAAATAAAACAGATTCAGAATCTTTATATTTCATTTAAATATCGCAATGAAATTAAAATTCTTTTTAACATCCTGTGATTTACTTCGTAAATATATGTTCCTTCTTTGACTATGACTTTTATTTAAAATGTTTCTATACAGGTAAAGAATAAAAAATCCAAATAATATTTGCTTATAAATCTTATAAAACAGACTTAATCCTTAAACCAATTATTTAACTATTTGACCAAAAAATTATAATCCTTGCCGTATTATTCTGGAACCATTAGCACATAACACACACACACACACAGAGCACCTAACAATACAGCAACGATGGCATCATATTCATCATCAAAAGGTTTTCTAATCCGAAAAGTCAACAATGTAATCCTTTCTAATGCCTTGTTCTACAAATACAATATTTATGTACCATCCTACACACTATGTAAGACTTCCGGTGTCCCTGGTTGTCTCAATAAAGTAAGAGAGATAGAGAGAGAGAGAGAGAGAGGAGTAGTGCAAGTGTAAACCAGACATAATCTTATTATTTGTCTAACATAGAGTTAGAAAAAATACCAAACAACAATCACAAAAATGGAAACTAAAAACAGAAATATAAACAAAATATTTTTTGCTGTTACTTATGATATGGAGAACGGGGTGCCATGTATTCATAACATATATGCATGATATCCTATTAACATAATAAAAATGCTATAAAAAGAATATTTTTTTGTATGAATTTGAAATAGCATTTGAAAAAATCAATTTTTTATTTAAGGAAACAAGAATGTAAACAATTGTAAAGGAAGATAATTTTGTCGAAGAAAATACTAGAGTTTAGTAGCCTCTATTTAATTATATTGAATCGAGAGAAGGACATTAAATTGTTTGTCTGCGTAATATAAATAAGTTTACGAGGTTAGCTCGATGATTAACATCATATTTAGGCCTAAGAACGATATGCTACAATAGGCGGCACACACCTCATGTCATATTGGATATTTTATGTACGCAATTTGAGAGCTAGTCCTCTCGTATAGAGATGGTGTGAACAGATCACCCAAATCGAACGAATTGACATCGTAAGTGTGTAGGTGCCGTAGTCTAGTAGGTAGTGTGTTGTCTTATTAGATGTGAGGTTACGGTTCAAACCCCACCTCAAACATCTTCAGCAAAACGAAAAAAAAAAATATTTCTTCTGCAACTGTTTCTTAGTAGATTTCTTGCAAAAACCCTGAAAAAAAATTGCCGTCAAAAGTTTCTTAAAAATCTGTCGTTCGGAATCGACTTTAAACTATAGCTCCTGGCATTCGTGTTTAAAATTATCACACACAACGTAAGTGGTGTGAGAATTTAAGTCGTAATCCTGACTTAAAGATTGTAATGATCAATTATATATGTTAGCTCTTATACCACACTCATAAGGTTTGGTTAGCCGGTAGCATGCCGCTTACAGGCAAGTTACTTGGTGTCTTATATGACCCAGTGTGAGGAAAAGCCGCTTAGATCGCTTAGTGTCAAGTTTGTCACCATACATTGATTTGTAAACGTACTGTCTCCCCCAAAAACTCATAACATCTGTTCTGAAGTACAGGCCAATTACATAAAAGGTGTTGTAACGATTCCGTTTCTTTCACATCCACCAATTTTGGGGTCACCGTGGTTTTGTAGGCAGTGTGCTGGCTTATTAAACGAAAAGCCAGGGTTCGAGTCCCAGGTTAGACATCAAAATAAAAAATACAAAAAGTATTTTTTCGGCTATTCCTTCTCAGTAGATATCTGCCAAAAACTCTAAGGATAAATAAAATTGCCATGAAAAGTTTCTCAAAAAATCTGTCGTTCCGAGTCGACTTTAAACTATAGGTCCCGCCACTTATAAAATTAACGCACATAATATAAGTAGTGTGTGCGGGCTTCTGTTTAACGGTGAAGGTATAGCATTGGCCATTTTATAGTCCCCTAGCAGTAACTCGTTTCCTTGCTGTTCGCATCTTCCCTCTTTCCACGTTTCCTAAATCTGCACAATAAACTGCTTGGGTAGGGGCCATCCCCTTTTCTGTACTAATTTTATCCACTAATTGTGGAACCTACAGGTTAATGTCGGCTCTAAACTACAGCTTTGGCAAAACTTTTTTATTTCTATTTTACTACGAGAATTTTTTTCGGAAAACTATTAAGCGGAAGTCGATGAAAGTAATGTTTTTGTTATTATTTCGTTTTATAGGAAATGTCTGAGTTGGGATTTGAACCAAGGACCAACCCACCAGACAACGGATAACTTCCATCTAATTCAACCAGATTGATTTCACTTGTGGCGTCACATCGGGCCGCTATGCGTGCTTAAGTTAGCTTTGGGATATCAGAGTTACCCCTCCGACTTTTGGATGCATTCCAGGTATGATATTATATTAGATGCAAAATGGCGTCAATATCTCCTGGAAATTAGTAAAAAATTTCCATTGCATATCGCACAAATTTTTTTATACTATAAATTTATGTATTGGAAGCGCCTAATGAAAGACCCATTAAAAAGAACAATTTTGCAAAACAAGCATTTCAAGCACTCTTTAGCAGAAAACGCTTTTTCAGTTGAAAACCAACTACCAAACTGCCAGAGTTGAAAGGCTTTGCACTAATGACTTCAGCCAAAAATTTTCCCCACGGAAGTTTTAAAAATTTTCAACACTACTTAATAATCATTCCATGTTCTTTTCAAATACCATTTCAAAATGTTTAATTTTCCAGAAGAGAATAGAATTTTTTTTTTGAAAACTGTTCAGTACTTACTTGCATTTTCATGGGATCCGTATTCACCTGGCACATATATTTGCCGGCATCTTCCATCTTAACGTTACGTATGTTGAGAGTCCAGGTATTGTAATCGTTGTGTGTTACCGATAGGCGATCATTATTCGTAATTACATGTTCGTGTATGGCTAAAATGGCCTTTGCATCAGCTTTAATCCAGGCCACCTATTGAATTTCTTCGACCAAGTTTTTTTGGACACAAAAATGTACACAAAAGAGATTGTGTTTGTGTGTTTGGGTGTAATTTTTTTTTTTTTTTTGGGCAAAAATGAAATTGGCGGACAAGTTAACCAAATATAAGGATGTGTTGAAATCAACGGATGTTTTGTGTGTGTGTGTGTTTTTTTTTTTTAATTTTTTTGTTGCGTTCGGGTTTGTTTATGTGGCAAGACATCGTTAGTTGGTTAGAGAATAGATTGGAGTGGCATTTCCAAAAGTGTTTAAACACAAGTTGCAGATACAGTAGAAGAATTTAATGGGGTTGTGTTGCAGGAGAAAAAATCAAGAAGAAGAGTGATAGATGATGGTTATTGGGTGATGTGGTGTATTGTGGTGTGGTGTGGTGTGGTTGATATTAATGACAGTATGGTATTGGGTATTGGGTGTTGTAGATGTGATGTTGATAATGATGACGATGATGATAATAGCGTTAGTGGTGTTGTTGACATTTAACATTTTGTGTTGTAGTTGTAGTTTGTTAACAGTAAAATGTTGTATGTACGAGTGTGTATATGCGTGAGTATTTTAGCAATTGAGTGTTTTATAGGAAACGTTAAGGGAAAGAGTTTTTAACGATTTACCAGATGTTTTCAAATTGCATTTTGATGTGTTTTTGTTGTGTGTTAAAAAGTTTTGTTTTTTTTTTTGTTTTAGTATTTTGGGCCACACGAAAAATACCGAGCGAATGTATTAGAAAAGAATATTTTTATCACCATTTATAGATTTTTTAAAAAATTTTTTTTTTTGTAAAGTTTTGAAAGAAAAAAAAATTTTTTTTGTTTGAATTTTGAATTTTTCCCAAGTGGTTGTCATTTACCAAGAGCCACATGGACATGCCGGGTGTTGGTTATTTTTAGACACAGAAGCCATCATCATTATCGTTATTTTTATCATTATGATGCAAGCAGCAATGACGCCATCCGTTTTTGGTTTTTTTTTGTATTTTTTAGTAGTCATCAACGTTTATTTAGCAATTTCCGTAGTTTTGTTTTTTTTTTTAATTCAACCAACAGTTTTTGACATTTTTTTAGTATAAGAAAACATTGTTTTTGTAGTTGTTCGTTAAAGTTTGAAAATCGATTTTAAGGAAATAATAAAAAAAAATATATGGAAAAACAACAACAAACAAACCATTTGAACAAACCATTCAACCCATTAATTCAACCAACCATTCAGGCAAAACATAAAACAGAAGTCGGTTATATAGCCAAGGCAATCCAATAACAAAAACGACCGTGTATAGACACAATGATAGAGGAGAGATAGGGAAAGAGTGAAAGCGTATATAATAGTCATTGTTAGTGTTAGTGGTCAAATATCATTGTCAAGTCCCAAGTCCGCGTTATATGAGCGCCAACCATTTTCCATTATCGCCAAGGCAATTTTTTTCATTTTCCAAAAGCAAGTGAACGAAAAAAAATGTTTTCATCCCGAGTATTTGTTGGATTTTGTTGTGTTCCAAAAGGATTCAATTCCATGAGTAATATCAGTGCATTGATTTTTTGTTTTTTTGTTGCGTTCATTCGTTTTTGGTGATATTTTTGCAGTCGTTTGTATTGCATTCATCAAGGTTTTATGTTTTAAACAAAAATAAAACAAAATAAAACAAAAATCACAAATAAAAAAAGGAAAATCGTTAGTTGTTGTTGTTGGTGGCGGTGTTGTTGTTATCCCGAGGATATTGCGACATCAATTAGGGAAATTGTTACCATGTGTTTTTTGTTCAATCATTCGCAATTCATTGTTATTGTGCGTTTGTTCGGCAATTCGATTCCAATTTTTGTTGATTTTTTTTTATTGCCACGGTATGTTAGAAATTGGAAAAGAAAAAAAAATTGTAAAAAGAAGTAAAATAAGTAAAAATGTTTTTAATAAAGATTATCGTTTCATATGTGTATGTATATTGTTCTCATATATAAATATGTATATATACGTATAAACATTCATAAAACTCAAAAAGAAAATGGTAACCATAAACAAATCGTTTTTTTTTTGTTATAATACAACAGTTTAACGGATTTAAAATAAAAAAAAAAATCAATAATGAATTGAAAAATAATTTTTTTTTTTAATTTTAATTTTTTTTTTCTTTTAAAGGTAAAGGTGCATTATTTGGTGCTGTTTTTGAACAAGACATACTACATAGTATGTATAATTAATGATAATATTTTATAATATTTATTTAATGAAATAAACAATGGAAGTTGCATGCAAAGAAGTGATTAATGAGGTCAAGGTTAACTAAATATTTAATTTGTTTTTGTTTATATACACGTGGGGTACCATGGAGATGCCTTACAGGTTGATAATTGAATGCATGCAATTGTTTATGAAGCGTCATACTTATACAACATCTCCATTCCAGTCCATTCGTGTATGCCAGTAATCTATGTTGGCCATATACAGTAGCGAGCGCAAAAAATGCAACGTTGGGTAAAATTATCTTTAAGTGCGATAATTTTAAAAAAATGGTGACCAGTTCAAAATATTTCTTTGGGTTATTAATCCCTACAGTTATAGATACCTATTATCAATAACATTATGTAAATATTTTTAATTAATGATATATTATTTTGTTATTTATTAAAAAGAGTGCGAACAACAGCATAAATTTTAATGTGTTTATTTAAATTAAATAGTAATTCTTACAAAAAAAATCTTAAAATTAATATTTAGTGGCGTAGCCCTTATTTTTTATGGCTTCTTGCAACCTAGAAGGCATAGAGTCGACTAAAGCTATTAATGTGTTAATGGATATTTTCTCCCATTCACTTTTCAAAATTTCTTCTAATTGCCTCTTATTTGACGGATGTTTCCTCTTAACTTCCCGATCTCATAGCTCCCATAGATTTTCTATGGGGTTTAGATCGGGAGACTGTGATGGCCAATCCAAAACATTGACATCATTGTCGCTTAAAAAGTTTCGAGCTAAGCGACTTGAGTGCTTTGGATCGTTATCCTGTTGGAATATGCTACCAGGAGGCATTTTTTCCCACAGATGAGGAAGCATGTGTTCTCCAAGGATTTCACAGTACTTCTTGGCGTCCATTTTTCCTTCGATTTGAGTTAAGGGACCTACCCCATCACGGGAAAACGCACCTGTAAATACGTGACGTAGAATCAATAATTTTTTTTAAACATATCGTTCCTTACCCCACATCATTATTGATCCACCGCCATGTTTTACGGTTGGAAGTTGATATCTTGGAGAATATCTCTGTCCAGGCGGTCTTCGAACAAAATTTATCCCACCGGAGCCAAACAAATTAAATTTGCTTTCATCGCTCCACAAGACTTTAGCCCATTGTTCATTTGACCAATCCTTGTAACGTTTTGCAAGTTCCAGGCGCTCTCTTTATTGATTGTACTGATGAGAGGTTTCTTTGTGGGTCGTCTCGCATGCAAATTAGCCTCTTTCAACCTACGGCGAACAGTGTGAATGCCTATAGAGACTCCCATTTGCTCATTTGCGAAATTAGCAACGTCCACTGCGGTCTTTCGGGGATCTTTTTTAACCAGTGGAATCATCTGGCGGTCTTGGCGAGAGGTAATTTTTCGAGGATTACCACTACCTGGTTTCCTTTCCACACTATTTCTCAAGGAAAATCGAGATTTAATCCGACATACGGTTGATTGATTTACACCAAAGAGGTGTCCAACTTGATGCATGGATTTTCCTTCTTCTAAGGCTTTAATGATTGCAGTTTTGCTGTCAGCTGAGAGCTGCTTCTATTACAAAACACATGTTGTATAACTTATTTAAGAAATTTTCAATTATAATTAAATAAATAACTTACTTTAACTATTTTTTTATTATGTTGCATTTTTTTTGCTCGCTAAAAATTTGCACTTTTTTCACTAATTCAAAAATATTTAACTTTTTAAAGCAGAATTTGGAATAAACTGTGGTTACTTTGAAAACTTATAATTGAAAGAATTAACAGCAAAAGAAAATAGATAAATTAGTTACCGTTATTTTGAAACAGATCTTATTAAAGATCATATGGCAGAGTGTTGCATTTTTTGTGCTCGCTACTGTATGTCGGTCATATAGTTTCTTAATTTAATTTTGTTTCAATTGAGAAACTTGTTGATACGAGGTTGGCTTATTTGGAGCCTTTCTTTTGAAGCTCTTCTGCAGTTAAAGATTCATTTTTGATCTTTCTGAAATTGAAAAATATGTAACAAAGTTGTTTAAGGCATTTACAACCGAATTAATTCCCATTGACTGTACAGATATCCCCCGTATAACGTGGTGGTTACGTTCCAGGAAAATTCCGCATTATGTAATTCGCTTTATAGAAGACTTAGCTTTCATATAAATTTAAGGGTTATGATCCAATAAACTTTTTTCAAAATAAAAGCGGTACTAAATTAAAGATACGTACGTTTACAACTCAAGACCAATATTTATTAATACTTTATTTAAAAAAAATTAAAAAACATGAAAAAAAAAAACAATCGGAAAACATAAATGTTCACTACTCTGTGTCAATTACTTCGAACATCATATTACGTCGAAAGAGTGAGCATCAGAAGAAATTTCATCGGAAAAGTTTTCGTCATTTGATAAAAAAATATTTTGTTGGTCGTTCTTCCAGTGATTATGCGATTGTGAAATCAGTATCAGCCTTTGTTTGCTTTTTTTCTTAATATTTTTCGATTTCGTAATGCGCGTTATACAAGTCGAAATTTCGCGTGGTAATGAAACTGTTTTTTTTTTTAAATCGCGTTATATCGAAAACGCGTTGTAGAAGTACCGCATTATACAAGGGATACCTGTACTTTCAATCAGTATTACTGCAGTCTGGCGATTAAACGCAGTATCACTCTTGGCAACAGGTGCTACCATGGTCTCAACAGGCAACTGCAGAGACCTCTCTTGTACGACAAAACTACAAGAAGCTCATCCTCCATGTGCTTCTTTACGGCGCAGAAGCAAGGACACTACTAAGCACGGATGCAGTAGCCTTGAGAGAGTTCGTGAGAAAAGTCTTACGTACTGCAGTTAGGTAGGTCCAGTGCGAGTTGGAGATAATTTCCGCATCCGTTCTAATAAAGAGCAGTATGAGCTCCTCTATGACATGGACGTTGTGCAGCGTACTAGCATCTAACGGCTGTGCTGGTAGTTCGCATGAAAGAGGATGCTCCGGCGAGACGGGTATTTGATGCAGAGATGTGCGGAAGCCGGCAAAGGACCAAATCGAGGAATCCCTGTCATCGATTGGTGTGACCGACTGGTGAAGGTGCATAAAAAGTACAGGCGCCTCGAATGATGTATTAAGACAGGCTGAAAACCGTAAACCGGGTTAATAATGGCCAATTAAGTAAGTAAGAAAGTCTGTGAAAATATCACATGATTTCGTTTGTAGTCAATAGCGATTAAACGTGTTATACATTATGAAATGAAATACTTTCGTATACCCAAGGTATTATTAACAATTTAAATCTTGAGGCAAATGCGATGTTAAAGGCTTTTAAAATCTGATACTTTTAATTTCCGGTTGGTTAGCATTATAGGATGAAGAATATTCAATTGTTCCCCAGCAACCACACATAAACTAAATGACAAAATATGTTTGGGGCTTATAAGGGAATAGTGTTGTCCTTTAAGTAACGATATGAACACTTACATACTGCGCCAACCTCATATGGTATTGTATTATTATTAAATTACCCCATTCAAGTGTTATCGTTTTGATAATAGTAAATCATCATTGAGTCAGCTCATCTAAGGATGTCAGTTTTCAATTTTCTACCGAAACTGGGCTTGTAGCTCAAAAGCTACATTGAAACTTTTCGAATTAAATACTAATTAATTGGGTATCTTTTGTAATGGGAGTAGAGAAACGAAAAAATATGATATAAAGCGGCTATGACATTAGCGATCTTCGCCTGCAGGCACGACCAAATCAATTAGCTTCTGTAATTGTGCAAAATTCGTGTTTGTAAACCCGGAATATCAATCATGTGGGCGGTTCAACTCGTTTTATAACAATTCCGCCAAACATACATGATGATTTTTGACAAAACACTCTCTCTCTTATCAAATTACGCCTGCAGGTGAAGATCGCTAATGTAATAGCCGCTTAAAACGTAATAACAGGCAGGAGGTGGTTGCATATGATTGTTTAAGGATACATGTTTTCTATGTATTACATGTAAAATCCTCTTGTTGTTGTAATTAAAATAAAAATAAAGGATTTAAAAATAAATCATAAATAAAATCCAGGATTCATAAATTAATCCATGAATATTAAAAAGTGTATAATTAGCATGCGATTCACATACATATGTATATGAATATGATACGTATGTATTCATGTATGTATATGTATATATGTATGAATTTAAATGAATATTTCTGTGTGTAAAAAAAAAAAACTTAATGTGATTATAATAATTTTTTTAATAATTTTATTTTTATGCTCGTACAACAATTTAATGCTAATTGATTGAAAACGTTAAAACTACAATATTAACCAATAATAACTACAGACAGACATACATACATACTAAATAATATTTAAAGTGCATTTTCTTTATTCTATTTTCAATAATTTTAAAATAAATTGCATGTGGTTGTAACGGTTTTAAATTGGTGCGTTTAAAATAATAATTTTTTTTTTATTAAATAATTTTTGTTTTTGTTAAAAAAAATTTTTTTTCAAATAAAATTTAAAATAAAAATAAAAATGTCCCAAGTACTGTATGATTACAAACAAATTGAAAATATAATAAAAAAAGAAAACGAAATATTTTTAATCACTATGCAAATAAATGTATTATGATGCTTCTGGAATGCTTATGTACAGTGGACAACATAATTCTAAGTACTCCAATATATTTTGCCAAAAAAAAAGTAACCACAGGTTTAATACTCTTGCACAAAATCCCGATAGAGTGTTTAGGAGATCATTTGAAAGAACGGTTACGTAATCGCTAAATCTCAAATAAAAATTAACCGAAAAACTTGCTCATGGTGCCACCAGAAAACACTAAACAAAAGGAGTTCATTTAATTCCGAATGGGTTAATGGAGTGCTTGACCTTAAGGGCAATTCTACTTAATACACAAGATCAAATTTTCATATATTAGGCCTTTGGTCAGCCTGCCCCTAGGACCATTGCGTCGGTCTAGTACAAATCATGGCTCGTTCGAGAGTACAAAAAGTCGTTGGGGAGTTTTGAATCAGACGGCGGATGTCCTCGATTTGATAGTTGGTCCTGACCTCCCAGTCTGCCACCTCCATGGCCTCATCTATGGCCTGCTGTGAACAGATTGGCTGCTGGGCTTGGTTAAGGCCAGCTTAAGGTTGGTTGTTGATTTTATCACTGGGCACTGCTGACGGGGATCTGGTACAGATCCCAGCCGGGCTATTGCAGAGGTGCTAGGTGCTAAGTGTAGTCGCGCTCTCACACTCTATTGTTTTGTGTCTGTTTCTTTCTGTGTAATTTCTCTAATTCCCATTCCCTCCTTACATACATTCCCTCCTTTCATTCTATATCCTCTATTTCCTTCCTTCTCTAAGAACATTGTACAAGTACACGTCCTCTAACCTAACCTAACCTAAAATTAGGCCTTTGAATCTTAAAGGTTCCCCTTTGAGGTACCAATGGAGTCATCTGATACTTTTCTTTATTTTTTCTTGTTTTATGGAAAACATTAAAAAAATATTTTATTTTATAATAAAACAGCATTAAATTAATAAAATAAATATAAAAACCTTGATTTCTTATACTTTTGCTGTCCACTGTATGTATGTATTTTTATTATTGATTTCAATTTTTGGACTTCAAAGGTGTTAGCTTGAAATAAAGAATTTTTTTTTAAAATGAAAAGAATTTTCTAAAAATAAAAACAATATTGATTTAGTAAGTACATACGTAGCCCTCACTTACATTAAAATCAAAATAAGAACTCTCATCGTAAATATGCATATTTTATATTAATCAATGCATTGCTTGATTAGAAGTCGCCGTGGTCTAGTGGGTAGTGTGTTGGCTTATTAGACGAAAGGCCCGGGTTCGAATCCCAGGTCAGACATCAAAACGAAAAATATTTCTTCGGCGACTTCCTCTCAGCAGATTTCTGGCAAAGACTCTGAGAGTAAAAATTGCCATGAAAAGCTTTTCAAATATCTGTCGTTCGGAGTCGACTTTAAACTGTAGGTCCCGCCACTCATGTATAAAATTAACGCACACAACATAAGTGGTGTGAGAAGCTAGGTCGTAATCCTGTCTGAAGGGTTGTGAATGGCCAATTATGTATGTATTGCTTGCTTAAGTGCCAACAACTGATTGCTGGTCTCCTTCTAAACATGATAGTCCGTTAAGCGATACTTTTTTTTAACGGCTTACATCCTGATTGTAGATGATCACCTGTATTCTAAATAAATAGAAAAATTTTCTAGACCCTTATCCTTTCATTGGCCACAACCCTTTCATTGGATATTATGACCTTCAGCTGACACTCGACCGAGATATGGTTTAGCTATATTAAAATTAACTTACTTTCCTTTAATTCCAACAAGTCCAAATAGTTTCTTTAAGGAGATTACTCTTACAAGCACCACATTCTTGAAATTGAAGTTCGCCCTGCACTACAGGCCTAAAAGAAAGAAAGGCAGGACAACATATAGAGTCCAGTTTAATCTGATGAAATGTGGATATACGCAACACAAAATATTCCTTAACTTACAAAGAACCAGTCGCATGAAATTTATCCGGTTAACAGTTTAAACTGCTACATTTTGCTGCATCAACAATAATTGCGGAACATTAAATTATCATTTTAAATTGCCACAAATTTATATAGACACCGAAAAAAAATTACGAATTGGAAAACTAAAAACTGCAAATTGAAAATTAAGTTTGAAAACAAGTATTGCAACAGTGTTGCATGGGCAAAACAAAAAACTGAATGAATATTTTGCAATACAATTGCAAAAACATGTTTTATGTCTTCCAATACACGTAATGTGTATACGAATGCGTTTACTTATGCATTACATACATATTGTGCTAGGCTGAGTTCAATGCTGTTGAAATGAAATATTCAAACATCCTTAAAATCCATCCATCCACACATCAATTCATCTATGTATTCAACCAACTAACCGGCCATTGATAACGTTTAAAGGAACAAAACAACAACAACAACAACAACTCTAGTCAAACAAACATGGTAGACAACAAAATGGACAAAAACATCTCTAATGTTGTGGACTTAACAAACTGCATTGTTAAAAAAATGATATTCTTTCTCTTTTCTTTGGTTGGTTGTTAGTTTGTTTGTTTGTGTGTTTATGCTTTTAATCAACAAAACAAAAAAAAAAAAACAATTTTTGGTTTCAAATGCAATTGTAACGAAGAAATTTATTTTCCAAACATGACAACACAACACTCACACTGTATTGCTATAAAAAGAGGCTGAGATCATAAGGTAACAGTGCATGAACATGGAGAATATTTATGTGCTGTACAGTAAAACCTAAAAGTATTCTTTTTTATTACATTTTCTTAAATGAAAAAAAATTTTTTTTCAATATTTTTTGCATGAGACTATATGCTTCAGTTTGCTTATAAATTAAAGTAAATTTTGTTGTAATCAAAGTGTATGTTTTAACCAAGAAATTTGGCGTTCCGTTGCCTACGTCATGCATTAAATTTTATTTAAAAATCAAGAATTTATTACCATCACAAAGAAGTAGATTCAGAGAGAATCCTGGTCGTTTAAAATGAAGAAATAAATGACTACGCATATATATCGACGTCTCAATTCTATAACGTTCTAAGTGTACTTAATGTTCTTGCATTTTTAAAATAATCGATCTCTAACTTAAATACCCTCAAAATTTGGTTAAGATGCCCCGATCCGTTCCGAAGTTATAGGGAAAAATCTACTTAGAAAACACATTTAGTCCTATGTCGCCTGAAAACTTGGAGAGCTCATAACTCAAAACACACTTTTTCGACTTTTTGTATCAGATGGCATACCCAACGACAGATGACACTGTGAGAACTGTAAAAGGATATTAATTATCTGCTTAGTTTGAAAAACTGGTTCAGAGAAACTGAAGCAAAGCAAATTAACAATTAGAAAATGGAGAATAGGTTAACTTGGATCTTTCGAAATTATATTATTTATGTTCCATCGTACGTATTGCTGATCAACTTACCACTTGAAGCACAAAGTTTAAAATTTCCCATATTTTATAGGGCATATGTGTTCCGAATTATTCAGTTAAAGTGTGTGTTCTTCGGTCGTTGTATAGGATGGATACTCGATGACAATTTGAGGATAGGTGCTTTGCTGGACTGTTAAGGACAAGATTACCAACTTTCCTTAAATCGCACGGAAATTCACCAATCTAGTGAAGTTTCTCACAAAGCATTGACTTTCCCGTAAAGTTGCTATTCTCCCAAATGATTTTTCCAGCTGCTGTTAAAGAGGAGTAGGATAATTACCTTTAAACTCATGTGTAACCTCTTTTTTAAAAGCTGTAAATTGTGTGTAATCTTCTGTCACGTTTACGACCTAGCTACTAACACCACCCATGTTGTGTGTCTTAATGGCATATCTGCGTGGCAGGACCTCGAACTTAAAGTTAGTCTCCGAACGACGGATTTTGAAAAACCTTTCATGACATTTTTATTACTCACAGAGTTTTTGCCAGAAATCTACTGATAGGAAGTCACCGAAGAAATATTTGTTCATACTACGATTTCTTGGAGATGTCTCAAACGGCTTTTGAACCCTGGCCTCACATCAAAAAGTCAACAGACAATTTATTCCGAAGTGTGGACGGTTTCCATTAGATACTGTTTGGCCCGTTGGTTCGATACCTAATACCTAAGTAGCTCTTTACAGTTCTAAGAGAGGTTACCAATAACCTTATCTAACCAATTCATAAGGCATAATGACTAGAATTCGTACGAGAAATGTAATGTTGTTACGATTTCACTGTCTAAGCAAAGCACTGTCTAGTTATCCCTTAATTTAGCGGGTTATTTTCTACATACATAACTGGTCATTACAATACTTCAGTCAGGTTTATTGACCTAGTTTCTCACACTACTTATGTTCTGTGTGTTAATTTTATACATAAGTGGCGGGTCCTACAGTTTAAAGTCGACTCCAAACTACAGTTTTTGAGAAACTTTTCATGGCAATTTTATTTACTCTCAGAGTTTTTGCCAGAAATCTGCTGAGAGGAAATCGCCGAAGAAATACTTTTTGTATTTTGTTCTGATGTCTGGCCTGGGATTATTTTCTATGATACATTATATCCACAAAGCATGGGCAATCATAGAATATAACTTAAGAAACCTATTCTTTCTGGTACATTTTTGTACCAATAATAATGACATTTGGTAGGGAACTGTTTTATTTTATTTACAGGATGTAAGCTTTTACATGAGAAGAGTTCTTCAATTTAATTGCAATTCTTATTTATTTGGGTTATGTCTTCTCGAAAAACTATTGGCAGTTGACGTACATTTTTGTGTATCACTGTATCAGGTCAATGTGCATGTTTAGGAACTCTGTATCTCTATGCATGAACGAGTAGCTGCAATTCGGTCTTAAATGTTTATAATGTTTTATTAATTTTCTCTCCTTTCTCTTCCTATTTTTTTGGGTGAAAAGTTTTGTAAATTTTTTTTCATTCTACTGCTAAATGTGTGTGTGTAGCGGTATTTTTTTTGTTTCGTAAATTTGTGTCACTTATAAACAGTCTATTGCGACAATTACGTTTAACCTAAAAGTTTTCCAGGCATTTTTCACAAATACACATACTCGCATATACACTCACTCGTAAGCATATAAATTGAAATTTGCTGATATTTATAAGTCTATACTGTATGTGTAAGAATGTATGTGTAAGTATGTATGTTTGTCATAAATGGGAATGCGTTCGAATATCGTTTTTATGGACGCATCCAGTAGCTGTGTGCATAAGCGTTTGTATGCTTGTATCTGCTGTAGGTTTGATACATAATTTTAGTATTTGTGTGAACAATGATAAACGCAAATTCATTTGTAGGTTCTCGTCTCTTTTTTTGGCGCCAAATGTTTCGACAATGATGACGACAATGTTCATGTTGATGATGCAAATGCCAATGACGATATTGTTCCATGTTTTTGTTAGTAACATAAGCAACAAAAAACAAACGAACGGGAGGATGAGAGACAGTGAGAGATACCGTTTGAAAAACTATTGCCTTATAAAACACTTGCATAAATTTTCACCAACTTTTACACCCCCCTCCAAACCCCTGTATTGCTTACGGCCATGTTTTTGAACTGAATTCATACGCATATAAACGTGACCGGGTTTATGTTTCTTTACCTCTCTATGTGTTGTACTTAATAGTGTGGGCATTGCAGCACGTACACCAAAAAATCTAGAACGAAAGTTTAATGGTCGTTTAATAATTTTTATCCTTTTATATTTTTTAATTAAAAAAATTGTACAGACATATACAACTGCATACAATGCCACATACACACATATGTTGATAAAGATAGTTGCTTGTATTTGAAAAAGAAATTCTGAAATAATTTGCAAATGATTGGGAGCATGAATTAGTAAGAGTCTAGGACCCTTAACAGAATTGTCTTCTTTTTTTTCTTTTGGGTTACACAAAGTATCTGCCCCTCTTGATTTAAGACTTCTTTGCTGCGACACAGTTTCCATAATAAAGTTTTCTTCATCTCCACTAGTTATTAAACTATTGTAGCAGGGCCTAGGATGATAGCTCCTGTAATGTTTACTGTTCATGTTATGTTATCTTCATTGATCAAAAGATTTCTTAGATATATAGATTTGTAACTCATCTTGGATACGCATCCTCCAAAGAAGGAACATATCAAATACCAAATTACCATCAAATTATACATTTCCCTGTCCAAATTAGAAACTTTGTGGACAACACTATGCTGTAACTATACATACATTCATACTTTATTGGTCATTAGAATCCTTCAGTCAGGATTACGACTGTGGATTCTCACGCCACTCATGTTGTGTGCGTTAATTTTATATGTGAGTGGCGGGCCCTGCAGTTTTACGACTACTCCGAACGACAGATTATTGAGAAACTTTCTCTGGCATTTTATTTATTCTCAGAGTTTTTGTCAGAAATCTGCTGAGAGGAAATCGCTGAAATAAAATATTTTTTTTTTTCATATTTTGTTTTGATGTCTGACCTGAGATACGAACACGGACTTTACATCTATTAAGCCAACACACTACCTACTAGACTACGGGGAATTCTACGGCTGTAACTATAGGTCCTATCTATAAGTCTTTCAAAAATTTGATCTTCAAAAGTCACACAGACTATGTGAGTAGAAATTTAAACAAAACCCATAGACTAAGCTAGGCAGAGTATCACTCCTGCCAAGGATTCATGGTGCGTTGTCATCGTATTAAATATTCTATAATTCTATAGAATATAAGTTTAGAAATTCAATACAAAAATGGTGCATAAGAATCTAATCTATCGGTAAACATATATGTACGTAGTTATGTGGATTGTAAGGTTGTAATGACTTTAGTTAGAATTACGACCTAACTTCTCACACCACCCATGATGTGCATGTTCATTATATCCATGAGTTGCGCGACCTGCAGTTTACCTTTCAATGTATTTGAAAAGGTTTATTGAATATTCTCTTATTTTTGACAGTAATCCGCTCTGCTAGAATGCGTTCTTTGGAGCCGTAGTTCCAGTTCAACGTCAAGAACACCATCCCCAAAATAATTATGTAAGGAACGAATATGACTAGGCTCACAGATTCCATGTTTATTGTTCTGTAATATCTAAGTGCAAAGAAATTAGTCGAAATAAGGCTACAGATCTGACTGTCTACAGTTGCTGTTGCAATTGTCTTTGATTATCGGATTTTTCATGGTATCTCTAGTTATTTTATTGATGTAACAGACATTGTGCGCAAATTCCTGAGTAGTAAAAAAATGCCTGATGAATACATAAATTTTAAATATTTTGTTTTTTTTTTAATGAATAGTTTGCTCCAATCTGCATGAAACCAATTCTATACGTCGTAGAAAATGAACCAATACAACGGTCTTGTACTTGCGGTATTCACCCAAGTCCTTGTCGAGCATTATTGTCTTCTTTTTTCCTCTGGCCTTTAATTTATGTGATCTTTCCAGCAAAACGACATAGTTTGTTGGTGATGTTTAGAACCCGCCACAGTCATTTTTGTTTGCAATCGTTTGCAGGTGCTTTGGTTGCCTAGTCATAAAACAGATTAGAGCAATGCTTTTTCCCTAGCAGTGACCGTGACTAAACTTTGGCCTTTTTGATGTTATCCGCTTTAGAGGCCAGTGTAATGTTTATTTAAAAGAATTTAGTCTAGTAAATAGTGTGTAGGCTTGAAACTCCAGGTAAACATGCCGAACGGCTTGAAATATGGAAAAAATATATATTTTCCATGACAGCAGATTATTGGAAAAACTCGAGAGTAAATAAAATTACCGTGAATAGTATTTCAATCTCCTAATCTGACGTTCATTTTATACAGAAGTGCACAACTTAAATGGTATTAGAAACTAGGTCGTAGCCCTCGCGAAAGTATTGTAACACCCAATTAAGTTAAATGGAGAAAGTAAATAACCAAGATAAATAAAAAATCTTAAAACCTGGAATTTGGTATTGACGGTAAAGGTTTTTTCACCTGGACAAGGCTATACCATCGCTAATAAGATGACTTTCTGTGATCTCAGTTTAATATTACTTAAACTCGATTGGTTAAATTTTTTGTCTGAAACATGAAAGGCACTCCAAAGCTTATTCAGTGTCAAATGGTACACGTATCCTGGCAATTAAAAATATATTTTCAGTGAAAACAGTCTGTAAGCATAAACATTTGTTCGCTTGCAATCATATTAACATTAATAGAACATTTCCATTTTGATCGTTTACCGGGGAAGCCATATTCTATTTAAGAAATATATTGCTAAACAATTTAAAACTTTTCTATTGTTTGGAGAATGAATGAATATGAAATAAATGAATAAATTAAAGTGGAATGAAATAATGAAACAACTACTGAATGAATGAATGAATGGATGAATGAATTGTATTGGGAGAGAGAAACCTATTGTTAAAACATTTTCCTGTTCATGTTGTTCATGTTAATTTTATTGCTTAAAAACTTTAAACTCACATACAGATACATACATACACATACATATTAATATAGGTATGTACATATGTATGTGCATGCAAATCATCATGTATATTTGAAAAACATTTACGTACGTTTGCAGAATTCGTATACAGGAAACACCCGTATGCAGTTTTGTTTTCGGGTAATTTATAATCATTCATTGAAGTTTGAAAACTATACATACACATATGTATGCACAAAACGCATACACATACAAATGCAATTTAAAATAACAATACGTTGATTGCATTAACACTTCCGTTCGTTAGTATCCATTCTGGTTCATTCATTCATTCATTTATTCATTTGCAGTGTAACATTGTAAAGCACTTTAGTGGCTCTTTTTGTGATCTTTTTTTTTAAGTTTCTTTGATTTTTTTTTCCATATTTCATTCATTTGTTGTTGTTAAACATTTTCCATTACAAATTGTTGTTTATAAATATTTATTTTGTTATTTTAGTTGCACAAATCTGGCGAATATACATACATACGTACTAAGGTTTGTTAACAAATGAAATTAAAAAAAAAAAATTCTTTATTTCCCCTATGTTGGATATTTACAAATAAACGTATGCACTAGGGATGCCAATCGAAAAATCCCGAATTTCGAAATCCCGGGATTTTCGGGATTTCCAAAATCCCGAATCCTAGGATTTTTAAAAACTTGTCCCGGGATTTTTCGGAATTTTCGGGATTGTGAATTCATATGTATTTTGAACCTACAAGAGGTCCTGAAAAAGAATTCTATATCACTTGACTTCGATAAAAGCATCTCAGATGAGGAAAACCCTACTTCTAGTGATAAAAAATTATTTGATGGCATCGAAGAATGCAAAAGCCCTACAAAACGAATTAAAAGGGTAACTGATTTAGATACTCAACTGTCCAAAGAAATCGATTTATTTACATCAGGAGGTGGTAGAGGTGAATATTTACAAGCTGCATACGGCTATCTTGGAACTATTTTATCAATAAATGTTGATTGCGAGAAGTGTTTTTCAACGGCAGCGTATGTTGACAATAAAATTCGTTCAAGCCTATCAGATCACATGTTTTTGTTGAATTTCAAATAATTTTTGCATTAATAATTTTAATTTTTGTTAATTTACGCTTTTTTTGATACATTTTGTCTTGCTGTTTTTATATTTTATTTTTAATGACATATAATTCTGATATCCATACATAATTGGAATACAAATGATTTTGTTAACAAAATATTTTTATTATTAAGAGAAAATCACGATTTTTCTCGTGATTTTTCGGGATTTTTGGATCCCGAATTATTCCGGGGTTTTTAAAAATCGATCCCGTTTGGCATCCCTAGTACGCACGTATGTAAATGTATATTGCTTATGTATGAAAGACTGTAAATAATTTGAAATATTTTTATATGAATCATTGAGAACACCGAGTTCTAAATTTTTTATTGGAAAATTTTACGCCAAAGACAGTGGCTAAATATTTGATTTTTCACAGTGATTTTTAAACATCACTAAGATTCCATTATCCTTTGTAGGGCAGAAGCAAATAATCAATAGAAAAAATCAAAGACTTCTATTACTAAAGAACGAATATCGCTGAATCACAGATTCAAGATATAATGTTACCTCTTTCCGGATTCCAAATTACACTTTTCATTCAATTCAAATTTAGATGAAATAAGCCAGCTACTCTTCCTATGACAAGAATGATACTTTAGATATACAGTGTCATTTGTCTGTATACGATAACAACTTGATGAATTAAAACTTTGCTGAGCAGCTACTATAAATAAATTTTGCAGAATACATAGACTTGACTCTGTTTAGACCAGGGGTTACCAAAAATTTTTTGGTTGTGTATTTGTGTAAGAGAGAGAAAATAAGTTGAGAGCTTACAGTCATAGAAAAATGTTAGTCATTTCATCAATATACATAAAGTTATAAATCTTTGATTTAATAGTTAGGTAATGTTTTTTATATTTTTGCTGGGTACTAATTTGGTTCAAAAATTTCCCCTCCTACGAATAACCAACCTTGTAATTTTTCTAAAATATTGTTTTAGCTCCATAAAATAATTGTTCTCTTTCTATGTTATCTAAATTATTTACTTGACTATTAAAACAATCAAAATGTGTTTTAAGAATTTTGAATTTTAAAAAGAAGATTTTTTAACATAAAATATTTTTTGAGCGTAAACCAAAAAAAAAAAACTAATACAGCATCCGCTGACATGTGTCCTTATCGCAGTCTGATCGACAACTAAATAAAAAAGCATAAGCACTACGTGTGAATTCTCTCTGCACAATTGTGCAATGAAATGGTAATCCCTGCTTTAGAGGCATTGCAGAGTTAAACACAACTCCTTTATTGCATTATTCAGCAAGGTTGCATCTGTTTGCCTGCGTGTTTCAATCTTTGGATCAATTTGTAATATCAGTAGATGGCAAAATCAAAGTATGTACTTTACATTCCCATTCTGCCTTTCTAATTTCAAAGCAATTTCAAACTGTGCTAAATTTTGTTGACAGACATATCTGGTCATTATAACCCTACAATCAGGAATACGATCTAGTTTCTCGTACAACTTATACACTCACTGAGTTTGTCATTTTATTTTGCCATGTAGTTCATATTTTAAACCTGACTGACTTTAAAAGTATTTTGTAAAACATTTTATAATTTGTTTTTATTCCTTTTTAATTATTTTTTTATTTTGATTTTTGCTTTTGTGCTTAAACGATTTATGGCTTTAGTATAACACAAAAAAAACAAAAAAAACAAAAAATAAGATTGAAATTTATTTTCTGCTTAAAATTTATGACGAATATTTTTTAATGACAATTTAATTAATAGGTAATAATTTAATTAAAAAGAGAACCAAAAGCATGCCAAATTGAAAAAATAAATTAAAAAACATTAAAAAGAAAAATAAACATTGGGGTGGAACTAATTTAGAATGAAATTTTTTTTTCTGTTTCTAATAAGTGTTACGAGGATTACATAGAGGTACCGGAGTTTGAACAGAATTCAAAAAAGGTGGTATAAAAATATCAAAAATGTAGTCTATTTTTTCTCTAGGTTCAATGCGCAGAAAAATCTACTAGAACTACTGGGAATTAAACTATCACAGATACTACTGCAATCGTCACTGACCAACTGACAAAACCATTTTAGTCTAATAGCTTTTACAATGATTTTACGCAAACCTTCTATGCAAACTCCTGACTAGACAAAAAAGAAGATAAGAATTTTGAATACTTTATTTTGTTGTTTTACTCTATGTCTAGTTTGATCCTTGTAACTACGCATTAAACGATGTGCTACGCACTCTTTTTCTTGTAAATTTCAACGAAGTGCTTGTCAAGAAATATTGTATCGTTGTCCTTTGATATGACATGAGATCTTTCCAACGAGACTAGGTAGTTGGTCAATAAAAAGTGGACGTAGTACATAATAATGTATGGTTAATACCCCATGAAATTTTCCAAGCCTTTGAGATGTTTGAAGGATGTTCTGTTGATTTTGCTATTCAAATACGTAGATGATGTGTTGTGGGTATCAGGTAATATGAAAACTATTTCCAGAAGCATATAATTAAGCAGTGTTAACATCAACTGGACCTGAAAATTTTCATTTTGGAGAGTTTTACATATGAACTTCGTTTAGTAGTATAAGTAATGTTTTTTTATTCTTGGACTGTTTACAATTTCAGCGAATGTAACGTTGTAGTTGAGTACTATATGCACTTCTGGTTCTTTTCACGTTTAAGTATAATCCGTTTATTGTGAGGAGTTTAATTGATGTTGCTCATCGGTCCTTACAAGCCTTAATCCTTTAGTCAGGATTACAACCTTACTTCTTAGTCCACCCATGCTGTGTATATTAACCTTATCCATGAGTTTCGAAACCTACAGTTAAACGCCGACTCTGAATGACAGATTTGAAGATCTTTTCATTATAATTTATTCAATTTCTTATACTTTCGAAACTTTTACCAAAAAATTATTGACAGGAAGTCATCGAAAGAAATAATTTTTCGTTTTTTGGCCGCACGGGTTCACGGCTAGCGTTTTGCCTACTGAACTGCGGAGACAGCAGAGTGTCCAATATTTTTTAACATTCTGACAGAATCATCAGCTTGATTTTGAACACTTTTCAATTTAGTTTTTAATTCTTTCCATGTTCATGACTAGTGAACCACCCTATTATATGCTTATATTCATGTAGATTTATGTATGTATAATAGGGTGGCCCCAAAATAAAAGTTGGCGAAATGCATTTTATGCATTCTGAGACTAGGTTTCTTAAAATTTTTTGTCCTGGGGGTCAATATTTTGTGAGCTGGATCAATAGGATAAAAAGGTGGTTTTTTGAGGTTTTTTGATTTTTTTTCATATATCTTCCAAAGGAAGAATATATAAATTTGGTGCCACATGAAAGGTCTTTAAGAGCCGCTTTCAATTGGTTATCAGAAATTTAAAAAAAAAAAAAAATTAGAAAATTCAAAAATTTTGAAAATTTTGGATAACATTTTTGATGCCCATTACATATTCATATGAATTGATTTAACAGAGGTTGTTAGTTAGAGAAGAAAGTAGGTTTAAAAAAATTTTAATAAAAATGGAATGAGATTGAATTTTGAAAAACAGAAAAAATCATTTTGGATAAATTACATGGTCATAAATTCTATAAAAAAATTGAAAAAAACTAAAATTTTGTCGGAATTTTCAAAATTTTTGAATTTTCCAATTTTTTTTTTTAAAATATCTGATAACCAATTGAAAGCGCCTCTTAAAGACCTTTCATATGATACCTAATTTTCATATAGTGCCTTTGGAAGAAATATGAAAAATCAGAAAACCTCAGAAACGATCTTTTTATCCTTATCCTTTATCCTTTGATCACTAAATATTGACCCCCAGGACAAAAATGAATCAAACTTTCATTTTAGTTGCGAACATCTATACCTTATTTTTCTTCCATACAAACGGGGCCACCCTAATGTACATACATGTATGCCTATAGTTTATGGTATTAATGAAAGTTAATGTGTGCTGTTCGTTTATTAAAATTAAAATAAATTACAACCAATAAATTTTTTTGCAATAAATACGATTTCAAAAAAAAGACAAAAAGAGAGAAGAGAAAGGAAACATTTTATTTTTTCCTGCCATATATTGTAGTTGAGTTTGTTTTATTTATTTTTTTCTGGACCTGTGATATAAATTGTAAATTAAATGAGTTAAACATCAACAAAAAAAAAAAATTCAACATCATCATGGTGTTTGGGTATGAAATAAATGCATAAATAAATGAATATGTGGTACATTAAGAATATTTTTTGTAAAACAAATAAAATGAAAAAAACGAAAAAGGGAAAGAGAAATGAATGAAATCACAAAATATTTAAAATCAATAATAAAAACATTTTTAACCATAAATTATGCCATTCATACGCATACAGTCATAATATTTTAATATTTGCATGATGACTTTAATAAAAATTGAAGGCCATTATCATGAACTTAAAAAGAAAATTAAAAAATAAAGAAAAAAATTAAAAAAATTTTAATATAAATGGCTAGTGTTTCTTGTTGTTTTTTTCTATTTTTATTCAGCAAGAAAAAAAACAGTTTCCTGGAAATATTTTCAATATTTTTAGTTTTATCACCCTTTAAAAAGCCAATTTTATGGGATTTTAATATTAAAAAACCAGGTGCAAAGGTGCTGAAAGTAAATAGCGGTGAGCTAGTGCTGGTGCTTGTGCAAAGTGAAAGTGCTAGTGCAATTTTGTGCAGTTTTTAATTTATTTTATTAAAGAATCAAAAAATCAATAAAATTTATATCAAAAAAAAAAGTATTTATTTGCTACTCTGTTCAAAACCATAAAATTTAAAAAAAAGAAAAAAAATTAGAAAATATTTTAAAATAATTTTTCTTATTCTCTAGTAATTTCTTTCAATATTATTTTCTTGGTGCAGGTGCTGGGTGTAGAGAGAAAATTTAAAAGAAAACATATTATTTTGCTTCTTATAAAATCATAATAATAAAAAAGAAATTAACAAAAAAAAAAAAAAAATAAAAACAAAATTTTAAATAGAAAAGTAAATATTTTGTACGCCTTTTAAAACCGATTACATACCTTGGCTGGTGTTCCAGAATCTCCACTCACCCTATGACCACCCAAATTATTGACCACGCAGGTAAATGTTGCATCACGCCCTTGTGCCACCGTTACATTTTCCAATGGTATTACAAAATCTGGCTCGAATGCGCTCACTGACGATGAGGATGACATCGCAGAGGAGGAGGATGACGATGACAACGAGGATCCGCCATTTAGTGTTGTATATGAGATGTGAGAGGAAATTTTGTTGGAAATGCAAAAATCTTTGATTTCATACATTTTTTTTTTTTGATTTTGGTTAAAAGGAATGAATGTAACAAAAAGTGAACAACAAGAACGAATATTGTTTTTAGTTTCATAATTAAAGCAGTTCAATAAGAAATGAAGAAGTAACTCAAATATATACAATAAATAAAACAGAAAATATCTTTTACAAAAATGGAATAAATTTCTTTCGTTCTTTTTGTGATTTTTTTGTCCAGCAAGCTCTGTTTAGGTGGGGCATCGGTGCTTCATATTAAGACAATTTGACATGACATTTCTTTGGACTTTTTGTGGTTTTGAAACCACTAATCTAGTAAGGATGTCAGCTGTTAAATATCTTTCAACTGGATTCGCATTTAATAAACAAAGAACGTTTAAAAATAATAACCTTTCAAGAACTGTGAAATAATTATGGCCTTCATAATCGCCCTACTAGGCGCAAGACATTGTCAAGTTTCTAATGAAATGACCACGTTACTGAAAATAACACTTCTGTGTGACGAATTTGTTGGTACCACAGCATTCAGTGAGGTTGAGCCTATCTTACGCTTCGTTATAGCGTGTTTCTAATATAGTTTTGCCTTCATTGCCGTCAATTCGGAGTATGGTTGCATTATTAAAACGACCTTTTTGGATGAGAATTGAAAGTTATGAACTGCAGGTATTGGCTTCCGTTCATTCTGTCCACACCAGAGCACCTAAGTACCAATAGGTCACCAGTCTCGGCTGCGACCGTATCATATAGTTTGTTGATTTGGTTGACCTCTTTACTTTATATTTCCATCTTCTAGCATCAAGGATTAACCCTCGGTCCATTATATTATAGTTTCCAGGGAGTCTATAATAATTATTTATGATAATGACGAATACTATTGGTAAAGGAGGTGGATGAGAATCCCTGTTAATCCTTGATGCTAGAAGATGAAAATATAAAACCCTATTTAAGGATTAACTTATGGGAAAACAAAGAGGTTAACAAAATTAATTGGCGATACGTCTCTCCACGATGGTCTTGGAGAATAAAGCGCATCTTCACCCACTCTTCCTATGATCTTAACCTACCCAATCTCTTCACATCAGTAAGAAGAACGATTTGAAAACTAACTCACCGAGATATCGGCCGAAATGTGCTCAAATATGACTGAAAATTATCTCAAAAAGATTGTCTACTGCAAACCATCTAAAGGGAGTAATTTAAATCACATTTAGAAGGCTGTTTGGTGTCAGTAAGTTTAAGTCCATGCCTGGAAATTGAAAGAATTACTTTTGTTACTTTACTTGGTCTCGCAATCATATGCAATGGACATATGAGAGATTTTTTAGCGCCGGCGTATTCATGTTACTCTTATTCTTGGAAGTTGTATTATCAAAGTCTTGTTCGCAAGTTTATTGCACATCAGTGATGTATGCTGGGTTTTCATTCTTTAGGTGAGCCTTTCACGTTAGTCTATAGTCCAATATTACTTACAATATTAAGCCTTTAGTCAGAATTACGACCTGGTTTCTCACACTTATATTGTGTGCGTTAATTTTTGTGCATGAGTGGCAGGACCTACAGTTTAAAGACAACTTTGAACGACAGATTTTTTGAGAAATTTTTCATGGCAGTCTTATTTACTCTCTTTTGCTAGAAATCTGTTAATAGGGAGTCGTCGAAGAAACAATTTTTTTATATTTTCTTCTTTATGTCTGACCTGGGGCCTTACGTCTAATAAGGCAACACAGTACCTGCTAGATTACGCCGACTACGTCTGTTCGGTATCAGTAAATCTAACCTTATGGCTGGAAATTGAATGCATTGAAGTTGTTTGCTTCTGAAAAGAATTAAATTCAGTCGGAAGCAATAATTCAATTGGTTCTGGTGTCTCGATTTATTTAACACACATAACCTGGAATCGATTTCCCTTCCCTAAATGATTCAGTTTGTCCAGACAGTTCCATATTAAGGGTGAAATCCTCGAGTTTCCCAATGGATTCAAAAATTTCGACCTGGGACCAACCATTGTCGCACCCATGTCGCTAAACACATTGGCTTATCCATTTAAGACAATATTCTTCAGTATCAGTGAAGTAGTTAGGTTCCAAATTGTACCGTTCAATTATTTCACTCGGTCTGGCAACCATATGCAATGGGCTGGAGAGTTTCTAGCCCTGAAATCAGTCAAGTACTCATTCACCAGTTGGGCGTCTCTATCTTCGGTCATGATTTTTCAGTCATGGTTAGGATGTGTGTTAATTTTATTCGTGAGTGGTGGGGCCTGCAAGTCAATTCCGAACGACTAATCTTTGAGAAACTTTCCCATGACAATTTCTTTTAATCTCACAGTTTTTATGAGAAATCGGCTGAGAGGAAGTCCCTCGAATAAATATTTTTTCAGATTTTGTTTTGATGTCTGCTCTGGGGTTTAAACCATGACCAACACACTACCTACCTACGACTATCCAAATAAAGACTTCTTAAATTCGTTTTGCGTGTCCTAGTGTTAGTTTGCATATTCAAAGTTTTGTCCGTAGGTGTTCTGCATATTAATATTGTACGCTGGAGTTTCATTGAAATGCTCTTATTTTGAGCCTTTCACGTCAGTCTACTGTCCAATATTAGTCCCGGATATTTCGCTTTAAATTTTCATGTGACCAATTTAACTTAGAGACGAAAATTGTTCTCCTTAGGGAGCCTCCAACTTCTCGTATGAGAAACTTCAGCGATTTTAGTCGGCTTAATTCTCAATTTTGATGATATGCAGGTCTTACTACCTCTCCAAGTAATGTTATAAAGGATACTTCCTTTGAAAGAGAATGATACAAACTTGGAAAGCAACCTCCGATACAGACCTCCGCTATCAGACAACAATATTGACGATAGTTTATCCCTTAGGTTAGTTGTGGTGAGCCTTGTTAAAGAATTACAAATCCAATCGTTTCAAACATTTTGACGTAACTATCATTTACTCTAACTTTTAATTGCTTTCGAGTCATTTGAGGAATAATTCCACAGTGCAAGATAGTAAAATCCTTTCAAAAAAAAAGTTATTCCATACAAAATATAATTTGAAATTATAATTTGAAAATGAAAAAATAAATTCTGCAACAAAAAGTTTAAAATTAGAAATTAGAAAAACTGTTTTTAATAAAACTCAAAAACAATAAATTAACAAAAGAAACACACACACACAGAAGTACACGGGGAAAGAAAAAGAGAGAGACTCATTTAAAGTATGAATACTTTATGCAGTCATAGAATATATGTATCGCAATAACACGCACACACATACTATATCATAAGTATACTCATATAAAGTTAAAAACACATATACAAAGAAGATAAAAAAAAAACTACTCACCTATACAATTGCAGAGGAGAAATATCGTCAATAAATTCCATCTCAAAATGTACGTGTGCGAGTAGAGAATTTGTTTAAAAATTAAAATGATTTCCTTCCTGCTGAAAATATGAGGCTGTTGGTGATTTTGATGCTGATGATGCCGATGATGCTGATGATGCCGATGATGCCGATGTTGAGGATAAAATTGTTCCTGATATGGATTAGTAATGGTATGATGTCGCTGTTGATGTTGCTGTTGCTGTTGTTGTTGTTGCTGATATTTTTGTTTTTGCTGTTGCTGATGTTGTATATTTATCATCTTGTTATTGTTGCTGTTGTTGT
Organism: Sarcophaga peregrina; assembly: GCA_014635995.1. Lineage (NCBI taxonomy): Eukaryota > Metazoa > Arthropoda > Insecta > Diptera > Sarcophagidae > Sarcophaga > Sarcophaga peregrina. The sequence goes on from CM025790.1 coordinate 31,855,998, forward strand.
TAAATTTAAGAGCATTTCTCGTTTTTATTACAGAAAATTATCGTTGCTGTTCAACTTCTTTTCGTTTGCTTTTGTCTGCTCTGCTCTGCTCTATTCTACTCTGCTGTGCTGTGCTGTGCTCTTGTTATGCTTATTTAAAAACTCTAAAGGCAACAATTCACAACAAACAATTCCCAGAGTCTATTTTAAACTTTATTGACTGCAATAATATCACAAAAATGAGAGAAAAGAAAAAAAAAGAACAAGAACAAGAAAAGAAGAGAAGAGAAAAACACAAATGATAGAGTCAAATAAATTTATGAAGTTTAAATTAATTGCTTGGGTTGTTAAAATTAAATGCTTCTTTAATTTGTTGCTTTTGGGAGGTTTTACGTACTCAATATTGGCAACAATTTTTTGTTTTTGTTTTTGTTTTTTTTAATTCGCTTAATTAATGCATGACATTTCATGCTGCAACAAAAACTTGTACATTTTATGTTGGCATTACGGTTTTTTCTTTTCCTTTCCTTTCCATTTTTGTTGTTTTATAGTGAAATAATTGCATTTATTTGTTACCACAAAATGTTGTTAAAATAATAAAATTTATTTCTATTGTTTGTCCCTTTTTAAAACGCTTTTATTTTTTGCTGAAAGACAAACTTTTACGAATACATTCATTCATTCAGTCATTCATTCATTCATTGTTGTTTAATGTATGCATTTGTGTTGCTGTTTCTGTTAGAAAATTACAAAAAAAAGGAAATTTTTTTTAACGTACGTCCTTTTCTAGCGACAGAGAAAGTGAAAGAGAGAGAGAGAGAGAGAGTGAGATAGGTAGGAGAAGAGAGAAACAAGCATTAAAACATTGTTGTTAAAACTATACTTTGCGGTTGAATGGATGCTTTTTGTATTGTTCGACTATGTCCACATAGTAAGTAGAGAAGTATGTGCATACATATGTATGTGGCAATGCGATTAGCTATACTGATGGTATAGTTGTTAACAATTAAGGTGACCATTCTTTTAAATACTTGAATAACACTCAGGGTTGTATTACATTTACAGACGGTCTATTCTATAACATTTGTATTGCCAGAAGCTTCATTTCTGTCTGTGAATCTGCAACGAAACGCTAAGAGAAAACGAGATTTAATTGTGCTCGCTATAACTTTTATTATGCAAAACACTTCAGGACATCAATTACTTCATACATACAATCAGAATTAGGGCATTTTTTACAACAGCTATACGCATTTTGTTTACTTGATCTATGAATGAGGAGATCTATAGTGTAACACAGACTATGAACAATGGATTTATGCAAATTTTTCTTGGCAATTTGTTACTCTCAAACATCGAACTTTCAATTGCCAAAAAATATTTTATTTCTGCTTTGCAATATGTCGGATAGTTCACAATTTTCGTTTGTAATTAGAAAGCGAAAACCCTAAAATGTTTGTTCAAGTTTTTCTTCCTAGCTCCACAATCATTTTATGTAGAATTGTATACAATATTCACTTGTTCTTCTGATACTAGAAGTTACACCCAGTTGGTTCCAGTTGGTTTCGGTACAGTTTCTGAATAATTTCGACCAGTACGACCAGTTGTATTGGAGAGGATTATTAACCTAGTTTCTCATACTACTTATGTTATGTGTGTTAATTTTATGCAAAGTGGCGGACCTACAGCTTAAAGTCGACTTCCGAACGACTGATTTTTGAGAAACTTTTCATGGCAAGTTTATTTACTCTCAGAGTTTTTGGCAGACATCTGCTAAGAAGATTGATTGATGTCTGGCCTGGGACTGGAACCCTGCCTTTACATTTAATAAGCCAGCACACCACCACCTACTAGACCACGGCGACCTCCATATCAGACACGGTGTTCGTAAATACTAAAACCGACATATTCCTAAAATGTACTTTCAACATAGAATTGTATTTGTATAGAAGTTTCTGTTCGCAATCACATTACCGTTAAATTAGGTATTCAGTCCCACTTATATCTCTAACAACACCGAAGATAAATGGAAGACATCCTTCTGAACAAAAATCATTATTTGTCTGTATAAGCTTTGGATACAAACTCTTTTATCTAATCTCCGTTATCTCTGTTCCATATTATAATGTAATTCGATCCCACACTGATGTTTCGATCGTCTTCTAGCCAATTTATGATAGGCTGTATTACTTAATCTTTAGGCTGTGACTTTCTAAATGCACTTTTTCGACAAAAGATTTTGTTAGCTTCGTTAACGTCTGTTTTTAGTGTTCCAAGAATTGAATTAATTCCCTTGTGAGAACATCAGAAATATACCAACTAAATAAGTACGATAAAACAGAGCTTACGGAGGCCTAGAATATAATAGAAATGGACAGGACCCATCCTAGGCAATGGACTTGATTGTACTTTAAACTGTAATGAACATATAAAACATAAGTGCTGTGAGAAGCAAGGTCGTAATATTGACTAAAGGGTTCTAATGAACAATTGTGTTATGGATGTTATCCCATTTATCAAATTGAAGGTATTCCATACTTAATCTTCCCAAATAGCCTCATAGAATTTGTTAACTTCTTATGCTTAAATGAATATGGAAAACTTTGATTGAACTTCCGACATATGATCACAAATCCATTAATTTACAAGAATTTTTAAGACAAAATCATATGTTGCATGAAATAAGCAATAAGTGGCCTTACCAACCAATAACTTGTTTTCAACAATTAAATTACTTGGTCACCTTATATGTGTATATTTTAAGAGAACAATAGAACAATTCTTAACATTTTATAGCTGTTGGTCATCTGACCGAACTCAAGCTATTGTTAACTGACCTTTTACAATATTAAGCTGGTTCTTAGTAAATGTAAAACAATTTCTTTACTTACAACATTGACAAACACACACACACGCACACACATACACACGTAGATATGGTGTACATATTTAAATACATACATTGATAAAGAATTTACTTATAAGCTCAAATGTAAACATAGTTGCCTCAATACACAAGCCGCTTGCGACTGGAAATGTAACGAACGGAGTAGAATAGCAAAAAGAAAACACACGGAAATAACAACATGCAACCAGGCAGAGCTATTCAATATAAACGTGCACATATGTAAACACAACTACACGGACATGTTGCATGAAGTAAATGTTATAGTTTACGGTTTCACGTTAACAGTCACAGGCATCGTACACTCTAGGCATAATAGAAAGAGAAAGAAAGCGAGTAGAAAGGAACAAGAGTGTGAGAAAGAATGTCTGGAAAATACTAACATGACCCTAAATGTCATGGTTGTGTTTTAAAATGTGGTCAAATTAAGCTTATGCTGATTGTGTTTAAAAGAGAAAACCAGTTACAATGGGAGCGACAGAGAGAGAGAGAGAGAGAGAGAGAGAGTGTGAGCAGTATTGAAAAAAAAAAGGAAAACCTTTTTACTACAACAACATCCTTAAACAAGATTTTACAATGACCGACAAAACACATTGAAATGGTTTTTGCTAATGTTTGCAGTTCTTGTTCTTGCTGCTGTTTCTGTTCAGCAAACACACACACACACACACACACACATGCAAATCTAATACTCATGCAAAACATGACTGAGAATTAAAGCCTTGCAACACGTACAATTTTGATGATGTTGAAATGATGTTGGCTGTGCATGAGTTGCATAAGGTGCATGAGGTATGTACATGTGTGTCTAGTACAGAGGAGTGATAAGGGGATATGTAAAAACGGATTCATTTCTTTAATGAATGACTGACTGAATGAAAAGTAAAGGAGTCTAATCCTGGTATAATTTTTGCTATTGTTGTTTCATGTTAATTTTTTACATAAAGCCAAAAGTGTTTACTAAAAAAGATTTGTAATAGAATGGATCAATATGTGTATGTGTTGCATTGCAACAGTGGAGGCTTGTGTAAAAGGATTATCATTGAAATTAGGCATCGTCTACTTCAAAGATATACAAATAGAAGCTTTGTTCATAATTTTATATGGGAGTTTTAAGAAATTTTTAATTTTTTTCTGTTATAGTATGTCCCTTGATTAAATCAATATATTCATACAAAAGAGCTATCGTTATAATTTGGATTCCACTGGTTGAATTTTAATTTAACATTTAATATTAATTTCACTTACTTGCCTTATTTTGTAAAGAAAATAGCAGACACTACTCACACACATTCTTACATGTAAACTTTTATACAATTTTTTAGCCTTTTTTTTAGTAATTTATTTAAAAGCTTATATGCATGTCCTTACATGTGAGTGTATATGTATGTATATGAGTTTGTATGTACATATGTATATACGTGCATGTGTTGACTACTTAAAAACATATTAAAGTTAATTAAACTACAGAGAGAAACCTTAAACTGTTGATTTTAAACAAATAGTTAAACATATCACTACACCCTCAACTCTTCATTGCCACACACTCGTAAGCAAATTAACGCAAAAACACTTCCTACTTTAACTTCACTCTTCTATTTTCTCTCTCTCTCTCTCTCTCTCTCTCTCTCTCTCTCTATCTTTCAATTTCTCTTTCTCTCTATGGGAACTATTTAAATAAAATGTTGCAGAAACAAAAGTATAGCAAAAGGGTAAATGTATGTACGGATGTGTGTGTCCTATATGTACAATGTATGTATGTACTGTACGAATATATCCGCCTTTTTATATGTGAATTAAAATTTTATCTCTATGTGTGCGAGTATGTTTAATGTATGTGTGTGTATGTGCTTATAAATTTAATTAATTTTTCTCTCTTTTGTGTTGAATTGTGCACTTTTTTCTTTGCATACCTTAAACAGTGAAGGTCAAAATAATTGTTGGCACATGAAAACTGCAGTTTTAAAAATGTTAAAACTACGAATAAATTCTTCTCATTAATATAACATACATAATTCATCATTACAATCTTTACGATCTAGCTTCTAACCTGAATTTTGTTCCGCGGTTTCATGTTTAATAAGCCAATACATTGGCTTCTAGACTTAAGCGCCTTAGGTTGTAGTTAGGTTAGGTTTAATTACCAGCCCTCATACTTATTTAATTAAGCGGTCTTTAAAACCCTTTAGGCAGGATAACAACCCTTCTGTTATCTTCTCTTAGCCTGTTAACTTTATCCCTGAGTGTTTGGAACTACCAGAACTTTTCTAGGCAATTTTATTTATACTGAGAGTTTTTGCCAAAACATTGCTGAAAGGATGGACACATATTTTTCATTATTCGTTTTGTTCGATATATTTTTTAGCGGAGGTTTCAAATCAACATACCACCTACAAGATAATGGAGACTTCATCATTACAATAATATCATAGTGCTTATTTTATAATTCCTGTTGTAGATTAGGTTAGGTTAGGTTAGAAGGACGTGCACCTGTTGGTCAAGACAAGCACAGTACCTGGAGGTCGAAATTGACTCATTGTACATTGTCCTTAGGGGAGGAAGGAATCAGTCTTGACATCTATCGGTAGGAGGGTTATTCACTATTCCTAAATTGTGAACGATTTAATTCGATGTCCCTCTCCTTTCCTGTTGCAGATTTTTGTTTTGTCATTACGTCAGAACATAGATCTGTCTAAGAATTCTAATGAGCATTAATATAAAGTGGTGGCTTTATAATTAGAAACGACTTAGCAACATACATGTTTGAAAATTTATTTTAAAAACTTTGTAACTAATTTTAAATTGTGTACATATGTACCTGGAACCAAGGGCTTTGTTTGGCAGAATGTCTTACACAAGTTTTTCCATCAGATTGGAACAATTAAACTTGGATTCATCATTCCAGAGAACTCTGTTCCAGAAACGCTGAACTATTTTAAGCATTTCCGTTCTAAACTCTAACCGATTTTTAATATTTTTTTTTGAAGGCATGCCCAATGCACCCTCGAAGTTCCGACTCCTGTAAACACCTTCTTATTGTCCGTGTGGAAGTTTCTAACGTTAAAATTGTCCAATTTCAGACTTTATTTCACGAGAAGACAAGAAAGGGTTTTACTCCCTGGCCCTTCAAATAATTCTGTCTTCTGCTGGTGTGGTTTTTCTGGCTCGAGGGTTTTCCTGCCTAGGGTTTCAAATAATTGTCAAAAGAGATCTTAAGGACAAAAACCCTCGAAATAAAGATGAATTATTTCAGCAGGTGCAACAAAGCTGGCACAACAGATCAGTACAAATATGCCAAGGATTGATTACAAAGTTTATCGAAAAGACTTGCAAATGTTGTGTCAAAACAAGAGCTATTCGACAAAATATTAAAAAATATGACCACTAAATGTGAACTTATTAAGATATTTTTAAGCTGTTTGTAAGAATATTTTCTGTTACTAATTATATAGTGCTGTGAATTTTTTTTTATTTTAAACTTAAAGCTTTTTTAACTTTTGGTTTTAAAATGAGTAAAAAAGTTTTGAAAAAAAATTAAAAAACATACATGTTGCTAAGTCGTTTCTAATTATAAGGCCACCACCGTAGGTGGATAAGTATTCTAGTGTCCTTCTTCAAACAAATTGATTTATGTTCTCATCGCATTTGTGAACGAATAAAGTTTGTGTCAGACCCCTAAGCGAAAAATGTCAGTTTTACATCTAAAATAGTTTGAAATTAAGTAAATACAGAGTCTGGTTTTATATCAACCAGAAAGCTTAATCTGTTATACTATAATGAGCATAAAATTTTACGCATTAATACGTGTAAAAATTAGAATATGTAGCTTATAATAGAATTGCAATAAAAGAAGATATGCTTACTTACAATGCTATCGTTCCAACTGATTTACTTACAACTCTAAGAGAAATTTAGTTTTAAAAATTAACGCAATCTTCCAATAACAATCTCTTAGTATTGCTTTCATCTGGAGTTGAATTTATTATAACATTGACTGTTTCACATAGTCTGTCTATTCTTTTATAATTCAACAACATCAATAGAACTTGAAAACTTTTTAATACTCCTGCCTACGGTGCTCACACCGCCATCATGTCAAATGCAATTTGTTGCTTCTGCTCGTCAATATTCATGTACAGCTTGTGCTATACATTTTGTTTTTATTACATCATCATCTCAATATAAAACATTTGTTGCATTTCTGCCAATATGTCTAAAAGGACACTATGACACATATAAACATACATATGTATGTATACATGTATTAGAGTCACATAGAGTGTGTATGTATACAGCAAAATAATCATGCAACCGAACGAATGAAAGTAAATGGTTGCCATTTGAAACTATTTAATCAAACGTTTTTAATGTTTTCGCTTCTTTTTTTCAATATTTTATGAGAGTGCATATGTGTTTGTTCCTATGTTGCATGTACATATCTTCCAATCTTTATAGCTATCAGTTTCAGTATACTTTTTACTCCTTTCGTCTCTCTCTCTCTTGCTCCCTCTATTCACTGTATGTTTTCATTTTAAAAAAATATTCATTCGTTCATTCATTCATTTGTATGTTTGCCCGTTTGTTTATGGGGTTTTTAATGAAAGAAACTTATGAAGGTTTAGCGCAAAAATGTTGTAGTGGATCTAATCCAACTGTGTGACATCCTACAGTCCAGCAAAGTTTTGTAGGATGCCTATAAAAGGTATTTTAGTGAAAGCCAATTGCGCATTGGCCGAACATAAACTTGTATTGTATTTGCGTAAGGAGTGCCTAAAAGTGCTCTTACAAAGAAACACTTTTGTTACCGGGTGTTTAAAAAAAACTCCGAACTTTTATTATTTCATATGTGAACGGTATTTCATAAATATATCAAAGTATTCTTAGGCTGTGATCTATTTATAAGACCAATAGGGCCAGTTGACTTCCCCGATTTCCTAGCAAACATCTCGTCGTTCGCGAATGGCAAGGATTACATACATAATTGGTCATTACAACCCTTCAGTCAGAATTATTGACTTAGTTTCTCACACTACTTATGTTGTGTGTGTTAATTATTATACATAAAATACTTTTTGTATTTTATATTGATGTCTGGTCTGGGACTCGAACCCTGGCTTTACGTCTAATAAGCCAACAGACTACCTACTAGAGCACAGCGACTTCAATGGCAAGGATTTCTTATGAAAATTTATTACTTTAAACGAAACTCTTATTCAAATTCCGGGACATGGAATAACATCGGAAATTACATTATTGAGGAGCTGGCGGAGACCATAATAGAGCCTAAAATCTTTAATGTGTTACTGTATTTTGATTGTCGCTGTCAAGGTTCCTGCTATACGTTTAGTTTATATGGAGGCTGTATCTTGTAGGCAGCAGGATAAGAGAAAGATTAATTTGTTTCGTTAAATCAGATTTCTATTCATCACTGTATCACTGGCTATCCTTAATACCATGCTCTTGTCATAAAAAAACGAAGGTTCTTGAACTGTCATTTATTGACATCCTTGACGAGAGCTATTAAATACAAAAATTGTTACACCAGCAAGATTATGAGTGGTCCCATAGTTGAATAGTAATCTGTGGTATCACATAGGGTCTAAGATAACGCTAGTTGACGTAAGCAGGGGGCACATTGAATTATTACATAACATACATACATAATTGGCCATTACAACTCTTCAGTCAGGATTACGACCTAGCTTCTCACACCACTTATGTTGTGTGCGTTACTTTTATACATGAGTGGCGGGACCTACAGTTTAAAGTCGACTCCGAACGACAGATTTTTGAGAAGCTTTTCATGGCAATTTATATCTCTCTTGCAGAAATCGTGAGAGGAACGCCGAGAAATATTTTTTTTCGTTTGATGTCTGTCCTGGGATCGAACCGGGCTTTTGTCTAATAAGCACACACTACCCACTAGAGAATGATATCTATCCCTAATCTGTCATCTTGCACAGCAGAGATGATGAAGGCATCGTGATTAGGTCCACATGATTGTCAGAGCGTGGCGGTAAAGAGTCTTGGTTTCTTTATTTAGGCTCTGTGATGATGAAAACTCTCCAACACTCCGTCTATACCTAAGTGAAACATCGGAGTACAATAAACCTGTAAGTGCTGAGTGTGGCTATAGATAGTGTTTGGCTTATTAGACAAAGGCCTGAGTTAGAATACCCCAGTCGAACATGAAAACCAAAATATGAAAATATTTCTTCGGCGACTTCCTCTCAGCAGATTTCTGGCACAAAACTCTTAGAGTCAAAAATTGCCATGAAAAGCTTGTCATGAAGTCTGTCGTTCGGAGTCGACTTTAAACTGTAGGTCCCACCGCTTATGCATAAAATTAAAGCATGCATCACGAGTGGTGTGAGAAGCTAGGACGTTGTAACCTGACCTAACCTTTGCTGAAGTAGAGTAAATGCACATGAAAATTCCCAGTAACAAAACCCATAGGGGCGACTGAATGAATAAGCAGATGGAAACATTTTTTCCCCCTACTTTTAAGAGCATAAAGGTGAAATTGAAGAGTCATTTTTAGCAGTCATTTGTATTGGCGGCACTAGTTGCAAATATACGAAATTTTAGTTTAAGCAGTAGTAGTGGTAGTAGTAGTAGTAGTAGTAGCAGTGTCAGTTGTATTAGTATTGGCACAAATAGCATTTCGAATACATTCATACACATGCATGCATGAATGTGTGGCATCAACATTCCTACTGTTTGTATTTGTTTTCCTCTTTTTTTTTCTCTGTGCTTCTATTTCTCTTTTTGTCTGCAGGCATATTAGCAAATTGAATTTATTTTTTGTCTGGTGCAGAGGAATTTCATGTTTGTTGGAATTTCCGTTTTCACTAAATATTTCAGCTTAATTTCAAATAGAAACGAACAACAACAAAACTAAAAAAAAAAAAAACAGAAGCTCTGCATATATGTGCATAGTAGTAACGCTATTATTTTTCAATATTTATTGTTGTTGTTGTGATGTTGATTGAAACTAATGAAAATGTATTTAATTTTTTAATAAAGAAACACAACAACAGTCAGGTTATATTATTGTAATTATCTTTAATGATCGCTTTGTAAAGCGCTATAATATAATGCAATATACACATGAAATTAATGGCATTTCTTGTTGTTGATTTTTTTTTTTTTAATTTAATTTAATTTTATGGGAATTTTTAACGAGTTAATATTAAAATAAAACTCAATGTGATTAAAAACAAGTGAATTAATTTAAAATTGGTTGAAACTAGGTTAAAAATAGAACCAATTTTCAATATCAGGGATAACGTTTCAAAACTGATTATCACAGAACTTGAACTTGAAAGAACACATTTGAACTTCCAAGTAACTAATGTAGATTGAATAAATTTATTAAGAAATATTGAATATTTATACTCATAAAGTTTTTCTCTTAAGTCCATTTAATTCGTTACAGATGCGCGCATTTCTTAATTTTTTATCTAACTCAAATTTTATTCCTTTATATAGCATTCAACTTGTGTTTTATTGCCTTACAAAAATTTTTTGCGAATAATAATTTTACTTTAATTGTCCATCCACGTCAATTGGTTGCCACGATAGCGTTTTCTATTAGTTTTGCTTCTACAACCGGTGATAGCTCTTTTGTACTTTGCTGATACTCATTTTTAAGACTTCAAGAGTCTGAAAGGTATTAAAAAGCCCTGTAACTGCATCGGTAAAATTAGGAGCTGGTGCCAGTTAGTACAAAATGCCGAAAACAAAAGAAAAATGAGTAGAAGATTTAATTCCTCTCATTGTCTTCTGGTCAGAACTCTGTGAAAGTAAAATAAAGTAGTCCTAAAAAGTTTCCCAAATACATCGTTTGAATAGTTTCCGTTTAAATGTCTCCAATTGATATATAAGAAAGTCATAAATTGTAGCCCTTTACATAAGGAGTTTTACCATCAACATTGCCTAAATAAGAAGGCCTGATGACGTTTCCAATGTAAACCTTAGCATTAGTAGAGAGATGATAATTTTCGATGAAACTAGTCATCTTCTTGGTCGATATACGTAATATTTTGATCACAGATAACTTTTGCTTGAAGCTTTACAGTCAGAGGCTATTGCCGTGTTTGTAGTTTGTGAGAGAAAATCTTAATATCTTTCATTAAAATTGGGACCTTCATTGTTTGAGAAACATCAGGTTTCTGTGATACCAGCGTCTGCAAGCTTATGACGGCCACATGCTGTCCCATGCTTTTTTAGACAAGCGATTTAATGCCATAGTGTTTGGGTAATTGATATAGAAAGACCAATAAGTCTACGTTGAAATTCCTGTTGTTTTACAAAAAAATTAACACAGTTTCCGCACATCCTTAACATACATAACTATTTATGTCTTATTGACTAGTATTTTGTATCTTTTTACTTCACAAATATCAAAACAAAATTGTGAATTCTTTTTCCAAAAATTGTCGACATTGTCCAATGGGGCGATGAGCTTTGTTCCATCCTTTACTATCTGTTTAAAAAATGGTTCTATATATTCTGATGTACATGGATCAAGTGATTTTATTTTTGCTTCAGACCTTAGCTATTTTTCAACCATCCTGTGATGATTGTATGGCGGCTAAAAGAATAAAGTCCTCCTTGATTTCTAAAGTGCGAAAGACTTATGATGAAAAAGTTTTTGTGTTTTAAGGTATTCGAACCTGGCATGTTAGGGTTTTGTATTAAACAAGCTTAACCATTACACTAGGGATGCCAAACGGGATCGATTTTTAAAAATCCCGAGATCCCGGGATATTTCGGGATAATTCGGGATCGAAAAATCCCGATAAATCAAGGGCAAAATCGCGATTTCCTCTTAATAATAAAAATATTTTGTTAACAAAATGATTTGTATTCCAATTATGTATGTACAGCAAGACAAAATGTAACAAAAAAGCGTAAATTAACAAAAATAAAAATTATTCGTACATACATATGCAAATGCATTAGTTTTAAGAAAATTATTTGGATTCCAACAAAAAGATTAAAGCATCTGACATGTGATCTGATAGGCTTGATCGAATTTATTGTCAAAATAACCTAGCCGTTGAAAAATACTTCTCGCAATCAACATTTATTGGTAAAATAGTTCCAAGATAGCCTGTATGCAGCTTGTAAATATTCTCTTCTACCACCTCCTGATGTAAATAAATCTATTTCTTTGGACAGTTGGGTATCTAAATCAGTTACTCTATTAATTCGCTTTATAGGGCTTTTGTATTCTTCGATGCCATCAAATAATTTTTTACCACTGGAAGTAGGGTTTTCCTAATCTAAGATGCTATTATCGAAGTCAAGTGATATAGAATTTTTTTAAGAACCTTCTGTAGGGTTAGAATATATATGAATTCACAATCCCGAAAATCTCGAAAAATCCCGGGACAAGTTTTTAAAAATCCCGGGATTCGGGATTTCATGAAGCCCGATTTCCCGATTGGCATCCCTACATTACACCTTTCTATCTCTCTATTGCTATTTTGTAATGTAAACAGAGAGAAAAAATTGTGTTAATTATCGTTAACGACCTGGAATTTTTTGGACTCCTATATCCTTTTTGGTTAGTAATATCGAATCTTTGATCGTAAGGCATTAATAAATGAATTTTAAATTTAAATAAAACTCTTAATTTCCTAATCAACAAATTGAGTTTAAAAAATTTACCTAAACTTTTTCCCACTTTTTTGTATAGTCATGTAACACTTTTATTAAGTACAAAAACTTCTCTATAAAGTCTCCAACAAATCCTTAATATTTCCCATTAAAGTCAAAGACAATTCATATCGTTGATATTGAATTACTTGCAGGCAACTTTGAACTTATTTTTCTGCCACAATAAATAAAAACTAAGCAGACATCAGCACACACAGACAGACGACTACAAATGGAGACACTGTAACGTGTATTTCAACATATGTATACAGAGCCCATTAACACGTACTTCTAAAGGAGGTGGGAGAGAAGAAAAAACATAAGAAATTGAATTCGATAAGTAATATTTTCAAGTTCACTTAACTAAAAATCCAAATCGAGAAAGAAACTTACTTTCTGTATATACACCGGTCTACAATAGTTATTTACAGTATGTGTATGCGTATGTGTGTGTTAGTGTATACATATAGAGAATATGAAAAAAAATACAAGCAAATTATATCAATCTCAATAAAACGTGATCCAACTCCGGGTCTGTTACGACTAACAACAAAAAAGGACAACAACGATACTTGTGCAGCAGAGCGAGCGAGCGAGCGATCGAAATTAGAAAACGACTTGACAAATCTTTCTGTTTATTTTGTTTGTGCATATTTGTTGGGATACAAAAAGTGAAGCAATTGAATTGAAACAGAAACAACAATCGTACTGTCGTATTGGGGCGAAAAGGATAAAAGTAACACGTATTTTGTAACACCATAAATACCTTGACATTTTACGAGCACGCATTTTCTTGTCGAGTCTCAAGGAGAACATAAAAAATGTAATGCATGAAGATGAAGGAGAAATTACAATAAGAAAATACCAAAAAATAAATAAAAGAAAATGGTTATAAAAGTAATACGAAAGTATAGTTGCACACAACTATTTCAAGTAGAATTGAGGAGTATGGAAAAAAAGCATGAACATAGTTTAAACTAAACTTTAAGGTGCTTAATTTAAATAAAAAAAAGGAAAAATGGAAAGGAATATTTAGAAATTCTTAAAGCCCCATTTGGTGGTAATGCTTAGTGGCATTTACTGCATCTAGCATAACAACACATAGATCCTCACTTGTCTAACAAGATCTTCTATTTGTGGACCCTTGTTTATCCTCACGTTCACACTTAATGTTCATCTTTTGATTTTAAATGATAGTTGGCGGCACCAACGCAATTTTCAAAAGCTTGCTAAACCCCTTTTAGCTTTCAAAAGTTAATCTGCGATATCTATTTTACCACTATAAGGAATAGAATTTTCTAATAAAACCTTGAATTTCGTTAACAGAGTTGTTATCAAGATAGATAGGATTAATCACAGCCTGAAATCATAATCACATAATCAGCATTTGAAAGATCGTTAAAATGTTTTATTATAATAATTATAATAAATTTCAGTTCTCAATCCTAAGAGGTACAGTCAAACTCGTTTATAACGAACTCGGTTATAACGAATTCTTGGTTATTACGTAGATATCTTTAAATCCCAACATTTTCATAACAATCTTCATACAAAAAACTTCGTTTATTACGAACGAATTCTCGGTTAAAAGGAATTACTTTAAATGGCCCCAGTAAATAATTTTCATACATTTTATCTTTTTTATAAATTTGGCAATGGTCTTTACTTTTATTTAATATGGCAGCATTAAATTATAACTCAGCATCTTTAATCAGCTGATTGTTAAAACGAATTAAAACATATTTTTGGTTCTTAATAAAAATATTATTTTTTGTTTTCAATAATTGAAAAAAAAATGTTTGGTATTTTATATTTTCATCTATGGCTTCACCCCGTTTATTACAAACTTTGCCTATAACTAACGATTTTTTCTGGTCCCACGGAGTTCTTTATAACCGGGTTTGACTGTATATTGCACTTCAACAAATTCTTTGAACTCGTCTCTTTATTATACCAACGCATATACATATTACTCTTCAACTCTTTTCGCATTAATTTACATCGGACTGGATTATTTTCTTCTCTTTGTGTGTTGCCTGATGCATCCAAATCTTTGGAATTTCTCTTCATTTATTAGATTGTCTTCTAGAAGTGTGAATAATTTAAAGTTCTTTGCGAATCTTTCTCTGAATTGATTTGATTTGGGATGGTATTCTGATTTTATAAAATATGAACACAAACTCCTAACAAAGGAGTTAGTTTTATCATCACATCGAGAAATATGAAATTTCATACATTACGATAATGAAAACGATTTCATAATTCATTAATTTAATGAGCAGGCTCTCTGTAGCCTATGTTTTTCTATATATTAGCCTCCAGATATCCATTTCGGCATGAAATATCATCAAAGTGACTTGACATGCATAACGAGATGTTTAGACATTCTTGGATATAATAGGGGACTATTGATGTGGGGTACTAACATTCTCTTTATTGAACTTCTGAAATAAATTCTTGGTATTTTAGACGTCTTTGAACAACTGTAGAATATCTGGAATTATGAAGTACGTATTATGGTTGGTTGGTATTGTGGGTTTAAAATAAGTCTAAGGAAAGGTTATTGCAGTTAATAAAATCGCCGTAGTCTAGTACTTCTTGTTAGAAGAGAACTAGAACTCGAATTCAAATCTAAGTTCCAATATCTTGAAGAAACATGGCGATATCTTTTGGGTATTGCATTCGGAATTTTGAATTCTTTCAGAGCAAAAGATTTTGACAGTAATTGTGTTGCTGATGAACTGGCCAGGACCAATACGGACCCTATAATCTAAGACATGTTACAGGAGCTAAGGATCCCGATTGTTTGAGTTAACATATTTACTCTAGCACTGTTTTGTCGGAAGATTCGTGCAGTATTGCTAGACTTTATTTAGACTTGCATAGATAAGAAGACTGGACTTGCAAGCTGTATTCCCTCAAATGACTTCTCTAGGAAGCGTGGGTATGATAAGTCGGATAAAACTAGCTTTTATATATTTGACCCGTTTTTGTTATAAATTAAAGCAGACTCCTAACACAAGTCGAGTTGGTATTCTCTAGTCGAGTTTGATTCCCAGTTTGTATATTAATTTTAATAAAGGCCCGGTAGTGTAGTGGGTAGTGTATTGCCTTATTACACGTGAGGCCACGGTTCAAACTCTATGTCAGACATCGAAAGGAAAACATTAAAAAATATATTTCTTAGGTGACTTCCTCTCACCAAATTTCTAGCAAAGACTCTAAGAGTAAATAAAATTCTAATGAAAAGTTTCTTAAAAATCTGCCTATCGGAGTCAAATTTAAACTGTAGTTCACATCATTCATGTTTAAAATTGAAACACAATACACGTGCATATGCAACACAACATAACTAATAGCGAGAAGCTAGATCGTAGTCCAGACTGAATGATTGTTATGACCAAGTATGTATGTATGGCCTTAAAGTAAAGGAGACTTTAATAAATTAATGGCTAGTTCGGTTACTATTCCTACAATTCTATTTCATTTTAAAGCTAAAGTTCATTACTTCGATGAAATTTCTAGCTTTGGTTGCTGATTACTGCCTATTTTAGATAATTCAGAAAATTGTGTATATCCCTTAAAAAAAAGATATACAAATTGGTTCTGGTGTCCATAAAACCCAGTTGAAAACTTTCATTTAAATTTTAATAATAATTTCAATTTTAATTAATTTAATTTCAATTTTAATTTAAATTTAATTTTCGAATTTTCATGACCCCTACACTGAGTTATATGTATTGTTTAACTGGGTTAAAAGATCATCACGTTCCAGTTAAGTCTACACAATACAAATCCTCTTACAGTATATAAGAAAGGGATGTTGCCGTTTAATATTTATTTAAAGTGTTGAATAATGTTTCGTTTTTAGCTTTGATGTCTAACCAAGTTACGACATGTACGATTTATTTGAATTTTGTTTCCTTTTTAAGCGAACACCATTTGATCATCACACCCTTATCACAACTACCATGAAGACATTTACAACATGTTGCATTTATTTCCTTTCCTATTTTATTGCCACGCATTTCGAAGTTCATATTTTATTTTTCACATTTTATTCCGTATTTTCGTTTTTACTTTTTTTTTTCCTTTTTTTTTGGTATGTTTTTCTAGAATTTTGCATTTTCCCGCCGGTTCAAAAGTTTTATCAGCAAATAAAATTTACCCTTAAACTCTTTTATACCAACACGAACACACTATAATACATATACACGACACAGTATTATTTGTGTGAGTGCAAGTACATTTGTTAACTACTGTATGCAGTCAGTCAGTACGATTTGCATTCCTATAACCAGGTCTTGTTGTCGTCATTGGCTTTGTCGCTATCGTTGTGTAGTCGTTGTCTGCTTTATTTGCATTCAGTTGAAGGCGCCAAACCGTATTTTATTTACTATCATTTCCTTCCGTTTTTATTACACAGCATTACGACTAAATGTGTATTGGTTTTGTGTGGGTATAGTGTAGCATAGAGAATGAGCAACAAAAAAAGAACGAATAGTGCGTTTGAAAGTGCAGTTATAAAGTACGACTTGGGTTATTTATTTGTTTGTTTTACGCTGGCATTATTATTTCAGTTCGTCGGAGGGTTTATGAAACAAATAAACCAGCAAAAGGACAGAGGCAGACACTATCGGTGCGATAGACCGTCAAAGAGTCACACACACAAATTCCCCAAACTACTCTTCTCTTTTTGCACAAACAACATGGAGGGACATAAAAATATCATTTCCCCCATTTTCAACGTTGGTTTTCATTTTTGTTTGCTCTTTGAACTGACTTTTAATGGAATGTCCTTTGATGCCAAGGAAAAATACAAAAAAAAGAGAAAAGCGAGGAACGCTTTATTATGAAGAGTCTTTAAATAAGCTCAAGTTGTATAGCAAAAAAGTAAGAGTTAAATAAACATCAAATGTATTACATTGGGAAATTACTTTCAAATGCAAATGTAGAAGTGATGCAAAAGATTTTAAAATGTTTTAAAGGAATTAATTTGTAAAACTTAAATCCCAAGGAATAGGTTAGGTTAGGTTAGGTTAGAGGACATGTACTTGTCGGTTAAGACAACTACAGTACCCAGAGGTCGAAATTGACGCATTGTACAATGCCCTTAGAAAAGGAAGGAAATAAAGGATATAGGATGAAAGGAAGGGAATGCTGGTAAGGGGGAGAGAATGCGAATCGAAGGAATTACACAGAAAGAAACACATACAAAACAAAAGAGGGTGAGAGTGTGACCGCAGTTATGAAGCCCTAACAACTCTCAACCAGCCCAAGCAACTAATGAATATGTAATGAGCCTTGATAGTCGTCTCTCGACGCAGATACTCATGCTCTCAAAGAATTCCCTGCCAAAAGTCCTAAACCTTAACCTACTAAGGGCTAAGCAGTTACAGCGGAGCTGTTCGACCGTCTCCAACTCCTCCATATCGCAACTTATCCTGCAATAATCTGGCTTTGATCCCTCAGCGACCTAATCTGGCAGTATCCCGTGATAAAAGCGACAACCAACCTTAAGCTGGCCTTAACCAAGCCCAGCAGCCTATCTGTTCTCTTACTGTTCACAGCAGGCCATAGACGTCTAGAAACAGAACAACCTGATCCGTTCCCCCAACGCCTCTACTCTTCCTCCATGATCCATCCATCGACCAACTATTAAATCGCTTCCTAAAAGCAAACCTAACCTAGAGAGGAATAGGTTATCAATAAACAAAACATAGAGAAGTGTATGCATTATTTTAAGGGTTCAAAATGTTATCATTCGGAGTCGACTTTAAACTGGGGGTCCTACCACTCATGTATAAAATAATACACAAAATATAAGTGGTCTGAGAAGCTAGGTTGTAATCCTGACTGAAGGGATGTTATGACGACTAACATATATGCCAAACCAACATGGATGGACAACACGTGCAAATAATAATTTTTTTTTCTCCAAAATCAGTGTTCTGTTTGGGTAACGTATCGCGCTATACGGTGTAAATTACACAATGTTGTAAATAAATTAGAGTCCACTATTTCAAACAAACAATAGCTCAATATCTATACCTAGACGGGACGACAGATCTTTTTTGTCACTGAGTGTTGCTCACCTGCATACGATTTTTCGGCTACCACAACTTGTCGCCATTTGGGACTGTACTCGTACAAATTCAGGAACTGATGGTAAATGATTACACTCAACGACAACATTAATTGGTTAAGTGGTCTTTCGAACAGTGGGCAATTGAATCGTAATTTACATCGAAACAATTATTTTCAGCGATGTGGCCTATTCCTGCATGAATAATAAACAAAAATTGGTGTGTTCTGGAGGATATCAATCCCATGAGAAGCAAGAGTGTCCAACGCATTACGAAAAAGTAATTGTTTTAAGCGGATTTTATGCTGACGATGTCATTGATCCATATTTGCGAACGCCGAGTAGTGTGGGTCAACTTCTTTTGGCTGAAGTAGATAATCTGGCTGCCAACAAAATATCTTTTCAATAGAATGGTGAGTAGCAGCACATACCTTATGCCACATTAGATCATGTAATTTGATCGCGTAAGACTTTCTTTTAAAGTATGAATCTTGTATGTCAATTATTGGTGTAGGTACCAGAGATCAGCAATGAATCGTTTTTCCGCTACTTATAAGCACTCATCCAATTTTGAGTATAAGTGAATCAACAGAATTGAAATTCAACTACTTTGATTCATTCGTACTCGCTACAACATCGATTTATAAGTACAGGTTACAATGAGTATGAGTACAACGTTGACATCAAACTCACAACATTCGAAATTTGTTTGATTCATACCCCTGCTCATTCTGATTCATAAATTTTGAAAAATACTTATAATACTTAAAGTGATTCGAGTAGTTCGAATCATTCATTAAAATTTACAGCCTTTGTTGTTGTTGCATATACAAAATAATAAGAAAGGAAAGACAAAGGCAACCAGCAAAGCATACACAGAATCTTCTTGTGAGTATAGTAGTGTTCGTACGCGAATCATATTTATTTTGTACTTCGTGTAAATGTTAAGTAGAGACGAGTCGAAGTCAATAACATCATGCGTATTGAATACCACGAGGACTTCCAACTTTGAGTATGAGTATGATATTAAAATAAGTGTGAATGCGTATAAGTATTAGAAATTATAAGTATGACTCGAATGTACTCATAGCTTTGAATACTCGCTGCTGATCTCTGGTAGGTACCCCCTTTCATTACATATGGGCAAGGGTAAAACCAGAACTAGGCGTTATTTTCGTAAAGGAAATTATTTGATAATTCTTTATGGTCTCGCATCAACTCGCTGTTTTATGTGTGGAGGTATAGTGCGCTCAAAAATGAAAGCCTACTTCTCATCAATGCTGGACACTGTTTATGTCTTTTGTTGACGATTTTGTGCTCTTCCTATAGAACGAATTGTTGTCCCCTATAATTAGCATGAGTGAGTCAAGTTCATACTGTCTCCATTGAATTTGTTTGTTGCCTAAGGCGTTAAGTGCTTACACATTGAATTGAGGGCCACCAAATGTTTTTGATAAGCCCCTTATAAGATAGTTAAGCATTGATTAAAACCTTCAGTCAACTTGTTATCACCATATTGATACTCTCTATTACAAAGATTTTAGTTTTCTTTCTATTTTTGCTTTTTTTTTACTTATCTTTTGAATTGATTTCTAAAGAATTTAATTATTTTTGAAAATGATTATACAAACACTATTTAAAGCCATTATACAACTCCAGCGAATAAAAGTGAAGAAGAACAAGTATCATATGAAGCTTTTATGCACTCTACAAGTATTTTTCGTAAAACATAAAAGAGCAGCAGCTCCTTTACTTCAGTGGTAATACAAACAAATGTTATCCAGAACTTACATTCCAAAAATTCAACGGAAACAATATGGCACTCCATTTAAGGTAAATGTATGAGAAACGAAATCAATAGAAGCCCTGCTTATCACGTGAATAGGAAAAATCATCATCAAGTAGAGTGTAGTTTTAAACAGGTTGCCAAAATAAAAAGCGAACGGTATCCGCATACAAACAAACCTTTTATCCGATATTAAATTTTTATGTAGCATTAAGGGGAAGGTTGCCTTTTGCTTTCTGGATTGCAACACCATTACCACCTCCTATATCAGAGGCAAAATGTGGCATCTAACATAAGCTATGCAGAGCAGAGTTGTAAATGCAGATACAAATACAGTTGGAGGTGCAGACATAATCATTGATTTCCGCTGTTTGCTAATTTTTTTTTCTTTTCCTTTATAAAAAACGTTTAGAAGATATTGGCTGACTGGCTGGCTGGCACATGATATGAATTTGTTTTCGAAAGTAAAGGCGGAAGAGAGAGGTTCCCATGGTTTTGTAATAGAAAAGAGAGCAGAAAGGAAACGAAACGAAACAAATTTCATCATTGTATGCAAAAATAAAGTGTAGAAAAGTAAACTTAAGCCATATATTTATACAGCAACAGTAGTAGTATCAAGGGTTGTAAACACTTTGGCATCATCTTGTAATGTTGCAACACTTACACACCAGTACAGCCAAAGTGGCACAATGCTTCCCTGGTGCATAGCACACAAAAGTACACATTCAAACCATATTCAACTGCGAGATGAAAGTTCAAGTTACAGCTTAAAAATGCTGCAAAATGGATTTTTCTCTTCTCTACCTCTTGCTATTGAATGTTGTTTTTATTTTAAGTAAAATCTACCGCCAATATTATTATGAGTATTTATTAGAAACGTGCTGTATCTCGATAAATATGCATTTATTATTACGATTATTATTATTATTAAAATTTCTTTTTCTTTTACTTCTTTTTTTGTTATTGTTGTCTTTGCATGCCTTTCTCTATACAAGTATGTGATGGTGAGTCTTTCGTATGTTTTTTTGATGTCAATGATCGCTATCGTTGCAAATATTGTTCACAGTGTTGTAAATAAGACTGCTACGTGACTCATTCTTAAAAAAAAAGGAAAAGAAAAATAAAACTGAAGGCAGGTTGGAAGAAGAAAAAAAAAATCCTGAATAATTGGCAATTTGTTGACGTAGGCAAAACACCTTGTTGATTGCACTCGTGAATACAATAAAAATACTTGTGAATATTTTATAAAAATAAGGCAAAAAAAAAATTATTTCTAGTTTATTGAATAACTTTTACATTGTTTAAGTGAATATCATGTTTTTTTTCATTACCTTTAAACGAAATGTTAAATTTCTTAAAAGAGACAGCAATTTGCCAAAAACCGAAACATATTGCACAGAACAAAATATGCTTTTTGAGTGAAATGATTTTATGATAGATTAGCAATATTTTCGGTATTTGAAAATCTAGTTACAATGATTAAGTACTACGTATGTATTTGGCGTGGATATTTTATAGCAGCTGGAGTTACCAAAGGTTTTACAAGGATAACGAACGAGCGGAGTGCTAAAGTCCCACGATGATCAGGCCTACCAAAGATCGAGAACCTCTTACGAAATATCCAAAAAGAACAGAAGTTAATCGCGGAGATAATTAGGAGGGTTGAAAGAGAAGAAACCAAACAAGGATTTCATGCTAATTGTTATACACTAGGGATGCCAATCGGGATATTTCGAATTCCGAAATCCCGGGATTTCCGGGATTTACAAAATCCCTAATCCCGGGATTTTTAAAAACTTGTCCCGGGATTTTTCGGGATTTTCGGGATTGTGAATTCATATGTATTTTGACCCTACAAAAGGTCATGAAAAAAATCTATATCACTTGACTTCGATAATAGCATCTCAGATGAGCAAAACCCTACTTCCGTTGGCAAAAAATTATTTTATGGTATCGAAGAATGCAAAATCCCAACAAACGAATTGATAGGGTAACTGATTTAGATACTCAACTGTCCAAAGAAATAGATCTATTTACATCAAGAGGTGGTAGAGGTGAATATTTAAAAGCTGCATACAGATATCTTGGAACTATTTTACCAACAAATGTTGATTGCAAAAAGTGTTTTTAAACGGCAGCGTATGTTGACAACAAAATTCTTTCAAGCCTATCAGATCACATTTTAGATGCTTTAATCTTTTTGTTGGAATCCAAATAATTTTTTTAAAACTAATGCATTTGCATATGTCTTAATAATTTTTATTTTTGTTAATTTACGCTTTTTGTTACATTTTGTCCTGTTTTTTTTATATTTTATTTTTAATGACATAAAATTTTGATATAATTGGAATGTAACTGATTTTGTTAACAAAATATATTTTTTTCATTTATTATTAAGAGAAAATCGCGATTTTTCCCCTGATTTTTCGGGATTTTTGGATCCCGAATTATCCCGGGATTTCGGAATCGGGATTTACAAAACCCGAATCCCGGGAGTTTTAAAAATCGATCCCGTTTGGCATCCCTATTATACACCTAAGCCATCATGTAAGCTTATTGTGCACTCATCATTAGGAAGTGAAGTCTAAATCTTGTAAAAACTGTCAAATCGTAGGAGTCTTACGCTCCTAAGAGACATAAGACTAAGAATAAATCTGGGGAAGACCGAAATAGTACAATTTACAAGAAAGAAACATTGGAGAAAAAATATCCAGGAATATCACGGAATAATAAATTGACAAGGACAGCTCATCTAAAAAGAGCTCTTCAGAAAAGGTTAGACATGCCATAATGGTATGCAGCATGTTTGCGAAACTCTAGGGAAACAATGAAAAAATTATCCAATGGATGTATATCATGATTGTATGAACCATAGTAATCTATGGGCTAATTGTCTGGAAAACAGCTTAATTAGAGTTGAACAAGATTCAGAGACAAGCATTAATTGGCAGTCACTGGGGCAATGGTACTGGAAGTCGCCGCGGTCTAGTAGGTCAGTGAGTTGGCTTATTAGACGTAAAGCCAGGGTTCTAGTATCAGGCCAGACATCAAAAGAAAATACAGAAAGTATTTTTTCGCTGAATTTCTCCTCAGCAGATTTCTGAGCAAAAAGAAAGTAAAATTGGTATGTAAAGTTTCTCAAAAATCCATCGTTCGGAGTCGACTTTAAACCGTAGGTCCTGCCACTTATGTATAAAATTAACATACACAACATAAGTAGTGTGAGAGAACTAGGTCAATAATCCTGACTGAAGGGTTGTAATGACCAATTATGTATTTATGTATGTGTACATGGCTAAGCTTTACAAATATATGTAGTTAGTCTGATGGAAGACAAGTTTAACACGGAATTCATTAGGCAATTTTCTGACTTAAGGAATCAATTGGCATCCCTCCGGATAGAGACAGGAAATTCTATGATTTTGGATAGTGCTTTTAGTAACAAGAATAGAGTAATCTGGGCACTGCAAAGAAAATTTTTGTGATGTAGAAATAAATTTAAAAACAGATCGTGGGACAGGAATTGGAGTTTTAAATCCTAATGTGTAATATTCCTAAACACATGGTGAAACTCGCGGATATCTTCGAAAGTCTATGCCATCGAATTATGTGGACAGTTTAACTTCGATAGGAGATTCAATAGCAACAATTCCAACAGTTAGGCCACCGTGCCTGTACATGGTTCTAATGACATAAAAGATAGTATGGGACTGTCTAGGAAAATAACATCCATTTTTTTTACAGGGGCTTAATTTCCATAAATGGTTACGTGGAATATTTCTAGACCCTGTTAGACAATGATTAATGAGGAGAGGGTTGACCCATTCATCACATAATAGTGATTTTCACGGATCAGGAACCGTCAAATGACTTCTGTTGGGGCCTGAGAAGATAAGGAGAAGGGAAAGACTATTTTTCAATTCTTATCATAAAAAGACGAAGATTTTTGTCCTCTTACTTTCTCACATCCTTAAACAAGCTCTCTACAATGAAAATTGCTAAAATAGCAAGATTTTTTTGAACTTAGTTTGGTTTGCTCTGTGAAATGTTTGATCCTCGGATTGGGCATTGATTGTGGTATCACAATGGTTCTAAATGCTGGTCTAAGTGGGACCTGTTCTTTCAAATAGAGAAGGTCACTTTACCTAATCTATTATTGCTATATTTCATAAGTAAATTTTCAAAAGACTGATTTGAAACTTAATTAACCGTTTCCTAATAAAAGTTTCCAGTAATTATCGTAAACGCTTTTAAAAATTCTATGAAAGAAACGTTTATTAACAAGAAAATCAATAAAAATTTACGGGAAAGAAACTGATAATAAAATTTCATTAAAATATGTTACAAAGCAATTATTATTAAGCAGACTAAGATCCTTAATTTTAGTTTGTTCGAAGTATTGGTTTTTGTCAAATTTAGTTTGAATTTAAAATACATTTCTTTGAAAATAAGTAGCAAACAGTATTAACATCTTAGTAATCTTTTGTAAATCTACTTAAATTTCATATAAATTTACTGCTAATCACTATAATTGACCAAGAAATAACCAATTTTCCCCTTCTGCTACAACCTTAAACTTCAGAAATCATAGCAAATCACCAAAAAGTAAATAAAACCTGTCGGGGTTAATGAAATTACGAAAAAAATAAGGGAACACAGAAGCATTAAAATCAAACACTTTGTCATTATAGCCTTAGCAGTAGCAAATCCCCCCTTAAAGCAAATATTTATTTTATGGCACATTGTCAGCCAAGGAAACCAAAACGAAATATAAAACGAAGGAAAAAAAGGTAAGAGAAGTCAGGTTAAAAGTCCGACAATTGTGTTGTCTATTAAAGTCAATGACACATTATTCTGCTGAAACATACAAAAACCAAATTCAGTCAACCTAAAGGGACAACAAAAAAAAAATCAAGAAACAAAAAAAGGACATTCAGAAAATACCCTAAGGAATGCGTATAAAAATAAAAATAAAAAAATTAAAGGTTATGGCACGAAAAACAAGGTGTTACTAAAAGGACAATTCAAGATACAACACCGACAACAACAACAACAATGAAGACATGTGTAAAAGTGTAATAAAATATCGTCGACAATTACCAATGACAACCAGTACAATAAGAAATTCACAAAAAGAATGGAAAACGAAAGAAAATAATTTTATGGCGTCCAGAGGAAAAGGCAACAGAAAAGGGATAAATTCGTAAGAGAACATTAAATTTTATGTTTTGGTTGGTAATTTCTCAAGGCCTCAAATTCTGAAATAAGGTTGTAATTGTTGTTTAAATAACCAAATATTTTATTGTACCTTACAATACAAGCAACTTTCAGAAAATCCACTCACAGCGTCACTTAATTTCCTTTAAGTTTTTAAACTCAAAAATATTTTTTAAAAACAAACACTTATTTAACAGCCCACGTTGAGTAAATATACACAACAAATGGACATGATTTAAGTTTATCTGTGGTCAGCAGTAGGAAATTCTACTTGAATAAATGTCACACTTACTCACTCACTCACTTACTCACTCACTCGATCAAAATAAATTCGTATGGTTGTTTGTAAGTGTGTGTGTGTGCTTTTAAAAGGCATGACAGCATTAATATCATGACATATTTTATACTCGTTGCCTTAAGCAGTTTAAGCAAAAAGAGAAATTTAAGGATTTCTGTTGTAATTACCAACTGTTAGCATATTAAAGAACAAGGGAAATAAATTGGATGATGAATACAAGCATAACGAAATAATATTAATTGACAAACATTTTTGGAAATTAATTTTATAACACATTTAGTGCTAAAGATCAAATATCTTGAATTATTAAAATAAGTGGAATCGTATTACAATTAACACATCCAATTTAAATTATAAAATAATTCGATTATCGTCAGATGTCATTCGCAACGTTATAACACAGACAATATGGCTGATGCACTTGCATGCATACATACATTCATAATAGGTCATTATGACCTAGCTTCCCACACTACTTACGTTGTA
The DNA here is from genome assembly GCA_014635995.1 of Sarcophaga peregrina. NCBI lineage: Eukaryota > Metazoa > Arthropoda > Insecta > Diptera > Sarcophagidae > Sarcophaga > Sarcophaga peregrina. The sequence continues at coordinate 31,882,420 of CM025790.1, forward strand.
TGCATTAATTTTATACATGAATCTGTAGATCCCAGATTAAAGTCGACTCCGAACGACAAATTTTTAAAAAACTTTTCTTTGTAATTTTATTTACTTTTAGGGAATAAAAAAAAAATAATCTACTTGTGGCGAAACTAGACAAATGTGAGACTTGATAGCTACATGATTTGCTTTAATTATACTTCGAATTTATCTTAGAAATCCATCTTATCCATCTTAGAATCAGAATGCTGGCATCTACCCTACTTACTGACCAGATCTAAGGAATACTTTTGTCCAACTAGCGGCGAATGGCAGAGCTTGTTTAAAGGAATAAACAAAAATCCACTTGTGACGAAATTAGACAAATGTGGCTTCTGAGAGCTATACGGATATCAGAATTTTGATTATATTACTTTGAATTCATCTTAGAAATTCATCTTATGGACTTCATCATAGGAACAGAATGCTGGCATCTAGGCTGTAAAAGTACTCTACTCTACAAGGGATGTAAAATACTCTACTTGCTGACCACCTCTAAGGTATACTTTTGTCTACCTAGAAGCTAATGGTAGAGCTTGTTTAAACAAAGCTAAGTTTGATAAAATTCATATCTTCACTAGCTTTATGAAAAATGTCAGCCAGGAATAATGGATAATATTCTCTGAGACGATCTAATTAGACTATGTTAGCTTCGGATAGAAATTTAATCTAATCCCCTATCAGCTAATTCAATCAGAGTAATAACTTTACAGTTTCTTGTTGTTATGATAATTTTTTTTTTAACTATAAGGGTGCAGATCGGTGACTTGAGGTTTTTAACCTGCTCAATCTCATTATGAACCTTAGTAGAGTTTAAGTGTGGAGCCTGAATATTGACTACTGACAGAATGTTGAAACTCTTAAAAAATCCTTTTCACAGGCTATTACAAAGGGTTAGATACTTGCAGAGATGTTGCGATATGGTGTGCAATTACTTCTTACTGCCGGACTAGTGGCTGCTATCGAATGCCAGAAAATTGCCAGTGACCTAACATTACAATGTTCTGTAAGGAACTCTGTTATTGGTTTTATACTGATTAAACCTCTTCAATCAAGTCGTTTATACCATCTTTTATAGGCGATAATATCTTTCTCTTTAATCCAACTTCCTAGGTATAGGTAGATAGAAGGATTAGGTACAACAATCTACAGATTGCAACCCAGTCTAATAAAAACGGTCCCAGATATACCGGAGTCTAACAGAAACTGGTCTAAGGGCACTTATGTAGAGTTTACAGCCGTGGACCAGTAGTGATTTACATACACCAAATGGACTATATCGTGGTATAAAAGGTCTATAAGCCTTTAACGACATTATTATCAACGACTGTAACTTATCTTGACTATTTTTTCAACAAAAAATTCTTAAACACAGCAACAGTCGATTGAACGTTTTGGTTTTTGTTTCGAAATTTCGTTTTTTTTACGAATTTCAACAATATTTTGCCTGTGGCTGCTAAAGCTAATTCTCGATATATTTTATTTAATAAGTTTATCATAAAAGACATACATACATACGTACGTTTAGAATTATTACAAAAGTACATAGTAATGCATTAAAAAAAAGCAAGTATGCTACTGTGTGCTTCCCTGCTATGGGGTTCCATTTCATGCTACTGAAACCTGCCATGTTTTTTTGTTTTTTTAGCTGTAAAAGTGCGATGCTGGCTAGACATCATAAAAATTGCTGACTCTTGTATTTACAGTGTCTCACTTCTGTAAAGTGTGATTGTGATTGTGAAAGGGACTTTATTTTATTTGCCTTGTGTGTTAGTCCCTGGGTGTATGTGTCATTTGAAATTACTGTTCTGGGATGTTTAATTTTATTTTCTTCGGCTATGTGTGGTCGTTTTTAGAACCTTTTTCATGAAAATGTATTACAATTACAGAGAATAGCTGAAGGGCTAGTAGTTACAGCATTTATTTAAACAATTGTTATGAGTTTTATATGCCCTTTTGGCAGTCACTTGTAAGTATTAATAGTTTTATGAATTAGATTTATAATTGTAAGTTGATATTATAAACTGGAGTTTTCACTTTTCCAACTAAATTTATGGAGAACTTAATGTTATATTGAGTTTTCAAATTCTAAAATAGCGCTTTCGACCTGTTTACTTAGAATCTCGTTAAAGGACAGAGACTATCGCTTTACAGTCGACTTGATAGTTTAAATCTCAAGTGCTTAAACATGGGCAAGACAGCTGTCTCTAAGATTTTTTAACTCTATGTTTTTATAGAAACTTAATATCAAAACTAGTTCCTGTCGATTAAAACAGAGCTTCCTAAAACCAGAGATTTCTCTTTTAACAACAGTCCTTTCCCAAATACGAATCTATTGTACTCACACTGTAATAGTAACGGAAACTTTCAGTAAAGCTTGTGTTTCATTGATCTATTGATACCATAAGACCATCCAATTTTCCATTTAAAACTAAAGGTTTAGCTCACATAAAACTATGATTTCGGTCAAGTACGGAATGAAATATTTTAGGGCGATTAGCTACAGCAATTGATCGTTTTGAGGTAGTTCTCAAGGCCTTGTTTACACATTTCAATTGTATATCATCAATAACTCAAATATTATAATAAAAGAGCAATCCAAGGAGATATGACTTCCAAAAATATCGGAAATAGCGTCAATTATCATGATCTTTGTGGAAATTATTATTGCCAAAACGTAAATTTATCTTTTCTATCAACTTCCTACAAAATGGAGCCAAAATCGATCGTTTTTGCTTGAACCATAGTATCGTCTGATTGAAACCATATATCGTCCAATTCATGAAGTTCAATTGATGAACAAAAAGTCCTTAACCACATGAGTGCTCTACAACGATTGTTCGTGGGTAGTTCTTCAGCAAACAAGCTTAGCAAATAGTCATTGTTCTGGATGCAATTGATTTTCTACACTCAATTGTGGGTTCTTTGAGCTCCATAGGCGACAATTTTATTTGTTGACATAAAGTGAATAAATCAGTTGAAGAGCTTGTCCCATTGAAAAAGCGTGTCCTCCGAATATACTATGACATAGCTACACACACTACTTATGTTTTGTGTGTTAATTTTATACATGAGTGGTGGGACCTACAGTTGAAAATCGACTCCAAAACGATACTTTTTTGGAAAGTTTTTCTTGGTAAAAAGGTATCCCAAGGCATCTTAATCGTCCTGTTGTTTGACAGAGCATGCATTAGGAAAACAAAATTGGGGAAGGCTAAAAGGCAAACCAATCCTTTACTCTGTGTATGAGTTTGAAAATACAGTGGAGGAGAATTTCCAGATAGATTTTAAAATTCGTAAGGAAACCATAAGGATTTTAAAATATCGCTTGAATTATAAGACGTTCATTCACTTGTTCTAAAATATTTTTATATTTCACCCTGAGCAAAAAACTTAACACAGGAAATGCCTGAGAAGTAGAGCCTTTTCTAACATTGTGAGTCGATTAAATTTTTATTTCAAAAAATATCTGTGCTCTCTGATATCCAGTTAAAGTAAAACACATTTCAGAGGACAAGCAACCTTTACAGCGAGGTCTTTTTAGCAAGTCTATCAACCCTTTATTTACAAAGATATCTGTGTGTATCTAGTACCCAGATCAAGGAGAAGAAACAGAAATTAATGAGGATCTTCATCGTTGTCTTATAGTAGAAACCTAATCCTTCAAACTTGCAGAAGGCAATATTCAAAGCTAAGTTAACCTCTACAGGAAATAAAAGTGATCATAATCCTCAATTGAATTATAATTTATAGAATCGTATAGATTGGTTAATGTCATTAGAGAAATTTTACCATACGTTTGAATTGTATTTTAGGTAGGACCAGCAGAGACCTGCGCCGATCAGCTGACAGCCGGCTAAGCCGAGCCGCCTATAAAATTTAAAAGCCGCCGCCACTGAAAATTTATTCGGCTTAAGTCGGCTTAAATTCAGCCGCCGTTTTTTGTATGTAAGAAAATTAAAATATATGTAAATATGTTTTTAATATTGTATACTAAAGATGTGCACAAGATATTCTTCTAGCTTACCCTTCACTTCACTCTTTTCTGTTGCTCTTGATTTTACGAGTGCACTGAAATGTGTATTTCTCATTTATTCAATGTATACAACAGCACTCGTTTGCCTGTGAAGTAACGGTTGTAAGATAATATTTTACTACTGAAGCTAAATTTTCAGTAGTGCCATATGAATATCAGTAGTGTAAAAAAACTTTTTTCCCCAGAAATAAAAACTTTAAAAAAGTTACTGGCAATGCTGGCGTCGACGAAGATGTTTGGTTGCCGAGAGCTAAAAAAGAAATGCATGTTACGACTCTATGAAGAGTGCAATATTTTTTTTGTTGCACTCTTCACACAACTCGCTTTTAAACTGTTGTGCAATGGTTTACGAGTGAAGTTGTTTTTTTTTACTCCATCTTTGCTTCAAACTTATTTATAAGTATCACATGTATAAAGTTTGCTTTGATGAGTCCCCCATGCATTTGAAGGGGTAGGTACATAAATTATTTCAATCCAGGAATTAAATTTTAAGAAAATTAAAAGGATATTTTCCAAAAACAACTTTTTGCCAAATTTTTATGCTATGCTGCAGAGGTCTAAAGGTTCAATCAGTCGTGACCTTACCATAACGCTGTAGTCGTAACATAATCCATAACCGTAAACTTACTATTAGCAGCAATCAGTGCTGCCATGGCCATAAACAGCTGTTTACATTAATTGCACATGTGTATTTTTCATAAGTACAAAAGTAAACAAAAAAATGTGTATACATGTAAGTAAATTCAGTAAACAGCTCTTTATGGTTATGGTAAAAAACCAAAATTCAATTGGTACATATGGTTATCGTTACGACTATGGCATTATGGTAAGTCACCTATAATCGAAAACAGTGATGTCCATAAAGTTGGTTAAAACAGCTAATTTATATGGTTATGGTTAAGTCACGACTAATTGAACCTTAAGTGGAGCAACCAGGTTTTATGGGATATATGAAAGTCGTTTCGGATCACAGGTGACATAAAGGCGCCGCCGAAACTTTACCATATTTCGGCTGACAGCCGACTTAAAGCCGCCGCCGAAACTTTTCAATTTTAGCCGCCGCCGCCGACAAATTTGCTCGGCGCAGGTCTCTGAGGACCAGCCTAAAACAGCTAATGCAGCATAACATAAGCATGATCTTAGTTTTTTGTAAAACGTTTTTTATGTTATTTTAGTTCTTGTATTAAGTTCTTATAAAACTTTCGGATTGATCGTGTATTTAAAACTGAATTACAGCACAAGTTCTTTAACCCCCAAAAAGAGGGATGATGAGTACATGTATGTATATCCCATGTATTATACAGGATTTATGGATATGTATGTTTTATGGATATGTATGTTTGTACAATCAAAATTCTCTTTTAATTTAAATGCCCCAATTTGTTTCACTAAAACAATAGAGTTTTAATAACAAAATTTTCTAGTTGTTTAAATATTGACTCAAAAAAAAAAAAGAAAAAGAATGAACAAAAAATGAAATGAAAAAATGAACAGAAAAAACGTTCTTCATAACGCTTTCTAATTTAGAACAAAACGTCAAGTTTTGTCTACTGAGTCGTTGAGTTGAGTTGATTTAATTCAGTTTTCGTTTCTCATTTGTTCAGACCATAAAACACATTAACAAATATTTCCAAGTTTCTAACTTTTTTTTTTGCCTTCCTTCTTCTTTTTTTCTTTCTCTAACTGACTTAAAACATTGCATTAGTTTCTCTTCTTCTTATTTTTTGTTTTTTCAATTTTTTCATTTCGACATTTTTAATTCGAGTTTTTGCTTTCTTAACAAAGACGACAAAACTATCAAAAAAGTGCAAAAAAAAAAAAATTTTGAAATGAAAGACGAAAGAGAAAAAAAATTCGGAAAGACTTGTTCATTGAAAGACAAACACTGTGCCGAACTGAAAGTAACACTTTTGGATGACAACCATGAATGAAGAACAAGCAAAAAAAAAAAAATTCTAATGCTTTACGTGCAACAACTGCAAAACTTATAGAAGAGAAGGGAAGAGAACTAAAGGGCGGAGGTGGTAAAGAAGAAATATTTCAACTTGATTCATTGTGTTGTTGCATAAATGTTTTAACAAAACCTTATAGATGGATGACCATACGACCGACCATGTCTGCAATATAAACCGGAATTTGAAACGGAAGTTAAACGAGAAAGGGAAGAAACATGGAATTCCATAAAATTCATTATGACACTGAGTACACATGTTTCTCTCTGATAGTCTCTTGCTAACCTTTAATTGGTGTGTGTGTGTGTGTGTGCTTGTCTATGTATGTATATGGTACATACAAATATATTTCAGAATTTTTTTCCTTTTCTTTTTGTGACATTTTTTTTGTTTCGTTATGCATCTTCATTCGGAAAAGCATATAAAGAAACAATTTTTAGTTGATTTTAGACAAAATAAATGAGTAAATGAATGAATGAATGAATGAAAGAGTTGTTTTGCACTTGTAAGTATGTATATGTATGTATGGATGTAAGTTGTGTTTATATTTTGCACTCACAAAATAATTGAAATCCATACAAAAGCAAGGAGAAGAAAAAGGATGCGAAGAATACCTTAATACATCTGTGAAGAAATACAAATGTAATAACGAATAACGAAACTAAAAGCATTTTTGGCATTTAATATGAATAAACCAGCAAAATTTTTCAAATTAATTTCTAACCTACAATCATTACATAGAGACCTCCCCTGGTGTAGTGTTTAAATCGTTTGACTACATACCAGAACAAGCCATATTAGAATGTTAATAAAATTGAATTCATTGCAGAATTTGAATATAAAGCGTATTATTAAAACATAACCTCTGATCCATTAGATCCCACAGAGAATGAAACGTACAGGGAATATTAAAAGGAAAGGTCAGCACTATAGATATCGAGTCATTCATTAAGCGCTTCCTATCATACATAACAAAATTGGTGATTAGAACCCATCAGTCAGGATTATTGACCTAGTTTCTCACACCACTAATTTTATACATGAGTAGCGGGACCTACAGTTTAAAGTCGACTCCGAACGACAGATTTTTTGAACAACTTTTCATGGCATTTTATTTACTCTCAGAGTTTTGGCCAGAAATCTGCTGAGAAGAAATCGCCGAAGAAATACTTTTTGTATTTTGTTTTGATGTCTGGCCTGGGACTCGAACCTTGGCTTTTACGTCTAATAAGCCAACATACTACCTACTAGACCACCAATAGCGCTTCCTATATGCAAATTTAAATAAAAAAAGTGTGCGTGAAATATCAACATTTTTAATAAGTTGGAAAGACATATTGAGAGGTTTAATTTGTGGAATATAAAATCCTTCAAATGTCTGAATCTGATATGTTAAGTTTTAAGTGACATTGGTACATCATCAAAGGTTGTATTTGAAGATGGTTTACATATGCGATTTACGAAATGTCCACAAAAAAGTTAATAAAGTCAAATCGCATGATCGAATCGGCTCGTTCAAATTATCTCCATGAGAAAACACAATGATTTCAAAACACGTGTGCAGACCATCCACTGTATCAGGAGCTGTGCGGCACACAAGCCTATTTCTGTTGAAATCACATGTCGTTTAAGGCCCAAGTCATACAATTCTATCCAAAAGTATCATTGGCAATCATCGATATGGCCCTCAATGATATATGCACCGATTACGCAGTGAGCAAGAAATTAATACGAAATGAGCTCTTGGATCTGATGTGAATTGGTGTCATTCAAAATTGAAGGAAGATTTCTTTATTAAAGGTGGTTGGACTCCCGATTCAAGAGACTAAAACTTGTTCTTGATTTTCATTGATTTACCATTACAAATTACTATTTGCTCCACAAGGTTTCTGATGAAATATAAGGATTTGTTTCAGTAATCTTTTGTATTCCATCTTCTGATTACTGATCCTCTATAAAGGAAGTAGTGCTCTTGGTCTGATTAAGAGTAATTAGAGGTCTTGAACAATTGCAGTGTTCTAGGAACTATGCAAAAGGAGCTTGAAGAGAGGGAAGCATTTTCAGACCTTTTGAATCACTTGGATTTGTTCAAATGTAGTGATACTTTAATATTGACTTCATACAAACTATGAAAAAGATCTGCATTGTAATCATCTGAAAACATAAAGGGATTGAAATATTTTAATTGATAATCGAATGGTAATTAGAATACAACATCCAGGGATAAAAATGCTGTCTTGGACTTTAAGAAGGTGTTAAAAAATTTTTCTAGCTGCATGGTACTGCATGTTAACAAGGAGAGATAGCTAAGGATATACAAAACAGTTTAGTTGAAAAGAAAACTAATAAAGAGTACACCATTTTTATAAAAATGAAAGAGAAGGAAAAGTTGTAAAAATATTATGTTGCATTTCTGTTGCATTAACACTAAGTAAATATAGCTTCAGTACAGCCAAGAGAGTCCTTGGAGAACACTTCAACTTTAACGTACATCTGAATCGTATATCCCTGGTAGATAATAATGAGTACAGCATATACGGAAATGAAATCGAAATGATAGAAATCCTTTTATTTCGTTGCTCATCCTTTGTTAGCACGAGTTCCTTATATTTTTGGAAGAATACGATACCACAAAAAAGTTATTTTCGAAGAGTAGATGACTAGAATAGGTTTAGTACGTTTATAAAAGGTAAATATTTCCTATATGACATTATGTAGTTAATGGCCTTAAAGTAAAGCTTAGGTGTATGTCAATAGCTCTATGAGCTTAAATGCTTAGAAGTCCCATCCTCCTCTTCGATCTATATCTCTGCCTGTAAAATTTGTGTTTGAGTTTGACGAAATTGGTTGTCGTTGTCAAACAATTCCCAAAGTCAGGATGATTTGCTTAATTGTATGAGAACAGGAGATAATTTTTATAAGGTTACACTGATGGATAATCGGATATAATATCTGTTAAGATAGGAATCCACTTTCTTAAATGCTAGTGATGAATATATACAAAATCGTCTACTTATTCCCAAATTCATTGGGTTTTACATTTGCAAATTTTAATACTGTACTTATGTATGTCATGTAATAATGTGGTCAAATTTTGTATACAAGTTTAATATGTGAACTACTGATGATGCAAAACCCGTACACAAAAACTGAAGACAATTCTGTTAATATAGACTACAAACAAACAGACAGACAAACAGGCAGACAAACGAACCGACTGACGTGTAGACAAACCGAAAGACAGACCAAACATTTTGTTACATGTCCAGACAATACGTAAATGAAATTTAAATTCAAAAAATTAAAACAAATTTTAGACTAAATGGTTTAAATATTTAAATTGATATGATTAATGGAACCACTATATTTATTGAAGGCTATGTGAAAGCAATTTTAAAGGTCTTCAATGGATTATACAATGGATGCAATAAATACTTTAAGCTTTTATTTATTTCGAGAATTTTTAAAGTATCTGAAGTTTTATTTGCTATCACGTCTAACACACGAATAGTTGGTTACATTTAAGATTCACTATGTGACTGTGGACGTAAAAAGAAAAGGATTCATGGCAACACATCCCTTTTCATGTATCACTTCAGGAGTAAAATGATAACAAAAAATTTAAGAAAAAGCATAGACTCTCTTGCCATACAATAACTTCTATTCCAGATGCATGCGGTATGTACGTACAATAATAAAATTTTTAGAAAATTTTCAAAATAAAATTTAAAAGAAAAAATTTTTAATATTCTACCAGATACACAAGCCTGTACAGAGGGGAATTTAAGCAAAAATGTTTTTAATTTGAATTTTTTTTTTTGTCGAATTTATTTTTCATAAATAAACTGTAAAAGGAAGTGACAATTTTCGTAATAATAAAATAAATTCTTGCATTAGAAATTTATAAATTTTTTGTTATTGTTGAGTTCTTGTGAGTTGAATTAAATTTTATTGGCTTTAAATTTAAAAGATTTAAAATAAATTTTTGTGAAAATATTTTTAATTTTTTTGTTTTTAATTCCTATTTTATTTGTTCATATCTCTTGGCTATAAAGCTTTACAGCTCATATTTCTCTGTTGGTCTTAGGAATTTAGAAAAATGAAAATCTGTAGCATATTCGCATATAAAAGCATGTATAAATATTATTCTAGTTCTTCTTTATTTAATTTTATTTTTTTAATTTTTTTGGGTTTTTCAAATCCTGTTGTTCCTTGCTCTCAAGTTTTGCCATGCAACGTTCACAGCACAGTTGCTGACCTCAGTATCTGCAGTAATATTTTGGTTTAAATAAAATTGTTATTCATACTCTTTATATTTTAAGTTAATGTATGGCATTGTATGTATGAGTCTTTGTTTCTTTTTTTTGCATTTTTGCATATGCATGTAAATATTTTGTACTTTTCCAGTCAGGTTTTTGTGTTTAAAAGTGATGATGAAAAAAAAAAAAAAAAAATATAAGAAATTTAAAACGTTGTTGTTCGAGAACACCATTAACAATTGCTGTACAATTGTTTTACTCTCTTGTTTTTAATGTCTTTTTATTTTTCTAATTAAATAAATGAAGACTTAAAGTTTTAAATGGATTACAAGGTATCATGTTAAGTCTTCACTCATAAAGAATATTCAAAGAATTTAATCTAAAAGTTATAAACATCAATTTCTATTGTATACAAATCCATTTTTAGTATAATTATTCTACAGATTTCCTTTGTGATTTTATAGTCCTGTAGAACCAAAAACGAATTAAAAATTTCAATCAAATCTTGTTATTGAATGAAGCCAATTCTGATTATATGATACATAAGCAGAATTATCATATCATGGATGCTTACATACATAATTGGTCATCACTACTCTTCAGTCATTATTATTAACCTAGTTTCTCACACTACTTATGTTTTGTGTGTTAATTTTATACATAAGTGGCGGGACCTACAGTTTAAAGTCGACTCCGAACGAGTGATTTTTGAGAAACTTTTCATGGCAGTTTTATTTTTACTCTCAGAGTTTTTGCCCGAAATCTGCTGAGAGGAAATCGCCGAAGAAATACTTTTTGTATTTTTATTTTGATGTCTAGCCGGGGACTCGAACTCTGGCGTTAAGTCTAATAAGCCAGCACACTACCTACTACGCCACGGCGATGGATGTTTAGGATATTCTATTTTGTTGCCTCCGGTCCCAATTAAAATTGTTTTAGAACCCCTGATGCTATTACTTTCCAGTTCCCCCGCATTAAAGGGTGATTTTTTTAGCTATTATCTTTTTGACAACTCTGGTTTAACAACTCAGGCACGTTCCGTGTTTTGTTTCACTGTAAAACATCTTCAGATTGGTCTATAATTTAACTATGAATCATCTTACAAACGAACAACGATTGCAAATCATTGAATTTTATTATCAAAATGTGTGCTCTGTTAAGAAATTTCATAGCGCCCTTCTTCCGTTTTATGGTCGGTTTAATCGACCCACTGAGGCGTCTATTCGGGCTATTGTGAGTAAATTTCGCATCAAATTTACAATGTTGGACATTAAAACACCAACACGCTTACGTAGAGTGAGAACTGAAGAAATAATTGCAGTTGTAACGGCCAGTGTTAATGATGACCATCAATTATCGATTCGTCGCCGTTCGCAGCAATTGGGCCGCTTTTACTCAACAACGTGGAAAATTTTGCGGAAGGATTTAGGTATGAAACCTTTCAAAATAAAGCTGGTGCAAGAATTGAAGCCGAAAGACCTACCGCAACGCAGAATTTTTTGTATATGGGCTCTTGGAAAGTTGGCCGAAAATCCACTTCTTTATCGAAAAATTGTGTTCAGCGACGAAGCTCATTTTTAGCTCAATGATTGCATAAATAAGCAGAATTGTCGATTTTGGTGTGAAGATCAGTCAGAAGCACTGTAAAAGCTACCAATGCATCCAGAAAAAGCCACAGTTTGGTGCGGTTTATGGGCTGGTGGCATCATTGGAATGTACTCCTTCAAAGATGCTGCGAATCGTAACATAACTGTGAATAGTGAGCGCTACCATGAGATGATTTCCAACTTTTTTTTTTGACCAAAATGCAAGAGCTTGACTTGCATGAAATGTGGTTTCAACAAGACGGTGCCACCAGCCACACAGCACGCTTAACAATGAATTTATTGAGAGGCGAGTTGGGTGAACATTTTATTTTACGTACGGGACCGGTCAATTGGCCGCCTAGATCGTGCGATTTAACGTCTTTTGATTTTTTTTGTGGGGCTATGTTAAAGCCCATGTCTATACAGACAAGCCCGCTTCAATAAACGCATTGGCAGACAACATTGAAGCATTTATTCGTGAAATACCGGCCGAAATGTTGGAAGGAGTATGCCAAAATTGTACTAAGCGGATGGATCATTTTAGGCTCAGTCGCGGTCAACATTTGCATAAAGTAACTTCAAACATTAAATTATATAGAGCGTACTATCGATTCAAATAAAAATTTCATGAATTTTCCTGAAATTTATGTGTTTTTTTTTTGAGAAATTATCCTATAGCTCTTAAAAAATCCCCCATTATTACCGATTTATCTAAGTCTACCTCACGTCCCAAAGGGTACCCGAACGTGACTAAATTTTTTTGGAATCCTCTATCCAATAGCTGGCAAATCTACTAGGTTTGGTCTAGAGTTTTTACGAGGTCCAGAAAAATTAAAATAAATAGCCTCTTGACCTTAATACTGCTATGTCCTATGTTTAAAATGTGCGTTTGGATTAATTACGAGCTATTCAAAAAAGAAATTACCTGAAAGTAGTAGAATAATTAGGAATTTATTTAAAACAAAATTATAGAAGATTTTAAATTTTGTATCAAATGTTCCTCCAACAATAGTCGTCTACCCATTCCTGCCATTATAAACATTAAAAATGATTTTAAAATGATACTGTGATTACGCATATAATTGTCAACACAACTATGATTTATGACATAATGACCCCATAATTACGCATTAAAGGACTTAATTAACCTTAAACTAAAGACACTTTAATGCTCAATTCATTTATATTACACGAGTATTTATCACACTTTAATGAACACACACACACACACACAGACAGATATCATGTGATATGACATGTTATTAATGACATTCATACACCTTCACAATAGGCACACACATACATATTTATAAGGAAGATGTGTAAAGAACGTATCGTTGATTATCCTTAAAACTCATAATGTTTGACCTTTAACAGGGTTCATTTCTTTTTTTGAACACCTAAGAACAGACATTTGAAGTAAAGTGAATCGGGTAGAGTTACTCATATGTATGGGGCATAATATATAATTAAAAAATTAATTAAAATGAAATTTGTATTAGATTAATTTATTCTTTTTTGTTGTTATTTTTCTTTACATTAACCTTGTTTTTATTGAATACAAGGCAGTTTAATTCATAATTTTACTCATTCAAGGTAAAGGATGTCACCACTATTACCATCTTCATTTACATACTAGTATTCATATTCATGTTAATGTATAATATTTGTATTGAATTCATTCATTTGTGAAATAATCAAGAATAATGAAAATAAAAAAAAGAAAAATTAAATAAAATGTCATGGTTACATGGAATCATAATAAAAATAAAGGATTTACTTCTTAGTCTTTTGAACAAGGCAAATTAATATTTACAGTAGAAGAGAGAGAGAGAGAGAAAGAGATACAGAGAGATAATATTTTTTTAAATGTTCATGTAGTGGAATAATTTGAATAGAACAGAATAGTTATGAGCCTTTAATGCAAGCCATTAATGGAATATATTTTAGATTTTAAATTAAAAGTAAAATGAAATATGAAATACAATTTAATGAAATTATGTTTTACCTTATTTTGTAACACAATCAAATACTAAGACTTTAGAGGATATTAAAAAATTATCATTAACATTGACTGCTCTTAAGTAAGATTGACGCCATTTTAGATAAAGAAGATCTAAATTTAACTTGTGATGTGTTAATAAAATAGATTTTAAAATTTTGTGTTTACATGTAAGGTAATAAGAGTTATGAGATTTTATGATGAAAATTTTTAACGAATTTAACCAAAAAAAAAAAAAAAAATTATAAATTAAGGAACTCTTAATATCCTAATATGAGGCAAATAATTACTGTGACTCGACTCGGTATTAATAGAGGATAAAAATATGACAAATATTTCGGCTTTTTAAAGGCGTACAACTTATTCTGTTGAGTATACATAATTGGTCATTACAACCCTTCATTCATTATTACGACCTAGCTTCTCACACTGTATATGTAGAGTGTGTTAATTACCTACAGTTTTAACGTCGACTCCGAACGACAGATTTTTTAAGAAGCTCTTCATGGCAATTTATTTACTCTCATAGTTTTTGCCAGAATTCTGTTGAGGGGAAGTCGCCGAAGAAATGTTTTTTCATAATTTCATTTTGATGCCTGACCTGGGGTTTAGACCCGGGTCTTACGTCTAATAAGGCAACACACTACTCACCAGCCTACGGCGACTACATTCTATTGAATGCATTTGAACAAATTCGTATTATCATTGACATTGTGCAACAGTAGCCAAGCAGTATGGTTTAGCAAATTAAACTTATATGAAAACGAATAGATTAACAAATTTTTGGTTATAAATGCACTGTCGATTAATAATTGCAAATAAAATATAAAAACAAGAAGACAAAATGTAAAAAAAAGCTGAAATTAACAAAAATAAAAATTATTCATACGCTGCCGTTGAAAAACACTTCACGCAATCAACATTTGTTGGTAAAATATTTCAAGATAGCTGTAAATATTCATCTCTCCCATTGCCTGGTGGTTCCTTTGGACAGTTGAGTATCCAAATCAGTTAGCCTTTTAATTCGTTTTATATAGCTTTTGCATTCTTTGATACCATCAAATAATTCTTATCACTGAAAGTAGGGTTTTCCTCATCTGAGACGCTTTTATCGAAGCAAAATGATATAGAATTATTTTCAGGACCTTCTGTAGGGTCAAAACACATATCAATTCACAATCCCGAAAATCCCGAAAAATACCGGGACAAGTTTTTAAAAGTATGAATTTTATTCAAATCGTCTTTGACTAAAATTATTTCTCTTATATTTTACAACGATACAGCAAATGTTCTGTGGTCTTTACTACAATAGAAACTCTAGCTAGTGCAAAAGTCGTTATGAAATATTTCCAGTCTTCGGTCATGTGCACCTAGAGATACTTTCCACTAAAACATTTTATAAAATCCAATATGAGAATATTAATTTCAAATTAACAACTATAAAATTCGATTGGGACATGGTTGTTACAATCCTTCAGTCAAGATTACGATCTAGTTTCTCACACCACTCATGTTGTGGGTATTAATTTTTTGCAAGACTGGCGTAACCTACAGTTTAAAGTCGACTTCGTACAAAAACTTTTCAAGGCAATTTTATAATTTTATTTACTCTAAGAATATTTTACAAAAATTTGCAGAGAAGAAATATTTTTTTATGTTTCGTTTTGTTGGAGATACCTATATGACCTGGGATTTGAACCATGACCTCGTTACTAGTTAGCTAATAAACTACCTATTAGACTGCGATGTTTACAATTCGATTACGAACAGTTTAGTGTATTTAGTTGCTCGGCATTGTATCTGATATGCTTGACTGAATTTACTCGCAATCTTGTCCCAAAAACAAGAGAATGGTGTTTGAATTTTAAAATTGAAGGTCATGATTTCCCTTGAAAAATGTGGCAAGTGCGTTACTACAGATCTCTGCTATTTAGAAAACTAAACCGTTAGCATTGTGGTTTTTATATTTTTAGAATTAAGAGATTGTAATCTTCTACAGGTAATCCAACTAGAGACCTCTACCCATTGCCCGTTCAAAAAGAAATAACATCAGCAACGAGCATAATATAATAGTCAAGTAGCTTCACTTCTGGGGAAGGATACCCAACACATGTTTACAGATGGAACTTCTGTCATCTGCTGTGAAAGATACACCATCTGCTTAGGTGAAAAAATCGTAACAAATGAGATAAAAAAGAAATATAATGATGGGGGAAAGATAATAACTTCCACTTCAACGCAACTTACAGGAACATCTTAACTCTCAAATAAAATTTTTAACAGAAGTGAACAATTTATAAATGTTGTGAAAGGTGAAGATTTCATATACAATATTTGGATTTTTTAGGTTATAGTTTTGTTTAAATCGACATACTTTAACGAAACATTTTTAATGTATAGGGTGAACCACAAGGAAGACTATCGATTAAATAATTTTTCTTCAAAAATAATGAACAATTTTTAAATTCTGCTTTTAAACTATATCCGGTAGAACGATAAAATATTTCGTTTTTATTTAACAGCTTACATTTACACCATTTCTACGCTAAAATACTGATGGTATATTGAATTATAAATTATAAATCAAAAATTTAACATGATTTTAATAAATTTAAATTTAAGTTTAAAATAGAAATTAAAGATTTCCATTGGGTAAAAACTTTAATGATTTCGAAATTAATATTATAATTATAATAAATTTAAAATTTACACTTAAAATGGTGTACACAACAATTTGTTTACATTCCAGTATCATTAACCTCATCATTTATGTCCAACTGTTCACAAGATGATAAAATTTCTTCCTAGAAAAAATCTCAAAATAAACGACAATTTAAGCGTCATTGCTATTTATTTAAATATTTTATGCTACATAAACAAACCCCAAAGCTCTGCAAACAAATTCACAGACAGTAAATGCGTTAGTCCGGGTATAAAATATGATAAAAAAAAAATAACACAAAACAGTATGTACTTGCAGTTTAATTTTCATTTCCTAGGCTGGCCTCCTTCTTATTTTATTTTTCCATTTTTTTCTGAAAAAGAAGGTGTTGGTAAACAATAGCGGCATAAGGAACAGCAACAACAAGTACCACAATCATAATAATAAACAATTTATGCTTAAATTAGTAGAAGTTTTTCTTGTTTTTTCTTTTTATTGTTTGTTTAAAAGTTTGTTGCCATGAAAATTTGTTGTCGGCAATAATTTGTGTTGTTTTACAACAAAAGTAATGAAATGGCGAAAGAATATAAATATTTGTGAAAATTTTTAAATTATTTTTGTACACCTTTTATGGGTTTAAGTGAATTTATTTTTTGTGTGGAATAGGAACTGTTTGATGAAAGACCCTAAGAGTCTGTAAAGTGGGTCTTTTAGAATAAGTCGCCATAGTCTAGTAGCTGTTATACACCAATGACTGCACGAATATTGTCCTTTAAAGTGTCAATTGTCTCTGGATTATCGGCGTAACACTTATCTTTGACACTTATCTGTGGCACTCCACAAATAATAATCCAACGGTGTCAAATCGCAGCTCCGAGGTGGCCAAACGACATCAGTTCTGCGGCTGATAATGCGATCTTCAAATATAGGGCGCAAAATATGGAGTGCAGCTTCGGGTGTGTGAAACTAAATGTTGCTAATATCCTCTTTTTCAATTTGGAACAATTTTGAACAAAAATTCTGTCAACATGGCCCGATAACGATCGCCCCTCCGTGCTCATTTTCGAAGAAAAATTGCTATGGACCAAAATCCGCTTCAAAAAGTGACGTGTGCGTACCCCAAATGCGACAATTCTGTTTATTTACATACCCGCACACAATCAGCTGCACTCAATCGATAATGTGTTTAAAAATTGGACCGATCTTGTAGGCTATTGCATGGCCAGCCGAGGCAGCCATTTGAATGAACGTATTTTCCATTATTAACCAGAAGGATTGTACTTGCAAATAAAAAAAGATATTTGAGAAAATATTCACTAGTTTTTTTAAAGCATTTTCAATATAAAAAAAAGTTATTTGGCGGGCCCTTTAAGCATTGTCCTTGATTTTGTCCCGAATAACAAAAACTAAAACTACTTCGTTTAGAATCGGCTACGCATGCTTCAGTAGTATGGTAAACTACTGTTTGGATGTGTTATAATACAAACTGATTAACCAGTTGTGCGATAAAAATAATATCAACTTGTACGAGGTGTCTGTTTCGGTCTATCGGTTTAAGACTATGGGAGAATAGCTATACAATGACAGCCGAGATACAAAGCGAATATGTCACTCTGATATCACAATTCAAACAAGAAACTGAAGTAGCCCGCAGGAACAAGTTATTGTATGAACGATCCTCAACGTGGAAATATGACTGCATTGAATATTTTCTTAATGGAATAAGTAACCATACTAAGCTTCCATTCACCTAAATTGAGAAAAACTGTAAACTACACAGATTTCAAATGAACTTACACGTGAAACAATCTTTTTCGAGAATTAATTAATATTTTTATAATTAGTTGAATTATTATCTGTGGTAAGACTTTATTTTTTAATGAAAAATCATTGAAATTACTCTTTAAATGAAGATACTTTTCATACTTCATACCTTGCACTTATAATATTAAGTTAATATAAAGTTATTACAGGAATTACTTATCAAGTTATTAATCATAAAATGACAAATGGTCCTGTATTCATAGTTGGCAGATAAATGAAGCATCAAATTGTCAAATATTTGAGAAAAAATCGCCAAAATCGTCAAAGACCTTCATTGGAATCGTAAAAAATCGTCAAAATAATTAATAAATAAATTGAAAGGTTTTAAAAACAAAAACATATAAAGCCAATGTCAAGCAGAATTAATATTGAATCATCTATCGCCATGTGCGGTGTAAATATTAAAAGTTCAGTGCCTTGGTTTCTTAGATGATGCAATAAATACTTGACTCCAGCTCCGACCGAGAATGGAATACAACTTTCATGCTTGGGTTGGCCTTTAACGTCTAGTTTGAGGCTTCTCGACCGTTTACAGGAGAGGCCGCAGTAGCTCGTTTATCACAATAGTGATTCATTGGAGCATCGTTGCTATATGGAAACGTTACTCCAAGGGATATTGCTCGAGCGAAATAAGGGAACTTGTTTATGAAAATCATATATTCAAGCACATCCATATGTAGTCGATTGTCTAGTATATACCACACTGCATTACGGACAATGTTCGTTTGTTAGATGGACTATTCGTATGTGGAACTCCCTTCCTCCAAAGACCTTCCCAGTTACATATGATAGAAAAATATACAAACCTAATGTCCATAAACATTGTTCTCTCTTTTCTCATTCCTATAATATTTCCTAGTCCCAAACACAATGCCATCCTCTAAGTGTTGGTCGTATGAAAAAAAAATGAACGCACTTATCTTTCTTACTTCTATGGTAATATTAGAAGGAGTAATCGAATTCTAATAATCGAAGTCGTCGTGGCAACTTCCTCTCAGCAGATTTCTGGCAAAGACTCTGAGAGTAAAAATTGCCACGAAAAGCTTCTCAAAAATCTGTCGTTCGGAGTCGACTTTAAACTGTAGGTCCCGCCACTCATGTATAATATTAATGCACACAACATAAGTGGTGTGAGAAGCTAGGTCGTAATCCTGACTGAAGGGTTGTAATGGCCAATTATGTATGTATGTAATCGAATTCTTAAAACCGTCTGCAACGGCATATGATAATTTATGCTCAGCTAAGATGTTATTTAGGAGTTGAAATTTTTTTGCTTTTAAGAGATATAAGACTTTACTCCTTGTTATTACTAGCAGAAATTTCCAATAGTAACAATTGCAAAGCAAAAACAAAGCTTAAGGAGGCTTTTAATGTACTAAAGTAAAGAAAAATGGTTCAAATTTAAAATTTTTAAAAATCGTCAAAATAAGGGCATAAATCGTCAAATCGTCAACCTGATATATTTGGAGCAGAAAATCGTCAAATCTGGCAGTTATACATATTGCCCATACTATATATTTTCCATAAAATATTGATGGCTATAGCTTTTACATAAGTTTTCATAATCTTTTTTAAAAGCATGACAAAACGGGGTTTGTCCCTCAGAACGTATGATTGATATTTAATGTGAAACAATTGCTTATTACTTTAACGCACCATGGTGCGTATGATTAATTTGAGTTTAATTTTCTATTATTATGCAGACAGATACGATACATTTTTTCTTTATACGTTACAGTCATAAATAAAAAAAAAACAACGAAACAATTGTTTCGCTTAAGAAACAAAAGAGTGTGTACGTGTCTGAACAATTTTAAGAAATTCCACAGACAATAAGAGATTAAGCGGATGGGAATTTAAAAGAGAGAAAGAAAAAAGTATTCAATTTAAGGCCATAAAAGAAATTTCAAAAACGAAAATTACCTGAGGCCATAACACCACACAATCCACTCAACAATATTAAAACAAATAATGAAACAAAAAATTGATGATGATTCGTGCGTGAGTGGCATATTGATGGACACAATAAATCAATAAAAAAATAGAAAGAAATCACAGCAGAAAATTTTGTTTTTAAATTTATTTTTTATTGACATAAAGAAGCGAGAAATCATTGAATGTCTCCCTTTCTGTTAAGCCTACTGAGGGGGTCCATCTGTTTTTGTTTCCGTTTCTACCAGGCGTTTAACGTGTTGGGATTTGTGGTCATTATGGAAAATAGTCAGGATATAAAGGATATGCGAAAGAAAATAAGTTTATCACTGCAAATAATTAAATGATTAAAAAAAGTATCCGGAAAAAATGAATGTGGTCAAGCAATCATTGGCTGTTGTTTTCGTTGTCTGTTTAACTAAGTGTTGCATGATTTTTCTTCCTTTTTTTTTTGTCATTTTAAGGATTAATTAATATCATCTTTAGCCGATAATAAAAAATAATAATCATTTATCATATTGCCGGTATGACTGACTGACTGTTCATTTGTATTGCATTTTGGTTTGGCCTTTAAAAATGTTTCTGCCATTAACAGTGCTTCGCTTAACGCTTGTAAATCAATTTATGGTAATAGTAATGGCAAATGGTAAATGATAATAAAATTTAATTTAATTAAATATGGCAACATATCACAGTGCATTTAATTACCTGCTTTTTTATTTTATGTTATTGCAACAAGTTAAACTCCTTTTTCTTACTTTTTGCTTTTCCGTTTTTCTTTATGAAATCCTTGTCCTGTTGCTTGCTACTTATAAAAGGATGTCTCGTATGATTTATTAATTTTATTGGTTTTTTGTTGACTCTTTTTCTTTTTTTTTTTTATTAAAAATCTTCCTTTTGTTGGTTTTTACTTTACAGCTTTTAATGTTGTTGTAGTTATAATTTTATCGAATTAAAATTATAAATTCTGTAAAATAAAGGGTAAGAGCAAAAACGGAATAAGTAAAGAAGCAATATTTTAAACATAGAGTAGGTAAGAGGAGATAACACGTACTTGTTATAATTAATAATTAAATAAGAAAAATAAAAACTTACAAAAAAAAAAAAGAAAAATCAAAATACATAATCTCTTTCGTGCTGTTAAAAGTTTAAGGACCTAAATTGCCATTTAAAAATTTTTATATGGGGTTTTCCAACAGGGAATTCTGTACGTTGATAGATGAAACTATATCCACCAAATTAGTTGTTATTTATTTAATTAGTTTTGCTAACTTTGGAGTAGCAGGCAACTGACCCCAATTTTCATGGAAGTCACTTCAGCGCGGAGACCTATTTCTAAGTGACTGAGTATGAGAACAAACAAAACTGCTGAATATGGAATGATACCAATTCACATGAGATTCAAGAATGTCCAAGGTATACCAAAAAAAGGCCAGTATTTGGTGTGGATTTCAATTGAGAATCACTATCAGCTTTAAGTACTA
The DNA here is from genome assembly GCA_014635995.1 of Sarcophaga peregrina. Classification (NCBI taxonomy): domain Eukaryota; kingdom Metazoa; phylum Arthropoda; class Insecta; order Diptera; family Sarcophagidae; genus Sarcophaga; species Sarcophaga peregrina. Next base: position 31,904,178 of record CM025790.1, read on the forward strand.
TATATCGGTGATTACTATTTGATTTCACCCGAATAGGATTATCTGACAGCTGTTTTCAACTGGACAGTGGTTAATTGCCACATTACTCACTTCACATTGGATATCCTTAATTGATTTGACAGATATAACTTAAATAGGATCTAGAAAAAAGCAGGACATAGCAATACTATTTGACAGTTAGTTTACCATTCGAATACTTGGTTAAATCGAAGATAGTATGCAACTGCATGGTGAAGCTAAATCAGATAAAAAAATGTGAGTTGGCCAACTATATCATACAATTTCATAGCGATAGACATATTCTTGTGGGAATTTCTTAAGTGTCGAATGTAAGTGCATAAGGCACAAACCAGAGCGGTCTTTAATGCCACATAACCCATGTAGTCGAACAATTCAGGTTCATTTAAGCGCCAGCTTCATCTGAAATTGTATATTTTGGATACGCTTCTTCTAGAGCAGCCAAAGCGGTTATTTGAAAGGTATTCTATTCCAAACATTGAGGCACCAATAGGTCTTTCATAGTCGTAGATAATTTCCATCATAGCTGTTTTATTTAAATTTAAAAATAGGTTTTAAAAGAGGTTTTTAAGGTATTTCAATTCCTGGAAGAACTCTTACTAAGAAGACTTAATTTAATGTCCTATTGAGACGGGCATTTACACAGAAAATTACTCTTTCTTTTACCCATAAAGAAGGAACCTGATTGAATTTATGTTAAGCCTCTGGCTCTTCAACAGACATCAAAACGAAAAATATTTCTTCGGCGACTTCCTCTCAGCAGATTTCTGGCAAAAACTCTGAGAGTAAAAATTGCCATGAAAAGCTTCTCAAAAATCTGTCGTTCGGAGTCGACTTTAAACTGTAGGTCCCGCCACTCATGTATAAAATTAACGCACACAACATAAGTGGTGTGAGAAGCTAGGTCGTAATCCTGACTGAAGGGTTGTAATGGCCAATTATGTATGTATGTATGTCTCTGGCTCTTTAATTGTTATTATTACTAGGAGTTCAGCAACTAAGATCTTCTACTTGAAGCAACCAAAGTCTCTGGTGGGGATCAAACTCACTACTGTCGTTCAAGTAGAATTGAAAACTACCACAGCACCGATCAAGAATAAAAATCAAAGTTTTAATATTCAATTCCTGAATGATTCTGAACCTATTCCAAGCATACGTTTCCGCTTGGCTTCCAAGTACTTTTATCTTCGATTCTTTAAACAGTAAAACATTTTTTAGCACAATGAGGGCACATAAGAGTTGTGGAAATATGCTCAATTTAAAAGTTACACAATATTTTTTTTCTATTAAATTTAAAAAGCTCTTATAAAATTTATGTATAAAATATGCATATGATCTCCTTAAAATTTAGTGCTAAGAAAAATAATAAGAAAAAAGTGATCAAGAAATGCTAAAGTTGCTGCAGTCTAACAGGTAGGTTGTTGCCATTGACCTGACACCTCGAAGAAAACGAAATAAAAAAATATTTTATCTTCACTTATGGATAAAATTAACACACACAACATAAGTGGTGTGAGAAGCTAGATCATGATCCGGACAGAAGGGTTGTAATGACCAATTATAGTGTTCATGTAAGTATCTAATCTTTTGGTAAAAACCAGAACCATGAAAAGGTTTCTCAAAATTTCGAAATCGACTTTAAACAGTTGGCTTTGCCACTCATGGATAAAATTGACACACGCAACAAGGGTCGTAATGACCAATTAAGTGAGTAATGATGAAGAAATGTTGAAGTAATGATGCCAGTATTTTCATACTCTAATACAAAATAGAATAACTGAAGTTGCTGTAGTCTAGTAGATAGTGTGCTGGCTTAGTAGACGTAATGCATTAAAACGAAAATATAAAAAAAATATTTTTGTGGCGACTTCCTCTCAACAGATTTCTGGCAAAAATTCTGAGAGTAAATAATATTGGCTTGAAAAGTTTCCTCAAAAATCTGTTGTTCGGAGTCGGCTTTAAACTGTAGGTCCCGCCAATCATACATACAGCATGAGTGTGGAAGTGGTAGCTATGTTGTAACCCTGACTGAAAGGTTGTAATGACCAGTAATGTGAGTATGTAATAGGAAATAGATTCGTTAAATGAGAACTCCAGACGCAATGGAATATTATTTTTGGATTGAAATATAAACTCTGTTTCGAATAAACCAACAGCCGTAAAATTATTAGAGCCCTTTCCCGTAAGATACATACATATTTAGTAATAATTACGAATTAAATTCATTGTTTCTTTTTATTTTCTTATATTTATCCAATTAATTATATTTTAATATCAAATCTTCTTTAAAAACTAAAAGTATTACATGAACAGTAGCATGAATCTTATTCTACAACTGTTAAGTACGTGTGCCGTCTTATCGTAATTAAAACAACGTCTAGCCTTTCGATAACGATCTTAGTATTTATTAGCAATTCCAATGAATATTTTAGAAAAAAAAAGGAAAATACGAAAACGACACTGAAATTTCAACTCGACCTTAGACATCCCTTGTAAATGTTCTGCTTTACCTTAACCAAGTTAATGAAATGTAAAGAGATTTTTCATTCTTTGTGTTGAATTGAAAAAGTTTTGATTTCTTTTTTAAATTCTTTTTACCAGTATTTTCCAAAGCAGTATACGAAACTCACAAAAAAAAGGAAAACAAAATTGTTGCAATCGTAATAGTTAAAAAATCTTTTTTACCCTCAAAAAATTGTTTTTGTTGCAACTTTTCTGTGTTTACAAACAGTACTACAAAGACTGTCTGTCTGTCTGTCAGTTTATTTCCTTTTTATTTCATTTCATTTTTATTTTTCAAAACTCAACCAACAACCATAACATGGCACATGAAATATAAACCTGAGCTCTACAAGATGATGAGTGAGATAAAAAGCTTGTTTCCATTCTATGCCAAAGACTGTTTCGTTTCCTTTATTTCTTTTGCATTTCTGTGTGAATAATGTTAAAATAACTATATTTTCATATGCCCTGGTAGAAAAGGAGAACATAAAATCAAGTTATTGCACAGTTCTTTAGTGCATTTTAACACATTTTATTGTGTAAGTTGTAGAGAACAAGACAACAATGATTTTTAAGGAGATCTCTTAAAGGAAAACCGGTTAAATTACAAGCCTTAAAATTTCTTTTATTGAGTGCAAAATGCAGACACATTTTAGTGTGTGTTTAAAGTAAAAGTTTTTTGGCAATGATAATGGCAACAGTTATTATGGTGGTACGATTAAAGGTCTGAAACTATTATGAGTTGCTTTGTTGGAAATTTTTCAGAGAGTGGCTCCAAATTTTTGCACACTTCTGTGAATTTTTAAAGATCTCCAATAAAACTTTTCATTAATTTTTTATTAGGAAATATATTTGTTTCTTAAAAGTGCCATTAGACAACAAACCAAAGGAACTTAAGCTGAAACCCAAAGATTATAGAGTATTATTAGGGCTTTGAAATTATAAATTAAATAGGGTACAGTCCACCTAGAAACCTCTTTGAATTCTGAAAAGGAGAAATGCATCAGCAATGATCATCATTGTAAGGATGTTCAAAAAGGATAACGAATACTAGACATGCTACCTGAATGAATTTGATTAACAAAACTACACTATGCAAGCAAATAATAAGAATATATGAGGGATTCTTTGTGGTAGCTTATCCTCCTTACAGGAAACGAAACTTATAATAATATCTTGTAAAGGATATAATGCCTCAATTAATTTATTTTATCTTTTGTCATAGAAGTACCCATAGTCTAGAAAGTAGTGTATTGGCGTATTCTCCAAGCTGTGACATTTTGAATAAAACAAAATATAAAAAAAATATATCTGTTGGTGGCTTCAGAAAAGCTTCTGAAATCTATAGTTCGGAGACCGTGTTTAATTCTAGGTCTCTCCACTTCTGGATAAAATTGGAATATACGACGTGGTTTTTATGAGACGCTAGGCTGCAAACCTGATTAAGGCTTTTAATAAACAATTAAGTACAGCATTTAGTATACGATATGAATCCTGCATTCCTAAAAGACGTATTGCCTTTAAGATTGTATTTTTCATATTCATCTTCTGATAATGAATTTTTAAACTAGGCATACAGCAATTAAATTACAATATTTAGAATTTTTTTTTAAAGAATATTGATTGTTTCTTCAGAGTATGTGCTAAATTGATAGGTCAAGTAGGCAGAGCGCTACTAAACAAATAGACATACATAATTGGCCATTACAACCCTTCAGTCAGGATCACGACCTAGCTTCTCAGACCACTTATGTTGTGTGCGTTAATCTTATACATGAGTGGCGGGACCTACAGTTTAAAGTCGAGTCCGAACGACAGATGTTTGAGAAGCTTTTCATGGCAATTATAGTTACTCTCAGAGTTTTCGCCAGATATCTGCTGAGAGGAAGTCACCGAAGAAATATTTTTCGTTTTGATGTCTGACCTGGGAAAAATATAATAGAAAAAAATTTAAAAAAAAAAAATTAAATTCAATTAAATTAAAATTAATATTTATTTTCTAGGGATCGTCAATAAGTTCGGAACTCATATAATAATTTTGTTTTTAATGGGAAACATTTTAAAATGCAATGGTTTCCTTAGAAGATGATGGATTCCTTACTTGATTTCTGCAGCTTATGAGTATTTCATCAAATCAATATAAATTTTTCCAAGGAAGGATGGAATCTTGTTATATTTCTCTTTCAAATAATAATAAGACGTGTTCATAGCTATTAGATAAATTTGGCCACAGTAGTTCAATATATTATTCGCTTATAGATTTCAGTTGAATTGCAAGTTTCAAGGACTTTCCACGCAATTAATAAAACGAATTGTCGATAGATTTCAAACTAGAAATATCTCTGGACAGCACAATTACTTGCTTGAATGGCCGGACTTTATGAGAACAAAGTACACAAAGTAAATTCACAGTCATACTGTTAAAATTTGACATATTTCTGTTCTGTTACCCTTTTTCCATTTGCATTATTATCCTTTTCTATTCCATTTATAAAGGCTGATTCCAACAGCTCACGAACGTTTCGGGTTTTGTTTCACTGTCAAACATCTTCAGTTTGGTCTATAATTTAACCATGAATCGTCTTACAAACGAATAACAGTTGCAAATCATTGAATTTTATTATTATCATTATGCGTGCTCTGTTAGGAAAGTTGTCCGAAGATCCACTTTTTTATCGAAAAATTGTGTTCAGCGACAAAGCTTATTTTTGGCTCAATGGATACGTAAATAAGCAGAATTGTCGATTTTGGAGTGAAGATAAGTCGGAAGCATTGCAAAAGCTCCCAATGCATGCAGAAAAAGTCACTGTGTGGTGCGGTTTATAAGCTGGTGGAATCATTAGACCGAACTTCTTCAAAGATGCTGCGAATCTTAATGTAACTGTGAATGGTGAGCGCTACCGTGAGATGATATCCAACGTTTTTTAACCCAAAATGCAAGAGCTTGACTTGCGTGACATGTGGTTTCAACAAGACGGTGCCACATGCTATACAGCATGCGTAACAATGGACTTATTTAGAGGTGATTTAGGTGAACATTTTATTTCACGTTCGGGACTGGTCAATTGGCCATCTAGATCATCCGATTTAACCCCTTTAGACTATTTTTTGTAGCCCGCTTCAATTGACGCATTGGAAGACAAAATTCAAGCATTTATTAGAAAGAGTTTGACTAAACGGATGGACCGGAGGCGCAGTCGCGCTCAACATTTGTATAAAATAATCTTCAAACATTAAAGTATATGGACCGTACAATCGATTCTAATAAAGATTTCGTACATTTTTCTGAATTTTATGTGTTTTTTTTTTGAAAAGTGTTCTTATAGCTCTTAAAAAATCACCCATTAGAAAATAAATCGCATGGAGAGAGACGACACTATGATTAGAAAAGCAGCAGTTAAATGGTCTGTTAGGAATACAACTCGAATTTGTCGAACAATTACTAAAACATAGTCCACAAATTTTCAAAACAAAATTGTGCAAGATCGGCGCTTGAACTAGGCATTCATCACGTAATTGCAATCAACCGTTTGAAGAAAACAAAACATATGTAGAAAATCAATGTTTGTGTGCCATTTAAATTAACAAAAAATATTCTAATAAACCAAATTAGTTTCCATCTATAATTTTCAAGTAAAATCATACTATTCAGAAACATATTTATTTCTAAGTCTTAAAAAGAGAGAATTTTCCTTCACAGAATAGTACAACATAGTACTGGATTTATGAGTGAATTCTATAAAAAGAAATACAAAGCAATAAGACAAATAAGCCACTATATTTTGAACGACTAGAACTAAATTTCTGTGAGTCTACCAAAACAAAAATCGGGATATCTTACATGCGATTGTTAGCTACTTCCGAGGTTATTTATAAGAATGAGGCTTTTGTCTTCTTTGTGATATAAATACCACATGAACAAAGTTCTGAGTTCAGGTTAACGTTTTACTATAATAATCGAGATGTTTCTACGTTATATTTAACAGAGCAAAATATTTGTTAAAAAAATAAAAACAAAAAAAATGATCATGATTATGACCTAGCTTCTTGGACCACTTACACCACCTACAGTTAAAAGTCGATTCAGATAGAGTAGAGATTTTAGAGTAATATTTCATGGCAATTTTATTTAGTCTCAAAGTTTTTGCTGGAAATCTGAATGTTAGCGAAGAAATATTTTTAAATATTTCATTAAGTGTTAATATGTTTAACATGGGGTGTACGACTAATAAGCCATTCCACTAGCTTCTGGACTACAGTGACAAGAGTAGACCCTGACCTAATTAGAACCCTACATTGTGAGAAAAATTTTAATGATTGATTTTTCAAGAAGTGGCTCTGCTAATCCTCCTTTAATATTCACTGTGCTGACGAATCAGAGGTCTTTTTTGATTATGCGGTATATATTCGAATTCTATACGTCATTCCCACTCAGATTCAAACCTGTTATATACAGTAGCGAGCACAAAAAATGCAACACTGTGCCATATGATCTTTAATAAGATCTGTTTCAAAATAACGGTAACTAATTTATCTATTTTCTTTTGCTGTTAATTCTTTCAATTATAAGTTTTCAAAGTAACCACAGTTTATTCCAAATTCTGCTTTAAAAAGTTAAATATTTTTGAATTAGTGAAAAAAGTGCAAATTTTTAGCGAGCAAAATAAATGCAACATAATAAAAAAAATAGTTAAAGTAAGTTATTTATTTAATTATAATTGAAAATTTCTTAAATAAGTTATACAACGTGTGTTTTGTAATAGAAGCAGCTCTCAGCTGACAGCAAAACTGCAATCATTAAAGCCTTAGAAGAAGGAAAATCCATGCGTGAAGTTGGACACCTCTTTGGTGTAAATCAATCAACCGTATGTCGGATTAAATCTCGATTTTCCTTGAGAAATAGTGTGGAAAGGAAACCAGGTAGTGGTAATAAAACTACATCTCGCCAAGACCGCCAGATGATTGCACTGGTTAAAAAAGATCCACGAAAGACCGCAGTGGACGTTGCTAATTTCGCAAATGAGCAAATGGGAGTCTCTATAGGCGTTCACACTGTTCGCCGTAAGTTGAAAGAGGCTAATATGTATGCGAGACGACCAAAGAAACCTCTCACCAGTGCAATCAATAAAAAGAAGCGCCTGGAATTTGCAAAACGTTACAAGGATTGGTCAAATGAACAATGGGCTAAAGTCTTGTGGAGCGATGAAAGCAAATTTAATTTGTTTGGCTCCGATGGGATAAATTTTGTTCGAAGACCGCCTGGACAGAGATATTCTCCAAGATATCAACTTCCAACCGTAAAACATGGCGGTGGATCAATAATGGTGTGGGGTAAGGAACGATATGTTTAAAAAAAATTATTGTTTTTACGTCACGTATTTACAGGTGCGTTTTCCCGTGATGGGGTAGGTCCCTTAACTCAAATCGAAGGAAAAATGGACGCCAAGAAGTACTGCGAAATCCTTGGAGAACACATGCTTCCTCATCTGCGTAAAAAAATGTCTCCTGGTAGCATATTCCAACAGGATAACGATCCAAAGCACTCAAGTCGCTTAGCTCGAAACTTTTTAAGCGACAATGATGTCAATGTTTTGGATTGGCCATCACAATCTCCCGATCTAAACCCCATAGAAAATCTATGGGAGCTATTAGATCGGGAAGTTAAGAAGAAACATCCGTCAAATATGAGTCAATTAGAAGAAATTTTGAAAAGTGAATGGGAGAAAATATCCTTTAACACATTAATAGCTTTAGTTGACTCTATGCCTTCTAGGTTGCAAGAAGTCATAAAAAATAAGGGCTACGCCACTAAATATTAATTTTAAGATTTTTTTTGCAAGAATTACTATTTAATTTAAATAAACACATTAAAATTTATGCTGTTGCATTTTTATTGCTCCCATGAAATTCGCACTCTTCTTAATAAATGACAAAATAATATATCATTAATTAAAAATAATTACATAATGTTATTGATAATAGGTATCTATAACTGTAGGGATTAATAACCCAAAGAAATATTTTGAACTGGTCACCATTTTTTTAAAATTATCGCACTTAAAGATAATTTTACCCAACTTTGCATTTTTTGTGCTCGCTACTGTATACTGTTGGCTTAGTTAGACATTTTTTTTTCATATTTCGCTTTGTTGGATATGTTTGACCTGATGTTTAAACTGTAGCCTCACGTCTAATAAGCCACTTAGGCGACTATTTATCAGAATAAAATATTTTTTTAAAAAATATAAAAACAATATAAAATTCGGAAATCAGTTTCTTTAGTTAAAATTATAAATTATTGTGGTCTTATAAAATTGTAAATAATAAACTCCCCATATTTCCGTACATTTACAAATGAGAAATTCTAACAACAAAACCAACAAAATGCTATGCAATATGAGATTCGAAATATAATTTAATTACAGCTCGCTTTTATTTTTAATTTTAAGGGTTTGTCGAAACCACAACCAAAGCATTTAAGTAAAATTTTCTACTAGAGAGAAAAAATCAAAATTAATAAATAATTGAATCAAGCTGTCATTGTTTTTTATCTGCCACCTATTAGTTATCGTTTATGAATTTTATTTAAAATTAATAAAAATTTAAATATAAAGTAGCAATAAAAATATTTCAATATGAATAAATATTTCATTGAATAATACGGCTTAAACTTCTTTTGAGATAAGAACAATTGAAAAGAAATTGAGTAAGTTTCATAAGATATTTACAAAGACGAAATTATTTAGAACGCTTTAGGAAATATTAAGGCATGTGTTTCATACGTATGTACATACATATATTGTGCCACTAAAATCTTAATAAAAATTTCTTTTTGAAAACATAATAAAGTCATAAAGAAAATATCACAAAACACAATATCAGTGCTTGTATGTTAAGTAACTTGTTCCTTGGGCTCCACAGCCATTCGAAGTGTTAAAAAGTAGTCATAAAAGTAATGCAATTGCAGTGTGAACAAACAAAAAAAAATGAAAAACATTGTAGGATAGGGGTTTGTAATGGTATTCTCATATCCTCGACTATGTATGGTGTTGCGGCAGAAGTTGTAAATGCAATACAACAATGAAATTTACCAGTTCTTACACATACACAAAAGTAATAAAAACTAATACATACGTTGCGTTCTTTCATATGTAAATTGTATAATTTTTTATGGATGACAACCGCAACAATAAAAATAAGAAAATGAAAAACCCAAAAGTATGTAAAAACTAAAATACAAAATAACATCAACAATAAAAGCAAAAACAATAAAATTTTCCAATTTGAAAATGCATTGCATGGAGAGTGAGAGAGCATAAAAGCATATGAAAGCTTATATTGCTAAATAATATTGGTTTTGGTTTATTGTTTTTGTTGTTGTTGTTGTTGTCGCATCAGTAAATTTCTATATAAAAATGGTAACAAACCGTAAATGACATGCGGAAGTTGGGTTTAAACGGAAGCGGATATTGTATTAAAATTCACTTGTTTCTCTTTTATTTTTTTTTTTAATTTTTTTTTTTGCATTTATTTTGTTGCAAATTGATAAAGATTTAAAATTTTTTTTTATTTCTTATTGAATTTTTATTTAAAATTACTTTCCATACAATTTGTTTGAATATTACTTTCAATACCTTTTTTTTATTATTTCTTGCACTTTTCTTTTATTTCTTTCTTATTATTTTTTAATATTTTTATTTTTTATTTCTTTTTCTTTATTCACTTTTTAAATATTTCTTTCTTTTTTTTTATTTAATAATTATTAATTATTATTTTTTTTGTAATTAATTTTCATAATATTTTTATTTTTTTATTTGCATTAGAAGAAAAAAACAAATTTTTTTTTTCTGTTTTAAAACGGGCACGTTGAGTTCAAAAACATTAACGCTACGTTAAGTGGTTGCACGACAACTAAATTGTTTCGTTTATTAACAGCCGCTCCATAGTCCTGAAAATCTTCGGGACAAATCATAACATTTCGTCGAAATACGATTGCTTAAGACTCGTTAAAACAAAACTGTCACGATTCTGCTACAAAAATCTGGTCGATATTGTTGCCAACAAATGTTGCAGCAACAATGTTATACTGTTATTAGCATGTTTCTGAAAGGAATGTTAACATTTTGCTTTATTTTCAGATTATTTTCGTAATTCTATTGTGTTATATTTGTCTATTGGTTTCGATGAATTTAATCGAAGTTATTTATACAAAACTTAGTTACAAGTTTAGCGTTTTAATTACAATTTTTGTATTAAAAATGAATGTTAAAATTATTTACAATACCTAAAGATATAAAGGGATAAAAGGTTCTAAGATATTTTTAACTATGCAGTCAATTAAAAGGCTCATAAGTTATAAAAAAAAAATAATAAAATCTGAGTCATTTGAGTCTCAATAATTGCACACATGAGATAGGCATCTGTTCTAAAGTGAAACACTCGGCGATTTTAACCTAACGCGTACACGTTTTTTAAATTCATCTTGAGTTTTTGTATTCCATTTGCTTCTTATTGCTTCTTATTGCTTTTGATGTTTGCACGTATAGGAAGATCAAGCTCATTGTTGTGAAGAGTATCACCAATTCTCTTTCATTTTTATTCCCATGTTTGGTTATAAATAGAAATTTTTTAAATCTATTACCAAAGACCCAAACATAATTGCTCATTACAATTCTCCAGTCAGTATTACGACCTAGCTTCTTACACCATTTATGTCGTGTGTGTTAATTTTATACATGAATTGCAGGCTCTAGAGTTTAAAGTCGACACCGAATCACAGATTGTTGAGAAACTTTTCATGTCAAGTTTATTTACTTTCAGAATTTTTGCCAGAAGACGTTTCCATTATTTTCAAAAGAAAATTATCGATAAGCACATGCAATGCTTTAGCAGCATTTCCAATATTCTTAGAAGTATTAAGTTTCCTTAAAATGCAACTTTTTACAGATTTTCGCACTATCCTGTTTCTACCTCTTCAGTAAGGACATTACATTTATAGAGAGCAGTGTGAGCTAACTAGGATGTAGCATCTGTATAATCAATGTGTTCTAGATCTATTTTTGGAACATCCAAGTGATGCCAATTTGCGTCAATGCATCGTACATAAATCTATCAAGAAGGATGACTCAGAATCATTTTCTTAAATGATTCAACAAATATATTTATAAGACGTTGATTTGGAAAGTAAGAGTTGTGTTTTAGGGACCCATTAATACATGATTGCCGCATAACATTATGATTCAACCTAGTGAATGTTTTCTCCAAATCGATCATGATGATCTAAAGCAGTGAAGGGCAACACACATACTATCATAGTTTTGGTTGTGTTAATAAAGCAGCGGAGAACAAAATTCAATGTAATTTTTGAGAGTCGTACACTGGGAAAATGAAAAAAAAGGAAAAAAATGATTTATTGTGTTGTGCGTATGTTAAGTCATCGAATGGACGGCACTGCTTTGCTAAAGCCAAAGCAACTGTATATGATGCCTTTTTAAAAGGCATTAAATTATTATTATTAATTTGTAAATCATTGTAATTTGGTACGTCCGTTTCGTCAACAATGAATTTTAAAAAAAATTCTGCTTTTAATTGCAATAATTTTAAAATCCTATCATTCCCTTTAATGTTGTTGAAAAATCCGTGGCTAGTCTCGTAATGTCTTTTTATAAAAAAAAAAAAAGAATTACGACATAAAGTGCGATAACACACAAGACATTGTGCATTACCATCCATATTCTCTATAAAAAAAATCATTTTCCCAATTTTCATTAAACATTTTGCTGCGTGTATTTGCCAACAACGATAAATCATTCAAAAAAGTTGCGTAGCGAGATCTTACTTCACCAAGTGCTAAACGTCAACTGAATTGATTTTGTTCTCTGGCATCAACACAAAACAACACACAAAGCAACAAACACACGATCATTATACGAAACCACACGAGTAAGCTTATAGTTTACGTGTGTCAACGCAGCGTCAGCAGAAATTTCTTTTCCTATCACATGTGATACGAAATTTCAAATTTGCCCTTCGCTGATCTAAAGTAATGAAAATGATTTGAAAATTAGGAAAGTGGTAGCGTTTCAAAGCCATATGAGCTTTGTTAGGATTCAGCTGAAGCCACATCAAAGAGACCAGATGCAAGAGCAAAGTGTATAATACAGCATATTTAAGACAATAGAACTTTATGGACCCGATTTTGATTTGCAGATCTCTACAATATCATAATTAAACTGATCGGTTTCGGCAGAGTGTGGTGACTCACGCCAATTATGTTGGGTTCGTTAATTTTATACATGAAAGTCGGCTCTGAATGACAGATTTTTGAGAAAATTTTCATGGCAATTTTATTTACTCTCAGAATTTTATTAGAAATCTGCTGAAAAGAAGTCGGCAAAGATTTATTTTTTATATTTGATGTCTGACCTTTGCTTTGAACCGTGGCCTAGACTACGGCGACTTAATTCCCTTAAATGAAAAAATTATAAATAAATAAAATAAGAAAATTATTGGCAAATAATATATTTATTAAACGGTAGCACATTGGACGTCGACTTTTCTGTTTGAATTTTTGTTCTGCTGTTTCCAAGTAATTAAATCTGATGCAGATCATAATAGATTTGTTCAGATTCTAATCCAATATTTTGCATTTTACGTCGATTGCAATCACATTATAATAAAACTTTAGTTTAACTTTGACCTTAATTTACTGTTTTGTTTCATTTAATAAGTCTAAGGGCCATTATTATTATTTAACATCCCGTTAAAGTTGGCGTTAGTTAAATGTACCTTTAGCTAAAGTGAACGCCAAAGTTACCTTTAATTTATTTTGGTTATTACAACTTACAGATAAAACAAAATTAACTTTTTCAAAAATATGGCAGTGCCGAAGCAAAGTCAATAAAACTGCTCAATTAAACAAGTTTTTTTTTTTTTTAACGCAGTGGCAACATCGTACTTCGTATTTTTGGATGCTTATTTAGTTTAAATTTGAAATTGCCATATCGAAATTAGTATATGATATGGCAAGTTCAAACATAAACTGAACTTTAAATATTAAAGGTAGAATGATCTTCTTAACGCTCACTTCTATCTTATTGGGTACTAGTAATAATGAAAAACAATTTATCTCTACGTTAAAATGCTCCTTTTAGCTTACGGCAAGTTGTAATAATGGCCCTAAATACGGGCACCTTTCTCATTATAACAGAGGTGCAACAATTTTTTTGGGCCTAAGTGTACATGTCAGTTTTATTCTTAAAAAAAAATATTGAATAAAAAATCATATCTCAATTCACTATGCCCGTCTCTTTACTTAGCAGATTAAAAACCACATGTAAACCGGAGTATATCAAAGTCTAACAATGAAATATGAAATCATATTACTTTTCCTTTCCTTTTTGTCACACAGAAAGTTATCGTTTTGGTTTCGGCGAAATAAATTACGAAAATTAAATGCAACGCAACATATTTTCCATTTTTAATCTTGATATTGACAGGTTCGATTTGAAAACCTTTTTAATCGTTTAACTTGTTTGGATATTCGACAACAAAATAAATTTTTAAACTGATACAGAAGCAGCACTAAAAACAAAGTGAAATGAATGAAGAAAACAACAACGTAACAATAAAAACAATAAAGAAACAAATATATGTTCCACTTGTCGTTTTCATTACAATGCCAGCCACATTCACACACACCCCACCCTATTATATGATACTAGCAACACACTTTTGTAAATAAATTTCAACTCAACTTAAAATTTTTTTTTCTTTGGCAAATGAGATGGCATTAACATAAAAAAAAAACAAAAGGAACCCACATTTGATGAAAAAATAATTTGTTTAAGCATTGCCTGAGTGCTCTGGGGTATGAATATGAGCGTTATAGCAGCAACATGATGTTGAGTGAGTGATATTAAAAAAAGCAGAAAAGAAAAAACAAAAAAATTATATTAAAAGGTGACAATAAGGTGATTGAAGAGTGACATAAAATACTAAAACAAAAACAAAAAAAAAAACACAAAAGACAAATCGACAGGCGTATATTCGCCTACACAGCCGCACTTATCTCTGGTATTCCTTTCTTTACATGCGTTTAAAACAGCACACGTGTGTGTATGTATTTGTGTTTGTGTTTTTCGACACTCTTTTAATGAAATGACAGTAAATGACAACAACACATCGTAATATGCACATCTACATCCACATCTACATCTACATTCACCAATAACAATAACTTTCAAATGTTTATTGCAATCAAACAAGCGAGTATTTGTTGTTGTATGTGACTTTAATAGGAACCCTGTAGTAAATAAAGTAGTCGGTTGATAGAAACGCAAATTATAAATTAACTATTCTGCAATTGACTACAAATTGGTTGAAATGTCATGCAGATATCAACCAAACATATTGAATAGAAACAAAAGTAAAAATGAAAAAAGCAAAATACGAAAATATAAGAAAACAATAATAAAACAAAGGAAGCATTGTCGGTAAATTAAATATTAATCACAGCAAATACGGTTTTTAGGTGGTGCTCAATTTTATTTAAAAAAAAGGGAAAAACCCAAGTAAATATTGCAAATTTATAATAAAATCTATAAAAGTGATATTGAAGTGATATTGAAATAAAATAGTTCATTAAAAATCTAAATAAAACAATGTGGATATACCAAATCTATACTTGTACTAGCAATTATGAAGCGCATTTATCTGAGCACTGCTGGTAAGTATCTTGTACAATCGTTAAAATATGCCTTATTATTTATGTTGTATTTTAACAGATAAAGGTACAGAAAATGATGATGCCAATGTTCCCCAATTTGGTGTCAAATTTTCTGAATTGAATGCCAAATTATCAGAAATAACAGGTAAAATGAAAATATGTTTTGTCTAACAAAATATCACGATTTTCTAATAAATATTTACATTTCAAGGCGAAATTAAGGAGCTCAAACAGAGCTCAAAATGTGATTATAATGACAGCATTGTCTACCCAAAAAGTAGTGACCGAAAGCCTTGTTGGACAGGAAAAACGCAATGTGGCAATTAATACTACTTTTGCAATAAACATCCTCGAGGAGCTGAAAGCTCTCAATGATAACATAATCGATGAAAATCCGCAATTTTACGTGAGTTTTTATTCTTCTCTACTTTTATCATTTTCTAAATTTTTGTACATTTTTGCAGACCAATGCCATGAAATTATCACTAAAAGGGAAATGCCAAAAACTTGAACGACAATTTTATCTCTGCAATTGAATCTTGCTATAAATATTGATGGGCACTCATGGCAAAAAGAACTTAAAGGATTACAAAAAAGTTTTTGATGCATTGATGGATGCATTTCGGCCTCTCTGTGATGACCCAGACAAAGAATTACGCAATGCCTTAGCCGTTATTAACAAACGGCATTTTCATTACGTTTGTGTTGGAAAAAAACTTAATAATATTATTTAAAAATATTTTACTTTTGAATTTTCCTTCAGTACAAACTTTCGAATGTATATAAGAAGTATTCTTTTCATTTAACTTCTTTTTATTACAAGTTTTATTTTAAGTCCTGAAATGTACATGAATTTTCTTTTAATTTAATTAATTTTTTCTTTGTATTATAATAATTATTTCTATATATAAATATATGTTCATATATAATATAATATAAATAAAACTGTTTAAAATTGAATTTAAAAAAAAGTGGTTTTTAATTAATTTAGTGTAAACTAATATTTAAATTAACTATATTTTATTTAACTACAAATTGGTTGAAAAATAAGTAATTTGTAGTAAATTTAAAAGTCATGCAGAGATGACCAGTTGACTACTGCCTAGGACATGCTTATGTTAAAATAATGAGTCGGCAACAAGGAAAAAAGTCACTTTATCAACTAGTTGTGCTTATTAAAAAACCAGTTTCAAGTTACTTTAAAATTTGTTTGATTTCCTACAGGGAAGCTTTAGCTGTGTGTTAGTGTATGTGTTTCAGAGAAAGTACAAGTAAAATTTAAAACAATAGAAATCCCTTTCCTTTTCCTTTTTCATTTATTTTTTTTTCTGATAATTTCATATAATTTTGCTGGCATAAGAAGATGAAAAAGATTTTGAATTAGAAACAAAAAAAGAAAAAGAAAACATTGATGATGATGATGGTGACAAACCCTTTTTAACATAATGAATAGAAATTGAAACGAAATTTTTTGAAATTGAGATGTTTTTGAGATGTTGATTCTGTATCACTTTTGTTAAAGAGATTTTTTTTTAATTTAAAAAAAAATAAATTGTTTGAGCTTTCGTGCACAATGGCACTAAAGCTGTTGAAATATCCAAAAACAATTGTCTTCTTTCTACAAAATTTACCTGGAAGATATCTCCTTAAAAAAAAAAATTCCATATACACACATATGTACATTGCAGGCAAGTAAAGGACTTGACCAGCGTTGCCAGCAATTTTTTTTTTTTATATAAAAACTTGTTATTTTTGGTGGAAAAAAATTTTTTTTACGAATAATAATTTGTTTTCTATAAAAATACCAAAATTTCATAAGAAATCCGGTGCCTCTGTTGGTGTTTCTTTGCCAAAACTTATAAAACATACATTTCTTTTATGGAAATATAAATATTTCATGTTATTGTTACTAAATTTTTAGAAAAAAAATTTAAATTTAAATTTGTCAAAAAAAACTTGTTTTGTAAGGAAACAAATTTAATGAACACTTTTACGGCGAATAAGCAAATCATTGATTTAAAGATATTCAAACAAATTCAGGAGTAGAGAATACATGATATCATTCCACGTCATTTCGTCATTACAACCCTTCCGTCAGGATTACGTCCTAGCTTTTCACACCATATATGTGTGTGTGAATTTTATATATGAGAAGAGGTGGGGTGTATAGATTTTATAAAACCTTTTAATTTTCTCTCAGAGTTTTTGACAGAAACCTGTTGAGAGGAAGTCGCCAAAGAAATATTTTTCGTATATTTCGCTTTATTCAAGATGTCTGGACTGGTATTTGAAACATTGCGTCTCATGTGTAATAAGCCAGCACACTAACTACTAGGCTACGAGAAATTCAATACTAAGCACACGGTCACTGACAACAGCACTTACATAACTATCACGCTGTCGAAATTTTATTATTTTTAGAAATCGTCAAAACCTGAAAATTCTGAAAGTAATATTGGATTATTAGTGAAATCCTTCACCTATTCACCAATTTCACAGATAAAACAACAGGTAACGAACGACTCTTTTATTATGGGACTAGTTACAGTGAACCAATCACACATTTAGCAGATGCTTGGTGAAGTTGCCGCTATCTAGTAGATAGTGTGTTGGTTTGGTAGACGTGAGGCATCTCGAACTAAACGAAATATGAAAAAATATTTCCAGCGTAAATAAAATTGCTAAGAAAACATGAAAATTTGTCTTTCGGTGCCGACTTTAAACTGTAGGTCCCGCCACTCATGTATAAAATTAACACACACAACATAAGTGGTGAGAGAAACTAGGCCGTAATCTTGACTAAAGGTTTGTAATGAGAAATTATGTATGTATGTAGGTGACGAACATTACATTCCCTTACATTTCTGTGTGAAACAAAAAGAAAAAATTATCCGCCTAAAAATGGAATTTATAAAGCGGTTTTCTATGATTTGTTACAGGAATTATTTTTGTGGATAGTCGTCCCCACAAAAGTATTTCCATATATTTAGGACTTATG
Organism: Sarcophaga peregrina; assembly: GCA_014635995.1. Classification (NCBI taxonomy): domain Eukaryota; kingdom Metazoa; phylum Arthropoda; class Insecta; order Diptera; family Sarcophagidae; genus Sarcophaga; species Sarcophaga peregrina. Next base: position 31,922,423 of record CM025790.1, read on the forward strand.
ATGATGCCCTCCAAAAATTCTGTAGGCAAGTGAAATAAAGCAATTTTTTTTTTAATAAAAATTAATATGTATATTAATACATCCGACCCACTGTGCAAACTCTTTTCTCTTTTCTATTGTAAATTATTTCTGTTTAATGTAAAGGTAAACGAGAGAAGGTAAAATTATTGTCATGCTTTTAACATGATTATAAGAGGTTTCCAGAATCTTAACGAAACATACACACACACACACAGACATTCTAATAAATTTACGAAAAAGGCTTTTCCCTTATACGTACTAGTATGCTTACATATGTATGTGTGTATATAACATCTCCCTTTCTCTCTCTCTGTTTCTCTTTGCCTCTATACAACAAATTTTCATTAAGTATTACTGTTTCATATAAAGTTTAGAAATTTTTACCTCATTTTGTTTGTTATTGTTGTTGTTGTTGTGGAGTAATTTATTTCAAATATCTTTTTGGTTTTTCTATTTAAATGACTCATTAATTTTTAGTAGTTATTCCCACCGTGTGTTGATAAAATCAAAGTGAAATGAAAACTTTTTCGCTTAAAAGTGTTGATGCAGACAATATAATTTCGATAAGTTTGACATTTTATGACAACAATGTGATAAAATTTTATTTGTAATCCTAATATCCTAATCCTAATGTATATTATAAATCTTTCAGTAAGTCTGTTTTTTGTTTGTTTGTTTGTTTGTTAGCCAATCACACCTGAACATCTAGCCCGATTTTCTTGAAATTTGGGATATAGATCGTGCTTATGTCCGTGGAGGTTATAGGCTATAAATCTTTTCAAAATTTTGACCAAAAGCGGAGAAAAAATGGGAAAAATTGTAATAGGGAATTTTTTACGATTTAGCTTGGTTAAGTTTCCCAAATAGCTTTTAGAGGTATTCCGTTTCTAAAGTAGAACCAAAAGGGGTCCAAAAAGGGGGAAAGAGGCTGAAAACGGGCAAATTGAGTGCAGGTTATCCTAGTCCTATTATATTTTATGAATCTTCCTGTAAGTCTGTTTTTTTGTTTGTTTGTTAGCCAGTCAAGCCTGAACATCAAGACCGATTTTCTTGAAATTTGGGATATAGATCGAGCTTTTGTCGGTGCAGGTTATAGGCTATAAATCTTTTCAAAATTATAACCAAAACGTGAGACAAAATAGAACAAAAGGAGAAAAAAATGGGCAAAAATTAATACTTTTATGCATAAATGCTGTAATTCATGTGTTTTAAAGATATTTTTTTACGATTTAGTATGGTTAAGTTTCCCAAATAGCTATTGGAGGAGTTCCGTTTCTAAAGTCGAACCAAAGGGCTCCAAAAAGGGGGAAAGGGTCAAAAACGGGCAAATTAAGTGCATACTGAATCACGCCTGAACGCATGAACCGATTTTCTTGAAATTTCGGATATTGATCGAGCTTTTGTTGGTGCAGGTTATAAGCTATAAATCTTTTAAAAATTTTGAACCAAAGGGAAAAAAATGGGACATAGGGAGAAAAAAGCAATGATGTATTTTATGGGTTTTGAAGGTATTTTTTTACGAATTAGCTTGGTTAAGTTTCCCAAATAGCTATTGAAGGTGTTCCGTTTTTAAAGTTGTACCAAAAGGGGTCCATAAAGGGGAAAAGGGGCCGAAAACGTGCAAATTGCATGCATTTATATTTAGGACTTAGAGTATTCAAAAAACTGGGTTGTTTGATAAACCGGTTTCCGAATAATTTGAAAAATTGCATTTTTTAAGAAGCTGGTTTCGAAATCGGATTTTTATTTATTGATATTTTAATAACCCGCACAACGCCGGGTACAATCTGCTAGTATGTATTAATTTTGTTTCACATTTTCGTAAAGAAAATATTTTAATCACTTAAAAAGATAACATTGTTAACAAATATTCGGTGTAGTCGAGTTGAAAATAAAGCGTCGGTGCGTAAAGGAGTTAGTTCTATTTGGAAATTTAGACTAGAATTTCATCGGGCTAATAGGTACTAAAAAATGTCGATTTGAAATCGCAACTATTTCAGGTGATAGCATTGCTGTAAACCAATTTATTTATATTCCTTCAAATAATTATATACATAGCATGCGAAAATAGTGAGTAAATGTATTTGATGTAAAATCTCGCTAAGGAAATCTGAAACAAGCGTGTAATAACTATGAACCTGATAAGAATTTCAGGATTAGAAGGAAACTCGTTCTTAGATTGGTAAAATCTTTTAAGTAATATATGCTTTAAATAAGTTCTAGCTTAAACAACGCGACGTCATGCTTCTAATAGTATGCTATTTAGAAGGGTACGTATGAGTCGCCGAAGTCTAGTAGGTAGCGTGTTAGTTTGTTAGACATCCAGATATTAAAGCATAAATATAAATAAATTATTTCTTCGTAGACTTCTTTTCAGCAGATTTCTGATAAAAACTCTAAATAAAACTGCCATAAAATGTTTCTTAAAAATCTATCGTTCGGAGTCGACTTTAAACTGTAGGTTCTGCCACTCTTATATAAAATTAACCCTCACAACATGAGTGATGTGAGAAACTACGTCGTAATCTTGACTGAAGGGTTATAATGACCAATTATTATACTATGTAGGTAACAGAGAGTTTATACAGCAAGACCTCAGCGTATAAGCTCTGGAACCAAAATTTTGTTTTTGCAGCGAAAGTACTTTATGTATTAGGAGAGAAGTGACTGATTATTATCTAAGCTCACTCTATAGCTTAGATGCTGAGTACATGACTTAGATTTAGGGACGCTTAATAAATTTTTATATACTTTTTAATATAGCATCTTAACAAAATATCTTTATCTCTTTTTATAATTTCTTTTTATGTATTCAATTGCATGACAGAAGTTTAAAGTTGCAGAAAGAAGCCAATTACTCTACAATAGCAGCTTCTACAATGACAGGCTTGCTGTATAATATTGAAATAACATCATCAATAGAAAAAGTCTGGTTAAATTTTTAAAAGCCTCAGTGGTTGGAAACTTCCAGGTGAATTTTCAGCTTCGTCCGATTTCGATTTTAGATTATCTGCACCTGTTTACAAAACAATGCATTCTAATCATTATTGTCGTTGTCCTTTGGTTATTTTAACCGACATAATATACACTCTGTGTTACGATGTGTATCTGAAATAAGGTCCTTTGCTTTCCTTATTTATTAAGCAAATAATTTACACTCTACATTGATCGTATTATATTGCCCACATACGTTTACAAAGTTATTTATGCCAAGTTTACTGTTACTGATAATATGTTTAATTTTAAACCTATTTCTGAAGACCGTGTGAACCTGTCACTGTGATTAGCCATTTCAAAAAAAACAATCTACGATTTTATCTTTACTATCTTCATTTTTTGGCTATGGAAATTTTCTGTAGAAATTTAACATCCCAAGGAATACCTCTTAAACACTTCTCTTTGTGTTTAACGTTTTAAAAATGTTTTTCTTGATTGCAGTTCCTTCTGTAGCAATTTTTATTGCGAATCAAAATATTAAAAAGAAAATATGATTATTACTCGCTCTCTCTCTCTCTCTCTTTACTTTTTCGAATTTTTTATTTACTCCAATAATTGTTCGCATTTTGTTAATTTTTTTCTCTCTCCTCCTCTCAGCAACTATAAAGACACAGTAAACTCGCATTACACGATTTTACAATAATTGTTGTTGTAAAAGGCATAAAAATAAAATTAAAAACAATTTCTTTTATTTCTTTTACAAGCGTGTATATACTTTCGAAATTCACTCACACACAGCCACGCAGCCATACAGACGCACTGATATGTTTAAATATTTGCTTTAGTATTGGGTTTTTATTAAAATGTTTTCGTGGCTGTAACTTCCCTGTAGTAAATAAAGTAGCCAGTTGATAAAAACGCAAATTATAAATTAACTATTTTGCAATTGACTACAAATTGGTTGAAATGTCATGCAGATATCAACCAAACATATTGAATAGAAACAAAAGTAAGAATGAAAAAAGTAAAATAAGAAAATGAAAAAAAAAACAATAATAAAACAAAGGAAGCATGTCTGTAAATCAAATGTCAATCACAGCAAATTCGGTTTTTAGGTGATGCTCAATTTTATTAAAAAAATGGGGAAAACCCAAGTAAATATTGCAAATTTATATTAAAATCTATAAAAGTGATATTGAAGTGATAGTGAAATAAAATAGTTCATTAAAAATCTAAATAAAACATTGTGTATAGACCAAATCTAAACTTGTACTAGCAATTATGAAGCGCATTTAACTGAGCACTGCTGGTAAGTATCTTGTACAATCGTAAAAATTTGCCTCATTATTTATATTGTATTTTAATAGATAAAATTATAGAAAATGATGATGCCAATGTTTCCCAATTTGATGTTAAATTTTCTGAAATTAATGCCAAATTATCAGAAATAACAGGTAAAATGAAAATATGTTTTGTCTACCAAAATTTCCCGATTTTCTGATAAATATTTATATTTCAAGGCGAAATTTAGGAGCTCAAAATGAGAATATAATGGCAGCATTGCCTACCCAAAAAATAGTGATCGAAAGTCTTGTTCGACAGGAAAAACGCAATGTGGCAATTAAGACTACTTTTGGAATAAACACCTGAAAGCGCTCAATGATAACATAATCGATGAAAATCAGCAAATTTACGTGAGTTTTTATTCTTCTCTACTTTTATCATTTTCCAAATTTTTGAGCATTTTTGCAGATCAATGCCATGAAATTATCACAGAAAGGGAAATGCCAAAAACTTTAACGACAATTTTATCTCTGCAATTGAATCTTGCTATAAAGATTGATGGCACTCAAGGCAAAAAGAGCTTGAAGGATTATAAAAAAGTTTTTGATGGGTGCACTTCGGCCTTTCTGTAGTGAACCAGACAAAGAATTACGCAACGCCTTAGCCGTTATTAAAAAACGGCAGATTCATCACGTTTGTGTTGGAAAAAAACTTAATAATATTACTTAATAATATTTTACTTTTGAATTTTTTTTTTTTATTATTTTCATTTAACTTCTTTTTATTACAACTTTTATTTTAAGTCCTGAAATGTACATGAATTTTCTTTTAATTTAATTAATTATTTTTTGTATTATAATAATTATTTCTATTTATAAATATATGTATATAATATAATATAATATAAATAAAACTGTTTAAAATTGAATTTAAAAAAAGTGGTTTTTAAATAATTTAGTGTAAACTAATATTTAAATTAACTATATTTTATCTAACTACAAATTGGTTGAAAAATAAGTAATTTGTAGTCAATTTAAAAGTTATGCAGAGATGACCAGTTGACTACCGCCTAGGACATGCCCATGTTAAAATAATGAGTCGGCGACAAGGAAAAAAGTCACTTAATCAACTAGTTGTGCTTATTAAAAAACTAGTTTCTAGTTACTTTAAAATTAGTTTGATTTCCTACAGGGTTGTGTGTGAGTGGGTGTGTGTGTATGTATGTGGGTTGTAGAAACAGTCAAAAATTTACGTACAAAAGAAAGAAATTTCACTCAATTATTCTTAATGGTTTGTAAATTTAAATTTTATAAACTTTCTTTCCTTCTTTCCTACCATCTTTCTCTCTCTCTCTTTTTCGTTTTGTGTTTTTTTTTTTTTTTTTGTTTTTGTTATAATTTCATTTTATTTTTGTTGTTATTACAACCGAGTATTGTATTATAAGTAGCAATTATTTTATGAGTAGATACAGTTTCATTGTTTCGCCGATAGTAAGAGAGAGAGGCTATTAAGCAAAATGAAATTCTTTTTGTTCATTAAATTCATTAAAAATAAGTCCCGAGTTAAAGAAAACCTAAAGGTGTCTGACACATTTCAATTACACAATGTAATTTACTGTATATGATGGAGAAAATATCCTTGAAATATTTTTCACATGCTGTGAGTAAGTTAACTGTCACTTATTTAGGCGTTTATTATTGAATTTCTTAAAAATCTTAATAAGTTTTGAGTTTATTGGGTTTATATATCAGCATGGAGGTAATCTGATGACAGGTCAACAATGGTCGCGTGAAGAATGTAGGACGTATTGATTTAATATTACAACAAGATATGTTCTCCGAGAGGTGCGGTATATTCTATCCAAATAGTAAGGATTAGGAAAAATGGAGCTAAATCCATAAGCTTTTCGAATCATTGCATCGTCTTCTGCGGTGAGAATTATAAAATACTGTAATATCTCCGGTTCCCAGGCAATACAGGCAAGGTATATAACTGTCCTGAATATTTCAACATGGGTAGCGAATCATAATGATATTCCGGTTAACTTTAGAGAGTATAAACTAACTAGATGTGGCACAATTACCGAACACATCCATCATACATAATTGGTCATGACATTACCCCTCAGTCAGGATTACCACCTAACTTCTCAAACCACTTATGTTGTGTTTGTTAATTTTATAATGTGTGGCAGAAGCTACAGTTTAAAGTCGACTCCGATTGACAGATATGTAAAACCCTTTTCATTGCATTTTTTTACCAGACTTCTGCCGAAGTAATATTTTTTCATATTTCATTTTGCTATTTGACCTGGAGGTCGCCGTGGTTTAGTATGTAGTGTGCTGGCTTATTAGACGTAAAGCTAGGATTCAAGTCCCAGGCTAGACATCAAAATAAAAGAGAAAAAGTATTTTGTCGGCAATTTCTTGTCAGCAGATTTCTGGCAAAAACTTTGAGAGTAAATAAAATTGCCATGAAAAGTTTCTCAAAAATCTGTCGTTCGGTGCCGCCACTTATGTATAAAATTAACACAAAGAACATAAGTAGTGTGAGAGACGAGGTCAATAATCCTGACTGAAAAGTTGTAATGGCAAATTATGTATGTATGTATTTGATCTGGGGTTGGAACCGCCATCACACTATCTACTAGACTACAGCGACTTCAACAATTACAAAACTCTCCTTTAAAATGCTACAGACTCATAGGTGACAATGTAGTTGCGGATTTTGTCAACGAATCGGGCAAAAATCGGTCACCCAATAATAACACAACACCACAAGAAAAAACACCAATTAGAAAAAACAAAAGTAAAAAAGACAACTAATCAATCTATTAAAATAAATAAGATAAAATAAAGACACTTATACACAAATTAGCGGAGCACAACTTATAACAGTGATTAAAAAAAAACCAAACAAACACCCACAATTTCCAAGAATACAATACATAATTCAAGTTAAAATCGTAGCATAGTCTACGAAAAGGAAAATTACATGCATAATTCGTTCTATAGAATTCTAAAGAAAGAGGACGATAGTGCCGTGAAAATCTTGCTGGAATGCTGAAATTCAGGTTAAAAAGCAAAAACTCAGAATCGATATCACCTTTAACCAGATTGAAAACAAAACAAACCTTTAAAACAGCCCTTCTACGTTCCAAAGTTGGAAGTTTTATCAAAGCTAATCTATCCTCATACGGCGCAAGCCCATTAGCATAATCCCATCTGCCTCTGCACAGACTCAATTGAATCACTATGACAACGATAGTATGGATTCCAAATAACAGACGCATACTCCAAAATAGGCCTAACAAGTGAAATGTACAGTAGTTTTGTTATATAAGGATCATTGAATTCCCTAGCCCATCTTTTCACAAAACCAAGAACAGCCCGACCCTTGCCAATCATCAAACTTATATGATCAATAAAAGACAATTTAATATCCAATAATACTCCCAAATCAAGAAATGAAGGCACAGTTTCCAATGGACAAGAATTAATCACATAAGTGGACGAGATTACACCACTGCGAGAGAAAACCATGCATTTACATTTTCTCAAATTAAGATCCATTAAAGTTATCCTGCACCAAGTAACAAACAAATCAATAATTCGCTGAAGTACAGCCTTAAATCTGTCGATCATAATCCTTTGGTTTCATCCAAAGTTACTTTTTTACGATTAAGCGGACCCATCGCTTAGCATTAAATTAAGTTCTAGTTAAAGTTATCGGTTTATTTCACAAATCTAATTATTAGTGAAGACAGGAGATTAACTTTTTCTATTTTATCATGTGGTAGACTTTTGAATATATTTGTTAAGTTTATTCTTAACTTTTTGGAAGTGTTCTCTCTTTATCTGAGAGAGGAAAATCACAAGTCATTGTAGTGTTTACCAAAACATTTTTACGATATGTGCTTTAATATTTTCTTTCAAATTCTTTTAAAAAAAATATTCCAAAAAAATTTTCCTCTCTTGAATTATTTTTAATTTTTTTCTTTTTTCTTCTATCTCATATTTTTCTAACTAGACAGAAGCAATTTTCATGTTTTCTATATATTTCTGAAACAAATAAATAAAAAATATTTAAAAAAAAATCGAATGAATGAATTGAAAAAATTTTTTTGTGTTATACTGACTGCACATATTGTTATTATTTTGCATTAATTGTTGTTTGCCATTGCAATTTATTCTACCCCAACCTCACAATAAACTATTCCTTTGGCATTTTCTCTATTGTTGTCCTCTTGTATTCAGTTGTTTGCATTTAATGAACGTATGAATGAATAAGTAAACGAATGTAGGAATGAATGAATGAATAAGATAAAAAAAAATATTTTTGCGGTTTTCCTGATATTTTCTATGAACTATGACAGTTCGCTTTTGTTGTTATTGTTATTGTTGTTACTGTTTCTCTATTATTTGTGTTTTGATTTCTATTGTAACCATTCATCATCGTCATCATTGTCATCATCATCATCATTACCGTTAACAGCGTCATCATCAAAATTCTAAGAATGATTTTATAAAACCAGTGTTTCCTTTTGTCATTCATATGCAAGAAACAAAAGGATTTCTAATCATGCCTTGATTTACCTTGGAGATGATACAACGTTATGTTGAGTTTGTTAGGCAATAGGTAACGATTTTCGTTATGATTTTAAAGTGAAAAATGGGATCTGCTTAGATAGTCATAAGCTTAAGAATTAAATTAAAATTTTCTTTCGTTTTAAATATAAAACATGAGATCGGTAATTACTTCAATTGATACTGCATTTGTTCTGTTTGATTGTATGCAGATCTTTGCTATATGAATACTTATGCAATTCTTTTATATACAGTAGCGAGCACAAAAAATGCAACACTGTGCCATATGATCTTTAATAAGATCTGTTTCAAAATAACGGTAACTAATTTATCTATTTTCTTTTGCTGTTAATTCTTTCAATCATAAGTTTTCAAAGTAACCACAGTTTATTCCAAATTCTGCTTTAAAAAGTTAAATATTTTTGAAATAGTGAAAAAAGTGCAAATTTTTAGCGAGCAAAAAAAATGCAACATAATAAAAAAAAAAATAGTTAAAGTAAGTTATTTATTTAATTATAATTGAAAATTTCTTAAATAAGTTATACAACATGTGTTTTGTAATAGAAGCAGCTCTCAGCTGACAGCAAAACTGCAATCATTAAAGCCTTAGAAGAAAGAAAATCCATGCGTGAAGTTGGACACCTCTTTGGTGTAAATCAATCAACCGTATGTCGGATTAAATCTCGATTTTCCTTGAGAAATAGTGTGGAAAGGAAACCAGGTAGTGGTAATCCTCGAAAAACTACCTCTCGCCAAGACCGCCAGCTGATTGCACTGGTTAAAAAAGATCCACGAAAGACCGCAGTGGACGTTGCTAATTTCGCAAATGAGCAAACGGGAGTCTTTATAGGCGTTCACACTGTTCGCCGTAGGTTGAAAGAGGCTAATTTGTATGCGAGACGACCCGCAAAGAAACCTCTCATCAGTGCAATCAATAAAAAGAAGCGCCTGGAATTTGCAAAACGTTACAAGGATTGGTCAAATGAACAATGGGCTAAAGTCTTGTGGAGCGATGAAAGCAAATTTAAACAAATGGGATCAATTTTGTTCGAAGACCGCCTGGACAGAGATATTCTCCAAGATATCAACTTCCAACCGTAAAACATGGCGGTGGATCAATAATGGTGTGGGGTAAGGAACAATATGTTTAAAAAAAATTATTGATTTTACGTCACGTATTTACAGGTGCGTTTTCCCGTGATGGAGTAGGTCCCTTAACTCAAATCGAAGGAAAAATGGACGCCAAGAAGTACTGTGAAATCCTTGGAGAACACTTGCTTCCTCATCTGCGGGGAAAAATGCCTCCTGGTAGCATATTCCAACAGGATAACGATCCAAAGCACTCAAGTCGCTTAGATCGAAACTTTTTAAGCGACAATGATGTCAATGTTTTGAATTGGCCATCACAGTCTCCCGATCTAAACCCCATAGAAAATCTATGGGAGCTATTAGATCGGGAAGTTAAGAGGAAACATCCGTCAAATAAGAGGCAATTAGAAGAAATTTTGAAAAGTGAATGGGAGAAAATATCCATTAACACATTAATAGCTTTAGTCGACTCTATGCCTTCTAGGTTGCAAGAAGTCATAAAAAATAAGGGCTACGCCACTAAATATTAATTTTAAGATTTCTTTTTTGTAAGAATTACTATTTAATTTAAATAAACACATTAAAATTTATGCTGTTGCATTTTTATTGCTCCCATGAAATTCGCACTCTTTTTAATAAATGACAAAATAATCTATCATTAATTAATAATATTTACATAATGTTATTGATAATAGGTATCTATAACTGTAGGGATTAATAACCCCAAGAAATATTTTGAACTGGTCACCATTTTTTTAAAATTATCGCACTTAAAGATAATTTTACCCAACGTTGCATTTTTTATGCTCGCTACTGTACATTGGTGCATATAGATATAAATGCATACACATATAAAAATTTTTTTTAAAATATAATCATTTCCGTTTTTTGCATTTCCTCGTTGCTAAGCTTCATTTTTATTTTTTCGTTTATCTTTTCAAACTGGGCTTGTATGGTTATTTGAAAAGTCATGCATGTGTGTTATGTGTATGGGTGCTGTCATATACATTTACTTGTGTTTCACTTTGTTGTTGTATTACTATTAAAAATATTGAGTATGTGGCGGTGGGGAAATGAAGCCTTTAGGCACAGGCAGCTTGTGTGCAAGATTTTTTAACTTGCAGTTCCATAGAAATACACAAAACAAGTCAAATGAATGATTTGACTTCTGTTATTGTTCTAAATTTTTTTTCTGTTTTTGGTTCCCTTTTTTATTTTCTGAATCTTTTATTTGTGTTGAATACTTGTTTTGTTTTTATTTACTTTTTAATTCTCATTTCTATTGTTTAAGTGAAAGTTATTATTCGTTTTGAAAAAAAAAATTATCCTGTTCTATATAGCAAACACTCCCCTTCATTTGGGTAAAAATTTCAATTATTTACGTAAATATTAGTTCAAAAATCTAAAATCATTTGCTTTCAAATGGTTTTGAATTTTTTTTTCTATTACGTACAGAATAACCCTTGTTTTGCATTATTAGGTGCAGCTTTTAATGTAATTTCATAACGATCCAAATAAATCTCGTAATTTTAGGAAAAAAAAAACACAGAAATAATAATAAAACAAACCATTTTTGTTCAACAATATTATAGGATAGATGCAGCAATACGTGCTGAAAATAGGAAACGAGCTCTAAATCAATCTCTTCCAATCCAACACTTGCAATATGGGATAGAACATTATCAATTTAAGAGCATGTGCCTTAATGTTATTTCAAACATAATCCTTCTTTTTCTATTAATTTGTGATGTTGAATTGTGGTCCACTGATTCCTTCAGAGTTCAGACGAAATATGACAGCAACTTATAAAAAATCAAAATCTATTCTAAATTTTCACCCACAATTACTTTGCCTAGGCCCTTTTTGATTAAATTCTTTTCATTGCCCTAAAAATTATTTTAAAAAATTTTACGTTGCATTTAATTGGTCATTACAATTCATTGCTCAGTATTACGACCTAGCTTCTCACGGCACTTATGTTGTGTGTGTTATTTTTATACATGAGTGGCGGGACCTACAGTTTTAAATCAATTCCGAAAGAAAGATGACAAATTTTTGAGAAACTTGTTCGTGACAATTTTATTTTAATATCAGTGTTTTTGAAAGGATTTTGTTGAGCGGAAGTCGCCGAAGAAATATTTTTTTCATATTGCGATTTGTTAGAGATATCTGAGGACTCACGTCTAATAACACAACACACTACATACTAAACTACGACAACTTTAATATTGAACTATGCATTGTACTAGTTCAAATACGCGGATGAAGTAACAATATTACAAGTCAGGTTGGATTACTTACATTTGTATAGCTTTCCAACTACATACGCCTAGAAAGGATTACCAATTTTTTAAAAGTTGATAACAATTATCTATGTGCAATGGGTCAATTTTGACCTCCGGGTACTGTGCTTGTCTTGACCGACAGGTGCACATCCTCTAACCTAACCTAACAATTATATGATTAAAGATAAATCTTATTTAGCCTATTTTAACAAAACATCATGAGGGACTATAAATAACGAATTGTGTGGACTCAGGAGCAGTAGGCAATTAATCTTAGCTTCCTTCGAAAAACATTTTTCAATGATAGGGCTTATCTCTGGGAAAATATATATGTGAACAAACAAAATTTTCAGACATAGATGATACTAATTCGCATAAGATGTAAGACTATTTCCTCGTAATGTATTCACGAGGAAATCGCTCTTCGGTATGGATGTTAGGCTGGCAGCAGCTTCCTTTGAATCGAATTGTATGATCTGAAGACAAACGACATGTGGTTTCAACAGGATATTCTGCACAAGTGCTTTGAGGTTATAGTCGTTTCACGTAATTTGAACTGGTCACCCAGATCGTATATTTTAACCCCAAAAGAGTTTTTCTTATGGGGATTTCATAAACCACAAATATTTATGCGCCAGAATCATGGCAAAGAATCATGGCAAAGAATCATGCCAAGAGAAGCCGCGGAAATATTAACGACATTATATGTAGTACCCATAATGACATCCATACATAGGTCTTTTTAACGTACACGAAATTTCGATGCTAACTCATAAACACATTGTTTTATTTAAAATACAAAATAAAAGGTGATTATTAAGCTATAATCTTTTTGGGAACACTGGTTAAAACAGTTCACACACGTTTCGTGTTTTGTTTCACTGTCAAACATCTTCAGTTTGGTCTATAATTTAGCCATGAATCGTCTTACAAACGAACAACGGTTGCAAATCATTGAATTTTATTATCCATTTTATGGTCAGTTTAATCGACAAACTGAAGCGGCTATTCGGGCTATTGTGACTAAATTTCGCACAAAATTTACATTGTTGGACATTAAACCACCAACACGTATGCGTAGAGTGCGAACTGAAGAAAATATCGCAGTTGTATTGGCCAGTGTTAATGATGACCATCAATTATCGATCCTTTCGCAGCAATTAGGCCTCTGTTACTCAACAACGTGAAAAATTTTACGGAAGAATTTAGGTGTGAAGCCTTTCAAAATACAGCTGGTGCAAGAATTGAAGCCGAACGACCTACTGCAACGCAGAATTTTTGTTGAATGGGCCCTTCGAAAGTTGGCCGAAGATACACTTCTCTATCGAAAAATTGTGTCAGCGACGAAGCTCATTTTTGGCCGCCTAGATCGTGCGATTTAAGGCGTTTAGACTATTTTTGTGGGGCTATGTTTAAGCTCATGTCTATACAGACAAGCCTGCTTCAATTGACGCATTGAAAGACAACATTGAAGCATCTATTCGTGAGATACTGGCCGAATTATTGGAAAGAGTTTGACTAAAGGGATGGACCATTTGAGGCGCAGTTGCGGTCTACATTTGCATGAAATAATCTTAAAACATTATATTATATGGACCGCACTATCCATTCAAATAAAGATTTCATTCACTTTTCTGAATTTTATGAGTTTCTTATGAAAAATATTCCTATGGATCTTAAAAAATCACCCATTAGAAATAAAAACGATACAGCTGTGACGAGTACTAATAAAAATAAGATGCATATCTTAGTATACATGTATGCAAACAATGAATCTCTCTTTCGAAAGTGGCGCAGAGTCTTGAAACATACTTCAAAAATTACAAAACTTTGCTCAGAAATGTGATTTTAATACAAAATACCAAAATTACAAAATTTTAAGAAAATTGATATCTTCAGTACAAACTCTCTATTACACAATATTTAAATAATTGAACTTAAAGGGAAAGTTTATTTTTGTTCCTTAAAATAAAAACAAACAAAAAAAAAAAAAAACTCAAAGGAACACTCATAAATGTAGTCAAAAAGTGTTTTTCCATTTCGAAATCAGTTGTTTTTTGGTTATTTTGTTTTTTGGTTATTTTCGTTTTTTGTAAATTTTTTTTTTGTGAATTTGTAAATGGTACTTAAATGCTTTGCACAAAGAATGCAGCACTCCATTTATCAGTCTGTTTCCGTATTATGCACTCACACATACTCAATTCTATGCTTACTCGCTTTTTTCTCTTTCTCTCTGTCTTACTCATACACGTACACACGCGTATAAGTACTCATATGGTTGATAGAAAAGCTTAAAAGCACGTAATATGCACGTATTACATGAAAATGTGTGGCGAAACCTATAAATCTGGAAAAACATTCTCTTTTTTTCTCTTGCTGGCAGCAACAGCAAAGTGGCAATAGTTCCATGAACTTCTTGACGGAATATAAATGCATACACACACACAGGTCCTTAACGGAACATAGAAAAAATAAAAATGAAAATAAAACAACAAAAACTCGGTATTACAAAAGTATTAATTTTTCACTTTTCCTAATACCTAAAGAACGAGTAAAGACACAAATAAAAACAAAAAACAAAAAACAAGAATAACAGCGAATGAAAAGATATTTTCGTAAGAAAAACAAACCAACCAACAACAATAAGCGCAAGTATGCAACGAAACATTTGCAATTTATGAACATTTTTGTGAAGGCGTTTAAGAAGTAACGATACAAACTTACAAAAAAAATCCTAAAAAACATTAAACGAACCAACGAACAAGCGAACCAACGAATAAACGTATGAATGAAACGAGCAAAACTAAATGAATTCATGCCTGAGCATTTTAAGTACTTCCGACTTTAAAAGCATGTCACATCCGCTTTTCTTATGTATTTTTTCGTTTCTCTTAATTTTTTTTGTTTTTTTGGTTGCTCATTTTCCTTCATTTTCAAGTACTTTTTTTCTGTCCTTTTGTTAGCATTTCGTTCTAAGCATATATTTATGCTCCTACCCCGTTCGTTTTTTTTTTGTAAACCCTTTGCCATTAAAAGTTTTCATGTCGATTTTGTTTTTCTGTGTGTGTTTCTTATCAAAGACTTGAAGCATGTAATTCAATGTGATATATTTAGAGAAATAAAAATGAAGCAAAACAAACACCAACAACAACAACAATCTGAACAGTTAAATAAGGAAGGGAAAGAAAAGAAAAACAGCTCTAAATAGGAAGTATCTTTTTCGGGAAATCATACGAATTTAATCAAAAGAAAAAAATTAATTCGGCGATAGTAAAAGGTAAGAAATAAAAGAAGCCAACAGTTCTTATTGATTTCTATCCTGGTCCTGAAGCAATAATGTTTCATTTATTAACCCTTTAAAAAATACAATATTGGTTCAGTTTGTGCCATTCACACACAAAGATTGAAATTACAATGCCAATACAGTGAAGAGGTTAAAGTTCCTAAAAAAAATCAATCTCTGCCTTCAAACGATACGAAAAGAAGCTAAAAAACACCAAATAATGCAATGCATCCAGGGGCTCACAACTACAATGTGTTTCTCAAGAAATTCTTTATTTCAACGTGACTACTACAACATTAAAGACGCCGTTGTTTAGCACTAGTGTGTTGGCTTATTAGACCTAAGCCACAGTTCAAACCACGGTTCAAACAAATCCAACAAAACGAAATGTAAAAAATATTTCTTCGGCAGATTTCTGCCAAAAGCTTGGAGATTAAATGAAATTACCAAAAATTGTTTCTCAAAACTCTTTTTTTTTTTTGAAGTCGGCTTTAAACTGATCAGATTTTAACTCTTACTAAAGCAATAAAGGTAAATCGTCAATAGATATATAGCAGATATATAGCAGCAATTTCAAACTAAATCAACTTCAAAGAGTTTTTGTCTAGATTAGGTTAGATAAGGTGTCGAGTATGTCATAGGCCAGCATTTAGATCAATTGTAATACCATAATCCACATTCAATCCATGGATTAAACATTCTTATAAGGAAAGAAAATCGACTCCAAAATATATCATGCTATTCCAGCAATCTTAATATTTGAGAACTCGGTCAGGAATGTCAGAAAGTGAGAGATCAAAAACATTCATTCTTTCATGATAAAGCACTGTATGATGAGAAAAACAGTTTCTGCCTTCTTCTCAAACCCACAGCTCCCGAAAGAAATGAATGAATGCTAAATATTTCGGCAGTAAAGCATGGTCATAAGATTAAAGGACAGAAGTGAGTTAGTCTTCGCCTCATTCGTATGAGTCTTGCAATAATGCGCGCTCTAACCTGTTACCAACAAGATTAAGTTTCCCTGTAAAATGAGTAGATAATATCCAAATTAACAGAGGCAATTGTAATAACTATGTACTGCATCCATAGCTGCCACATTTGATAATTTATCGTCATTTTGACGATTTTGTGCTCCAAAAATATGTTTTTGACGATGTTACGGTTTATGCCCCTTTTTTTTAACGATTTTTAGAAATTAAAAATTTACATCATTTTCTTTACTTCAGCACATTAAAAGCCATCTGTAAAGCTTTATATTTACCTTTGCAGTTATTAACTATTACCAAATTTTCTGTATCTTACTGTCCTTAAAATCCAAAAAACTACAATCCTCTGCACATACGAATAGTCCGATTAAAGAACGAATTTTGTCTGTAATGCAGTAAGCGATCCACTGGCCAATCAACCACATACATATGTATGTGCCTGCCGAGAAAGGCGAATGTTGAGTAGGAATACATGATTCTCGGGTACAAGTCCCTTATTTCGCATGAAAAAAATCCATTAAAATTTCGATATAACAGTGAAACTAGATAATATTGCAACGATGCTCCAATGAATCAATGGAGTTCGATACCCTACCGTCATTAACGGGCAATTTCACCCTTTCTTCTAAGCGGTCGAGAAATCTCAAAATAGTCGTTGAGTTGTATTCCATTCGTTTTCGGATATAAGAGGTGTAAATAGTAAGAAGATCAGATGAAGGGAAGCATTTTTTACACTCTCTTAAGAATCTAAGGCACTGAAAAATGTGTCGGTTCTAGCGTACATCACACTGAATTTTCTTGGCGATTTTGTGACAATTAGTTTGACGATTTCCATGAACGTGTTTGACAATTTTTGTTTTCTAATATTTGATGATTTGTTACTTTATGTATCTGGCAGCTATGACTGACGGGCTCGCCACTCATGTATAAAATTAACACACATAACATTCTGACTGAAGGATTGTAATGACTAGTTATATACATATGTATGTATGTACTTGAGTGATTTCGTTGAAATTTTCAAACAATATTCCTAAGTAGCGAGTTAAAACTACAATTTTATATACAAACAGTCTTTAAACATGAGAAGAGTCTCTTGGTAGGCCTCGTGATTATTATTTGGAGTACTAAAGGAAGTCGCCGTGGTCTAGTGGGTAGTGTGTTGGCTTATTAGACGAAAGGCCCGGGTTCGTATCCCAGGTCAGACATCAAAACGAAAAATATTTCTTTGGCGACTTCCTCTCAGCAGATTTCTGGCAAAGACTCTGAGAGTAAAAATTGCCATGAAAAGTTTCTCAAAAAAAATCTGTCGTTCGAAGTCGACTTTAAACTGTAGATCCTTCCAGTTATGTATAAAATTAACGCACACAACATAAGTGGTGTGAGAAGCTAGGTCGTAATCCTGACGGAAGGGTTGTAATGGCCAATTATGTATGTATGTACTAAAGGAAGGTTACAATCCAAGGTAACAATCAGAGTACATTGGTGAGATGATTTCTAATTGTCCTATTGAATGATTAAGGAAAATTGGAAAGAGGTTCCAATATCCTGCACTAAAAAAAAATTATAATTTCAACTTACAATTGAAGAAGTATTTTATAAAATTAATATTAATTCATGCTGTTAAATCAATACAAAAACAAATAAAAAGAAAAATAACAAATATTTACACCACACAGTCTATTTGTAATTTCCAATGAATGGTAATATTTTAATATTTAACACACCTCCTATGACGGGATACAACAAGAGGGAGTTTGTATCCCGCGTTTACATACTATCGTACAGCATTGTGAACAACATGCCACTACAGTGTTATTTTTTAAACCACTTGCAATTGAAATCGCATACCGACTGCAACAACAATACTCGGTGTAAACAATTTTACAATTCCATGAGCAAATATAAGCAAAAGCAAGTCTATGTGTGTGTATGCGGTTTAAAATTCTACAAAATATTGAATACCCATATACAGTACACACGATACATGAGTATCAATACAATATTTTATCATTTCTATTTATTGAGAATACACACTCACATTCATATGCATGTACATACACATGTGCACTGTAAATATGGAGATCGTTTAAACAACAATAAAATAAAAGAGAAAAAACAAAAATACTGAAAGGAATACTGCATAATTTTAAATATTTTAATATTGAATATCGAATAATAATGAGAAATATTGAAGTGGCTGTACGCTACAACGCTTATTGTACGAGTATTTATACCAGCATAATGCCACTTACTATTGCTTTTTGATAAATTTAAAGTTTCTCGTTTATTTCGTTCATTAACATACAATAAATGCAGAAATTTAAAAGAATTCTTATTTTATTAACACACAGAATTTTTAAGGAACCTATAAATTCCTACTGACCCGAATTTATGTATATATTTGCATCCAGCTCCATTGAGAACAAAGTAAATTTATTAGCTAGCTCAATTG
Organism: Sarcophaga peregrina; assembly: GCA_014635995.1. Classification (NCBI taxonomy): domain Eukaryota; kingdom Metazoa; phylum Arthropoda; class Insecta; order Diptera; family Sarcophagidae; genus Sarcophaga; species Sarcophaga peregrina. The sequence continues at coordinate 31,941,349 of CM025790.1, forward strand.
CTGACGATGTATTTTTAAATGAGGACATAGCTACCTTAACTAGTTTTGAGGAGATTGTATTTATTATTAAGAATCTTAGAAACTCAAAAGCTCCGGGATTAGACAGAATTACCAACTTGGTACTCAAGAAACTTCCTAGTTCAGCATATAACTTTCTAACGAAATTTTATAATTTTTGTATTCAACACTGCTACTTTCCTAAGAGTTTTAAAAAGGCCAAAGTAATTCCAATTGCCAAAAGTGGTAAAGACCCTAAACTAACATCTAGTTACAGGCCAATCAGGCTGTTAAGTTCATTAGACAAGATTCTGGAGAGAATTATACTGAATAGACTCAGAAACTTCGCAGATGGAAACAATCTTCTCCATAATTGTCAGTATGGATTTAGACCTCAACATTCTACCACTCATCAATTGAAAAGAGTGGTAAATATGCTAAAATTAAATAAAAATAGACGATATTCAACTGGTGTAATTTTTCTCGATATAGAAAAAGCTTTTGACTCGATTTGGCACAAGGGATTAATTTATAAGTTGTGCAAAATGGGGCTTCCAAGATATCTAATAAAAATAATTTAAAGCTTTTTAACAGACAGGTCATTTGTAGTTGATGTTGCTGGAACCTTTTCGTCGGAAAGACTTATCCTCGCAGGAGTGCCACAAGGCTCCGTACTATCTCCCCTTCTTTACAATCTCTACATAGCAGACTACAAAGTACCAACTGGAAACGACGTGGCATTTTATGCCGACGATAGTGCATTTATTTCTTGTGGAAAAGTGTCAAACGCGATTGTCAAGCGCATGCAAAAAGTTCTTACTCATGCCAACGAATATTTTACCAAGTGGAAAATAAAAATCAATAACGAAAAAACTCAGGCGATACTTTTTCCGTTTAATAAATCTCCGAAAAGAATTCCCACAATTAAAATGTTCATTAATAGGACGGAGATTCGGTTTTCAAATTCTATTAAATACTTAGGCGTAACACTCGATAAAAAACTTACATACAAGGAACATGTAGGAAACATTTGTATCAAAGCGATTCGATGTGGCCGAGCTTTGTATCCTCTTTTAAATAGAAGGTCAAAACTTAATACCAAAAACAAATGTCTTTTATACAATCTATGTATTAAACCTATTCTTACATATGCGTGCGTTATCTGGAAGAACTGCGCAAAGTCTCACAAGAAGAGACTCCAGATAATTCAAAATAAAAATCTGAAAATCATTTACAATTTACCAAGTTGGTTTTCCACTAGGGAACTACATAGAATTTCAGGACAAAAAACAATCGAAACCCTAATAAACGACTTGACCCAAACATTCTATGATAAATGTAGTAGGTCTAATTTTTCTCATTTGAGAAGTTTGCAGGACGTTGACTGAGTGACTCTATACCCAGGTATAGATTTAGCATACTTAATAGGTCACTATAACCCTTTAGTCGAGATTACGGGATTAACTTCTTATGCCACTTATGTTATGTGTTATTTTCATAAATGAATGGATGGACCGACAGTTTAAAGTAGACTTCGGACGACAGATTTTTGAGCAACTTTGTCATGGCAATTTTATATAACTTTTTATTAGAAATCTGCTGAGAGGAAGTCACCGAAAAAATATTTTTACCATATTTAGATCTGTGGGAGATGTTTTTCCCGAGGTTTGAACCTAGACCTCATGTCTAATAAACCAAGATACTACTTACTAACCTACGGCGACTTCATGTAATCATATGGACCAAACCCAAAAGGGGATGTGGAAAATCTTTTGCGTTTTGCATGATTGTACCAGGGTAGAACTACATGATAAGGATTATCATCTGTCGTCATATATATTAGGTTACTTTATGGGGTTACCCCAACTCTCTTTTGAGATATGACATTTTCTCATCTCGTTGTAAATGTGGTTTCCTCTCAGGTAGTACTGGGTTTTGGGGCGTTAATGATAAGGAATTCATAGAAGTGATTTTTAAACCACCTGGCTTTTATAGCGAACACTTTATCATTGTGCCTGACGGATTGACATCTAGATTACATGGATTTCTAGTCCAAGTTTTAAACCCACCATCACTACGGATAAAATCCGTATGTTCGTATTGAATATGTAAAATGATATACGATCTAAGGGTCTTATTAGGCTTAAGACGGTTCATAATTCAACCTCTATTGTATTAAAAAACATTTTTCCAGCAATTTATTTATAACGTGAATATTCTACATTCAGTTTCTTAGTCAAATATTTGTAGGATCGGGTAGTAACTAAGCTACTTAAGAAGCATTGAATTTGAATAGTTAAACGCTTAATAGAAACTAAAAAAATGTACCCGTATTTCAGTGGGAGAACATTAGAATTGTTATTTAAGTAGTCATGATTCGTTTCAAAATAACGATTCGAAAATTCTTTTCATATTGGCTTTCAACACATCAAAATTTCCTGAATGGATTCATTCTCAACAATACATTCCTTTAAGTTCTTGAACTTGCTTCAAATAAATGTTTCTGCTTAAGTGTTTTAATATTGTTTTCATAATTTTTTGTTGTTGTTGTTGTCTCATTTTATTAACAATTTGCCATGTTATTAACACCGTATACATTTTTTGGTAATTTTATTATTGTTTTTGTTGTTGTTTTCATATTTCCATTTTCTTTCCCTTTTCATTCTCGATTACATTTCATGCTTTCATGGTTTTTAAGCACATTTAAATGCAATTCTCTCTTTTTTTTTGTTTTTGTATATCGTTTAAGCCAAACTGTTTAAATAATTTGTTTAATCGACGTATTAACAATTTACGTTATGTTAACAAAAACTGTTTCATTATACTCTACAGTATGTAGTTAAGAATTATTTTATTGATGAAATGAGGGTCAAGGGCAAGATATCGTTGAAAATAAAAGAAGCAATTTTATGATTTGACCTGCCTATCGTTGGATTGTTTCCAGGACCTGAAGTTTAATGTCAACTTTGAACGACAAAGAAGTTTTTACAGCAATTTCGGCCCACTTTCAGTTTTTATTCAGAAGACTGCTGAGAATTATATTTTTTGTATTTTGTTTTTTGTTAGACTACGTGCTCTCGTTTAATAAGTCAATAAGCAACCTACTAAACTACAGTGACTTCATATTAATACTTACATACTTACATTATTGGCTAATACAATACACCCTTCAGTCTGGATTACGGTTTTCTCACCTTCGCACCACCCATGTCGTCTGTGGCTACACTTTAAAGTCAGTCAACTCTGAATGAGAGATTTTTCGAGAAACTGTTCTTGGCAATTTTATTTACTCTCAGAGTTTTTGCCAGAAACCTGGTGAGAGAAAGTTGCCGAAGAGATATTTTTTCATATTTGGTTTTGATATCTGACCTAGGATTTGAACACAGGCCTCACGTCTAATAAGCCAACACTCTACCTATTAAATAGCAAATGCCATAGGCTGATAAATATTGAGGCCTTCGTTGTAAAGTGGTCAAGCGAACCTTTAGCACAGGCCAGTATTTATGGTGTAGAGTTTTGAAGTCGGAGGATATGTGGTTTGACGTCATTCGATTTTTATGTTCATGAAACCGGAGCTTCTGACTGTACGCTCTGATATGTTATGTGAATTACCTTCAGTGGATTTCCTGGAAGGGAGTATGGATATGGTGTCAGAAGATTACTAAATTACGAGCATACGATCTTCAAGGATGACATTCATAGGCTGTTCCATATGCTATTGAATGTGAGCTCGAGGCTGTTTTCATTTTGGAGATAGAACATCATTGTGCTTAAACTATGTTGTCTTCCGACACTAAATGAGAAGAATGAATGAATGAATGAATGAAATCAGGAGAATGAAATTGCTGATAAATTAACTAGACGGTTCCGATAGTTTTTCAATCGTGTTCGTATTCCGCCTGATTAATATGCAAAATAAAAAAAGATGGAAATGCCTGTTGGGTAAACTGGGAATATAGTAGCTTATAAAAGGTTATTATGGCCCAAGCTGAATCATTGTAGATATAAATTAATTCCAAGCTTGTATTGTTCAACTTTAATAACATTTCTGATGGGACACTGTGTTCTGATAACACGGAGTGGTTTTCGCCGTGATCAAGTGGGTAGTGTATTGGCTTATTATACCAAAGGCCCAGGTTCGAATCCCAGGTCAGACATCAAAACGAAAAATATTTCTTCGGCAACTTCCCCTCAGCAGATTTCTGGCAAAGACAAAAGACTGAGAGTAAAAATTGCCATGAAAAGCTTCTCAAAAATCTGTCGTTCGGAGTCGACTTTAAACTGTAGGTCCCGCCACTTATGTATAAAATTAACGCACACAACTTAAGTGGTGTTAGAAGCTAGGTTGTAATCCTGACAGAAGGATTGTAATTGCCAATTATGTATGTATGTACAAAATAAGACTTAGGTTAATGTGTTATAACTCCTTCAGTAGAATTAGTAAACTGGACATTTCCGACTTTTATTAACATCCTCTCTTGGTTTTTTCTCTTCTTCATTTGTTTGTCTTTCTAATAAGTACTGTTGATTGTTGCTTTTAAAGGTTTCCGCAATGGACATTTAAAATGATTTCTAGATTGTGCATTTGAGTTCAGATTCTTTCATTTTAAATGCTGTTTTGTAGATAACAACGTATATACCTCTCAATCAAATACAGCTCTCTATCAAATATACCGAAGATTTTTCTCAATCGAGAAGCTGCTGTTCTATTCACATGAACCAAAGCGATTGACTTTATTTGTATAAGTTTTGCCTTTTATCCGAAATGGAAATAAAAATTTAACCAATTTGAAAGAAAAAGTGCAAAGGATTGACAACTTTCCAAATTATATTGAAGGTTAAAAATTATTTTTTTAAAAAATGGAAATTGTGCAACAAATCTTTAAGAAACCAAATATTATTAGCCTTAAAAATTTTCTTTGGAAAAAGGTTATTTCTCAAGCCAGAAACCTTTCCTCTTTTCTTTGCTTAGCACACGAATAGTTTCACTTTCCTAAATTAATAAGAAATTTCTTCTTAAATACATCGATTGAAATTTAATTTTTAATAATAAAAAAAGATTCAAAATTGAAATAAAAAAAGAATCAGCTGCACAATAATTTTGTTCCCTGTCATCAACATGCTTCGGAGCATTTCTACATATTTTAAGAATACGAAAGCAAAAAAAAAAAGTCCCTTGTCTGCCTAAACAATTTTCGTATTCAGCTGGTATTGCTTCATTACCAATATTTTTGTTTTTTTTTTGTATTTTTTTTTGTATTGATTTCCTTCAGAATAAAACAAAATACTTAAAACTGTGGAAATCTATACAATTTTCACAATAATAAACAACAACAACAATAACAACAGCAACAACAACAGTACAACAATGGTAACAAAAATCTAAACCGGAAGAAAACATTTTCACGTTTTTATTATTCAACGTCTGTTGCATGTGTGTGAGTTGCATATTTAATAGACTTTCGTTTTATACTTAAACGAACAGCACAGCACAGCACGTGTTTACATATACGGGTACATAACTGTATGACTGTATGTATGTATGTGTATGAGTGAGTGAGTAAGTGAACGTATGTCTAATCAATCGTTAATGTCAAATCGTGTCGTGTATTGTTTCGATGATACTAAATATTGTTGTTGTTGTTGTTGTTTTTTTCTTTACTTTCCATTTAATAGTCAAATTATGTCTGATTGAATGAAAATCAATTTGAAAAGATTAATCGATTTTCACTTGGCAAATGCATTCATTCAGTGGAAAACGATTCGATTAGTTAAATGGTTTAAAGGATTTAATTTTTTTTTCTTCTCTGCTCTTGTTGTTGTTGCTTGCTTAACATTCTAAAAATAAGTGGGTGGATTAAGTAAGTCAATTATTGAAAAGGGTTTAAAGCGGACACATGGACGTATGATTTATATTTGCGTGGAAACAAAATATTCCACATACGCCACCGTTGTGAGATCATGATAAAGGAAAGATTACTTGAACTTGTCAAATTGCAGAACATTTTTTAAGGAATTATGAAATAATATTTCGTTTTGTTTTTTTATATTTTAAAACGCAATCAAGGATTATTTTATGGGTCTTAAGTTTAAGAAAATTTAAACAAACATTCAGATTATTTAAGGAAATTTGGTTTATGTAAACTAATGAAGTCCCCGTGGTCTAGAAGGTAGTGTGCTGGCTTATTAGACGTAAAGCCAGGGTTCGAGTCTCAGGCCAGACATCAAAACAAAATACAAAAAGGATTTTTTCGGCGATTTCTTCTCAGTAGATTTCTGGCAAAAACTCTGAGAGTTTCTCAAAAATCTGTGGTTCGGAATCGAATTTAAACTGTACATTCCGCCACTTATGTATAAAATTAACACACACAAAATACAAGTAGTGTGAGAAACTAGGTCAATCAATAATCCTGACTGAAGGGTTCTAATGACCAATTATGTATGTATGTATGAACTTATAGTTGTATTTCGTAACAGTTTACCTCTGCTTTGTATTTGTCTAGATGTGAAGTAATTATTTTACAATAAAATTAAGTTCTTTCCGCAGCTTAAACAAATTAGTTTCACTGGTTATGTTCTTCTTCACCATTGTGCCACTCTAATGAGAAGAAAATATTTAACAAATTTGCTGTCACGCCATGTCTTCAGTTTTAGTTTTTTTGAAGGATTATGCTCCTCAACTGACCACACTTTACATTTCGCTACATTTGATTTGATTGGTCTTTAGACTGGCCATTAATTAATGTTTGTTGGTGTGGAATTTTTATTTTATGACATAATAAGTGCTGATTTCAATTCCTCGAAATTAATTGTCTTGGCAGTGTTCCGTTTACGACTTTTGTAAGTGAGTGTTAATTGGAACACGCTTTAGTTTTATGTTTCCTCGTCTCGCAGATTTTAGTTTTTTGTTTTAATCAATTACTGGCGTTACGTTAATCAATTACGTTTTTACTTTATGCTTGGTTTTTTAAAAGAAATTAGATTACGGAGTCAAAATTTCCATAATGCTTTTCCATAACGATTTGCATAAAACAAAAGAATTACTTGTAAATTATTAATCATTTATATGTATACGAGTTGTGTTGAAAAAATAGATTAATTTTCAATTTTTCGTGCGTTACGTACATTCAACTTTTAATTATTTATTTTTTATTTTAGTACATTCGTTTCAAACATATCTTCATAATTTTAGCAAAAGATCATGTTTTTTCTTTTTTATGAAAAGCATAAATAAGACTAGAATTTTTGAGTTCGAGGATTTCAATGCTTTCAAACAAAAATTGAGCAAGAAAATGCATAAAATTTTGTTTAAAAAATAGAATTAGGTGCCCGAAAAAGTTTGAATTGTTCACGTCATCCAACAATTCGTAAGCGCTGCTAATGTGAATATTGAAACGAACTTGGCCGCCACAAGCTTCATGTCCAAAATTACCGAAAAACCTGGATTGAGTCAAGGGTTATGCCGACAAACTCTGTAGTTTCCTATCAGTAATTCGACGATTTTTTATAACTATTTAATTTATTTAGTTTTTCAACATTTGCATCAGTTATTAATGCGCAGGGTGGTAAATCTCTTCTCTTCTCTACCTTTTGTGAAAAGTTGTACCACTTGTAAGTTGTTTTTCCACTCAAAATACTCTGGACGTATGTATGAATGTTAATATTATAGACGTGCAATTAAAGGGCTCTTCTTATGTTTTACTGTAATGAACTCTTTTGCAGTCCATTCTATTTGGTGCTTATTTTAAAAAAGTAAGTCTCACCTAAGCCTAAGTATTTTGCATCAGCGATTTCATTCTTTATGAATGCATTCTATACATGAATCGCAAGCCGATTTTCGTAAACCAAATTGAAATAATTTTGGATAGAATTTGGATAAAATATTTTTGTAAGAAATCCATACTTACATACATACATACGTAACTGATCAATATAACCCTTCAGTCAGGATTACTATATAGTTTCTTTCACCGCTAATGTTTTGTGTGTTAAATTTATACATAAGGGGCGGGATCTACATTTTGAAGTCGAATCTAAACGAATTTTAGCCAGAAATCTGATGAGAGGCAATCGTCGAAAAAATATTTTTTCATAAGTATTTCGTTTTAATGTCTGAACTGGGATTTGAACCAAGGCCTCAAGTCTAATATTTGACTACGGCAACTTCAAGTACATATTATTAACCTTTACAACCCTACAATAGTAGTGTGTGTTAATTTGTTTAACAAGATGCGTGATCTATAGGTTAAGATTGACTATGACGACAGATTTCAACAGTTTTTTTATGGTAACCAGTTATTCTTAGAATATTTACCGGAAGACAGAATATTTATCAAAAAACAAGCATATTACTGCAATGTATAGGTACTCCCTCCTTATCGCATCCCACAATTTCCACCATAAACAAAATATCGTATTGATTTCAACAAACATTCGCTTACTTTTCAAAAGCGAACATATTTTAAAATTGTTAGTCTTCAAATTGAAAAACTCCAATTCCACAACTATTCATAAAAATTCGTTTGTCCAGTATTTCCTTTGATGACACTCATAAAAAGAAATGCTGTAAAATGTTGAAATAACGAACGAACGAAATTGAAATTTAATGAAATTATATTCTCCCACCTTTCTGCCCCCATAACCCATGAAAAACAAAAATTATAGTCATTCTACACAATGACCCATAATTATTCAATTATCAAGGACTTGAATGAACGAATGAATGAATGTAGAGGAGGCCAACAATATGGGCAGTCCCATCATAATGTTACAACCTGTTATTTTAGCTGCTGCTCTTCATTCATTTATTTAATAATTGTTTGCATACATACTCGTATACAATAATATACTGGTGTGTACCCTTCTTTGATTTTCACTTTCATTTCAAATCGTAAATTTACACTCATTAGTGCCAACAACAAGAGCAACATTATAATGTCAGGCTGTCATAATGTTTTGTCCCACAGTACATGAAAGAATTTTTATTAAAAGAGAAGAGAAGAAGAGAAAAAAAATGGTGGCTAAAGGTAAACGGTTTGTGTGTTGGTAGTAGTTGTATAACCCGTTGATGGCAGCACGTTTTGTCGGTAATTGTTGCGTGACTTTTAAAATGTTCATATATTTTCTATTAATACAAACAAACCTACACACACACACATCTATGTATGTATATAGGGGGGAAGAAAAGGATTGGCAGAGGAAAAAATATATTATTTTGTTAAACATGCTCTTTGACTGCCTGCCTGAATGCCTGAATGCCTGCATGGATGTCTAAATGAATGAGTGAGCAAATGGTTTTGATTTTTCCTTCTTTTTTTGTTGACTGTGATTTGATTTCTTTTTTATTTTCTCTTTACCTTTTGTCTACAAATGTAATAAAAACAATAAAAAGAAAATACAATAATTCCTATTATTGTTGTTCTTTTTGAGTTTCTTAAAAAATAAACTGAAATCAATGTAAAGAAAAGGATTTCGTTCTTATTCATATAAGACGAAGTAGATTTATTACGTGGCAAAGAATATATAGTGGGGAGACGCACACATTGGTAAAAAGCCAAAACCGTAGCTTTTATGTTGTAATTTTCTAAATTATTCTATTTTTTATTTCGTAGCTCTTATTCTCTACTATAAGATCAATTCATAGGTAATGGTAAACAAGTATTCAAGCTCGGCTAACGAGTAATGGGATTAAAATCGAATTCTAACCACAATTATTAATATGATCCAATGGTTGATCAACGATTGATGATTTTCCGCAAAAAGCATTTCATTACACTGGCTTCCATTGTAGAATCTGGAAATTTTTGAGTCAATGAATCAATTGTTAATGAAACAATAGGGATCAATACAGCAAGAAGTCTAGAAAAATGAAATAAAATCATATCTGCGTATGATACATTATTATACAATATAACTTCAGTGCATATATTCGTACATTATTGAGCCTTAATGGCCATTTAGCAAGGTTTACGGCCAAGCTCCGTGTCTAGTAGTGGTGTAGTAGGTGGTGTGTTGACTTATTAGACGTAAAAGCCAGGGTTCGAGTCCCAGGCCAGACATCAAAACAAAATACAAAAAGTATTTCTTCGGCGATTTCCTCTCAGCAGATTTATGGCAAAAACTCTGAGAGTAAATAAAATTGCCATGAAAATTTCTCATAAAATCTAGCGTTCAAAGTCGACTTTAAACTGTAGGTCCCCGCTATTCATCTATAAAATTAACACACACAACATAAGTGGTTTGAGAAACTAGGTCAATAATACTGACTGATGGGTCCTAATGACCAATTATGTATGTACGGCCAAGCTACTCACACCCACCCATGTTATATTATTTTTTATATGTGGTGGGACTTAACGTCGAATCCGAACTGCAGATCAGAGAAGAGTTTTCTTGGTTTACATTCGGAGCTTTTGTCCAAAGACAAAGGACTGTAATACTCTGGACGTATGTCACTGTTAATATTATTGGTTTGCAGTTAAAGGGCTTATTTTAAAAAAGTAAGTCTCACTAAGCCTCAGCATTTTGCATCAGAGAACACATTTTATACATGAATCGCAAGCCGACTTTCGGAAATCAAATTGAGAGAATTTTAGAAAGAATTTCATTCGGTTTATTTTCCGAAAATAAAACAAATCCATACTTACGAATATACATACATATATACCTACATATATACATAATTGATCAATACAACCTTTCATTCAGGATTACTACATAGTTTCTCTTACCGCTAACGTTGTGTGTGTTAAATTTATACATGAGGGGCGGGATCTACAATTTAAAGTCGAATCTGAACGAGTTCTTCCCAGAAATCTGCTGAGAGGCAATCGACGAAGTTTAACGTCGAATCCGAACTCCAGATCAGAGAAGTGTTTTCTTGGTTTTTGTTTAAAAACAAAGGGCTGCAAGGTGATCGTCTAAGAAATATTTTCGTTCAAGATGTCAGAGCTGAAATCTGAGTCATCTTGTAATACAATTCAGCAGGCTTCAACGAACACACTTTCAATTATAGTTATTGTGAGGAAAAACAACGGATCTCATGTAGCAATCTAAGCCAGTTAAAGACATCTAGAGATTAATTCAGCCAGTTTAATAATCAAACCATATCTACACTTGCACTAAATACCAAGTTATCCAAGGTCTGTGAGAAATATTTAATTCTCTACGTAAGAAAAGCACTGCATTTTACAAAATAAAGACCTTAATGAAACGGTGTTTAGCGAAACACCATCAGCAATCATAGATGATTCGGTGAAAATGGTATGGAATTGACCTTATGTTACGAAAATACTTCAGCCTGATGTTAGCAGACACTACATTGATTAGAATTTACAGAGGTTAGGTTAGGTTAGGTTCGAGGACGTGCAAGAATTTACAAAACAATCCTAAGATAAAATATGGCTTAAGGAACAAAAGCCTGTTGGAGAGTGAGAAGACACAGGAAAAGAAATGAAGAGACTATCAATGGCCTATACAGAGTTAACATACACGTAGAGGCCATATGTTCTTTCTACGTATTTAAGAAATTAATCCATAATCACTCAGCAAAAAAAAAAAAATTGGATCCGTGGCAGAAATTCCCTGAAAGTTAGAAGTGAAAGACTTTTTCTATTTGAAAATGTTATTACAAAATTATGTAAATAAAGAAATTTTAATTAACGTGGCCAATATATGTTAATTTTTGTATTATTTATAGGGAACGTATTATTATTTATGTGGCGTCATAGTATACTTGTGGTAATATGTTCATCTGGGAGTTAAGGCTTCAAATCCTACCAAAAATTTAAAAATCTTAAAATTATTATAAACTGGTAGATAATTACAGAAATTATAAAGGTTAAGAAGTGGTCCTTAAAAAAAAAGAATTACCCTTCCCCTTCTCAAATTACCTACTTTCTTAAGTTAAACCATATTCGCTGTATGAACAATACTCTTCCCCTTATTGGTTTATTGTGTTCGAAATATTCTGATTAGTATTCTTTCTATCAGATGACCTTGGTTTAAGTCTTTTATTATAATTTTAAATTTTTCATTTTTTAATCTTATCTAGTGCAAGCCTCAAAAACAAAACATTTTCAATATAGGGAAAATTATAATTGCTCACCCTCCTCCTTTCCATTGGCATGTATTTGTATTTGTACTTGGGCGGTCATGTGGTCTAATTAGTTTTCTGTTGTAATTTTACTTTCAACCAATTACATGGCAAGCATGTTGAAAACAATTCATTTGTAGTAATTCCCCATTAATTACTCGTTTCTTTAATCAATTATTTATAAGAAGAAGAAAGAAAAGGAAGGAAGAAAAACTCAATTAATTATTTTTAATTTGCTTTGCTTTTTTTCAATTTCCAATTTCTTTATTTCCAACTTAACTCACAGTGATTACAGTGATTATCGATAATATTTTTGAATAAAGAAAGCAAAAGCAAACGAAAAAAGAAAACTGAAATAATTTTCCTTTCATTTAAAATTCGTCACTCATATTTCAGTGCATATTTCCCGCAGCAAGTTTCCTTTTCCTTCTAATGAAAACTTTCTCTTTAAATACTTCCTGCTGCAACAAACAATGCCACACAAAAGTCATTGAAAAGTTTTCCTCTGTCCCGTTCATCAGCTTAAGAAAAAAAGGAAAAAAAAAAGAGAGAAATTATTGACTGTTTTTGCATAAGCAGAGAAACTGTCATTTTATTTAAATTAACTTTATCCTTACAGTTCATAGTCATTGGCAGGCAGGCAGGGAGGCAGACTTTATTGCTAGTTCTGTGACAAAATTATGCCACTTAATATTCAAAAGTTTCTTGCCTTGGTAGTATTTCTTATGTACGCAATGGTTGTAATAGTTGCAGTATAGAAGTAGAGAGAGAGAGAGAGAGAGAGAGAATATTTTTTTGTGTCTTTTAATTAATGATAAATTAAAAAGAGTGTTGAATTTAAATTACTTTTTAAATGTAATTTTTCAAACAGCTTTTTACTATTCAAGGCTATTTTAAGTGACCAAATGAACCAACAAAGAAGATAAAATGATAGATTTTGGAAAGAAAAAAATAGTTCAAAACAAGTTAAGTTTAAAACAAGTTAATATTAAGCACCACTCGTATTATATAATTCACCATTTAATATTTGATAAGCTCAAGTTAGTAAGCATAATAAATCGGCAGGATAATGCAGGAAAGAATGCTTCCAAAAACAATATAAGCAAATTACACGTATTTGAAGTAAAAATAATTTTCAGGAAGTTAACGCAACACAATTTAAACATCGATTCAAATTGACTGATGGCTGTGATTAACACGTTGACGGCATTATCGCTTTTAACTCTTTTGGAAATGAGCAAGGGGCTGCCTATACGTAGACTGATAAAGGCTATCGAGTCAAGTGGACTGATATTTCAATGCAAAAAAAAAACAGTTTATTTGCAGCTAATTTTTTTTCTTTTTTTTATAAAACCAGCACTCAGGGGATGGCCCCTACTCATGCAGTGCATTGTGCAGATTTTTAGAAAAGGTGGCAAGAGGGAAAATGCGAACGTCAAGGAAGTGTTATACCTTCACCATTAGACAGTCTACAGCCATCGTCCCCAAGAAGGCCTCAGTTTCTCACACTACTTATGTTGTGTGTGTTAATTTTATACATAAGTGGTGGGACCTACAGTTTAAAGTCGATTCTGAACGACAGATATTTTTTGAAAAGCTTTTCATGGCAATTTTATTTACTCTCAGAGTTTTTGCCAGAAATCTGCTAAGAAGAAATCGCCTAAAAAATACTTTTTGTATTTTTTAATTTCATGTCTGGCTTGGGACTCGAACCCAGGCTTTACATCTAAGCTAGAACACTACCTACTAGACCACGGCGACCCTTAAAATTTTTTTGTCTTTCTAATTTGTCTGTCTAATTTGTCTTTCTCTCCCAGAGTGCCCTCTCGTCTGGATTATATTTTTATAAAGTCATGTAAAGCCTTTAGTTTATGACCACAACTCTCTAAACATTGGAAGGCAATATTCAAGCCACCGCCAACATTATAAGGATGGATTTTCTTTTTCACAGATAGTAAAATTGTACAGGATGGCCTGTGAACTTATGACAGCAAACCTATGCCGAAAACCTTATTTAATAAAGAAAATAAATGCCATGCAATTATTTAACAGATTGTAATAAAAAAGAATGCATTCCACCAATTAAGCAACCATTAAAGAGCTTAATTAAGTAGTTGCTTTAGTTTTTCATGATCTAACCACTGGCAAATCCTTTAGTGAATTTCTGTTGTCTATGGCAGAACGTCGTTCGATAGAAGCCATTATATTTACGATAGTGCTACTATCTAAAAGCATTCGATAAGCCAATAAAGAACATCTCATTATCAGGCGGCAAACATAGGGATGTGCTTCATATGTTCTTCATCTTCTTCATAGCATTTGAATGGTTTTTTTACTTCTAGGCTAGTAAGACAGTTGGTGTTCCACTCTTTTTTTCCATTTAAGCTGAAAGATATAAGTTCTCTTATCAGGATCACCATAGTCTAGAACGTAAGGTGTTAGAAGAGAGTCCTGGCATAGATATCTCGAACAGAATGAAAAATATTTCTTTCGATAATTAAAATTCTGATGAAAAGTTTATCAAATCAGGGGTTGAGAGTCGACATTAAGCAATAGGTTCCCCTAATGAATAAACTTAACACACACAACATGGGTGGTGTGAGAAGCTAGGTAATCCAGACTAATGGTTTACAATATTTCTACTCTTTTATTCATTTGTTTCCTTTTTCGTTGAGATTCATATATATCGGATCCGCCATCTAACGTTTTTTTTTTCTCTTTCAAGTAGTGCTTATTTCGTGAATGGTAACATTTAACTCATGTCTGATTTGACAGATAATAAGTTTTATCCTTCCGATGAACGAATGTGATTATGTATAAGCGTTTTCGCATTACTTAGTGGGCCTGCAATCGACTTACAGAAGATGCCGATTTTGGCAAAAAAAATTAGCTTTTCAGATGAAGTTCATTTTAACCTTGGCGGGTATGTAAACAAGAAAATTTGTTGCATTTGGGGCACAGAAAACATGCGCGCTAATATTGAAAAGCCGACGCACCAAAAACGAGTCACTGTTTGGTGCGGATTTTAGTCCAGAGGCATAATTGGGCCATTTTTCTTTGAAAATGAGCAAGGAGTGGCTGTTACAGTCAATGACGATCGTTATCGAGCCATGTTGAATGAATTTTAGTTCACAACACACAGGACGGTGCTACGTGTCAACCAGCCGAAGCTACACTCAATATTTACTGCTCTGTTTTTGAATATCGCATTATCAGCCGCAGAGCTGATGTCGTTTGGCCACCTCGGAGCTGCAATTTGACCCCGTTGGACTATTATTAGTGTAGTGCCGTCAAAGAGAAGCCTTACGCCGAGATGCTGGATACGCTTTAAAGGACAATATTCGTGAAGCCATTGGTGAAATACAGCTGCACACAATTAATAATCTGCTTAAAAATTTGACCGATTGTGTAGGCTACTGCTTGGCAAATTATTTTCCATTATTAACCGGAAGGATTGTACTTTCAAATAAAAAAAGAAATTTTAGCAAATATTCAGTAGTTCTTGTTTAAACGTTTGACTGCTAAGCAATTCTGGTGAGAACCTTCGAATTATAATAAAAAAAATCTACAAAATTTTAATAACCTTTGTATAAAGATCGATTTTTGTAACAAATGCAGTCAAACGGTTAAAGCATTTTCAAAGAAAAAAAGTTCTTTGGCGGACCCTTTACATATATTTTCAATAAATTACGCTCCCCACATACTATTTGTTCCTATAAATGAGCATGATTTCTGAGATCTCAAATCACTAATAGACATAGTTTTTTAAAAATATAAGAATAATGAATAAAGGGACCATCCTATCACAGACAAACCAAAGTACTTCGATGTGGTTAATAAGTTCAACAAACATCTCCTATGTTCACTGTTCAATGATTTTTTTTTTTCAATTTTAATTAAATGTAGTCGATAATGGTAAAAGTAAACCTTGTATGTAACAAATAATTTTATTAATCGCCTACCTTAATACAATAGCATAACGTCAGCATAATACCAATAAAGCCTAAATTTCTTAAATATAAGCCCATTAGCAAAGAAGTGTATGAGTTGTATGTATAAGTGTGTGTGTGTGTATGAGTGTGTGCGTTTCAAATGGCAAAAGTGTCAAAGTCAATTAAATCAACACGCAATTGAAGCATTACAACCAAATGTGGTTATAGACGTATGTAGGTAAGAAAATTATTACAAAATAAATACACACTCTCTTACCACTCACATACTTACTTATACGCTCCCTCGACTACATACATCGCACCTTACATTGAGATATAATGTATATGTAAAGAAGTAAGTAGGTATGTGAGTGTTAATGTATTTGTTTGTAGGTTATAGGCATTCAAGTTGATAATTATTAAATGAATGTATATGCAGGAATACCTTGAAGATAATTGTTTAGACATATAAACATAATGAGAACATAAAATGACTTAACATCCTTAGAGGATCAAAAATACAAACACAAAGATCCATACACGTTTACATATACATACATATGTATGTATATATGTACACAGGATGTATGGATGTAATAGAATTTACCAAAATAACACTTCCTTACATCGACAACAAAACAGAACAGAACAAAAAAACAAAGCAGAACCGAACAACTTGTGTGCTGTAAATTGCATTTGAATACTCATACCCACTCAGTTAGTGTGTTACTTATTTAATGAGTGTTAGTAAAGTTAACATGACTTCCATGCATACACACATGCACACACTCTCATACCCTATTACAATTATCTTTGTATCTCTATGTGTACCACATTTAATAACGCCCAAAAGCGTGAAGACAAAACCAACATTGTTAAAGTGTCTAGCAATGAATGAGAGAGAGTTTATGTGTATATGTGTGTGTGTGTGTGTGTGTGTGTGTCTATGACTGTCTGCCATACTTGTCTAATTGTAAAATAAGTGTGCGTATGTTTATGTTTTAACCAGTAAAAGTACAAGTATTTTTAAGTGACATGTAAGAGTACAAGTGTGATACACTTACACACTCATACACACACTTATGAAAAATTATTTAATGCCTACGGGGGAAAAAAAACATTGTACACCGTATGAATATGAAAATATTATTTTGCATGTGTAAAAATGAAAAAAGTAAACAAAAAAGAAATAACAGGCAAAAACCAAATGAGAAAAAACACCACATACAAGAGAGTTTAAAGGAAAAAACAATCAGTGATTAAAATGTAGAACAAAAGACCGGCAACAACATTAATTACCACCAGGCAATTACAGGCAGAGCCTTAAAGTAATTCATTATCATTAGGGATGTAAAGATTTTTCTTAAAAAAAAATACTGTGTGCTTTTAGGGGTATAATGATTGGAGCCAAGGACATGACTAAAATAAATTGAGCAGACAGTCACCCCGTTAAAATGTGAACTAAATCTACTTCAAAGTGTCTAGGGAATTACTAGGATTTTAATAAATAATTAGTTTGTAAAGCCTGGTTCACATACATAATTGATCATTACAACCTAGATATAAGCCAGGATTACTCCCTAGCTTCTCACCTACTTATGTTGTGTTTGTTCTCGTCATGAGTGGCATGACCAACAATTTAAAGTCGACTCAAAAGGACTGATTTTTGAAATACGTTTCATGGGAATTTTATTTACTTCCAGAGAAACATTTTTTTCATATCTCGTTTTGTTGGTTTTGAACTGTGGCCTCACACTACCTACTAGACTACGGTGACATTCAAGCATGGTTTTGTTACAGACTATTAAGTTCTTGAAACTTAAAATACGACTCTGCAAAGTTAAGTTGTTAGGGAATTCGGTAGTAGACAACTAGATTTACACTTATTTTCAGAGTTAAAAATTTAATTCTCTTACTCGGGACATTAATCCCGGGAAATTTCATACATTGGACAAATACCTTCAATAATACAATGATTTATACCAACTCAGCTTAGCTATAGTAGAACAGTTACTGGAATAGAGAATGCAGCACTAAACCACGTACATAGGCTTAGAGAAGGCCTAAATCAAAGCGCAATATGACAAAGTGTACCCATAAAATTGATTTCATTCACTGTATTCCAGTGTTCCTTGCCGAATAATATATGAGGAGCAATCACGTAAATAGAGAAAACAATTATCTGCTGATCATCGAAAAGTTTTGATGAGATATGCTTCCTCAGCTAAATGTGTTAAGAAGCTACTCGTTTTTACGAACCAAACATGGTTTCGGTTACAAAAGGGAAAATGGCAGCATTCAACCTCTTTTAGAAAGATAATTCACGACTTGTCACACTGATGCTTGTAGCTCTAACTAGCCTACAAACCATTGCCGTTTAAATAAAATGTCCATGACTTTCAACGAAATGTGACTGTATTTCTCCACAGATAATGCATTGGTATCCACATTGAATACATAAACGCGAAGAAATATACATATTGCACCATCGACCACGCCCATTCCAAAAAGTTTCTCAAGTTGGAAGACCTGCTTAGAGCGTGCTTTGCTTTTAAATTGCACAAAACACTATTGTTAAGACTTTCTACGCCTGCAGTGAAGACATATAGTAGTCTAGTAGTTGCCGTAGTATAGTAGTTACTGCGTTTTCTAATTAGACGTGGTTTAAATCACAGGTCAGACATCTATGAAGAAAATATTCCTTCAGCGAGTAAGTCGCTTTCTGAAAAGAATTCTGAGAATAAATAAAATTGCCAAGAAAAGCATTTAAAAAAATCTGCCATTCAAAGTCGCCTTTAAACTGTAGGTCCCGTCATTTTAGATAAAATTAACACACAACATAAGTGGTTTGAGAAGCTATGTCGTAATCCAGACTGAAGGGTTGCATATGTAAGCAGTAAGCACCAATGCCAGATGAGCGTAATAGATACCAATACTTGCAGACTCTGCTGTATGCATGAGAAGTACAGCAAGCGTGCTAGGTGAACAGGACTTTCATATGCTCCAATTGAATATAAGTTATTGAATATGCAATAACTTACATTAATATGTAAAGTCCCTGCAATTGTTGACAACATCTACATTTTTTTCATAATTTAGAAGAATTCATTCCTTTAAAAACCTGCCTACTACCTCTTTAGCATGTCACAGTAAAGTGTGAATATGATTTTAATACAAATAAAATAACAAAATATGAACAAATAAACAACAACAAAAACACAAGAGGTGAGATTTATACGAAACTCAATAGAGTGGGCAACAATAGAACCTAGAATGTATGTGCGTGTGTGTCATTAATGAATGTTAGTGTTGGTGTATTAATTTATGTAAGAGAGCAGAGAGCAGCTTTCCAGGTTCTTGAAAGTAAGTATGAAAAAGAACATGTTAATTACTGTTATCATTTGAGCTAATTGTTCTTGTTTTTGTTGTTGCCATTTGCCATTTTTTCTTTCTGTGACTACTTGCTGTCTCTCTGCTTTTTGTACTCTCCCTCTCACTTTAAAATTAAGCATTGCAAAATATTTCCATATTAGTACAGTTATGGTAATAAGTATGTTTATGTATTTGAGTTTGTGTGTATGAGTGTGTATTAATGTGAATGTAATACACCTTTATAAGCGTATCTGTGTCTACGTATCTGTGTGTTCTATTTATTGTTGCTGCTAATTAGTGTATAACACTTTCATTTGTTGTGTTAAATAGGGATTTATGTTTTAATGTATACGTTTTTAATGCAATAATATATAACAATACTCGTACACACATACATTATACGAGTACATTGTATTCATATTGTATTCATACGTACATACATTGTACAGAGTATTCATTACTGTCTCTTACATCCTCTGTCATGGTATTTAATATTATTTTCATTACAAACTTTACTTTAATGTAAATTTTATTTTTAACTTCCTTTCTGTCTCTCTTCCTCTCACACTGTGTTGTTCATTTCCGTTACAGTTACAGTTGAAATGTTGTTAATAAGTTTTAAATGTTGTAAAATACAATACAATACAATACAACAAAAACAAAAAAAAAACAAGAAAAGAAAATAACGGTTGATATTTAAACAAAATTATTTAATGAATTTATTTGTATACATTGTAAGCGTTTTATTCATTTATTCGTTTATTCATTTATTCATCCATTGTACGTGGTCTGTGTAAACAATTATATTTACATGTGTATGTCACAATGTGTTTTTTACATGTGCTTAACCTTTAGCTGCAAATGTTGTAAAATTGATTGTTTACATTGTCACTGTGGTTTCAGTGTGAGTGATTCCCGGATTATTAACAACAGAGTAGTTTTGCTCGCAACAAAAAAATTATTAAAATTATTTAAAATTAATTATGAAATTGACAGAATATATTCATTTATACTGTAAGGAAACCAAACCATAATATAAGCTATATTTTTAGTATTAGGAAAACATAATATAGAAAGAAGAAAAGATAAATAGGTATTTCATCTATCAGCTAATATACTACATTTGTTCAATATACGATATATTTGCTAATATTTTTATCTTTGAAGTCCATGGCAGAGGCACAAGAGACATGTAATCAACAGCGTTCAGGCTACTCGCTTACAGATATCGCAATGCCTGTAAACGGAAAAACTTGTGCTCATATCTCAATACGCAGCAGAAATCAGCAACGAGTATTCAAAACGATGAGTAGATTCGAGTCATACTTATAATTTCAGATACTTATACGCATTCATACTTATTTTAATATAATACTCATACGACTCATACTCAAAGTTGGAAGTACTCGTCACACTTATACTTATCACAATACACATGATGTTATTGATTTCGACTCGTCTCTACTTAACATTTACATGAAACACAAAATAAACATGATTCGCGTACGAACACTACTATACTCACAAGAAGATTGTGTGTATGCTTTACTTGTTGTCTTTGTCTTTCCTTTCTTTGTATATGCAACACTCGAATCACTTATAAGTAATATAAGTATTTTGTGAGTTACATGTCAACGTTGTACTCTACTCATTGCTACTTATACTTATAAACCAATGTTGTAGCGAGTACGAATGAATCGGAGTAATTGAATTTCAATTCTGTTGATTCACTCATACTCAAAATTATATGACTGCTTATGAGTAGCGGAAAAACGATTCATTGCTGATCTCTGATGTGCAGACATATACATCCTATAATGGTGCTAAGAGGCTCCTATCGAAGAACTGACCAGTTTAAACTCGTAATAGTTCAGAGATTTTACTCTTCTACAATGTGTCCGCAACATATCTACTTTCGGTTTGTTCATTTAACCCAATGAAGTATCTATTGGAAGATTTAACATACAGGGTGGCTGATATATAATACAACAAAAAAGCTCAATATTTTTTAATGTTTTTTTAATTTTATTGTTCAAAACCAAAAATTGTTGAAAATAACATAAAATTTTAGAATCAGTTTAGAATTGTTCGAATTGGCCACCTTTGGTACGAATTCTGGTCTTCAATTAGCCGACAAAGCAATCACATTATCTCGCTTGAATTGTATCACGAATAACTTTCTATGTGCAATAGATCTATCTATGCACACTGTCACTGGAATAAATCTGTCAACTGCCAGACGAGCGGTTTACAAATGCTAACAACCTGAAGTAAGTTGCAATACATATTAGCCACCCTGTATGTAACCACTTGTCTTCATTTGTTCTCGATGCTCGGTAATAGTTGAGTACTATATTTATTCAAAAGCAGCATGATTATCAAGTGATATGATGCTGACATGGCCATCAGTACTTCCTTTGAATGCATCCAATCCATTGCTCTAAGCTAACTAAAAGGAGCCATCTTTGACTAGAAAAAGTACAGACTGTAGTAAATCATATTCTAATCTGAGAAGGAATGTACACCATACTCCCCTACCCTGTATGGCTAAGTAACATCTCTCCTGTTGGATATAAAGAGTTCGTAGAAAGCTCAAAAGTTTAAAACCGAATTACTTCTCGCACTTATATTGTTTTACTCTCCATCGACAGTAGAACTTCTATAAATTGAATCACCATTACCCAGAAAAAAACTTCAACTTTGGGAAGCAAATTTACAAATGATCTTGATACTGCTGCCACGAAATGTGTTTCAACTTATAGAGACTTCAAGTAATAGAAGTTCAATTTAAAGAAGTTCGACTGTATTTATATCTGGAAATAGAAAAATGCCATGAGATTATTAACAAATCGTAGCGTTGTATAACGATGAAAGTACTTGATTATAAGACAAAATAATTATGAAGACAGCATTCTTGCTGTTTTTTTATATACTGAAAGCCTTGACTACACCACCATTCAAGAGAATTTTGAGCCCCTAAGTCAGTGGTTCTCAACCGCCGTTCCGCGGAACACTGGTGTTCCGCGAAGCTGTCCCATGTGTTCCGCGAAAATTTTGAATATAATATAATAAGAAACAGTAAATTTTTTTATTACTATAAAATAAATACTACATAGTTTTGTTAATTATTTGAAATTTAGCAAAAATATTCAATATTATTCTAAATTTTCGCGGAACAGTCAATAATATTAACAGTGTAATTATCGAACGACGCAGTTACGTCGTTTGGAGTTACTCCGGGGAATACCACTAAATTTCTAGTGTACTCGATAACGCAGGGAGCGCTACGTAGTGTTGATTTCGTGCTGTTTCTCTTTCTTCGTACGTAAATAACAAAAGCGCAATTTCGATCTGCGGTTCAGCCATAATTTAATATAAATATCTAGTTTTCGTGAGTGTGTTTTTTATTGTATATATATATATTTTATATTGTTGGAAATTGGTAAGATGAAATGCAAGTTGTGTAGTTTTAACAGTATTCTTATCTTTTTTAGTTGCTTATTTTAGCATTTATACAAGACTTTTAAATCTAAAATATGAACTAATTTTTGAAAAGAAAGACTGAAAGTGAGGTTAATGTTGGGGCGAGTACAAGCAGGTCTTCTTCAATTGATGGAGATATGCAAGGCAACAAAAATGCCGAAAATAAACGTAAAAAGATATCCGAATCAGTTCGGCATTATTCGGAAGAATATCTGAAGTTTGGTTTTACATGGAGCGGTAGTCAAGATGTTCCTATTCCGAGATGTATTGTATGTGGTGAAAAATTGGCTAACAGTGCAATGGTCCCAGCTAAGTTACAGCGACACCTTTCAACAAAACATTCTTGTCTAACTTCGAAAGGTAAAGATTATTTCGAAAGATTGCTGAAAAATCAAGAAGTGCAAGCAACATGCTTCCGAAAGAGCGTTACAATTTCGGATAAAGCGCAAATCGCTTCTTATAAAGTGGCAGAACTAACTGCATTGAAGCAAAAGCCGCATGATATCGCAGAATCGCTAATTTTGCCCGTATGTTTAGAAATTGTTAAGATTGTGTTTGGCAATGAAGCGCAGCGAGACGTCCTAAAAATTCCCGTTTCGGGCGATACGATAAAAAGAAGAATTATAGATATGTCAGGTTTTATAGAGAACGCAGTGACGGCGAAATTAAGTACAAAAAATTTTGCGCTGCAAATTGACGAATCCACTGACATAAGTGGCAAAGCCCAATTAATCGGATTTATTCGCTTTGTTGACGACACTGAAATAATAAATCAGTTTTTATTCTGCAAGGAACTTATTGGTCACGCAACTGGAGAAGACATATTTAATTCAGTATCATCTTATTTGGAAGAATGGAAATTATCCTGGGAAAATTGCGCAGGAATCTGTACTGATGGAGCTCCAGCCATGCGTGGCAGTATTAAGGGATTTTGTAGTCGAGTTAAAGCAATAAATTCAAATATAGTCTCTACTCACTGCTTTCTGCACAGGGAATCTTTGATTTCGAAGAGTCTACCAGCAAACTTAAAGTCTGTTTTGGAACAAGTCGTACATATGGTGAATTATATTAAATCGAGACCATTAAAAACCCGTATGTTCAAACAACTTTGTAACACCATGGAATCCAAATATGAATGTTTGCTTTTGCACTCTGAAGTGAGGTGGCTCTCAAGAGGAAAAGTGCTAACCCGAGTTCATGAGTTGAAACAGGAATTGGTAGTTTTTTTTAGACAAGAGGGTAATGATGTATACGTAAAATATTTGGAAAATGATGCATGGTGTACTAAGCTAGCATATTTAGCCGATATCTTCAGCTACTTAAATTCCGTCAATACATCTCTTCAAGGAAAAAATGAAAATATTCTGACATCCACAGACAAATTGCTAGCTTTCCAGAAAAAGCTTTTGCTTTGGAAAAATCGTATTGCTCAAAATCGCAAATTTGATATGTTTCTGTTATTAGCAACGGAAAATATTGTTAACATTAACGAAATGATTTCAAATGTGGCAGAGCATTTGTCAATATTGCAAGACAAAATAACTCATTACTTTCCATCTCTTAATATTGAAGACTTTGATTGGGCGCGAAATCCATTTGGTGAATTTGTTATAATGAACCAAGATTTTTCTATTCAGGAAGCAGATGAGTTTATTAATATATCAACGGCTCGAACGTTACAACTAAAATTCAAAGAAGAAGGAGTGGAAAGGTTTTGGATTTCAATCGAGAATGAACATCCATTTATTGCAAAACGAGCGTTGAATATCTTCTTGCTCTTTTCGACGTCCTATCTGTGCGAACTTGGATTTTCAACTCTAACAAATATTAAAAGCAAAAAAAGAGAAAGACTTACCAATTTAGAAGAAGAAATGAGAGTAGCGCTCTCTTACATAAGACCCAACCTTGAGGAAATCTGTAAAGGTCGTCAAGCGCAAATTTCTCATTAAAATAAGTTACCATGTAATATATATCTTTATTTCAATTAAATATTAATCTTCCAATTATTTTGTGTGATTTACATTAGATTTACAAATTTTATGATAATGGTGTTCCGCCAAAATCGAGACCACTTAAAAGTGTTCCGTGATCCCAAAAAGGTTGAGAGCCACTGCCCTAAGTGAATAATACTATTTCCTGATAAAGAGTAAGACTCAAAGAGCAAGATATTGCTTTCATCCAGCAACCTACAACGAAAAACCCATCAACCATCCATCTGACCCACAACCTCACATCTAATAAGCCAACACACTACCTACTATACTACGTCGATACCTCAGCAGATTAATGGTGAATATTGGAGGCCCGCTCTCAGCAAGACGGAGACTCCTGATGGAGGTTGAAAGCAGCATTATGCTCTATGGAAGCGAAATTTGGGTCGGAACGCTAAAGATTAAAAAACGGACAAACTTACTTCTATCGGAACAGAATGGATGCACTATGTCGGCATATCATACAGTGTCCGCCCTAACCGTACTTGCGATAGCAGGTACAGTCCCTGTGGATCTGCTGGCAGCAGAGTAGTAGGAGATTTATAAGGTGAAATCGACTGGAAATCAGATAACCGGCTACTTTAGGGTAAACATCATTTCAGAATGGCAAACGACGATGAAACGATGAAGATAGAAGAAGGTGGACGGCGAAGACTTATTTTGGACATAAACCCATGGATTGGTTGGAAATTTAGAGAGGTAAATTTCTACGTTACGCAGATGCTATCGGGTCACGTACATTTTAGGAAATATCTGCACAGAATGGGGGAAACCGCCTCTCCTTACTGCCTTTACGAGGAAGGGGAAGTAATTGATGATGTGGAATGCACTGTTTTTAAATGTGCAAGCTGGCAGGGCTATCGCTCTGTACTGACGTCAACGCTTGGAACGATCACGGTCGCTAACATTGTCGGAGTTATGATTGCTATTAGAGATAATTGGGCCTCCCTCAGTGACGAATTACGTTGAGCGTATTCTGAGACTAAAGAAGAGAGATCTGGAGACTGCAAAATATGTAGGCACGCCGGCATAGATGACACTAGCTGACATGTCTAACGAAATCCCAGTCGGGAACCTGGACGAAAGGAATAGTGGAGACACTCCACTACACAACCTTCAATACGCAATCCGGATATGAGCATTAAGGTGGCCAAAGGGCCAAAAGGACTCCGAAGTAATACCAACGTAGTTCCGGAGTGGGCAAAATAGTCCGCGGGACGAGAAGGGGATTTAGTGGGTGAGAGTCCCTATATAAGGCAAAGTAAAATTTATCCATTCAGTTTTATGGTCAAGCTTAATTAGAAACATTTTGGTACTAACAACCTTTTCAGTCGATAATAAGCACTAGTATTGAAGACAACTGCCTAAATGTACGCTTCTCAATCCAAATAAGGAATGCATAACCATGTGGCCCACAGTATTCAATCAAGGCATTTAACTTTAACCAAAGAATTTTATGACGAACACTTTAAAATCATAAAATTTTCTTAAATAATCTTCAATTTCAGTTCCTCTCGTTTTAAATATTTTTCATGTGAAACACATTTGCTTATGGCACCTTTTGCCGAAGGTTAAATTTGATTTTTAACTTCAATATTTTTTAATCGAATCGAATATCTTTTCCTAATGCTTACAGAATGGGGTAAATTTTTTTTTCCATTTTGAAAAGAAAAGAGAAAGAAAAAATTAAAATATCTGCTGGAGACATGCAAAAATAGAAGAAGAAGAAGAAGAGAAATTAACATGACAATAAGCAATTTTCTAGACACAAATACTTGCAGCACAACAGCAATAACAACAACTAAATGGCAATGCAAATACATATCGTATCGGAAATCTCAGGTTATAATCTCTACAACAATAACAACAACAACAAAAGGCAGCAGCGAAATGAAGAAAATAGATTAAAAATATTGAAGGAAAAAAAAAGAATTTCTTGGTTTTTTTTTATTGAAAAGATTTTCATTTCGATTGAAATTGGAATTCATATGCAAGCAAGTTAGTTTGGGAACTAACTGTGGGGCAACAGCAACAAGGATTAGGGGACTAAAGCAGAGACGAAAAGTTGAACGTTGTAATCGTTGTGCTTATTTGTAAACGTAAACTGCAAATTGGCTTACAAGTCGGGTAATATTGTTGTTTGTGGTATAAACTTGGTTAGAATTGCTGGTGTTCGACAATTCTTTCCTTTTTTTTATTATTATTTGCACACCTTTTTTTAATATTTTGGATTTCTATTTTTATCATAATTTGTTTATGCAGGAGCAGGACTATGCTTTTTTCATGTTCTCTTTTTTTTTCATTTCTTTCCTTTAATATTCAAATTTTTATCTGTTTTATTTTGTCTGAGTTTTTGTTTTTCTGTTTTTTCTTTTATTAATTTGTCTGCTGTTGTTAAAAATCTCTCCATGTTTTACGATTTCAAACCAAATTGTTTTGTTTATGGTTTTACCATATTTTTGAGATGAGAGTATTTCAAGGGTATTTGCCATAAAATCCCTTTAAAGCCATTTACAAGTAATAAGATTTGTTTGAGATTTACAAAATAAAATTTTAAATGGAGCCAAGTACTCGTTAGTAAAGTTAAGAAAATTAAAAGTTCCCTTAAAGAAGTCTATTAAAGAGAAATGATATGAAGTGTTGGATTTCGTATTCCTTTTCAGTTATTTACGTTTATTTGTGAATTATTTTGGTTTCAGTTATTACAACATAAGACTTTCGAATAAGACTGCTAATGCAAGAAATATGGGAGAAAATTTTCTTTAGATTCAAAACCAAATACTGACATAATTAAGTTCGCGCTTTAAAATTTTCGGATAAACTGTGTCTGCAGTCTAAAGATCTGCAAGATCTAAAGATCCACTGTAGATAAATCCGTTAGTCTTTTGTTATATGAAACATAATTCATATCCTCAACAACAACAGTATGTGAAAAAGCGCCTAACCTTTGGCCAAAGTCAAGAATTATCCAGAATTCAAGTTCGAATTCAAGTTGTCGTGCATTACTACTGTTCTCCTGCTAGAGATAACTGCGATCAGATAATTTAGTTGTAATGAAGGTTATCATTTTTATACACAGCAAAATGCCAAAACAGCATAGGTGCCTAAAGATAAAAAATCTGGGTCTATTTTGAACTTAGAAGATGCGATACGTACGGTTTTCTTCATTAAGATACCAAGGAGTTGCAAGTGGAAAAATACAAAATGCAATCCTGAAAACTCCAAAGTATTTGGGCTCGCCGTGGTCAAGTAGGTAGTGTGCTGGTTTATTAAACGTAAAGCCAGGGTTCGAGTCCCAGACCAGAAATCAAAATAAAATACAAAAAGTATTTTTCGGCGATTTCTTCTCAGCAGATTTCTGACAAAAACTCTGGGCAGTAAATAAAATTGCTATGGAAAGTTTCTCAAAAAATCTGTCGTTCGGATTCGATTTTTATCTGTAGGTCGCGCCACTTATGTATAAAATTAATACACACAACATAAGTAGTGTGAGAAACTAGGTCAATAATCCTAACTGACCAATTATATATTAAAAGCCCAATCACAGTTGAGACTAATAGGCGAATTCAAGCCTATTGGGTACACAAATTTTAGGATTCTTCGTTTTGGATTCCTTTTCTGCCACTTGATTTACAACCAAGTGTTACTTTCTGCATTGGTTAAATGTCCCTACAGGTTCCAAGGATGCATTTCGATTCGGTTCGAGACAACTCTCCTTCTGTATAAGTGCCCTGCCTGAGTGTTCAGTGCCTTGCCAACCGATTACAAACTTCGGGTTATTCGAGGATAGTCGAATGCAATTCTCAGGTTAGATTTGATTGAAGTTTGTCTGCCTCAAATCCACTTGATTTGTGAAGAGTGTTTGCCTCAGTTTATTTTCCGTTTGGTTTCATATAATTTTCCCCTCCTCACAACCCTGCCTGTTTAATCAATGCCGAAGACCCAGCTGAGAGTAACCTTATTAACCGATGTCAATAAGTTCCTCCCAGAGTTTTCACCAATGACCAATTCCAATAGGTGGTGCCACTGAAAATTACTCAAAATGAATTGAATCCTAAACTGTGTATTCTTTAACAAAGTTGTTACATATGAGTCGACGGAGATTTTTGCGATTAATTTCCGATGGATGAAGTCACTGAAAATTATTAAAAATGAATGGCAAGCAATTGATCGATCTACACGCCAAGCACGGAAGAAAAGAACATTACGAGCCTTCGAATCAGACAAGCACTGTGACTAGAAAATCTTCGAGTATATGCCGCTGAGACCCGTTCGCATGAACCGCTTGAACAACGAGAAGTGAGATTAGAAACTGATCGAATGCGTACTATTCCTGCCCGTTCATCTGAATTATCAGGACAACGGAAAACAAAATCGATAAATTGATTCAGAATTAATTGAACATTTGTGTAAGGCCTTCCTTCAAATTTATTTTAGTTAGGGGAGTAGTAACTCGTGAGAGAATTATGTAAATAAATTACTGTCGTATTTTGCTTTTTTTTCTATAAAAATGCGACATAGGCATTTAAACAATTTGGTTACTGAGACTATGCTGGGACTAGCCTAAGAGTAGCAAACGTTAAAGAAGCAGCTTGCTTTGGAGACCAATCATTACCAAAGTCCATAAAATCATAAACAATTTTATTTTAAATTCTATCATAATTAGCGAGAATATTGCTAGGGAACAAGACATTTGTCTCTAAACAACTATCATTCATTTGAGGGAAATTGGCTAGACATGCACATAAAGTCAATTGATCTTATTAAACTGGGGAATATTTTCGGAATTATGGAGATTGTCTTTGAAAACAAAAATTATAAAGAGAATTATAAACCAAATTTATTGGATGAGAGATCAAAAAAAGGCTTTGAAAACAAATTAGTAATTAAAAGAAACTTTTCGGTATTGGAATAAAGTTACTTTTAAAGCCTTCGATAACACGAAATCCAATAAAAAACGAAAGCAAAAACAATCCACTTAGTTGGGTGGATTGTTAAAGAAAATCCATAAAAACATTTCAACATGATTAGAGTTGCTGGTTAAGGTCACGGCATAACCATTCCAAGTAAACACCATCAGCTACGGCTACGGCTTACATATACAAATTCAATCACAGAAAAATTTATTCATTTACTGGGGATAGTTTCTTACGAATCTAGTTAAACTATTTATTCTAATCGCTACTGTTCAATCAATGCAACTACAATGGCCAGAATTGATGATCAGACAAGGTGTTGGCTTTCAACGTGATAAATCTAAGCCACGTACATTTTTAAAGAATAGAATTGGACCCAGTTTTCGTTCAGAGAATGCATAAGTTATACTCTATCAAAAGTTTATCGATCAAAGTAATATAAATCTATTTAGTGGATCCATCTCAACCTTCCAATGTGTAAAAATATTTATGTTAAAAGGATTTTCTTCATCTGAATAAATTTATTACATTTTCAAACAAGTTTTTCTGTATAATTCAAATAAAATTCTTTTGTGCACCAGGCACCTGTTTTACTTTGTGGAGAACAAGTAAGTTACATACAAGTGAACTACTCATAACGTATCAGCAGCATGTTTTCGAATTACTACTAGGTGGCAAGAGTCTTCGAATGTCCTTTCACATCTTCTCTACCTCAGACCTCAGAAAAAATTAATATTTTGAGTCACTGAAATATCATAGTAAAGAGTTTCATATTTTACAGTTAAATCGATACTAAAATGTCCCATTGAACCTTCATATTATTATTCAGAATTAATGGCCATAAATTTTGTGAAATTTTGTTTCAAATATATGTGATGACCAATATATAGTAGTACATAGGCCTAGTCACAATTTCAATTGTCTATTCGCATATAAATTTTATACGCATGAAAAGTGGAATTTTTTTTTTTAATTCAATTTTAATAACAAATAAATTATAACCCTTATCTCGAGTGTAAGAAAAAGGACATTATTTTTCAATATAAAATTGAATTTCAATTTATTTCTTCATCCGCTGGCGATAAATTTCGTTCATTGAATTTTCCCGGCACGAGTACGGAGAGTATATCGTAATATTTTTTAATGTGTTTCTTCTTATCAATTTTGAATTCGTCATTAACATTAAGGTTATGGTGTGAAACCTCCTGGCACGTTGTCATTATATTCTAAAATAACCATTCCAAACCAACTATTCAGTCATTCGTTCATACATTCGTTCGTTCATGCATTCATTCATTCAAGATGTGATGCCTTCAAATATTAAAGCCAAAGCCAAAGCCAAACTAATAAAAGTAAAATAAACGAAAGAAAGAAATAAAAAAAAGTCGCCGAAATTTTGGTGTCTCCTGCAAGGATTTTTTTTTTTTGTTGGTCGTTTATTGGCAATATGAACAAACGCCGAAAAGAGGGTAAGAGGGTAGATTGTTAAGATGTTTAGGGGGGTTTAGAAGGGGGAAGAAGTGAAAAGTGTGTCGTTACATAAAATGGCCAGTTGATATCTTTTTGGCTCCGAAAACGTGTTAGTGTTGCTTAATGTCATTTTTTACTCAACCAACTACTGAAATGGTCTAAAACGATAGGGTGGGCTTTAGTCTCACAAACACATTCATGTACATGGAACTCCTTTCATAATCAACACTAAAGGACGAAATGTTCAAAAATAGCTTTAAACGTAACATAACTGCTGGTTATTCAATTTCTTTCGAATTTTCTAAGTCTGTCTGTCTGTCTGTCTCTTCAGTTCGTTTTCGTTTTTCTTTTTTTTTGTGTCAGTCAGAGAATGTCTTTGTGTTGACATTATAGGCTTATCAACAAAAGGTCCTTTACGTTTCCTTTTTAAAGCTTATGCTACGTGTTTGGCATAACAAATCAATAACAACAATAGCAAAATACCAAGACACTAAAAAATAGAGCTGGAAAGAGGGCAAGAGAGAGCGAAAGAGAGACACTAATAACGTTAAGTACTTTTTGTGTTGTTAACACAAACATAAACTTCTTTCTGCTCTTTTCTTTTCTTCCCTTCTCATAAAATTTTTTTCCCAAACAGTTGTAAACTTTTCTGTGATTGAATTTGTATATGTAAGCCGTAGCCGTATCCATAGCTGATGGTGTTTACTTGGAATGGTTATGTATTCTGCCGTGACCTTGATTAGCAACTCTAATCATGTTGAAATCCTTTCATGGATTTTCTTTAACAATCCACCCAACTAAGTGGATTGTTTTTTCTTTCGTTTTTTTTTTTTTTATTGGATTTCGTGTTATCGAAGGCATCAAAAGCAAGTTTATTCCAATACCGAAAAGTGCTTGTGCCTGTCTACACAGTTTCTTTCAATTATTGAATTGTTTTTGAAGCCTCTTTTTTTTTTTGATCCCTCATCCAATAAATTTGGTTTACAATTTTCTTTATAATTTTTGTTTTCAAAGACAATCTCCATAATTGCGAAAATATTCCCCAGTTTAATGAGAGCAATTGGCTTTGTGTGCATGTCTAGCCAAATAAATTTAATTACGTTTAATGCAAATGCTCGGGTGACATATTCCCCAAATATATTTACAATAAAATACTTTAATTTAAAACATTAACTCTTTAAGAAAAATTAAAAAAAATGTTTTCGTTTAAAATACCATGATTGTATGCTGTTTAGACTATTATTTTAGTAATTGAATGTAATTGATGATTGACATGATAAGGACATGATTAAGTGGAAAATTATTCGACAATTTAGATTCTGGAATTATACTAAGAATAAGCAGAAGGCATATAAAGAACACTTTTAAACTCAACATTTTCAGTCATACGTTATCCTTCCTACAGGTTTTAAATTAAAAAAAAATTTCTATGATGTCAAATGGTCCTAGGTATCATAGGGACCCACAGCAAGTGTACTACTATAGAATAATATTCATTCAGATTATATTGTTGGCAACCAATAAACTTCTTTACTGTCATCAAATGCGTTCCTTTTTCTCGTTATTATTTTTTTTCATCAAGCAGGGCATCCTTACATCTTTTCCCATGTTTCTATATTACAATGTAGTCTTCTTTAGTTTCTTTATAGTGATTTGGGGCTCTTTACTGAGTCCAGTTTTTTTCGAATGTTAAGCATAACAGTCCAAGATATTTTGATAACAATTTCCGTCTTCTTAAAGTAATTTAATTGCCATGAAATTGCCTCTCAAATCTGTCGTTTGGATCCGATTCTTAAATGTAAGTCTCACCACTCATTGATAAAATTAAGGCATACAATGTGGAAAGTATCCTTAAGGATTCCTGCAAAATATGCTTTTGATGGATGCGATCTTGAAGTTTGTAGATAACTTCTTGGTTATAGGAGTAAATAAAGCTAGTAGCGTATTCGGTTTTATAAAACGGTGGGCAAAAGAATTTAATGATCCTTATGTTGCTAAATTGCTCTATACATCTCTACACTCGAGTATGGATCCATAATATGGGATCCTCTATGTAAAAAATATTCCGACGTCATCGAATCTGTACAAAAGTGGTAAAGTGATCAATATGCTATGAATCCATTAATAGATGCCAATTACTATTCTCCTCGTTACAATTGCAAAATCTTCCTTAAGAAACACCCAATAAGCCTGTTAAGCACCTTGCTAACACTTCCTAACTGACAAAATATTCGACTCAAGGCTGATATACAAAAATGATCAAACATGCCACAATAATATGCAAAAAAAAAAGCTTATAGGGCAATAAAAGCTTATAGGGAAACCCAAAAATTATGCGTTGAATGTAGACTCTGATAGTCAGACCAATAGCGGAGCATGGGAAGACAAAAGGAATCTGAGACTGACTAAATGGAGTTGGACAAGATACAGAGACTATAATCAGTTGGTCTAGCACGCTCAATAATAATCTGTCCTATAGCGAAACTAGAAGTTCTATTGGATTTAAAACGAAGACCAAACCTTTAGAGAATTTAAATTGATGGAAGACAACTCTAACCTTAGCTCTAACTAAAGAAAAAAACCAGAAGACTTTAAGCTTGTGAAGTACTTCGCAACAACATTTACATAACATACATAATTGGCCAATACAACCCTTCAGTTAGGATTATTGACCTAGCTTCTCACACCACTCATGTTGTGTGCGTTAATTTTATACATAACTGGCGGGATCTACAGTTTAAAGTCGACTCCGAACGACAGATTTTTTTGAGAAACTTTTCATAGCAATTTTATTTACTCTCAGAGTTTTTGCCAGTAATCGGATGAGGAAAATCGCCGAAGAAATACTTTTTGATATTTTGTTTCGATGTCTGGCCTGAGGCTCGACCCCTGGCTTTACGGCAAATGTACTAGACTACGGCGACTTCCAACAACACTTAGTAACAAAAATAATCGAATTAATCTGGCAAGCTGTATACATTATTAAGACAGAGACTGGTGGTCCTAAAATAGAAAATTTGGAGACTATGGGGAAACCTGCAGCAATACTATTTGGTAACCACCTCTTATGAAGTTAAATCGAATCAGCTAAGTAGGCAAAATTGATACTCTGCTTGGCTTCAGGTCATCTGGAAATCCTCTTCAAGTTTGTGAGAATAAAACTTCCGCTCCGTTGATGAAACAAGAAACCCGCTGTGGGGTGAAACGGATGCTTGAAAAGGTATACTCAACGCCAGAAAAGATAACGAGAAACAAAAGCTCTTCTTAAACCAAATAAGTTTGAGGCAATCAAAACTTTTGTTGGGAAATTTTAATACAAGAATGTTTGAGTCATGCATCAGGCTATCAGGAAATCACCAAAGTCTGTTAACCAGGTTTTTGACAGGCCATTGTAGAAGAAAAGGGGACATCAAAGGCTTTGAAGTTTTTTTTTTTCTTTAAACCTACTTTCAACAGCACATTGGCTTCATAAGAATTGTATTGTGAATATACCTGAGCTTAGCATATTGCCAACATTTTAATGGTATCGAATGCTCTTACAATATCAACGAAGGTTGTGCTGTAAGGTTCTTTGTAGGTTGTTAACTCTAAATCTACTCCGTTCATTTCTATCAATGTACATAAATTAATATAACCTCTGGTACTTAGAAGTGTAATTCTCCTTACTTTGAGCGTTTAAACACCCGTTTTCGGCAATATCTTAACTATAATATCGTTCAGAGATCAGCAATAAGTATTCAAAATGATGAGTAGGTTCGAGTCATACTTATAATTTCTGATACTTATACGTATTCACACTTACTTTGATATCATACTTATCTACTCATACTCAAATTTGGAAGTACTCGTCGTATTCATACTTAACAATACTCATAATGTTATTGACTTCAACTCGTCTCTACTTAACATTTACACGAAGCACAAAATAAGTATGATTCGTGTACGAACACTACTATACTCACAAGAAGATTGTGTGTATGCTTTGCTCTTTGTCTTTGTTTTCCCTTTCTTCTTTCTTTGTATATGCAACAGCAACAAAGGGTATAAATTTGGATGAATGATTCGAGCCACTCGAATGACTTATAAGTATTATATTATTTATGAATCAGAATGAGTAGGCGTATGAATCAAACATATTTCGAATATTGTGAGTTTGATGTCAATGTTGTACTCATATTCATTGCTACTTATACTTCTAAATCAATGTTGCAACGAGTACGAATGAATCAGAGTAGTTGAATTTCAATTGTGTTGATTCATTCATACTCAAAATTGCATCAGTGCTTATGAGTAGCGGAAAAACGATTCACTGCTGATCTTTGATATCGATAACGATAGATGTACTTTATATGATCAGAACATCTTTTGACTGATTCCGATGCCATTGTATCGAGACCAACTACGTTGTTTCTTAAGTTAACAAATGATCTTTTTAAATCTGCTATGTACGAGTGAGATATGTTATGATAGCTAATCTGATTAGGTGTCTCCTGGCAGTGACTGGGTCTTAACAATGTAATCATTTTAACAAATATTGAATCGATACAATATCTCGCGTGATCGGAATTAAAATTGCTTATAATATCAAAGATAAATTCTTACTGCCAAAGAAAAAAAAAACAAAAATTTTTAAATTGTTATTGTAAGGCAATGTTCAAAACAAAATTCTTACACCTTTCGTTCATTCTTTAACTAAAATTAATTATTTTTTTTTAACCCCAATTTCATAAACTCAAGCACTTTTTCCTTTTGATTAATTTTTTATGTCACGAAGTAGGAAAGAAAAATTAAATGGGGAACTCATTTTGTATTTTTAATTACTAACCCATGAGCATGAGGGCAGCATTTTAACGCTGTTTTCTGTTTATTTTTAATTAATTTGTATTTCATATAAAAAAAAAAAAACTTTACCTCTCTAATAAAAACTAAAAATAGCACTACCTTCCCTCAACCACTTTACAGGAAAATAAATAATCAATTTCATTTAGAAAATCTATTAAAAATCAACAACACAACAACAGTACGTAGAAAGTACATGGCGGTAGGAGTGAAAATGAATAAATATCCCTGCGTAAGCTTATTTTATATGACAATCAATTTTTGTGTTTAGAAGTTAATCAACAAAAAATAATAGATTTTCATGCTACACACATACACACACCCATACATACATACACTTAAACACAAATACTCATGCAAATAGAAAAGTGTGAAAATAAGAAAAACTAGAAAAGGGGTTACAAAGTAAACAGCAGAGGTCATATACAACAACATCAGCAGCAACAATTCTCCTTCCTTGTAATTTTAAATACAAGCAAACAACAACGACAACAACAATATTTACATACACAAAAGAGCAAGAATGAGAGCAAGAGTGGAAGAGAGTAAAGCAAACACTGTTGTAAAAGAACACTTAAAGGTATTTGTTTACTTGAGTATATTTTCCTGTGTGTGTGTGTGTGTGTGTGTGTACGCATGGGTGAGTGTTTGTTAAGAAGATTTAAATGAAAGAAAAGCACATGATAATTTTCTTATGATGTCAGCATAAAAATTTCTACCTCACACTGAGACCTGGTGAGGCACACACAGCACTTATACAAACAAATCCTTTATTTGTCCTGTTAATAGTAAGAAAGCCTTCAAGGTGCTGCTTCAAATGAATTTTTTTTTTTTTTTGAATTTTCCTAGCATTTGCTGTCCTTTAAGCAGATATTTCACTGTTTTTAATAATTGTTTACATTGGCCACTTAAAGTTATTACGTGCAATGAAAGAGTGATACAACAAAAATGAAAACAAAAGCAAAAGCAAAAAGAAAAACAATTTGAAGAATATGAACAACAACCTTAAGATTTTTCAAGTATGAAATGATACTGAAAGCAATCAAATTGAAAAATTCTTTCCTTGGCCTATTTCAACCGTACACTCGAGGGAAATGATGCATAAAAAATAAAAATCATTTTATTTTGCTTGGCCTATTATGCCGTTTTCAGTGGCCAATTCACATCGCCATTACCTAAAACAATCTAGATTTGAAGTTTACCATGGACATGGAGCACCATTCCATTAAAACCACATGTAGTTGGCGTTCAACTCGGAAGTTGGTAATGGCCTAGCTAACATCGGTCTTAGAAAATACAGTCCGGTGGCGCCGCCAACCCAATATCCACACTAAACAGTGACTTTTTCGATATGCATTAGACGCTTTTGTATCTCATTATATTGATATCGTCCCAAATTCGACAATTTAATTCGTTCATTTGCATTCATTCGGGAATAGATTTCATCGTTGAATATAATTTTATGATGAAAAATAAGGTCGGTTGATCCAGAGCACCTTCAACGAATACACGTCCTTGTTAGTATTCGTTTGCTTTACTTCCTAAGCCAGTGCAGTTCCTTTGTATCGGTGCAGACAATAGCTGCCAGATAAATAAAGCATCAAATCGTCAATTGTTAGATAAGAAGTCGTCAAAAACGTTCCTGGAAATCGTCAAACTAATCGTAACAAAAATGTACGCTAACGACGGTACGTTAATGACGGAAGAGTATCGAACTTCATTGATTCATTGGAGCATCGTTGCAATGTGATCTAGTTTCACTGTTGTATCGAAATTTTAACGGATTTTGTTCAAACAAAATAAGGGACTTGTAACCGGGAATTATGTATACCTACGCAACACTTGCCTTTCTTGGCGGGCAAGTGGATCGCTCACTGCATTACAGACAAAATTCGTTCTTTAGTCGAACTATTCGTATGTGCAGAGATTGTAGTTTTTGGCTTTTAAGGACATAAGATACAGAAATTTGGCAATAGTAATAACTGCGAAGTAAATATAAACCTTAAAGTGGCTTTTAATATACTGAAGTAAAGAAAATGATGTAAATTTTTAATTTTTAAAAATCGTCAAAATAAGGGCATAAATCGTCACATCGTCAATATGATATTTTTGGAGCACAAAATCGTCAAAATGAAGATAAATCGTCAAATCTGGCAGCTATGGTGCAGACACTTGTGGTCCTCGAAAGGCCTAGTTCTAGTGAGAAATGCGAACGCGTCTGCATTAGCCTCTCCTGTATTTTCACAAATAACAGCGTACTTTCGCAGATCTTGGGTTTCAAGAAAGTACGGTAGTTGGTAAATCGTTTACTAAGTCAGTGTTATATCCGTACAGAATTAGGCTCCATTTTATGATCTGAAGTCTATCCGATTTTTTGATGGATACCAGGTGAAAGGAATCAATGAAAATAATTTTTTTATCTTTACGTTTCATAAGAGCTGAAGTGAAGAGGATTCGGTTTATCACACTACCCACTATGCTATGGCCACCACCCTTGTATGGTCTGAAGTCTATAGAAGCTTTTGATGGATAACAGCCGAAAGGAATCAATGAAAATATTTTTTTTTCTTTTCGTTTCTTAAGAGCACCTAAAAGTTGAAGTGAAGAGGCTTAGCATACTACCCACTATACTATGGCCACCATTTATATATAAAGTTCATAGAGAACTAAGTTACCACACTGTTGTTAGTAGTGTATTGGCTTATTAGACATGAGGCAAAGATTTAACTCCCGGGTCACACATCTCCAACAAAATATTTCTTTGTCGACTTTCTCTCAACAGAAACTTTCTCTGGCAAAAACTTGAGAATAAATAACAATTGCCTTGAAAAGTTTCTCACTAATAATGCCGCCCATGTATAGAAATTAACGTACACAACATAAGTAATGTGGAAAAATAGGTCGTAATCCTGGCTGAAGGGTTTTATTGCGAAATTATGCTAAAGTTATAGAACTACGGTGGAGACTATTGCGGCCAGAAATTTTGTATGAATAAATCTTGTATGAATAAGTTTTGTATGAATAAATATTTTTGTTTTTGCTATTCAAGCGTTCATTACTGAGATACACTAATAGCGACTTGCTACAAATCAAAAAAACCAAATTTGAAAGCAATTCATCAAAGGAATTGAAGATCCCAGGGACACATTAAAGATTTTGTAAAGACTGTGTACTGTAGTTTACCTGTTAATGGAAACGTAATGTGGACCATCAGAGAACGACATGGCGAAACGCTACGCAACATAAAAAATTGCCCATCCTATGTGATGATCGGATTCTGATTTCAGTACTATGTTTTCTGTAATATTTTCCAAACAAAATTTAGCAAATATGGAATAACGTTTAATTTTAACGTTTTAATTTCACGTCTGCACCAACTTTTCTGATGGGATTTCATGATTGGCCACTTATGACCTTTTTCAGCTCTTTAACATCGTCTTCACTTATATAAGTCCAGACGGGACAAAATTCTTAATTAGATTGTTTCAATTAAAATTGACTTTCTTTTTATTTAAGTACTTATAAAACCATTTCAAGTGCTTTCCAATGCTTTTGATTCACATTTTTTTGTGGGTGTATTTCCTTTATCATCAGTACGCCTGGTATAAAATATAAAATAACAACAACAACAACAAATGACATTGTAACAAATACAGCAACGTAAAGAATAAAAGCATAAGGAATACGTAAAACACATACAAACACACAGAGGAACACACACACACACCCTGATACACTTTATTTACATTTTAAAATTGAGTGACATGCAAAAGGACATGATCTTTGAACTGGAATGTTTATTGAAGTGTTTATGGTTTTTTGAAAACAGCAAGACACTGTAATAATAATTGATGATGATAAAAAATGAGAGGAGAAAGAGTTTCTTTTTACATTTTCCTTGACGATGATGTTGTTGTTGCTGTTGTTATAAGTGTTGTAAACAAGTAATCGACACTTTTACTTTCCTTTACAAGCCCAGGCAGCCACTTATAGATTTCCTTTGACTTTCTTTATTCCTTTTTAAGAAACTCTATTGTTGGTCACATTGAAGTGGAAAATGGAAAATTGTTTTTGGTAAATATTAGTTTATTTGTACACATCTTATACACACACACACACACACACACTTTGTATAGGATATAGAGATATAGAGTATAAAATATATTTTGGGGAAGGAGTTCTTTAAAAAAAAAAAAGGAAGAGCAGCACCATTAGGGTTATATGACTGTCTTAAAAAAGGGTTTTATCTGCTTTCGAAAAAAAGAGCATTTTTTATGTTCTGGTTTATTTTTTTTTTTTTCTGTGTGTCAGTGTGTGTGAGGTTAAGTAATAAATTTGTTTTTAAGAAATCTTTTCCTTTTTTTTTGTGGTTTTCAAGGGTAAATTTTTATGGCATTGTTTGCATCGCAATCTTTTTTCTTTATTTTGCCTTCTCTTTCTTCTTATGATTTTGATTTTTCCAATTAATTTAATGTTTCATAAATTTTATTAAAAAAAAAAAAATTAGTATATACGCCCATGTAAATTCATATGATTTTCCAATTCAATGATTGATTTTAAATTTTATTCGCAGCGTT
Source organism: Sarcophaga peregrina (assembly GCA_014635995.1). Taxonomy (NCBI): domain Eukaryota; kingdom Metazoa; phylum Arthropoda; class Insecta; order Diptera; family Sarcophagidae; genus Sarcophaga; species Sarcophaga peregrina. Next base: position 31,982,020 of record CM025790.1, read on the forward strand.
TTTACAACATCTTGTTAAAAAATTGTAAAATTTTTGCATTTTATAGCTTGGTTTACAGCTGTAAAATGTCGATTACACTGTCATGGGGTTCATAAATTTTTTAAATATTTTATTTCAAATCATTGATTTGCACACATTAAATGCAAAAAACGAAAAAAATTTTGGGTTTATTGAGTGAAGTTAAGTGAAGTTTGCTAAGGGAACAACATAAAATTGGAATTTATAGCCACAATAAATTATTTTAAATAGAATATTGTTTTAATGGTAATCATTTGAAAAGATACAAATTGAGGAGCTGGAAAACGAGGCACTCTATTTCATCATACGTTTTAAAATCAATCTCATCAAAAAAACTCCTTAAAATTATTTACCAGGAAGACATCAGACAGAAATGTTTCATCGCATCGGCATTCATATCGCTTCTTTATAGCAACATAGTCATATCTCAAAAAAACTTGAACTTTTTAAAATGCGATTTAAGTTTTCAAGACATAAGTCCTATGATATAATTGCCGCAAACACTTTTTGCTATAACTTCGGTTCAGCTTGGGATATAAAAGTGATTTTTTTTCAACATGTACAGAAGGTCTACAAGAACAGTTTTGCTTAAGTAACTACAAATTTTTAATTTTTTTAGATATGACTATGTTACAATAAAGGAGCGATATGTGTTCTTTACAATAAATTATAGTGCAAGAATTGAAAATGTTTTCGTATCATACATTCGTAATTGGTTATTACAACCCTCCAGTCAGATTTACGGCCTTGCTTCTCACACCAACTCCGAACGACTGATTTTTGAGAAACTTTTTCATGGGTAAACTTTTCTAAGAGTAAGAGATTTTTCCTGAAATCAGCTGATAGGAAATCGCCGAAGAAATAATTTTTTTTATCATATTTCGTTTTGATGCCTGACCTGGGAAATGAAGCCGGGCTTTTCCGAGTAGACTACGGCGTTGCCCGTTGGCTTATTAGACATAAAGCCAAGGCTCGAGCCAGGCCACACATTAAAACCATATACAAAAAAAAAGTATTTTTTCGACAACTTCTTCTCAACAGATTACTGGCAAAAACCCTAAAACTAAATAAATCTGCTATGAAAAATTTCTTAAAAAAATCTGTTGTTCGGACTTTAAACTGTAGGTCTTGCCAATTGCATATGTATAAAAACGACATGCACGACACAAGTGCTGTGAGAAACTAGGTCAATAATCCTGACTGAAGTGTTGTAATGACCAATTTTGTATGTATCAGATATCAGCAATAAGTATTCAAAACGATGAGTAAGTTCGAGTCATACTTATAATTTCAGATACTTATACGCATTCATACTTATTTTGATATCATACTCATACTACTCATACTAAAAGTTGGAAGTACTCGTCGTACTTATACCTAACAATACGCATGATATTATGGACTGCAACTCGCCTGTACTTAACATTTATAGGAAGCATAAAATAAGTATGATTCGCGTACGAACACTACTATGCTCATAAGAAGATTGTGTGGTGCTTTGCTAGTTGTCTTTGCCTTTCCTTTCTTCTTTCTTTGTATATGCAACAACAACAAAGTCTGTAAATTTTGATGAATGATTCGAGTCACACGAATGGCTTGTAAGTATTTTTTTAAATTTATGAATCAGAATGAGTAGGCGTATGAATCAAACATATTTCGAATGTTGTGAGTTTGATGCCGACGTTGTACTCATACTCATTGCTACTTATATTTATAAATCAATGTTGTAGCGAGTACGAATGAATCAGAGTATTTGAATTTCAATTCTGTTGATTCACTCATACTCAACATGGCATGGGCACCTATGAGTAGCAGAAAAACGATACATTGCTGATATCTGGTATGTGTGTATGTAAGCCAACACACTACCTACTAGACTACAGCGACTTCATACTTCATACCAAAAAGATTCCATTATCATCAGAAATAAAATCGACTGGAAAACTTTGAGAACCATAGAAGAGATAGTCCTTTGTATACATGGTAACATCAAAACAGTCTTTTTAGATCTGTTTACTGTTCATTAAAGAACAAATAAAATAATATAAATTCTTAAAAGAATAGTCTTTACTTCTAACATACATAACATAACTGGCCATTACAACCCTTCAGTCAGGATTACGACCTAGCTTCTCACACCACTTGTGTTGTGTGCATTAATTTTATACATGAGTGGCGGGACCTACAGTTTAAAGTCGACTCCGAACGACAGATTTTTGAGAAGCTTTTCATGGCAATTTTTACTCTTTACTTCTAACAAATCTTAAATAGACATTTCCTGAATCTCTTTTTAACTCCTCCTTAGTATTTACCTAAATTTCTAAAAATGTTTTTTCAAAGCAAAAGAAGAAACTCACTTTCCTTTTTTATTGGAGGAGCGTTTATTCTTTGTTCAACTAATTATTTATTTATAAACAGTTTGTATTAAAACAGATTTATCACCCTGTTAACATGATTTACTTTTTATTTAGTGAAACAAAAATAATAAAAAATAAAATCATCACAAAAACTAAATAAAACGCAACTGATTTTTGGAGCAGCAGTTTTTTTTTAATAATTTCTTTTACATACACACACACTCACATATGAGGACACATACATATGATTGTTAAATGTCCCCTGGAGCATCATAAGATATAAAATGAAATTTTTTCTTCTTCTTTTTTTTTCTTAGCAGTCGTTATTGTGATTACTGTTGTTGTAAAAAACTTATAAAAAAAACACCATAAAGATGACATCTTTACACATGTTTGTATAGAATAGCACACATATAAACATTTACTCTAACACGCTCACTAACACACACACACACATTCTTGTACATACTTGTATAAACAATAAAATGCGTGTTTATTTGTTGTTACTGTTTGGAATTTTTTCATTTCCTCTTCTAACTGTTCTACTCAATGTCGTTCTTTCTCCATTTTTTTTTTATTTTTTTTATAAACATCTCTTCAATGATAAATACATGGGGTATGGATGTATGTTTGTTGGTTGTTTTTTTTTTATTGAACATTTTCTATAAAATATGTTTCATTGTTTAGCAAGCGTATGTTTGTATGAGATACCATAAATCAATTGTTACACACGCGGTGTGACCAGGTCTTCCCGTCTTGCTAAAACCACATGCGATCTAGATCCATACCATCCAGCTTAATTCATATTTACGCAACGAATGCTGTTTATTGTTACTGCTATATCGATCTTAATTTAAAAAAAAAAAAAAAATTAAGGTCCAAAGTTTGAAAGCATTTGTTTCTCATTGATTGCATGAAGATTTTTTGTGCTCGAAATTCGATAATTTTGTGTATTGACTAATCCATTTAGGTGTAACGGTGCTGCCTGGAATCCTGTGTGACATTTGAGGTCAATGGATTTGTTTTGGGCGTTCAATGGAGCCACAAAATATTAACGCAGAAGGCTAGAATTAATCATTCTATCACAGCAATATTATCGATTTCCAATAAAATAATCAACAATTTATTTTCTAAAGCCCTTTAAAATTTTGTATTTACCATAATCGTTTAATTCCGGAGAGGTAATAATAATTCATTAGGAAAAAAAGATGTTAGACCGGCCCATAACTGATGCCAAGTGTGAATATACGCTTCGTTTAAGTATTTAAAATGTTCAGATAAGATTTCCTTAAAAGATTCTAATCCCTGTTTTATTTTTAATTTGATTCTTTTCATTTATGCAGCCTAGTAATTCTGAATCAAAGAAATCCGTAAGATTACAAGGAGCGTCGTTATCGTTCATAGAACTTTTCTACTTGCAAGAGTAGATATTAAAAGTGCTCCTTACCGGAACTGAAATACAATTTTAATATAAAATCTTGTAGGTATTTCAAGATTAGTTTTTGGCATTTTATAACGTAAATATTTTCTATAATAGATTTATTTTAAAGTAATACCTCGATTTACGTCGTCAAATATGTGAACTTATACCTAACTTCTCATGCACCAGTCATCTTCTAGTATTTCTGGTCTCCCTCTTTATCGACTAAACAGTAGTTTCCAATAGAATCTCACCTGTCAGATGTTATCATGGAGTAATTCACAACCATTTGCGAAGCTTGATTTTTAAAACTATTGGCTGTGGTCGTGTAATCCCTCAAAAAAAAAATGTTAGTAATTTAAACGAAATCCTAATTATGAATTCATACATACTTACATATATCTTTCGTCTTCACTTACAATCGACTTTTCTAAATTCTACGCAATTCCCTCTGTTTCAAACAAAACATGGACCAGTTGCTTGTGCCTTATTTTCTTCATTTTGAAAAATTCCAAACAAAAAGAGTTTAGCATATATGGCTCAGTCATTCATTCATAATTGGCCATTACAACTCTTCAGTCAAGATTTCGACCAACCTTCTCACACCACTTATGTTATGTGCCTTACTTTTATACGTGAAGGGCGGGACGTATAATTTAAAGTTGACTCCGAACGACAGATTTTTGAGAAGCTCTTGCAGTTTAATTTGCTCCAGAGTTTTTGCCAGAAATCTGCTGTAGAGGCAGTCGCCAAAGAAATATTTTTTCATATTTCGTTTTGATGCCTGACCTGGGATACGAACCCGGGCTTTACGTTTAATAAGCCAACACACTACCTATTAGACTACGGCGCCTACTCAGTCTACTGGCTCAGTCATTAAGATCAACAAAATTCTTCAACATTGTTTAGAATTCAGTTGGTAATTAAGGAGTACTTAATGGAGGAAAATGTACAAAGATCTTCCTTATCAAAATCCTGGTAATTTGTGTTTTATTTCAATATCAATTAAGTAGTTTAAGTTACTAAAATATTACAAGTTAAGCAGAAATTATTACAATTGGTTTTCGATACTCTCAAATGAAATGATTCAACTTAAAATTAAAAATAACAGCAACCAGTTAAACATTAAAACCATTTAATAATCCAATACAAATCGCCTCAAATACATTTAATAAAATTCATTGAAAACATTAATTTATTATCCCTTCTTATGGTATTAAGGCCTGTTGTTAACATCCCCCTACCAACCCCAACCTTTTAACACAATGAAATTTATCAATGCATTACCCACTCATTTAGCAACTGAGTTGTCGGTTGTCGGTCTGTTTATAATATTGAATCGAATCGAATTGAATTAAATTTCATTTCATTTTATTTTTCATTCACTTTTATTTTGTTTGTATGTTTGTAAGTTTTGTTTGTCTGTCTGGCAGAGTCAAAAGATTAAAGATCCTTCAACAGCAACATCATTTATTTGTTGTTTTATTTCATTTTCATTTAATGACCAGTTAATGGCATTATAAATACGATTTTATTTCCAAAAAGTCCATCTCTTTGCCTATCTTGTTACATCCTTTATCTTTAAGAATTTTTTTGCAACAAATATGTTTATATTTGTACAACAACAATTAAAATATTTTCATTAGCCTTAAAAGCTTTTAACACATACAGAACACTTTCAGTTCAATTCAATTCAATACCAATCCGAACTAACAAAATATGATTTAAGAAACTTTCAGATGTTGGAGGCCTATTAAAGCATCTGAGTGAACTAAAGAAAGAATGAACGGAAGGGGAAATTACTCCAAGAATATGTTTCGATATTCAATTTAAGCAGGTATTTAATACGAGTATGTACTTAATGCATTAGTTTATTGATAATAATAGACTATAGTATTTGAAATAATTTGAAAGTCTTTCATTTAAAGCATATTTCGAGCATATTTTGTAAAAATAAAATTGAATATAAACTTTGGAAATAAAAATCTATTCATATGCATCGTAGTACAAGTATTAATAAAATTTTATTTACTTCTGTAACGTAGACGATTAAAAACTGTAAATATATTACACTAATACTCCGGTTTGCGTCGCCTCGTTCTGCGTCTGCTTTGAAGTTGCGTCTTTTTAAAATTTCTGTGATTTCGAAATTGCGTCGTTTTTGTTTCAGTTTGTATCGCGTGTTTCGAAGTTGTGTCGTTACTCCTTCGATTTGCCTCGTTATTACGAAAATCTTTGTACAATGCGAAAACAGAAAAAGGGGATTTCCCGTTTAATTCTAATGTAAATACATACATACCAGGGATGGGAAATTGGTCTTAACAAATTGTATTAACGTTCACAAAAAATTGTACTTTTTTTCAGACCGATTGTACTAAATTCACTTTTTTTAAACTTTTTTTTTATTATAAATTAATAAAAACATAAATGACAATTCATTTCATTATGTGTAGTGTAATGTAAAAGACCAAAAATAGCAGTAAATTTTTCAAATTGTTAGCGCAGAAGAAGAATCTTTATTTACCAAAAATATTTGTACTTAAAACTTAGTAAACCCCCCCCCCCCCCCCCATTATTAAAGTAAATATTAGGTCCTTAATATTCTTATAAAGATTATTTAATATTTCTCCGTTTATTTTCACCCACTCTTCGATCATTTTCAATTTCAAATTTTCAGCACTCGTAAATTGTCTGTTATTTTGAATATAATCTTCGGATAAGAATCGGAAATCCGTTTGGGGAAACGTTTTCAATAATATTCATATCAGAAGAGCGAGCTGGCCACCTCAATAGATTGTTTACGGAACCATTCCATCCTCTGTCTGTTGACATAAATTCTGGCATTATCCTTTTGTAACATATATTTTTTTTCATTATTTTCTCTCAAGAAGAGGAGCAAACTACAGCTAAGAACAGTAATGTACTCTGTGCTATACATTCGCGTAGATGAAAACTGAAATTCGAGGCAACCTCTTAAAGAAATAACCCCCCAGCAATAGACTATATTCCCAAAATTTGATTTTCTAAGGTCACGACAGTAGTATCGATAGCCATCTGGTCTATCTAAGTGCCACTTTTTTTCATCAGAGAATATGGCCTGAAGACAATTCACTGTTTGTTATTATTGAAATGCTAGTGGTGCTATAATTATGAAAAGCACTTTATAGTAGGTAAACTTAACAACATACTTTAATACTTAACTATAAAGGAATAATAAAGTTCATGAGATCTAAATTTTAAATCACTATTTATGATAAATTTTGTACTAGCAAACTATTCTTATTTCCAAATTATAGCAACACGAATTAAATGACTTGAATAAATCCCTTCTTTGAATTAAATTAGAGACAGTCAAAGGAAACAGTCCTTGTGTCCCTTTGATTTTTATTAAATTTTGGTACGGATAATGGAACGGATAATATTCCTTTTGTAACTCTTGATATATCAAGTTAGCAACGAGTTGCCATATGCAAATGAAACGAAACAGAAAATTATACACTGATGAGACAGAATATTTGAGTGATGTAATAAAGTAGAGAACATTTTGCAATAGTGCTAAATAAGTCGTTGAGGTGCTATGGTGTTTTTGACATCCAAATAGTGCTAAAAAAAGTACAATTGTAACAACTTTTCCATCCCTGATACATACATTAGAGCGACTCAAGTTGTATGGAAGCGAAATTCGAACTCGATGTACCCCTCTAAAAATGAACCTTGGACTTTTTTAAGACAACATTTCAAATATTACGGTTCCAGATTCGACCTCTCGTGAGCTAGACCATTTTGAAAAAGGGTCTATTTTCGAATATTTTGTTAATTTGTGGATCTGTTTCTTTACCAACATATACAATATCTATATCATAAGAAAGGTTTTTTTAAGCCGTGTCCAACAGTGTATACAATTTATCCAAGGACGATCATTCATGTCCATTTTTTAAGGATATTCTGTAAAAAAAAATGGTTTTTGAATTTTTTGTTCAGGGTTCTTCGTAATAGAAATGCCAAATTAACATATTTTAATCTTTAGACGATTTAATGAAATACGGGTCTCAGCTTTTTTTGATATTCAAGGTAGTTCGCGTTTTGTAGTAGTTGTAGGTTGTAGTTTTGTAAGTAAAAACAATAAAATATTATAACATTTTTCAAATTGGGAAACAAATATGCCGCCCAAAAGTCATGGATCATATCTTTTTTTCTTTATTTAGTCCTGTCTAAATCCATACATCATCTAGAAACTAATTTCGCTATCAAATTAGAGTTACCACAAAATTGCATTTTTATACATTCTAGAGCACCCTGTAAAATGCATCTAATTTGCAAAAATCTAAATTATTTACATATAAAGATGATGTACCTGGCAAAAGAAAAAATTTGATACCCAATTGACCTATTTACAACGAAGGGTTGCCACTCCATTGCATTTTTTTCAAAACACGAACTTGCGCGAATTTTAAAAAAAGCTGAGACCCGTATTTCATTAAATCGTCTAAAGATTAAAATATGTTAATTTGGCATTTCTATTACGAAGAACCCCGAACAAAAAATTCAAAAACCATTTTTTTTACAGAATATCCTTAAAAAACGGACATGAATGATCATACTTGGACAAATTGTATACACTGTTGGACGCGGCTTAAAAAAACCTTTCTTATGATATAGATATTGTATATGTTGGTAAAGAAACAGATCCACAAGTTAACAAAACATTCGAAAATAGACCCTTTTTCAAAATGGTCCAGCTCACGAGAGGTCGAATCTCGAGCCGAAATATTTGAAATGTTGTCTTAAAAAAGTCCAAGGTTCAGTTTTAGGAGGGTACATCGAGCACTGTTTTTGGTGAGTCGCTCTAACATACATATGTATTTATGTTGTCTGATGGTTGCAAGTTGTAGGTCGTTAGTAACTTAAATATTTTTTATTGAAAAAACTATTTTTTCAGCTAAAATTATGAATCTCGGAACCAATTAAATGAAAATCAATACAAATGTATGGAAAATCTTGCTTCGTTTTGCGTCGCGTTAATTCAGGCCCTATTAGCGACGAAAATCCGGGTATTAGTGTATATGAAACTAAATGAACGGGCCAAAGAATACTTACATACCTACATACTTCACAGACATGCTTTATGAATAGTGGAATGAAAGCCTCTGTATTCGTCCGTCTACTGCCGTACATCACCGTTTGTTAGTTCCATCTTCCAAGGTATCAGTGGAGGTTTATTACTCAAATATTGTCTTAAACATTCGTATCCTATGCAGATTTGCATAAACCCTTCACTTTACATTTCTGTTAACAAATTGATGAAGAGATTTTGACTTTTAAAAAAATTCTCAAAAGTGTAAAGACATGAAAGAATAAGCAAGCTAGCTTATTACTAAATAAGCTCTATGGCTATTTATTAACACCTGCCACACACGCCTATGGTAAACTTAATAGCGATAACTTCATCTGGAATAGTCGAATGTCTGAATTCGTCATGTTTATATTGCTGTTTTTATTATTGTTGTTGTTATTATTATTGTTTTTGTTAGTATATTTTTTTTATTAATTTTAGTGTTGTTGTTGGGAAAGTATCATGACCATGTGCAAGTATTTTCTGAAGCATCCATGACCAGTTAGAAATTCAGTCGCCTATAAATTCAATTCGTGGCATTTGTTTTCCAATAAGGAGAACATCGTGACTAGCATTTGCACATAAAAGTCCGTCGTTCCTCCACTTATATAGTTGCAATTTGTGCTGGGTCGTCGAGACGGCGAAATTATATTCCGTCTTACCTTAACTGCCAAAATATCTGTCGATAATGCTTTTTTGTCTTGCAGCCATTTATGTGTTTAATCGCATCTAAGCGACACATCAAAGACATTTGTCCCCTTGTCTGACTACATTATGCAAGCATATAGGCGTTATATCCATCGGTATTAGTTATCTCTTCAATAGATTTGTTCCTCCTCGACAGTGCATGTCATCCGTCGATTGTAAATTGTCCTCTCTCTAACATTTTTCCCATCACATCAAGTATGTATAGGGAACGTTACGATGATGGTTCAACAGCAAGTTTGCCAATTTTTAGATTGACAAGCATTTTCTGCTTCTTCCACACCAACGACGTAATACTTCTGGAACAGATTGTCGTATATTTCCGACCTATGGCAGATAGCCACCTTAAGTATTATACTGTTTGGGCTTCAATCTGACCCCTATTGTTATTGTTATTATTGTTGGTGTTGGGGTGATATTAGAGATTGGTATACACAGATTTTGAATATTCTTTTAGTGATCTTTTTTTATTTCGACTACTCAGATAATATACCTAAAGAGAAATATTTCTACCTACATACATACATAATTGATCATTAAAACCCTTCAGTCAGGATTATCGACCTAGTTTCTCACACTCATTATGTTGTGTGTGTTAATTTTATACATAAGTGGCGGGACCTACACTTTAAAGGCGACTCCGAACGATAGATTTCTTGAGAAACTTTTCATGACAATTTTATTTACTCTCAGAGTTTTTGCCAGAAATATTTTTTGTATTTTATTTTTATGTCTGGCGTGGGACTCGAACCCTGCCTTTACGTCTAATAAGCCAGTACACTACCTACTAGACCATGCGACCTCTTAAATATACATATGTACCTAAGGAGTATAAACTTTACTACAGTTAACCCTCCTATAACGCGATAAGTATGTTTCGCGTTGTATAAGAAACTCGTATTTAACTGTACAAACCAGGCTAATGCATAGAGCGTTTTATGGAAACCGTCTACCGCGTTATATGGAAATCGCATTATAAGAAACACGAAATTAGTACAAATCACATCATTCGTACCGCGTTATATGAAGACCAAGACAAGACAAATCATTTTTATTGAATTAAGGTTCATAAAAGGATTAATAAAAAAATTAAATAAAAACTAAACTGATAGACTGTTTTCCAGAACAAAAGAAAAAGTTTTGTAAAGTTACATACTTTTTTAACACTCATTCTCACTGTCAGTTATGAGTTGAAGAAAATCTTCAGAAAGACCTGGTTACCAACAAAACGTACATATGTACTGTGAAAGAGCTCTGAGATGACTGAAACTGATGTCGTAGACGGCTATGAGATAAACTGGTATCATGTTATAGGAGGGTAGGTAATGATTACTCCAAGTTAGAGCCTAGTCATATCCAAGATATGTAGTTTTGGTTCGTAAGGTATTGCAGTCTTATCTTAGAGGGAGGAAAATTTTTTTCTCATGAATTTTGTGAAAATAAAACTTGTTGAGCCACAATTTCATTAAAAATCAAATATATTTTTTTTTTGTATAATTCACAGAAATATGTATGATGGAAATTTTTAAAAATAATAATTTAAAATTTAAATCAGTTATTGAAAGCTCTTTTATCTAGTTGTACTTGCATATATTGTGACACAATGTGTTAAAAGAAAGAACTATCAAGTAGGATAATAAAGAAAATTTTATTGTAATTTAATATTTGCCGACAGACATCATTAAACCAACCAGTCAAACAAAAGAGTTCACCGTAAAAAAATGTTCCTAGAGGAAGTTAAAATAACACTCATCTTTTAATACACCCTTCCAAAAGAAAAAGAGAGAGTGAGACTGAACAAAATCAGCGAACTTCTTCGACAATCTTTGAAATACACACACTCTCACACCCATGCTCCCTCTAAAAAAAGAAAAGTACAGGAACCAGATTATTAAAGAAGGAAAATTTCACACTTTTACACTGCTTTTATATCATATCGCATACATAAATGGCTTTACGACAACCATTCTATTTCTCTTTTATCCACTCTAAAACGCATACACCCACCCATTTAGATTTCGGAACTCAAATATAAGCATTCCAACAAAAATAAAGAGAATATTTAACGAAAAAAAAAGGACGAAAACTTAACTGACAATGTTATTATACATACTTATGTGCTTGCATATGTATGTACATACATATGTATGCATATGTGATTGAGTATGTATGCCTCACATATGCAAACTTATTACACAGTTTGTTTGGTTTCTAAGTTTTTTTCGCTGGCAGACTTTTTTTTGACTGCCGTCATATTCTCTTTCATGTACGTATTCCTTAAAGGAAACGGAAGTTGGCGATAAGTTTTTTATGAATGAGTTTTGGCTGATTTTTGTTTTTATTCATTTTTATTATTTGAGTGTGGTTTTAATTTGATATGAAGCTTGTTTAGACATTTTTGAATGTGTGAGTGTGTGTATTTAAGGAGTAGGGTAGCTAGTAAGATTTTTTTTGTTTGTTTTTGTTTCCTTAAACACATAATTTTTTAATGAAAAATATGTGTGCAAATGCCATTAAATTTCAAATACTCCAACAAGACACACTACAGTAGTCCTTAGACTTAATAATGAACAGATATGGGCTCCTAATTTCGCAAGCTTGGCTATAAATGAGAGGCATTTCGATAAATGCGAGGATCTGTTAATAGAACGTTTACTTAGCTTGTTGCTCTGTATTAAAGTCGAGTTCTGCATAGATATGTAAACATGAATAACTTTACAATTGAAGGAAAAGAACATTCCAAAAAAGTGTAGTGGGAGAGAAATCAATTTTATGAAATCAATTTTAAAAGAGCCTATGCTTCAAACCACTGCTTCGAATAAAACGAAATATTATTTTGAAAAATTATTTCTTTCGACACTTCCTCTCAACAATTTTCTTTCAAAAAACTAGGAGAGTAAATACAATTACCATTAAAATCCTCTCAAAAACTTGTCATTCGGAATCGACTTTCAACTGGAGGTCACGCAACTCGAGGACAAATTCGACACACATAATATGGGTGGTGTGAGAAGTTAGGTTGAAATTCTGACTAAAGACTTATAATTACAAATTAAATAACTAAATAAAAAATGTTACATTTACATGTGTAAGTGGCAATTAACAACCCGTTTAGGCATATTTTAACACATCCTTTTAGATGCCTCTGCTGCCAGGATGATTATAACTCATGAGCTTACCATTTGATGATAGAAATTGCTCAATTTGGTTCTATAAATGTAGACAAGGTCGTTCCCAATGGCGACTTCCCGCATTAAATACTCATCACGCCGGAACATTGTCCGCTTTCTGAACGAGCCAGCACATCCGTCAGGTATCAATTCTCTGCACAACATCCAAGCTGTTAAGTAGCTCATACAGCTCAACATTAGATCGGATGCGGAAATCATGACCAACTTGCACTAGACCGTAGATCTTACTCTCAAGATTGCTACATTGGTGCTTAATAATGTCCTGTGTCGTAAAGAAGCATGAGAAGCATGAGCGAAATGGAGAGTATAAGTTTCGTTGTACGAGAGAGGTCCCTGCTAATCAATTGCAAGAGTGATTTATCCAAACTGACATCATTGGAATGGATTCGGATATATACAAACAAGGTGAAAATTTTAATCATAATCAACATTGCGACTTTTCGAACCATTCTTGTCCTGCGTTAATATTAAATTAACATGTACCATCCTTCTAGATGGGCAGCCATTGCGCTGGCCAAATTCCCTGTTTTTGGTAAAACCTGGTCAGTACAAGGATTGCGTTCACCTGTGGCATCACAACAGGCCGCTATGCGTGCTCAAGTGAGCTTTCTGATATAAGAACTACCACTCCGACCTAACCTAACCTATCCTTCTAGATGGCATTCCAACACACAATAGATGTTAAGTAATGCAGTGCATTCCGATTCCCTGTATTTTAAATTTGAATTGTGTGTAGGGTTTACAGGCAAGAAGATAGGGCCAGTTTCTGAAATAACTGAGCTGCGCCTTTAATCTAGGATTACACATGAATTAGATTCGTGCGATATGGGTATGGCATTAGCTGACAAATCGAAAAATATTTTCAAATTTGTACTCCTCGAGCTAGAACCGAAGCGAAAGACTGAAATTTATTCGTAGTTTTTTAATTGTATGATGAAGCACCAAAAAAACAAAAAGCATAACGACGGTTGGTTATGGCAGCAATATTTTGAGTTATGTTGTATTCCAAACTTGTAATTCAATTGCACCAATTTATGATCACAAACCTGATGTACACACGCAAATAATTTTTTTTTTCATCAGGAAAATGCTCATGCTCAACAAAGCTTTGCTGCGCATTTAAAATTATTTGCCGGATTTTGCTCGTAGGACTTACTATCTGCGTTCAAAACTAAAAGCCATTTTGTCTGGGAGACTAATTTTTTTTATGACGAATAGATTGCATATATCGAGTCAAAAAACGACTTTCACGGCCGTCTCTGAAGGCGTGGTTAAAGTGTTTGTCTGCAAATTCAAGAAATCCATCCCAGATGTCTCTTAATCCTTGGTTTCAGGAAGTCCTATAAAGTTAAAAAAACATTATCAAGGATTACAGAACAAAAAAGTCGATCTTAATCGCATTTTTCTACATTTCGTATGAAGCAGCACGGAAAGTCTTTTGAGCAGTTGGTTTACAAAAATATCTTTTTATATTCAAGAAACTTTAAAATATTCTCTTTTGTTTTTGTTTCTTAAAGATGAATTTACGTTTCTTTGTTTGTTCTTTTTTTTTTGTCTTTGTTTTTGCCTGGAAAAACCTCATAAATTCCAACAAGTTCTGCTTGCTTTGGTAAAGGTTTTCTTTTTATTACGAACGAAAGTATGAATATAATGCCATATAATAAACGAATGATTCTTTTCCCAATACATAAGGGTACCAATGTTAAATCCTGAACTCCGTTTACCAAAGTCTTAAAAGTCTTTTACTAACAATCTTACACTGTTAAAGCTTGTGAGAAGGAAATAAAAGCAATAAAATTGAATAAAGAGAGGGGTAAAGTTTCTACAATTAAATTGCTAAAGAAGTAGTAAATTGTTGTGAATTTATTTTCTAAAATTGTTGTCGATTGTTTAGTTTCAAAACAGAAAAACAAAAAAAAAACAAAAACATTCGAAATGAAACCTATATTTGGGGTTAAATACAGGGCCCAAGTGCTACTAAGAGAATGTGTGTTCAACAGAAAGGGAGAAAGTGTTTAAGGATTCTTTCACTTGTGTGTCTTTGTACTTTGTTTTGTCAATTAATCAGCCGAAACGAAAGCAAAAAACAAAAAACAAAACGAAAACAATTACACACACAAACCCATACAGCTATAGCAGCAACAAAATATTTGTATGTGTGTATGTGCTTATATGCTAAAGGATTTTTATTGTGAACTACATACACGTTGCCTGTGAACATATCCTTGCTTAAAATTGCCTTTCGGTGTGTGTCTGACAATATGTACACTTATGTGAATATATGTGTGTGTGTGTGTGTGTGTGCGAGCATGTAGTTAAAGCTTAATTGAAATTTTATGGCTTTTATAAAATGACTTTGTTATTGTTGTTGGCATTGTTAGTGTTGTAACAAGGATTTAATAAATGTGTTAAATTGTTGTAACGACTTTTATAAATTAGCAACAAAAATTTTCGTACAACAATAACGAAAATTTTTAATATAATTTAAGGAGTGTTAAAAGCACAGAATAATTAGGATGGCTTACAAAAAAGAACTCAAGGCAATGGGTATGGATGGGCAAAGAATTAAAATGGAAGAGAAATTATACTTGAGAAGATTGAATTGCAACACGTCTTGAAAGGCTTACATTGGTATTAAATATTTTTGTATGTTGGTCCTAGTTCTCGATCTATAGGCATAAAACGTATACAAACTGCTAGAGAAAAACAGTTCTGACTAAAAGTACGTAATTTTGTAATCAATTTTTAGTTTCACTAAAAGATACTCTATTGTGATGGCAATTAAATAGTGAATCACCCCATGTACAGATCGGTATATTCTTTAAGGATTAATTAACACTAAAGACTTATTTTTTACATCATCAATTGATTTCAATATTGAATCCGATGAACCTGTAGTCGTCATAGTTAAGTCGGTACTGTGTTGGCTTAATAGACATGAGGTCATGGTGCAAACCATAGGCCAGACATCTCCAACGAAAAGATATATGAAGTAAATATTTCTTCAACGACTTCAACAGATTCCTAGCAAAAGCTCAAAGGAAAAATCAAATTGCCACGAAAAGTTTCCCAAAAATCTGTCATCTGGATTCTACATTAAACTGTAGGCCCCGCCACCCATGTATAAAAATTAACGCCCGCAACTTAAAAAAGCGTTAGAAGCTCATAATGCTGGCTGAAGAATTATAATGATCAACAATGGTCAGGTAGGGGTCTAAGTTACTGTTGAGAAGTTGTTTATTGAATCCTAAAATATTTGTGTTTTCCGATTCATTGGCTTCACTGAGATTTCTAACTTTGTAATATTTTCATTCGCATATGAATATTTAAGCTGCAGAATTTCCGTTTCACTTCGGTTTTGTAACAGACTTCTATCGTTGAAAACTGTGACTTTAAATTGTATTTCAAAAAAGTAATAGGTAGCGGAAATTAAAGCCTCAATGGCATTAGTGTCCCTAATAAATCGGAGTCTTTACGCAGGAATTGATTAAACTGACTTAGGGACTCAGCGTGTTGAGACGCAACATATGATTCAGCCATTGGAACACCTGGTTGTCATTAAAAATTCTGATCCGAACTTCAATAATTGTTGCGTAAGATATGGTGACATGATATTGAATTCCTTATTTTCAGGCTTACTGTGACCATTATATTACTTTTGGTAATTTATATTTTGCCGATGTATATTTTCAAATCAGCTTTATTTCGCTGCCTCTAAAAAAACAAATTTCCGAGGTTCCTTTGCATTGCTACCAGTTGAAGGCGTAATTTATATTCTCCTGCCACTAAGTTATACCTCATATAAGGCAGAATGTAAACCAGGCATCAAGCAGGCTTGATTGACTGAGGCTACCGTTGTGCACAACCCAAACAGAACGCGTTTTCATATAGATCTTAGAGAATGACGATTACTTTCCTTTATTTTCAGCGCACCAGGATTGCAAAATTCTTTCCTAAATCTTCGAGCTGATCGATAATTTATTTTTACATTGTTTATGTAATCCGTACATAATCTGTTGCACAAAAATCTGTCCTTCGGAGTCGACTACAACAGAAGTGGTGTGAGAAGCTGGGTCATAATTCTGACTGAAGTGTTGTAATGCGTATTTATGAACTTGATAAATGTCCTATTTTCAGCAAATATACCAACAGATTCTCATGCCTAAAATATGAAGAATTTTAAAAGCTTTTGGTACTTGTAACTATTACTGGTTCTTGCACCGCAAACTATTAATATAATGTAGAACTTGACTTTCCAATATGAATAGAAAGAAAGACCAAGTTTACTTAGAGCTTTTGTACTTCATAGTACCGCGGAGTTCGCAGAGTCCATTTGAGGAGCCAATAATCACAAGCGATAATCTTTTCTTCTCTTCTAATAAAAAAAGGGGTTAATATTTCATCTATTTCTTTTCGGAATCGATTTATAACTTTGCATGTCTCTTTAATTTAATTGAATGCTTTCAATTTAATTCAATACCAAAAATCTCTTCTAAAATCTTATGTTAAACTCTTAACATTAACCTTGTCTCTTGACTTATTAGCCTTCTACCCTTGTAACCCCAGATAACCAACCAAACAATTTAACAGACAAACTTATTACCACAACGACCATAAAAAAAGGAACATAATTTTAATTGACACTTATCCTCAGGATTACTGTTGTCTAACAAAATAATATAAATTCATTTTCTGCTAATTTTTCTCTTTTATTCTCATTCCTCTTTCCTCTTGCCCATTTCTTCACTGCTCTAAGGCATGACTCACAATTAGTCCAAAAACTTTTGACCATTTTCATCTCAAATTCAAGAGAAGCCTACACCCCCCCACACAGAAAAAAGCCACAAAAAAGAAACAATTAAAACGAAACTTCTGCGAGCCATTTTAGCCTACTGTATTGTCTTTCTATGCGAAAAAGCCTTCCCCAAAAATGGGAGATGAAAAAATCTCTGGATGAGTATAAAAGAAAAGAAATTAACTGTTGCTTTAGGCCAACAAAAGAAACCAAACAAAAAGAGCTAACAACCAACACAGCCAGGACAAGTGAAATATGAAGAAAAATAAAAATTAAATCAAAAAATAAAATGTGTAAGAAGCCAAATAAAGTGTACTTATTAGGCTCTTTAATGTTATATACACTCATGGAAAAATTTTAGTAATTTATGTGAGGAAGTTAAAAATATAAAAGTTTTTAATTGTTTAGAGATAAATTTCACTGCTGTATACATATTTTTTAGATAAATCAGAGTCTTTTCTTTTTTAGTTCTAATCCTAGCTATGAAAAATTAAAAACACCGGAGAATAAATACAACTAGAAAAGCTTCTCAAATCTGTCAATCTGAGTTGTGATTAAATAGCAGAGACACCGTCACTCATTGATAAAGTTAACACAAGCTAGGTTGTTGTCCTAACTAAAGGATATTGCTAAAAAGTGAGTTAAATTTTGCAATTTCATAATGAATAGACTGACAAATGACATATATACAGAATTTTCTGTCGTACAGAGACGATTTTAAAGAGTAGGTGACGCCACAAATGACGTGTAATGTATGATGTGTAATGTATGACGTGAAAAGTACGGCTGTTATCCCGATTAAAGGATTGTACGGTTGATTAAGTAAGTTGCAGAAAATATATTCCAGTAATTACGGTTTTATGATGAATAGACTCACAAGTTAACAATGCTTACAAGTCATTGAATTGTATTTTTTGGTGTTGTATGAAGAATTTGTATACACCGAAAGAATCTCATTTTTGACTCAATAGAAGAGCCAAACAATAAAGTACTGTTTGATATAGTTTGGGGCCGGCTGCGTCATTAGCATCAATAGAAAAAGGTACCACGCAGTGATTGCCTCCTCTTTTAACAAAAGTAGAAGAATGGACGGTATCACAAGCCGCAAGGCACGCGATCCCCTTAACCCAATAAGAAACAAGTGTGGTTAGCATATAACATATTATGAACCATAATAACACTAGACTGTTATTGTGAAGTTACAGTTAAAATCTTGCATACACTGAAAAAACCTGTCTTACAGGCGACTAAGTGGGTAGATATCACGATCCACTTTCGCATTAGTAATATTTCAAAGTCAAATCGTACATACAAACAAATCATAGTTACATGCAAACCATACAGACATTACAATCCTTCAGACAGAATTACGACCTAGATTATTTATACTTGAGTGGTGGGACCTATTGTTTAAAATCGACTCCGAACCACAGATTTTATTAAGAAACTTTTCATCGCTATTTTTATTTACTCTCACAGTTTTTGCCACACATGCTGCTGGAGTCGCTGAATAAATTTTTTTATATTTCGCATTGTTCTTGATATCTGATTTGGGGTTTGAACCGTGGCCATACGTCTACAAAGCCATCGCACTACCTACTAGACTCCGGCGAAAAAAACAAATCAGGGACTAGTATTTCATTCAGTTTTAAATATTTTCAGAATATTCTTTTTCCCTTTTTTAAATTAATTACACAAAATGAACATAATTGGTCAATTCACACAAGCCGTTGTATTGTTGTATTGAGTGTATTATTGGAAGATTATACAGTAGTGTGTGCTTGTTGTTGATAATTTTTATGTAAAAATCCAATACACTTATACACATTTTTTCTATATGCTTTTCAAAAGTTGTATTAGTTTAGTGCTATCAAATCGTGTGAATGAAAATAGTATGCATATGTTTTTCAAAAGTTGTGTTAGTTTCGTGCTATCAAACTGTTTGAATGCCAAAAAAAAAATACATTTGGAATACGAAATACACAAACAATCAAGTGTATTCAATACAACATATACGATACAAAGTCATGTGAATTGGCCAAATGTAGTTCGTACGCGATAGTATGTGTTCTGTTAGTAAGTCTATGATTGCTTTGGTAGCAAGTTTTGTAAAACTTTAATGTAACAAACTTATCTGTAAGAAAAGCTCTAAAAAATTGAAAATCTGTTTTCCCATACGTTACGTCTATATCATACGTATGTACATGTATTCCGTAGATCCGATTTTAATGATGGCATTAATCAATTAACTCATTATTGCAAATACGGGGAAGGTTGTTTAGAGTTTGAAGCATTGCTGGAAGATTTAAACATTGTCTTCAAATATTTTTAGGAAATCAGTTTTTCCTTTCTTTAACAAAAAATGTTTGTGAAAATAAATTTTTATAGAAAACAAAAAATATATTATTCTAAAGGAAATTCACTGTTAACAACATTTACAAACAGTTCTTTCAACATTTTTCTATGAGTGTATAAAATATGAGTATTATGTGGCTTTGTATTATTTATCTTCAGCCCGTATTATATGCTCTACCAGATCTATATTTAATCCCACTTTCATGGTTTGTTTGTTAAGACCTTCATTTTTTCTTTTCTTTTTCGTTTTCTTCTTGAATTTTTCTTATTTCGTTTTCTTTTCTTTCTTATTTTTGGTGGTAAATTGTTGACTTTTGGAAGATGTTGTAACAAAAATAATTGTTTAATGGTTGGTTTAATCTTTTTTTTGTTTTTTTTTTTGTCTTCTCCTTGTATTTTGTTGTTATTTTTGTTTGTAGGACAACATTTTTTTTAATTGTTCTTATTACAAGTAATTAAATAAAAATAAAAAAAAAATTTTTTATAAGATTTATTCTTCTTTTTATTTATTCCTTAAGTCTTTAAACGAATTAAAGATTTATGAAAAGTTTTTATTCTTGTTTTTTTGGAATTTGATTCTCTTTCTTTTCGTATTTTTTTTTTTTTTATCGTAAAAAGACTCGCTTTAAAATTTATTACTGCAGTAAGTGTTAACCATTCATCTGTAGATTACAAGGCATTTGTGAGAGTGATTGTTAGAAAAGTTCTTGGCCATTTATACTCACGTCTTTATTTCCAACCATAAACATGATTGTGGCTATGTTTTCTACAATCGATTTAATAATGGCCAATAAACTAAACACAGTAGTCTGGAACACCGGAGTAATATTTTTGAAAATGGTACAGTGGTAGACAAAAGTCTAGTGTTCGCTACAGGTTTTTTATCTCTTCACAGTAAAGCAACTGATCAACCTTCTAATACGAGTCTCGATTTCAATGCCAATATGGCTGATTTGAGCTACACAGTTATGTATGCTCGGGGTGCAATTCATTCATGGGTGACATAGATCTTTATAGTTTTTAGATCGCAATAAGCGACCATTCCGTAAAAGACATCTGACTTCTGCCGACAGTTTAGTTCGAGAATTCCATACTAAGTGCATGTAGCAGGCGGTAGGGTTGTCTGGCCTTCAAAGTCCAGTACCATTCGTTCGAAAAGAACCTCCAAATGAAGATGTTATTATTTCTGGTGTGATATCTCACGGTCTTGATAGATACCATATCCCGCTACTTCTGCTCAATTTCGATTGAATTTCGTTCAAGTTCTACGATAGCAGAACTCAAGCTGACCATATTGTCTAGATCTTGGAGATCCCTATATAAATGTTAGATTATACTCCTTGCCATTTATATAACGTTCGTCATAAGCAATGGCCTCCTACTTATTCAGTCTCTTTGATGTTTTTTATACAGTATTCCCTCGATTTACGGCATCTCGATTTACGTTGTTTTGATTAACGTCGTCAAAAAATTGTTCCCCTTCAACTTCGATTTGCGTCGTCATTCGATTTACGTCGCTCCTGTTGTTTATAAACAAAACAGTAGGTAGTGTGTTGGCTTATTAGCCGTAAAGCTTGAGTTCCAGGTCAGATATCAAAATAAAATATAAAAAAGTATTTCTTCGGCGATTTCTTCTCAGCAGATTTCTGGGAAAAACTCTGAGAGTAAATAAAATGCCATGAAAAGTGCATCTGATAGTATGAGTTCTTTGAAATTCGTTTTACGTCGTTTTGATTTAAGTTGCCTTTTTCTGGAACATTCTACGACGTAAATCGAGGGAATACTGTATATTGTTTTTAGAGATAATTGAGGATCGCCATTCAAAGACGGTCAAGTGGTTGATTGAAAGGTTGGCATTTCCATCGAGGAGAATGAGCCAACTTGAGCTTGCATAAATAAATTTATCGATGATTTTCAAGAGTGTTTCTTTAAAAGTTAGAGCTTCGGAAAACATATCAAAGATATGAAATTTTTAACAGGTTTGAGCACCATTCCACATAGTGTTAGATAATGACTCGTAGGCTGTTTAGGAAATATAATACACTCCCAAAAATGTACTCAATTATTAAATGTTTTGTAAAACATAAATAGCATTCGGAATATGCTGTTCATTCGTACTACCATATACCAATCTTCTACACACTTCTACAACATTATGGGAAATCCAGTAAGAGGGAGTGGGAAAATATTCCGTATTTGATTGTTAAAAATGCACTCTTCTAATAATGCATGGACAGCAACAGCAACAATAACTACCACAGAAACACTTTTGACCTCCTCCTATCACCATAACCCTTTAGTTTTGCCAAAAAAAAACAAAAAAAATATTTTTCTTATGCCATTTGCTTCTCTCGTATATTTTTCTGGAGGGGATTTTCAGAACATTTAACAAACTTGAAGTAGTAATAAATAGGTTACGGAAATACTACCAAATACTACCATTTATTAAGAATGTCTTTCTCTTTCCTTTTTTGATATTTTCTGTTCTCTTCTATTCAATGTTATGGAAGATGGCTCAACATTACAATACTACAATGCGAGCATTACATGTGAGTCGGTGAGTCTATTTTATATGAATTTTATTCGTAGTTTATTTTTCTGTTTTAACTCGAATTGTTCCCTTTTAATGTTCAATTTGTCTAAATAAATTATGAGCTGAAATCATGCTATTTTTGAGGGCAGTTTTTTTTTTTTGTATTCTACTTCGTAAATAGATTATCAAGTAAATTTTAAATGAAGAATTTTATTTTTAGATTGGAGAATAAATTTTGAAAAATAACTCTTAAAGTTAAAAACGAAATATCTATTCTGTACTGAAATATTAACAAACAAATTAGGTCTTAGATGAAGTGAATTAATAAATTTTATTTGTTTTTATTGTTTTTGAAAGCTTCACAGTTTACTTTCTAAGTATAGAGTTTTCAATAGGGCCTTCTGAGCTTTAACAGTCCATCAAAGGCTGCACAGAATACAGAGGCTGTCATGCTTAAGCATCATAGGTGCTCTGAAGGGCACGCCCAGTTTGACTTCGGGGTCATATTGTCTGTGCAAACATGTTCCTTCGAAAAGTGACTACTAGAACTGCACTGACACTTAAATCCTCAGATATGTGTAAGCCAAGCACAGAAAGCCGCGCTTCAATACTGTATAAAGTAGAATCGAATCACTCAGGGACCGGCCTATATGGTACCGGCGATTGTTTTCGGACGAGCAAACAAGACTGATACTCTCACATGGGAGGAGTGATTTGCTGAAGCTGTCACTGGTGTTGGTGATATAACGATCTTCACCGATAGCTCTAAAATGGAATGTAGCTCTGGATCTGGTGGCTATTATGATAAACTGGTCATACGGTTACCTAACCAAGTATTTCAGTATTTCAGGCGTTGATAAGGGAAACTATTTCCTTTGAAATTCATCATACGTATGGACAGTCAACCAGCAATCAAAGTGCTGGAATCCCATCTCGTCAAATCAAAGGGCGTCAGAAGTTACATGATTTATCCACTGATATATTGATTCACGGAATATTATTGAATTTAGCCAATGGATCACAAAAAGTTACTTTTTTGTGGATTTTGCAGCGTCATCTGCTAACCAACTTCTTTTGGCCTGAGTTGGATGATATGGATACCAACGACATGTGGTTCCAACAGGGCAAACAACTCTTAACTTAATTAGTCATTACAATCCTTCAGTCAGAATTTCGAACTAAGCTCTCACACCACTTATATTGTGGGTGTTAATTTTTATACACAAGTGGTGGGACCTGCTTCGAACGTCAGATTTTTGAAAAACTTTTCATTGCAAATTTTTATTTGCTGCCAGAGTTTTTGTCAGAAATGAAGAGGGGAATTTTGTTGGAGATCTCTGATCTGGGTTTGAGCAAAGGCCTAACGTCTAATAAGCCAACACACTATCTACTAGGCCACGAAGACTTCTGTATTATGGCATAACAGAAGGAAAGACCAGAAAGTATTCGAAAAGTTAGGTAGGGTTTTTGCATTGCATTTGTTCGCTGTTGTTTATTTACCCTAAGTTTACTTTATTAATTTCGAATAGAACCAGCGATCTTAAATATCTTTTAATCTTCTGTCACACAATTCATTTTGAGGGCATGGTCATCTCATGGTGGAAGTGATGTGAACTGGTTTCCGAAATCAGGCATTAGGTTTCCATTGCGGGATTTTCTAAAATCGCAGATGTATGCGAGTACGAATAAGTCACAAACTACAGAGGGACTCAAAGTCAACATAATACATGTCATTCCTCTAATATAGCCCACCTTGTGTAACAGAATCTCTTCCAAACACAACTGAAAACTTTATTAAATTCAATATTGTTTTCAGAATAGAATACTTCTTTACATTAATCGAAGTATATTTACCCATATTGAAAAGAATATTACTAATAATCAATTCAAATCGTTCTTGGGACAAAAAGCAATCTTCATGAAACATGTTGACCCTCTATTAAATATGATTTAAAATTTATTAAACACAACGTTAATTGCGTCAAGCAATTTTTAAAAGTACCAGCCTAAATTAATATCCGTTCTTTTCCGTTTATAAGGGATTTAAATTTTTCTTTTTTATTTTTCTAATATCCCTATGAAATCCTTTATTAA
The DNA here is from genome assembly GCA_014635995.1 of Sarcophaga peregrina. NCBI lineage: Eukaryota > Metazoa > Arthropoda > Insecta > Diptera > Sarcophagidae > Sarcophaga > Sarcophaga peregrina. The sequence continues at coordinate 32,006,601 of CM025790.1, forward strand.
ATAGCAAACATTAAAAATCCTTTAACACACACCACCCACTCGTCGACTGGTATTTGTAGTTCAGGCCATTTAACAAACTTTGTGCCACTTTTACAGCCTGTTAATCCTATGCCATTAGAAAAAATGCTGCCTACTGCTGCTTTGTATTAGTAAGTATACTGCCCTGTAAAGTGTCTATTTAACAACTTCTACAGCTCTGGCTGAAAAACGTGCTCAAAATTCAAATTTTTCCTTCATTTCGCTGTAGTATCTGGACAATAAATGTGAATTTGTTCTCGCATTTTAAATGAAATGCATGAAGGTGTAGTATAGCGGAGGTTATTTAGACACCTTTCGAAGGTTGATTTTGTAAATTTAATTTCCCTGAGAAGTAAAACAATAACAACAACAACAACTGAAAACGTTAATAGAATAAAGAAAAAGCAGGCAAAACAAAATAACATTTAAAGCAAAAAGGCTAAAATTTATAGGCTGTAAAGCACACAAAAAGGGGTTTTTAATTACTTTCGAACCGGTCTAAAATTATAATTTTTTTTTCTGTTGTTCTTGTTATTTTTCTCTGTGTTTCTTTTGGTTTCGAAATTAAATTTTCCTTTCAAAGTTATGGCCGCATAACAAATACTTTTCTGTGTATTGAACTTACCAGTATTCTGTACGTATTTTGTAATTTAAAAGTAGGGGGAGTGGTCAAAATTAATGGGTTTTTAATAAACTTTAATTACAATGATTGTGTAGTAAATTCAGTACATGGCCATGTAATAAAATGTTTTACTTGCGTCAGTGTATACTTATATTGTTAATAAATTAAATATTGAACATCCTTAAAAAGTTCATAAAGGATGTGTCAAATTAACAATTACAATTTATATGTGAATGTATAACCATTTTTCCTATTAGTACTTAGTTCAGCGTATATTTTCAAATTTCATAACCTTCTAACTAACATCCAGACATTATCTCCACAGCCATTTGCTTTTCATTATCACAACTGAACTCCAATCTTAATCTCTTCAGAACTAGATGGTGATTGAGAGAATAGCCTGGCGAATGATGAACCGTACCATGAATACAATATGTTATCGCGTTCATTTTCACAGTCACCTTCAGTTAAACACAGTCACACAACAAAATCTAATTTAAGTACGATAACACGCTTGATGTTCTCTGTTTTCTCAGATACATTTTTCCCTATCTTTGGTTTTAAATATATCGTGGTTTATAAACCATTATAAGCACTTTCTTCTCGCAAGTGCTAATCTTATCACATCTGAAATTCATCTATAGAGTTTTTTTTAGTCAAAATGATACCCATTAAAATATAATTAACCATAGGCCACTAATCGGTAAAAAAAACTTTTCTTTTAAGAAGTACATCTGCTGAGTGTATAAAGTGTCTTGCTTTTAGATCACTTTAAGTTTAGTTACCCATAACAGAATAATTATACTGATCGCACAGTTTCTTAGGTACAGCCATCGAAAATATTTACAAAAATTTTCAATTGATATAAATTTTCAAAAATAGCGCCTAAACGAAAAACCATTGAACATAATAAAGATACATATATAATTGGTCATTACAACCCTTCAGTCAGGATTACGACCTAGCTTCTCACACGACTTATGTTGTGTGCGTTAATTTAAAGTCGACTCCGACCTACAGTTTTAGAGAAGCTTTTCATGGCGATTTTATTTGAAGAGGAAGTCACCGAAGAAATGTTTTAATTTTGTGTCTGATCTGCTGTTTAAACTCGGGTCTTCTCTCTAATAAACCATTACAGTACCTACTAGACTAGGGCGACTTCGTAGGATAAGGATTACTAAGTTCAACCTACATGCACAGAAATGAAGTCGTGTGTTGGCTTATTAGACGTGAAGATGCGGTTCAGAACGCAGGTAAGACATCTCCAACAAAAGGATATATGAAAAAATATTTCTTAAGCATCTTCCTTTCAGCAGATTTCTGGAAAACAAAACTCTAAGGATAAATAAAATTGCAATGAAAAAAGACTTTAAACTGTAGTTTCCGTCACTCCTGTAAAAAATTAACACACACAGTATAAGTGGTATCAGAAGCTAAGTACCCTGTTGGAAATGCCAATAGTGAAACTTTACTGATTTACTATTGAAACAGTCACCAGTACTAGTGACATTTTATACCTCAGCCAATGTTATTTACTATAGACATTTAACATGTGCTTGTCATTGAAAATGTACTACTGACGTTAGTACTATTGACTACATAGTGAATATACACTCCTTTTGGGACCATGTGTAGACATTGGAACCAGTGAACCAATAGTACAATTTAGCATTCCTAGTCTACACTTTTGGTACTTTTCTGTAGTAAAAGACGACAATAAAATTTAAATATTTGAAAATATTTGATATTTTATTAAAAAAATTAAATTTTTACAAAATTTATAATAATATTTTGGCCAAATATTTCATGAAGGTTTTGTTCTGCGTTACTCGCAAAGTGTGATTTCATTTGCGAATCTATTAAATATAAACAAAAAATGCAATTTTATTCGTTGAAGTAGTGCCAGACGTTGGGTTTGAATAACTTTTCAAAATAGCATCAAATTCTCTGGTTTTCTTCAGTCGATAGGGAAAAATTCCATAAGATTTGAAGCAATTTCATTTTGTTAAAAAATTGTGTCCAACATACCAATTTCTTATCTTCTCACACAAACTATATTTTGGAAAATCAATTTTAGACAATACAGAATATTCAGGCTCCATAAAAATTTCACAATTCTTGACAATTTGATAATTGACAATTTTAATATCATCAAAATAAAATAATTGTAGACGCTTTGATCACAATTTCACCATAAAGTCACAAATATAGTAGACAAAACTGGTGACTTGGAGACACTTGTCAACATATTTTCTTCAGGGTAGTAACCATGTCTAAAGGGTTATGTCTGTATGTGTGTTTGCATATGTATTGGTGTTAGCAAACGGTTCGGCTTCAGAGGAAAAGGTGATTAGTTTAGAAGCTTTGGGATGCCATATCGGATATTCTAAATGATCACTAAAAATGCTTCCTCCTCTAAGGAAAAGGTATTCCTTTTCCAATCATATGTGATCAAGACGACTTGCAGTTGATAACTACCTTTCCTAGTGCTTACTTCAGCTTTAATTTTTTAACTGAATATGCAAGTATTTTATTTATGAGAATGTTATTTTTAGGTAGTGATGTATTTTCTTTATTATTTTATGTTCTTTATTATTTTTATATTAATTTGCGTTCGAGGAACTTTACTCGGTAGATAACGTTCCTGCAACTCCTAGGCAAAGCAAAAGATTAACGCAATTTTGTTAACTGATATTGGAACTGGCCGTTTGAAAAGTGACAAAATTGTTATATAAAGTGTGACCTAATTTACTTGTATTGTTTGCAATGTTAATTTTCTTAATTATTAATAATTGCTGTGCACTTTATAATTCTGGTTATTTAATATGCTCTCACTCACTGACCCCATAAGATATTAACACAGCACAGAACGAGCTATATCTCAGCACCATTACTGCAAATATAACAGTCTAATACAGTCAAACTCATTTCTAAAGAACTCGGTTATAACGAATTCTTGATTATTACGTACATATTTTCAAGTCCCAACGTTTTAATAACAATTTTCATACAAAAATCTTTGTTTATTACGAACTCGTTTATAACGAATTCTCGGTTATAAGGAACTACTTTAAATGGTCCCATTAATTAAATTTCATACATTTTACCCTTTTTATAACGAACCCTCAGAAATAACTTTGAAGTGTGGCAATAGTCTTTACTTTTATTTAATATGGCAGCATTAAATTATAACTCAGTATCTTTAATCAGCTGCTAGATGAAAGGAATTAAAACATATTTTTGGTTTTTAATAAAACAAAAACACTTTTTGTTTTTAATAATTGAAAAAAATTCTTTGTATTTTATATTTTCTTTTATGACTTCACCCGTTTATTACGAACTTTGGCTATAACGAACTATTTTTTCTGGTCTCACGGAGTTCGTATATCATAATCATTATCATATAATCATTTTTATACTACGACAAATGGTGGCAATCCTATCATTCTAGAAACTGCTGCAGCAGACCGATTGCTTGATCTATAACATTGAATCTAAGCAAGGAAATTATAAGAAAATAGTGCTAATACTTTGTAGTAATTCCGGGTCCATTAAAGAAACAATAAAACAATTATGATATTAAATAAAGTCCGTTAATATATTTAATTTTTAATAGTTTTATTTATAAACGCAAATGCTTTTTAATTTCACATTCATTACTTTGTACAAAATGATAGATTTTTTTTTCTGAAATGAATTATTTAAACCACCAACAGAAATAAAACCTTTAATTATCAATTATCAATACGATGATAATTAAATAGCCAATATAGCCAATGAAACCAGTGAAAAATATTTGTAATTGTAATGGAATACCTTAAATTAGTTGTTTTCAATAATTTTATGCTTGAATATTTCAATTTCAATAGTTTGCGGTTTAACTCAATAATCCCAATCGATTTATTAGTAATTTAAAGTCAAATTGACATTGTGTTGTACTTAACACCGGCGTATATGTATGTGATACGGTATATATGTATGTACATACGTACATACATGTCAATGAGTATATGTTTTCTAAAATTTAAGTGTTAGTGTTAAATGAGCTCTCAAATTATAATATACATACATACATACGACTAAACGCATAAATACATGTGTTTGTGTCAATTAACTGTCTATGTACGTATGTATCTGTTTGTCTGTCTGCCACTCTATTCATGTTAAATAATTATTCAAGTGTTTGCGTCTGAGTACTTTAAGTGTTTGTAAGTGTGTGCATGTACCACAAGTAGCATGTGTGTGTGTGTATGTGAGTGTGTATGTATTTATAATGTATCTATTAGTCTAATAATGATTGTTACTAATTGAGACACGCGACTTTGTAAATGAATTTCAAACACTTCACTTTAAGGCCACTTACATACATTTATTCATGCTTTCACTCCATTAAACATAAGCATTTAAACAGATTGACTCACTCAGTTATTGATCAATGTTTAAATCGATGCAATTGCAACTTTCACTTGAGAAATATTCAACAAATTTAATTAAGACTTTAATAAAGCGAATAACAAATACTTTAAAAATGTTGATTAATCTCTGGTAGTACTCGTAAAGCCTCGTAGTGGAATGTTAAAGACATGAAATAATGCGTTCATATTTACATAGTTCATCGCTTAAATTTATATTTTGGATAGAGCAAATCCATTGCATAAATGAATTTGAAATATATTGGGTAAATAGACTTCGTTTCTGGATGTATGGGTGTGGGAACAAACAAATAATTGTATTGTACATAAATGAGAACCACGGACGTCCAATGCATTCCGAAAAACTCACAGTTTAGTGTAGATTTTTGATTGGCGCCATCATCCGTCCATATTCGTTTAATAACGCTGTTGGCCAGGACATTGAAGTCGCCGTGGTCTAGTAGGTAGTGTGCTGGCTTATTACAAAAAGCCAGGGTTCGAATCCCAGACCAGCAATCAAAATAGAGTACAAAAAAGAATTTTTCGGCGATTTCTTCTCAGCAGATTTCTGGTAAAAACTCTGAGAGTAAATAAAATTGCCAAGAAAAGTTCTTCAAAAATCTGTCGTTCGGAATCGACTTTAAACTGTAGGTTCAGCCACTTATGTATAAAATTAATACACACAACATAAATAGTGTGAGAAACGAGGTCAATAATCCTGGCTGAAGGGTTATAATGACCAATTATGTATGTTGGCCAGGACATCATTGTCTAGAGTAAGCACTGCTAGACAACGATTACGAATGTAATTTAGCCTAGATTGGATGGTTTGGACATGAACAAGGTTTGTATACAATACCTCATGCCAAAGCCCATGCCATACGACTGCTTCATGATCACCTCACGTGGAATTAATATAAATTGGACACAGAGATCGAGGTCAATGTTGATCTCCCTTAGAGTTTTTGCGAGTGGGGTTTTCTAAAGTTGTCATAGTCTGGTAAATAGAGTGTTAGCCTATTAGATAAAAGCTCATCGCATTAAACCCAATTGAGACATCTTGAATAGAACGAAATATAAGAAAAATATTTCATTCCAAGCATTCTGGCCAAACTTCTGAGTGCAAATAAAATTATTATGAAAAGATTCTGAAATCTTAAACTGTAGGTCGCATTACTCATGGGTAAATTAACACACACAACATGGGTAGTGAGAGAAGTTACGATTTAGTAAGTAATTTTTCTTAGCCAAAAAGCCACAAACCACGTCGGTCCTCACAGACAATATTACCTATAGCATCGGCAAATTCAGACTGCTTTATACACCGGGGTGTTGGAAAATTTGATATCTCATATGCGATGCATTTTATTTTAACATTGTTATGTTCCACACATAGAAGTCGCCGTGGTTTAGTAGGTAGTGTGTTGGCTTATTAGACGAAAGGCCCGGGTTCGAATCCCAGGTCAGACATCAAAACGAAAAATATTTCTTCGGCGACTTCCTCTCAGCAGATTTCTGGCAAAGACTCTGAGAGTAAAAATTGCCACGAAAAGCTTCTGAAAAATCTGTCGTTCGGAGTCGACTTTAAACTGTAGGTCCCGCCACTCATGTATAAAATTAACGCACACAACATAAGTGGTGTGAGAAACTAGGTCGTAATCCTGACTGAAGGGATGTAATGGCCAATTATATATGTATGTATGTATGTATGTTCCACACGTAATGGTATCCTTTAAACGATGATATCTGTCATACACTTTGTGTTATTTAAATTTAAATATAGAAACCTTTTAACGAAGCACCGGATATTTGCCTATAACGCCAAGCAATTTCGAAACAAACTCCGCTAAGTGTGATCTAACTTTTATCATTATTATCGACCCAAAAACTGATTTAAAATGAAGATCAGTCATAACTTCTAAAGGATAGGAATCACAATATCAAAGACATTACATTAATACAGACTACGTTGTTTCAGATGCTAACAATTGGCAATATTATCGTCTTGAAAACTGCTGCAGTTGAGTTAAGAACTGTTTACTGCAAAACTAAATTAAATAATTATGAAATACATTGAAGTCGGCGTAGTCTAGTAAGTAGTACGGTTTATACTCCTGGTCAGATATCACCAACAAAACAAAATTTAAGAAAAAAAAATATTTTCTCAGCGACTTTCTCTCAGCAGGTTTCCGACAGAAAAACTCTCAAAATAATTAAAATTGCCATGAAAATTTTCTCAAAATATATTGACGCCTCCATTCTATAATGTTCTAAGTACACTTAATGTTCTTGGATTTTTAAATTCTATGTTCTATAATTTAAATATTGGTTAAGATGCGCCCATCCCTTCCTAAGTTATGGGGAAAAATTTACTTAGAATTCACATATTGTCATATGGCGTGAAAACTTTGAGAGCTCAGAACTCAAACCAAACTTTTTCGAATTAGAATCTTATAGAACGTAATCGTCGATATGTTGTTCAGAGTCGACCCGCCACTTATGTATATAATTATCACAACTCCAAGGTTTATAAGAATTTATTTATGAAACTTTCATTATATTAGTCGTCTAGTTTTAATTGTACATTTTGCATTACTTAACATACAGAAGCGAGCACAAAAAATGCAACGTTGGGTAAAATTATCTTTAAGTGCGATAAATTTAAAAAAATGGTGACCAGTTCAAAATATTTCTTTGGGTTATTAATCCCTACAGTTATAGATACCTATTATCAATAACATTATGTAAATATTTTTAATTAATGATATATTATTTTGTCATTTATTAAAAAGAGTGCGAATTTCATGAGAGCATTAAATATTTTCTCCCATTCACTTTTCAAAATTTCTTCTAATTGCCTCTTATTTGACGGATGTTTCCTCTTAACTACCCGATCTAATAGCTCCCATAAATTTTCTATGGGGTTTAGATCGGGAGACTGTGATGGCCAATCCAAAACATTGATATCATTGTCGCTTAAAAAGTTTCGAGCTAAGCGACTTGAGTGCTTTGGATCGTTATCCAGTTAGAATATGCTACCAGGAGGCATTTTTTCCCGCAGATGAGGAAGCATGTGTTCTCCAAAGGATTTCACAGTACTTCTTGGCGTCCATTTTTCCTTCGATTTGAGTTAAGGGACCTACCCCATCACGGGAAAACGCACCTGTAAATACGTGACGTAAAATCAATAATTTTTTTTTAAACATATCGTTCCTTACCCCACACCATTATTGATCCACCACCATGTTTTACGGTTGGAAAGTTGATATCTTAGAGAATATCTCTGTTCCAGGCGGTCTTCGAACAAAATTTATCCCATCGGAGCCAAACAAATTAAATTTGCTTTCATCGCTCCACAAGACTTTCGCCCATTGTTCATTTGACCAATCCTTGTAACGTTTTGCAAATTCCAGGCGCTTCTTTTTATTGATTGCACTGATGAGATATTTCTTTGCGGGTCGTCTCGCATGCAAATTACCCTCTTTCAACCTACGGCGAACAGTATGAACGCCTATAGAGCCTCCCATTTGCTCATTTGCGAAATTAGCAACGTCCAGTGCGGTCTTTCGTGGATCTTTTTTATTTTTATCATCTGGCGGCCTGGCGAGAGGTAGTTTTTCGAGGATTACCACTACCTGGTTTCCTTTCCACACTATTTCTCAAGGAAAATCGAGATTTAATCCGACATACGGTTGATTGATTTCCACCAAAGAGGTGTCCAACTTCACGCATGGATTTTCCTTCTTCTAAGGCTTTAATGATTGCAGTTTTGCTGTCAGCTGAGAGCTGCTTCTATTACAAAACACATGTTGTATAACTTATTTAAGAAATTTTCAATTATAATTAAATAAATAACTTACTTTAACTATTTTTTTTTATTATGTTGCATTTTTTTTGCTCGCTAAAAATTTGCACTTTTTTCACTAATTCAAAAATATTTAACTTTTTAAAGCAGAATTTGGAATAAACTGTGGTTACTTTGAAAACTTATAATTGAAAGAATTAACAGCAAAAGAAAATAGATAAATTAGTTACCGTTATTTTGAAACAGATCTTATTAAAGATCATATGGCACAGTGTTGCATTTTTTGTGCTCGCTACTGTATATCGATGGCTTAATATAGAAAGGTCGTATCTTAAAAAAACCACGATTTTGAGAAAAAATGAGATACAACCTTTCTATATTAAGCCATCCAAATGTTTTATGCATTGAAAGCTCACAAATAAACCAATTATGATGGTTGGTGATGATAGCATTTGTGAATTAACATGTTCATCTCAAATAGTTCTTGCCCTCCAAATAACTTCACATCCTAATATATTTTTACTTTTCCTTTCTTTAAAAGCTAACCAATTATCCTGCCTGAGAAGATATACATACATATGTATGTATGTATGTATATTTGGTGTCGGTATATTTTTAATTTATTTAATCATCTTAGTGATTGAGAGATTTAAATCTTTTTCCATCGTTTAAACCACAAATAAAACGAGATAAAAACCCTAAAATCTAATACATTTTCTCTTTCCTCTGTTTACACTTCCCCTTGAGTTTATTGGTGAAAAACAATTTAATTTCCTTTATTATTTTAGTTTCTTGTCCGGGCTCCAAAGCAATTCTCTCTTGCTCCCGCTCTCCCGCTCTCTCTCTCTATTAAAGCAACTCATCTTGTAATCTGATAAAATTAAATTAAAAAATAAGAGAAAAAAATAAAATAATAAAATTAGCAAAAATGGAAAATCTTATCAGTTTCTAATACACATAGTGTAACCAAAAACCTTTTTCATTATATCACCACCCAGTAATAATAGTAACAAAAACAACAACAGCAACAATGACAATAAGAAATATACGTTAGTATAAAGGGCTATCCATTTCGTGGTTTCAAAATTATGGAACTGGAATTCAACATCTGTCAAACTAAGTTGTGAAACTTCTTCTTCGTTGAAAGCCTGACATTGACGAAAATGGATTAAAACGCATTAAAATTATCAAAACCTACTACAAAAATGGTGATTCTGCCACAGCCACTTGTCATGCTTTAAGAGGAGATTATGGTTTACATAATCGTCCAACTACGCAAGCAATTGGCAAAATTGTGAAGAAATTTGAAGAGACTGGAGTGGTTACAAATATTGATAGGCCTGTGCATCATTGTTTCGCCCGTTTCGCTGAAAATATCGCTATTGTAAGTGAAAGTGTTGCCGAAGACCCGAATGTGTCGATTCCCCGTCGTTCTCAATAATTAGGACACCTACATCAGACAAAAACTGAGCCAGCTGACCATTTAAAACGTCGCAAATACGTGGAATGGTTGCTTGAACAACAGGCGGTGGACGGCAATTTTTCGAACAAAAATTTTCTTCAGCGATGAAGCACATTTCACACTCAGTGGGTATGTTAATAAACAAAATTGTCGTATTTGAGATCCTGAGAATCCTCAAGTAATTGAAGAGAGGCCATTACATCCAGAAAAAGTCAACGTTCGGTGCGCTCTCTGGTCCCATGTTGTGTGTGTTAATTTAGCCATGAGTGGCGCGACCAATAGTTTAACATTTGAGAATCTTTTCATGATAATTTTATTTGCACTCATAGGCTTTGGCTAGAACGCTTGGAATGAAATATTTTTTTTTATATTTCGTTCTATTCGATATGTCTGAACTGGGTTTAATGCCATGAGCTTTTGTCTAATAAGCTAACACTCTATTTGCCAGACTATGACGACTTTAGAAAACCCCACAAGAAAAAGTTTAACGAAGTTCAATTTGACCTCGATCTCGGTGTCGAATTTATATTAATTCCACGTGAGGTGACCATGAAGTAGTCGTTTGGCATGAGCTTTGGCATGATGTGTGGACCTTACTTCTTCGAAAACGGCAATGGAACAACTGTCACTGTCAATTCGAAGCGTTATGGTCATATGATAACCGACTTTTTTTGCCTGCTATTGTAGAATACGACTTGGAAAATATGTGGTTTCAACAAGACGGTGCCACATGCCAGACTACTCGAGCGGATATGACTTTATTGCAAGAGACATTTCCTGGCCGCGTAATATCTCGTCGTGGCGATATTAACTGGTCACCAAGATCATGCGATTTGACACCCATTAGAATTTTGTGCAAGTGTTTTATTTACGTTTACTTTTGAAACCACAAAATGGATAACCCGTACATATATGTATGTATGCATGTGTGTATGTATGTATGTGTGTATATATGTATGTATAATATAAATTCAATATATCTAACACTAACAACAATAACAACAATCATACAATAACCAGAGTGAGAAAATATAACTAATTTATATTAAATCATAAGAGAGAGCAAAAAACCTTGGTAAGGGATAACAGGGTAACATTGTGTGTGTCAGTGTCTCTATATATTACAAGTATGTATGTGTGTGTGCGGTAGGACACACAATTGCTAGATATTCGAAGAAGTGAGAAAGAGAGAAAAAGGGAGATGATAGTCTATGGAAAATGCAAAAGATTAAATCCCTTTTTGTGTTAATGAAAGAATATGAAGAAAAACCACAAACGAAGAAGAAGAGTAGAAAACTTGTAGAAATCAACCCACTAAAACGTTTTACTTGATTGCAAACCAAAACTCTTGGGTATACCACACATACACACACACACACACACACACATACATCTACATACATACGTACATAAAACACATATACCCGTTTCTTCGGTAAGAGATAATATCAATACAAATACAAATCCACACAATAAATAGGAAAACACAAGAAATCTTTAGAAGTTATTTTTACCCAAATGCCCAGAAGAAAGGCTGTAATGTCATTCAGTAGATTAAGAAATTACAATTTTCCTAAGCCTGAGCTTTTCGAATTGAATTCAGGTTCTCATTTGCTTTGTACATAAGACTTTCGGTCAAAAATTAACGCTTAGAAATAATTCCTTTCGTTACAACACTTTTTATTATCTTTGCTTACGTTTGGTATAGAATTAGCCCCTTTAGCTAAATTCCTATTATGTGAGGATTTTTTGTTTATTATTTGATACATTTTAGAAGAAGGAGGCCAAAGATGCATTGTACAGACGCCGCATAACTAGAAATTGTTCCAACTTAGCCCACTTTAGAAAAATTTTTAACATATAATCTCTACTGGTTTCCATTTACAGCTAAAGATCACATAATAGTTTGCTGAACTAATTTTTTAAAATTAGCAAAAGAAAGCACTAGAATGCCTCGGTTTCTTAAAACACTACAACAAATACTTCATTCCATTTGTTTCTCCCTTCTATATCGTTTATATGTGACCGAAAATAGACTACAACACTCATGTATGGGCATCCTGCTTAGAAGTCTAGCTTCTCGAGTGCAGGGCAAAGGTGTTCATTAATGGCGATAAGTTATCCAGATCTATTGCAATTAGGACTTCTATTTCGCTATTCTATCGCTATTAGAATGGATTCTACTCTAGCAAAATTAAGAGATTTGTTCCACAATATCACGTATTCTTGTCTTTCTCGCAAAGCAAATACGGATTGTGGTTGATTGACGAACAGAACCCATTATGCATTACAACGTAAATTTATTCTTCAGTCGTACTATTCGTACGTCCAAATCTAATCCCGTAAACGCCACCCTATCTTTCTTATCTCTCTCTGCCAACTTATATTCCTAGACCCAACAGAATGCACTGCATGTAGGGGACATTCCCTGCCCAATGTTAATCGCAAAAAAAAAAACTACGAAATTGGTTACTGTACTGTACCCACCAGAGTTCGGGAGGAGAATTAATAGTCTGGATGCCTCTCCTCTCCCGTGATATAAGAGAGAACTGGAGTGTCTAATATCATATTTAAACCATGTGAGTCGCAAGGTTCTCATACACTTTCTCCTCTTTCCAAGTTAAAAAAGGCACTGTTGATCACAACGAATTAGGACAGTGTTGTAATGAGTTAAATCCCCAGTTCTGAAGTACCCTGCCATGCTAGGTAGTGTTTTAACTTATGAGACATTAACCAAAAACAAAACTTTATTTTCCTATAAATTCAACGCATCCTATCTGCCCTAATACGAGTATTGTTTGCAAATTGAAGAAAACCAAAAAGACAAAAAACTAATTTCAAAACACTCTATAAATCATACATTGTCACTGACAGGGTGCCACAATCAACACCATCATCTCGACAAAATCGAAGAAACACGGACAGTCGATTACAACAGCAACGATACCACAACTGTAAACGAAAAAGACCTACAACTTCAAGAAAAACTTTCTCTCTCTCTCTTCTGGTTGTCTATACTTCACAAAGAAAAAGAAACAAAATTTCTTTAGTATATAGGTATGTGTGTGTGTGTGTGTGTATCAGTGTATGTATGTTTGAGTATTTTGTATACAAAACTAATTACTATGCTGAACGTGTTGCATTTCAACACTCAAACAGTTTCAGAACACATTCAGACACTTACACACGCATAGTATTTTAATAGATTTTTATTTGTCTGTTGTGTGCTGCCAGAGTAACAGGAGAGAGAGGACAGGAAGTGTATTGTATCTTATTTTCAGCAACAACAACAACAGCAACAACAATAACAGCAATGGGCGTAAGAAAATTGTTTCATTTCATGTATTCGTTTCAATGTCTGTGTTTTTGTAGCACAATTACAGGATTTTCTATTTTTTTCTTCTTTCTTTTCTCATTCCTTTACCAATTTGCACGGGTTTTCTTGTGTTCTTTTTCTGTTTTTTTTTTTCTCTTTTTTTTTCTTGGCTTGTTGCTGTTGTTTTAACGTTTTTATTACATTTTATACGTTGGCATCCTTTTGGCCCATAAAACATCATTGGCTTACTTGCGTCGTCTTGAGAAGAGGCTCCTTCAAACCCTCAAGTGTTTTTGTGTAATTAAATTATGCGCCGAGTAGGTTTCAGTTTTAAAGATGTTCTCTCTCTCGCTCTCTCTGAAAATTAAGTTGATTTACTTTATTTCTCTTCTTTTTCTTTCGTTTTTTTAATTCTTAGAATAATGCTCTCTATAGATGTGGGTGCATGTAGTTATTATCCCTTTTCCCTCTCCATATCACTTAGTCGTTCTCTATGAATGTAGTGTTCAAAGCAGAAATCAGAGCTGGGAACCACATTTTTGGAAAATAAAGAAATAGAATTATTTAGAAATATTTTGTAAAAAAGAATGTAGTTAAGGGCGTATTCAGTCACTGATGAAAAAAAACTGTAATACTCCCAGACAGGACAACGTCAGCACCTCACCTCTAGTTAGGATCAGTAACGCTAGCCCTTACGAAGGAGAAGTACTTAATGTACAAAGTTTCTTACCATTATACCCGTTATAACAACCTCACAGCATTTTCATAAATATCATTCGTTCTAGACAACAAACTTGGCAACTCTGTTATTTCAGAACCTGCTAAATATGTTAACAATCTGCTTAGCTAAAAAACTATTTAAAGAATTTGACCATAATTGGACACTACCACCCTCTAGCCAGGATTACATCCAAGCTTCTCAACACCACTCATGTTGTGTGTGTTAATTTTATACATGAGTGGCGGGACCTACAGTTTAAAGTCGACTCCGAAAGACAGATTTTTGAGAAACTTTTCAAGGCAATTTTTTTTACTCTCCGAGTTTTTGCCAGAAATCAGCTAAGAGAAAGTCGTTGAAGAAATATTTTTTAATATTTCGTTTTTTATGTCTGGGTGGGTATTTGAACCCTGGCTTCGCCTCTAATAAGCCAACACACTACCCACTAGATCACGGACTCAAGAATTTGATCTCTTAAGTAATATTAGTTAGTTCCCCTTGTTGCTTGCTACTAATGATCGTACTTGCTACAGAAAATCACGGTATTTTCTAAAATCTTTTGCCACCAACTATCTCATATAAAATCTCTAGCCATTCTAGTCTAGGCTATCAAAACAAAACATTTTCTGCATTCCAGTGATGGGATAACCAAAAGTGGCTGTAAAAGAGCTTACATTTCCATCAGCTTGTATGCATTTGTTAGCAAATCATTGCCCTGTTGTTAAGGATTTCCAAACTAACCTTCTGTCAGATTAAAACAATCGTTACTTTGAAGTCAGCACCTCCTTACTTTTCTTGTTTCTTACTTTTCTAAATTCATTGACAATTGTCAACAATGGTTGGCCATTCCTGTCGATGACACTGTCATCGTTTATACTCTTCTATTTCGAGTGTCGAATGTTTTTGCACTCAAAAACAATTTTATTTCTTTCGTTATTTTTTCCTTTGCTTTTATTTCATTCTTCTTGTTGGCACGTCGTTGAAAATTGAAATGTGGTACAAGACTTACGAGTTCTTCAACTAAATTCTCCCTCCTTTTTTTCCTTTCGCATTCATGTCGTAAAGTTTTTAGCGTGAACATTAAACTTTCATCGCAAAATATTCAGTTAATAAGAACTAAAAATAAAGGAAGATGGTGTTTGAAAGGTATTAAAATAGAGGGAAAAGTAACTGGATTGCAATTACATTGTACTTGACTTAAATTGTTCATTATGTACGAGGATTTCAAGAACAATTCCCGTTTTTTTTTTTTTTAAATGACTCTCCTTGTTAATTTGAATTCAAAATGACGAGATGCAATGCATTAAGATTCATAGAAAAGGAAAATTTCCGTAAATCTAGTCAATAACATCTGTCATGTTGTAATAGACAACTAAACGTATGTCCTGTACGAAGGATTAAAATTATCATTTTGACTTATTATGATACGAGTACTAAGTGTTTTAGAATTTCAAATTTTTTTGTGAAATTAATTTGTGTGTATTAGAGGGATATTAAAGAAAAAAATTTTCTAAAAAAAAAATACTTTTCAGATAATGAGAAAGGCTAATTAGCACCCAATCAAATGGCCAGTGAATTTATAAATTTATTGTTATACAATATTTAAGTATAACAAGGAGAGATCCTCTTTTACATGTCTTTGATCACAACAGATCATCAAAATGATCACAGTGCCCCATCGCAACAAAAATGCGAAAAATTTTGAAGAAAAAAGAAAGAAAAAGAGAATTCAAATCGAGTTGGTAATAAATCAGATTTCAACCCTTACTTAACTTATTGAGGTCGCCGTGGTCTAGAAGGTAGTGTGTTGGCTTATTAGACGAAAGACCCGAGTTCGAATCCTAGGTCAGACATCAAAACGAAAATTTGAAAATAATTTTTCGGTGACTTCCTCTCAGTAGATTTCTGGCAAAAACTCCGAGAGTAAAAAATTGCCATGGAATGCTTCTCAAAAAAAAAAATGTGCCTTTCGGAGTCGACTGTAAACTGTAGAACCCGCCACTCATGTATAAAAATTATCGCACATAACATAAGTAGTGTGAGAAGCTAGGACGTAGTACAATGGGTCAATTCGACCACCGAATACTGTACTTGTCAGAATTGACAAGTACTCGTCTTCTAACCTAACCTAACCTAACTTTAACTCTTACTAAAGCAATAAAGGTGAATCGAACTAAATCAACTTCAAAGAGTTTATATCTAGATTAGGTTAGATAAGGTGTCGAGTATGTCATAGGCCAGCATTTAGATCAATTGTAATACCATAGTCCATATTCAATCCTGTGGATCAAACATTCTCTCATGGAAACAAAATCGACTTCAAAATAAATCATGCAGCAATTTTAATATTTGAGAGCTCGGTCAAGGATGTCGGAAAATGAGAGGTCAAAAACACCCATCCTTCCCTGAAAAGGCACTTTATGATGTGAAAAACAGTCTCTAACTTCTCCGCATACCCACAGATCCTGCTAAATATTTTGACAGTGATGGATGGTCATAAAATTAAAGGACAGAAGTGAGTCAGTTTTCGCCTCATTCGTATATGTCAGGCAATATTGCCCGCAGTCTCCTGTTACCTAACAAGACTGAGCCTCCCTCCAAACTAACAGGGGCTGCCACATTTAACGATTTATCGTCATTTTGACGATTTTGTGCTCCAAAAATATCATATTGACGATGTGAGGATTTATGCCCTTATTTTGGTGATTTTTGGAAATAGTACATTAAAAGCCACCTTATCCTTTGAATTTACTTTGCAGTTATTACTATTGCCAAATTTTTCTGTATCTTATGTCCTTAAAAGCCAAAAAATACAATCTCTGCACGATGGGAGTTCTACATACGAATAGGTCGACTAAAGAACGAATTTTGTCTGTAATGCAGTGAGCGATACAATAGGCAATTAACCACATACATAAGTATGTGACCGCCAAGAAAGACGAGTGTTGCGTAGGAATACATAATTCCTGGGTACAAGTCCCTTAATTCGTTTGAACAAAATCCGTTAAAATTACGATACAACAGTGAAACTGCATCACATTGTAACGATGCTCTAATGAATCAATGGAGTTCGATATCCTACCGTCATTAACGGCCTATCTGAACGGTAGTCAAAATAGTCGTTGAGGCACTGCCCTATACATGAGAGTTGTATTCCAATTGCTTTCGGATATAAGCGGTGTAAATAGTAAGAAAATCGGATGAAGTGAAGTATTTCTTACACTCTCTTAAGAAACTAAGGCACTAAAAAATGTGTCATTTCTAACGTACATCACACTGAATTTTTGTTACGATTAGTTTGATGATTTCCAAGAATGTGTTTGACGATTTTTTTTTTCTATTCTATTTGTCTGGCAGCTATGCCAGCACCATGCAACTCCGTACGAGTCTTGCCAGATTATCAGCAATTTCCAACGATACCTCGAAGCTCATACAAAATTTACATTCAAATAATCCGAAATATTCTGAAAAATCCTCGGCACTCAGGAATAAGAACGAATGTTCAAGCAATGTCTGTTAGGGGCTCAAGGGATATTTAGGAAAAAAAAAAACGCCGCCAATCTGGTTGGAAACAAAGCATTTATACTTAATAAACATGATCATTTAATAACTTTTTTACATATCTAGGCGAATAAACGGTAAATATTATCTGAGCTTAAGATCATGGCTAATGGGTATTCATAAATGTTTGACTGAACTTACGACGATCATTTGTTATTGATTTTAATCTCCTTTGCGTACACTCAGAAAGCGATAATCCATTCGATATAATTTGTGTCGTTAAGTCGTAAACAAGGAAACTGATACTTTTAGAGATAATATTTATAAACATTCATTTTTTATTAAACTGAGCCCCTAGAAACATATTTAAACATAACACTGATAGATTTTTTTAATAATTACCAACGCATATAGATCATTTATTTTAATGCCATTCAAAAAAATACAACAGAACGTAACGCTTAAAGCAAGAGTTATATGGGGTTAATACTGATCATCAGAATTATTTTTTTAGTTAAACATTCCTAGATAACAGGTCTGTATATAAAATGAAAATGCTTACCCAGTATGTTATTCCTAAATTACTCTTAGGGTCATTATCACAACTTGCCGTTAACTAAAGGGAGAATTTTAACGGAGAGATAAATTGTTTTTCATTATTACAAGTACCCAATAAGATAAGCTAAAGGGAAAATCATTCTAGCTTTAACATTTAAAGGTCACTTTATGTTTGAACTTGCAATGCTATCTACTATTTTCGATATGACAATTTCAAATTTAAACAAAATGAGCATATACAACAAAAAAACGAAGTCCGATGTTGCCACTACATTAAAAAAAAAAACAAAACTTTTTAATTCAGCAATTAAATCGACTGTGCTCTGGCACAGGCATATTTTTGAAAAAGTTAATTTTGTTTTATCTGTAAGTTGTAATAACCAAAATAAGTTAAAGGTAACTTTGCCGTTCACTTTAGCTAAAGGTACCTTTAACTAACGCCAACTTTAATGGGAAGTTGTAATAATGGCCCTTAAGCTGATTTCCTTTTTTAAGATCGTTGCCGTATTTAAAAAATTGTTGATTAAAGAAATATTACTTAAATATCATGAGGAAATTATTCAAGTGATAACAATTGTTTATAATGCCATTAAATAAAAGAAAATTAAAAAAAAACCGCCTCGATCAGACTCAAAAGCAAATTTATGTACTATGTTGCTCTGTACACTTATGTGCACATTCTTACATTTCACATCTTTATTGTTAAACAGTTACTTTGCCTTTAAATTATTTCCACCATTTTTTATTTCTTTTTTTGTTTTTGTATTTTTTATTGTTGCTGTTGTTGTAATATTTAACATAATTACGAAATAAATGAAACACTTACTGTTCAAACATGAAAAAAGTATTAATTTTTATTCGCTATCCCATCCTACTTTATTTTTAATTTTATTTTATTTTATTTAACGTAATACAGACATACAAACAATATTGTGTATTACTTTTGGTTTTTTATTTTTTTGTTTTTTTAATTTCATTGTCGAGTAAATAGTGTTTTAATTTATTTACACGACTGTATGTATCTGTGTGCGCGTATGTATGTCTGTTCTTCCTTTACAAATTTTTATTTGGTTAAATGCCAAAAGCAGTCAACAATATATTACCAACCAACCGATATAATACGAATATAAAAATTTATTTAAAAACAAAAATAAATAATGGAAATACATTTTTAAAGGGGCATTAAAATCAACAAAAGAATGTTTAAACATACACGAACATGAGACATACGAAATACTTACATGTACTATATAAATAAGAATGTAATATTATGGATACAGTGAGAAGACGGCCAAAATTTACTTTAAAGCCGCTTAAGATGGCATAGTTTCCCCTTCATCTATTCGTTTTAAATTACTTCCTTCAATTGATTTCAATTCGATTCTTTAAAGTGTTCTTAACTCGTATTATCCAAGTTGACATGTTCGATGTACAGCAGCCTGCCAGGACCAACTGATTTGCGGTTATTTTATCTAACTGCGTCATTGAAGTCATTGTAGTCTACGTAGGTAGTGTAATGACTTATTAGACGTAAGACCTCGATGCAAACACCAGCTTAGACAAAACAAATAAGAAAAACGAAAAATATTTCTTCGACGACTTTCTCCAAACATATTTTTGGCAAAAATTCTAAGAGTAAATAAAATGGCGATCAAAAGTTTCTCAAAAATCTGTCCTTAGAGATCGACTTTAAGCTGTAGGTACCACCACTCATGCATAAAATTAACACACACAACATAAGTGGTGTGAAAAGCTAAGTCGTAATATTGAGGACTGATATATGCAACAAAGAAAAGAGCTATATTTTTAAAATTTTTTTTTTAATTTTATTGTTCAAAAGCAAAAAATGTTGGAAATAACATCAAATTTTAGAATCACTTTAGTTTTGTTCGAATTGGCCACCTTTGGTACAAATTATGGCCTTCAAACGGCCGGCAAAGCCATCACAGGCTACACAAGTAGCTCTGCGGTATTTTGACCCATTTCCGGCGAAATGCAGTCTTGAGATGATCGTACACTTTGGTATTTTTTAGTGAAAACCTTACTCTCTAAAATGCCCCAGGCGCAAAAGTCCAACGGATTGAGATCCGGAGATCTTGGTGGCCATTGTGCGGTAGAAATGAAGCGAGGAACCTCCTTTTTAAGCCATTCTTGTTTGATGCGTGCTGAGTGCGGTGGTTCTGAGTCCTGAAATGTTTGTCTGCCCAGGGCTTCAATACTGTCTTTAGGACATTTTCCCGATTGACCCCACGGTCGATGAATACGAGGGGGGAGCGACCATCGGCTGTTACGGCGGCCCGCACCATTACCATCGGCGACGCTTGAGTTCTGGTGGCCAATCGCAGGTGTAAATTTTCAGGTGATCTCTTTGCCAAGTAAATCCTATCATTTTGTTTGTTCACAAGCTGCACAGTTTGGAATGGCTTTCCATCGGAGAAAACTAAATTCGGTAACTGGCCACTTTCGTGCAAACGAAGTAACTCTTTGGCTCTTTCCCGTCTAACTTTTTTTGTCCATCAGTGAGCCTTTGGACTTATTGTTACTTCAATGACTTTAATCCAAGCGTATTTTTCAATACGTGTTACTTCCGTTCTCGCGATATCTTCAACTCATGAGCAATTTTTCTACCACATTTCGGATCATTTCTGGTGTTGTTACCGTTTTATTTTGTCCACTTTTTGGACGCGATGCAACCCGGCCTACTGTATCACGGGTAACGAGCAATGGTACGAGACACAAAAGATTTTTTCACATTTAAATGCTGGAAGGCTCAAACGGTAGCCACCTGTGGTTTTCCAGCCAAATATAAAGCAATCACACTATCACGCCAATCACACTAACACACTATCAATGCTTTTGTAAGCTTGTAAATAATAAATTGAACTGTCACTGGAATAAATCTTTCAGCTGTCAGACGAGCGGTTTACAAATGATAACAACCTGAAATTGGTTGCAAACATTATCTTTCAGTCAGGATTACGATCTAGCTTCTCACTGAAGTTGTGTGTGTGTTAATTTTATACTTTAGTGGTGGAACCTACAGTTTAAAATCGACTCCGAACGATAGTTTCTTGAGAAACCTTTTCATTGGAATTCTATTTTTGGATGATGAGGTCGGCGATTATATATTTTTATATTTCGTTTTGTTTTCGTTTGGGGTTAGAACCGTGGCCTAACGTGAATTAAGCCAATACACTACCTTACTACGGCAACATAATAAGTATTCAGATAAATTTGCTGCAAAAACTATCACGTTAATAGAAGTGTTTTTTCATCATAAGACTATAAGGTTTAATTTTTTGCTTCAAGTTATATCCCCATGTCAATATAAACAAATTAAATTCCTTACACCGGTACATACCCCATTAGGATTTCTTATCTTGCATTTGTTTAAAATAAAATTACTTTTCAATAGAAATTTGTGCTTGTAAATAAAAAAAAGAAAACAACTCCTGGATAAATAAATTTGCTTAAAATGAAAGGAATTTTATTGGGTTTTATGCAAGATCATCCATCAGCCAGAGATGCTTGGTATAGTTTTAATATTTTGGTTCTTTGCTGCTCTTATTAGTTTTTATTTAAGAATCCTTTTCCGATAAAGGATTTTTGTTTAAAGCTTCTTCTGCTCTTGTATTTTTGTGCAATGTTTGTTTTTGTTTTTCTGAAGTATTTACAGAGCATGTATGTACGTATGTACGTATGTCTTGTTGATACTTTGTTTTATGATGTGAGTGAGTGATTTTTCAATAATTTTTTTATTCCTTTTTTCTTTTTTTTTTACTCTTTTTGCATTTTGATTTTAATCCAATATATTCTGAAGCAGGCAGCATGAAGCAACGTTATTATGTGAATATAAAAAGGAGGGGAGGTGCAGGAAAACACAAAGAATAAAAGGATAATAAAAGCACAACACCACTAACAATGGCCCCAACAAAAAGCAGCAATTTGTGTGCAATATGATGTTTTTCTTCTTGATTTTATTTTCTTTTTCTTGTTTTATTACATGCAATACAGAAAGACAGAAAAGAAAGGAAAAAAACAGAAAAGAAGTCTTTGTTTTATTTATTTTATCATCATTCTCAATGATGATGATAATGATCATCCCGATATCATCGTCATGGCTTATAAAGCATATGTGGCAGAAATATATTAAAATCCGCTTACACATCAGACTACAACGAACAGAAATTAAGAAGAGAGATGTAAAAGAATCACATTATTTGGTTTACTGTCATTCTAACACACGTATTGGATCAGAAAGTATTCCAAATCTGGTTAATTCATGATTTAATGGGTTAAGCATTGCTTTATAGCTTAAATACTTTTCATAGTTTTAAGGTTCTGTAAATGATGTGAACCTACTACACATAACACAACAGATCTAGCATCAGATTTAACATCATATGCTTGCAACATATGTTGCCTATTGGTTGGATGACTGCTTGGTTGCCTTGTTTGTTGCATGGCATTCTTGCTACGATGCCTGTGCAGTGATGCATGCCTTTAACAAAAACAAAAAAAATCCTTTACGTTCCTGCTCGTGCATATCTATATGGTTGTGACCCCATGTCCGTCTGTCTGCCCATGCCCTCTGCCCATGTATGTGGTGGAAAACAAGAAACAATTTCATCATATCTGTTGTTTAACCAAAAAAAACAAAAATGCTCAAACATTTAAGACTTTGTGTTCATGTTTTTCATGTTCGTTTAATTTTTTTTTTTATTTATTATTGTTGTTGTTTTTTTTATTTAAAATAAGCCTTTATTAAGTTTATAGCATTTAAGACATATTCTCTCTCTCTCACTCCTTTCAATGCTTCTTTAAGGCTTAAAATATGAAATTGTTTTCGAATTGTTTTCTTTTTTACTGTGTGTGGTTATTTTGTGGCCCATAAAACTTTGCCAATATTTTTCTTTTCTTGTTTTTTTTTTTTTATTAAATTTCATTTAATTTCTTATGAAATAAATCTTTAATTTCTTAAAACAATTCTCTGTTTCCTATATTGTACAGTGTACAACGTTAAATTTCAATATTTATTTAATTTCAAAACTTTATTGCCAACATTTATTTGTTGATTTTAACTAACTGTGGCTGAAAATCAAGGAAAAAGTCGAAAAAACCGAAAGGAAAAGAATCACAGAAAGAAAGTTTTTCATTTGCTTAAACCAGTTTCTAACGAAACTCTATAAACTCAGGTCTGTACAATATTTTTTTCAGATTGTGGTAAATATTGTAAACAATTTTGAAAAATTCAATCGAAATTCATATTCAGAATGGAAAGTATAATTGAAAAACAGTGCGCTAATAATTCGTCAAAAAATGTTTTTCTTTTATTAAACATGTTAGATTAAATGAGCTTCTCACATATATACGTAATTGGTCATTTCAATCATTGAATACAACCTAGCTTCTTACACCACTTAAGTTGTGTGCTTTAATTTTGCCTACAGTTTAAAGCCGATTCCGAACGACAGATGTTTGGGAAACTTTTCAAAGTAATTTTATTTACTCTTAGAGTACTGCATGCATAGCTGCCAGATTTAACAATTTATCCTAATTTTGACGATTTTGTCTTCCAAAAATATCAAATTGACGACATGACGATTTATGACCTTATTTTGACGATTTTTAGCAATTAAAAATTTACATCATTTTCTTTACTTTAGTACATTAGAAGCCTCCTTAAGTTTTGTATTTGCATTGCAATTGTTACTATTGGAAATTTATGTTAGTAATAACAAGGAGTTTAAAATATATTTTATCTTTGATGATTTTTCTGCATTTTATACCATTTTAATACCTTAAAAGTCAAAGAATTTGAACTCCTAAATAATATCGTAGTTATCATATGCCGTTGCAGATAATTTCAAAAATTCATTTATAGCTCCAGATATTACCATAGAAATAACAGATGAATGAATGGCATAGAGTTGGAACTAAGGAAGTATGTTATGGAAAGAAGGAAAGAGGGAACACTGTTATGAATATTTTTATACATAAGTAAAAGGAAATATCTCTTAGAGAGTCCACATACGAAGTAGTCAGTCTAACAAACACACTCTGTAATGCTATGTGCATTACAATGGCCAATTGACCCATACGGATGTGCTGACAGATAAGCCATACATGATTTTCATAAACAAGTCTCCTTATTTCCCTCGAGCAATATCCGTTGTAGTAGCTATAAGCACTGAAACACAAGCCACATTGCAACGATGCTTTAATCAATCAATGGAATGGGAAATACTATCTTGATTAATGAGCTACTACTGGCCTCTGCAGAAAACTTGAGTCTGTCATCGTTTAAATGGCCAACCCATACATGAGTATTGTAATCAATTTTCGGTCGGTTATAAATGGTGTATACGGTAAATAGATCGGATGAAGTGAAGTATTTATAGCACTGTCTTAAGAAACCAAGGCACTGAAACACATTATTTCTGTTCACATTGAATTTGCATGCTCATAACGTCTAGATTTTCTGACTCCCTAATATTTTCAGCACACATGGGTACAGATGATGGAATATTATTGCTGCTCAAATTTAGATATTTTTGTTAAAAAAACTGTTATTTATCATTTATTTTTTCTGGCGATTTTTTACGATTTCAATGACACGTCGTTGACGATTTTCACGATTTTGACGATATTTTTCTCAATTATACTGGCCTGTACTGTTGTTCGTTGCAGAAGCATTTAAACTTGGAATGCAAGGGTTTGTAGTTAAGCTCTTTAACCACCCCATGCGCTTAGAGAAGTTGCGCAGACGTTATCAAACAAAACCCGATGACTTGAAGTTGAGCAGAATATCATATAACAGAAGGAAAAGGTTTACAGAAAAAATTCTCCAGAAACTTGAGAAGTTCATTGATGAAAATGCTAAAGCAGGAAGTAAAATCAACTCCATGAAAACATATGTTCTTAATAACAATAGAGTTCTAATAGCCGGCTCAAATTATTTTGCTATGCAACTGACAAACATAAAACTTACTTAGACTAACTCTCTGAGGAGTACCAACAAATTGGTCATTACAACCGTCTACTAAGTCTTACAATTTAGCTTTTCACATCATACATGTTGTATGTGTTAACTTTATCCATCAGCGGCGCTATATGCAATTTAAAATCGACTACGAATTGTTCTAGTTATTACCAGGAGACTGATGAGAGAAAGTCGTCGCAAGAAATATGCTTTTTCGAGTCGTTCGATCTGGTGCTTGAACCAAAGTGTCGTGACTGATAAGCCAACACTTTACCAACTAAGCTACGGCCATTTCAATATAATCCAACAATTTAGGTGTCACGAAAAACTGTTCCAAATCCAAGCAGGTTCCTGGTCATCTGATTCCTAATAGTTTCCATAAATTTCTAGTATTTAATAATCTTTTTACACTTCGCTATGAATTACTAACAAATCCGTACGTTAACAAATAAATCCATCAATCCAACCGAGTAATTACAATAGCTTGTCCGCCACTGATCCCTTTATCAGTTCACAATAAATCTCACAATAAGCCCACTTTCACGTTTCTTTTCACAGTTTGGTAAGTCACCATTATTATTGTTGTTGTTGTTTGAATTTTTTTCCATTACAGTTATTTGTTAAGTTTTTCTTTCTTTTCTTTCGTTTTCGTTTTTATTTTAGTTCTACTTTTCCTTTGTTGATATTATTTTGTTGGTGTGTAGGTGTCGTCCGTCTGCAAATGCTATACATAGGACGACAAATCGCTACAACTGGTTACAAAAAAAAAAAAACTCGCTTTTGTCGAAGTTTGTCGTTAAAGTTTGAAATTTTTTCACTCTCTTTTTGAATGTAAAAGAAACTTATCGGATAGGGGTTACAGCATGACTATTTTATGTTTCACAAGGTTTTTTTTCTCATTTTTCTTTACTTTTAGTTGTTCTTTTTGCTCGCATTTAACGATATAAAGATTGGTAATGTTACTTAAAAACAGGCTAATTTCGTATTTAAAGGAAAATAAAAGAGAATATTTTTTTTTAACTTTCAATTTAATGAAGATTGCAGGTAAAAATATCTATAAGTTGGTCAATAAACTAAAAATTTCAAGATGAATAAGAATTTATCGTACTGCCGCTAGGAATTCCTTTCGATTTCAGTTCGTTGCAGATGGCAGCAAGGGCTAGTGCTTTGGGTAGGATAATAGTAAACATCAGATGTCATAGTGATCTTTGGATAGAAACAGCGGACTTTGACTTTGGGTAAAGGCTTTGAAATGAGACTAAGTTTGGCAATAAGCCTACAAACTTTAAAGCTTCGTGAATACATAATGATACAGTAGCGAATGAATAGTAAGTCAAATATACCTTAAAACTCCCAAATATTTTCCAAACGAAAGTCTTCACCATCGAAAAATATATTGAATTCGAATTGGAGAATAAAAAGAATGATACTATCTGACAGCCAGACTGGCATTCGATTACTGAGCTCCTACAAGGCTTACACGAAGAGGATAAAGGACTGCCAGCATATACTGAAACAACTCAGCAGATGTTCTAAGGTCACCTTCAGTTGGGCCTCTTGCATAAATATGTACATACTTAGTCATTCCAATCTTTTAATATAGATTACGGCCTAGCTTCTCACACCACTAACAACTTACATATGTTGTGTTAATATATGAATGGTGGGACCTACAGTTTAAAGTCGATTTCAAACGACAGACTTTTTTGAGAAACTTTACATGGCGAATTCATTTATTACCTTAGAGTTCATGCCAGAAATCTGCTGAGAGTAAGTAACGGAAGAAATAATTTTCATATTTTCGTTTGAACCGTGGCCTTACGTCTAATAAACAAACACATTCCCTATAATCCTTCACTAATGTTAATTCGGGAGGGATGGAATGCATGCAAACAAGGTAAAGTTTCTGACTGTGGCCAACATGGCGACCACCAGGACGATCCTTTTCTTGCTGTATTCAAGTTGACACGCAGCCTCGTCGCGGCCCCTCCTGGATGGCATTCTAGCACCTGCTAGATGTTAACTAATGCGTGCAGCGAAGTCCAATCCCCTGGACGTTAAATTTGGGTTGTGCGTAGGGCTTGGAACCCACCACGTAAAAATTTTACTCCAATGAAAACTAATATACAGAATTCCAGAAAGATCCCCTTTAAAGTTGACGACCACGGCAAATGTTCAAAGGACAACGATTTAAGAATAGCCACTTGGAACGACCGCACTCTTCACAGGGTGGGCGCTTCCGCCCAGCTGGCGGATGCCCTCAAGAAATGTAGGACTGACATCACTGCCATACAGGAAATGCGATGGATAGGGCAAGGATGCAAAAGGCTAGCATCTTGCGATATATATTACAGCTGCCATGTTGATAAGCACGAATTTGGATGCGGATTTGTGGTTAATAAGAGACTCCGCCACCTTGTCTCTGGGTTCACACCTGTGAACGAAAGAATAGCCACAACCTGCATCAGAGCAAAATTCTACAACATCAGCCTGATCTGTGCTCACGCCCCGACGGAAGATAAGGACGATGTGGTTAAGGATGCCTTCTACGCTAAACTCGAGGATGTATATGATAAGTGCCCGGCCCATGACGCAAAAATTGTCCTCGGGGATTTTAATGCAAAGGTCGGGCGGGAAGGTATCTTTGGCCCCACTGTCGGACAGTTCAGCCTCCACGCGAACACTACCTCCAATGGTATGAGGCTGATCGATTTCGCCGCGGCGCGTAACATGGTAGTATGTAGCACCAGGTTTCAACATCTCGACATCCACAAGGCCACTTGGATGTCCCCCGATCGATCAACTTCCAACCAGATCGATCATATTGTGATTGACGGAAGGCATGTATCCAGTGTACTAGATGTGCGCACATTTAGAGGTCCGAACATTGACTCGGACCACTACCTTGTCGCAGCCAAGTTTCGATTGCGCATTAGCGCCTCGAGGATGGCGCGCTCTAGTACATTGCGGAAGCTGGATGTCAGGAAGCTGCGAGCACAAGGGACAGTTGAGGCGTTCTCCGCTCAACTCTCGGATAAGCTCCGTCGATCCCCATCTAATCTCAACGACATTGGAGGACTGTGGGCCAACATCTCCCACTCCTTGCGCACTACTGCGGAAACAGTCCTTGGTTTCGAGCGCCCACCCCAACGAAATCAATGGTACGATGAGGAGTGTCGCGAAGCAGCTGCAGCGAAAAACGCCGCATACAAGAAGACGTTGCAGTCTGCTGCTACGCGAGCCATTGTCGAGAACTACAGAGAGAAGAGAAGGGAAGAGAGACGCCTTTTCAGACGCAAGAAAAGGGAGCAGGAAAGGCGTGAGCGTGAGGAAGTCGAGATGCATAGACGTAGGAATGACGCTAGAAAATTTTATCAGAAGATTAAGCGTCTAACCGAGCGTCTTCTTGCAAGGACGAGAACGGAAACCTGGTTACAGATCCGCAGGGGGTGCTGAGGTTGTGGAGGAAACACTTCTCTACTCTGCTACAAGGCGATGACGACACCAATACCGCCTCTAGAGATGATGTTCCGAACCCGATCAATGATGACGGCGTGGAGATTCCGCCGCCTAGCTATGAAGAGGTCAAAGTCGCGATTACGCGTCTTAAAAACAATACAGCGGCAGGTCCTGATGGCCTCCCCGCTGAATTGTTTAAGACCGGATGTAATGAGTTGGTAGGGCGCATGCACCAGCTCATCTACAAAATATGCCCAACGATTGGAACCTCAGTGTCCTCTGTCCTGTCCTGAAAAAGGGAGACCCCACAATTTGCGCCAACTACAGGGGTATTAGCCTTCTCCCTGTCGCATATAAGGTTCTTACAGGCGTATTGTGTGAACGACTGAAGCCACTCGCCAAAACACTGATTGGACCTTATCAGTGTGGCTTCAGACCTGGCAAATCCACCATAGACCAGATCTTCACACTGCGCCAAATCCTGGAAAAGGCCCACGAAAAACAAGTCGACACACACCATCTCTTTGTCGACTATAAGGCAGCCTTCGATAGCCCCATAAGGGATCGTGTTTATGCCGCAATGTCTGAGCTCGGTATACCTGCGAAGCTGATAAGGCTATGCAGAATGACGTTGAGCAATTCCTGCAGCTCCGTCAAGGTAAGAATGGACCTCTCCGAACCTTTTGATACCGTGCGAGGTTTCAGACAAGGCGACCCCTTATCATGTGACCTCTTTAACTTCGTCATGGAGAGTGTTCTGCGAAAGGCGGGAGTGCATCGCAATGGCACTATCTTTCATAAAAGTGTCCAATTGCTTGCGTACGCTGACGACATCGACATCATAGGGCGTACCAAGCGAGATGTTACTGCTGCCTTTAGCGCTATTGAACGGGAGTCTAAGAAGATGGGTCTGGCAGTAAATGAGGGCAAAACAAAGTATATGTTGTCGACAAGTAGAGACGTGCGGCGTATTGATTCTCAGATTACGGCCGATAACTATACTTTTGATACAGTCAAGGAATTTATTTATCTTGGCTCCGCCGTTACCACCAAAAATGATGTCAGTCTGGAGATCAAACGCAGGATTACTCTTGCCAACAGGTGCTACTATGGTCTCAATAGGCAATTGAGCAGCAGAGACCTCTCTCGTGCGACAAAATTAATACTCTACAAGACGCTCATCTTACCCGTGCTTCTTTATGGCGCAGAAGCATGGACCCTATTAAGAACTGATGCAGCAGCCTTGAGGGTATTCGAGAGGAAAGTCCTACGTAAGATCTTCGGTCCTGTGCGAGTTGGCGATGATTTCCGCATACGATCTAACAGTGAGCTGTATGAGCTCCTCAACGACATAGACGTTGTGCAGCGTATTAATATCCAGCGGCTGCGCTGGCTTGGCCATGTCGTTCGAATGGAGGAGGATGCTCCGGCGAAGCGGGTATTTGATGCGGGGATCTGCGGAAGTCGGCGAAGAGGACGACCTTGTATCCGTTGGAAGGACCAAGTCGAGGAAGCCCTGTCATCGATTGGTGTGATTGGCGCAGGCGCACAAGAAGCAGAGGCGCCTGGAAGGATGTGTTGCGGCAGGCCGAAATCCGTTAATCGGGTTGTTATGGCCAATTAAAAAAAAAAAAAAAAACAAAAACAAAAATGTTAATTCGTAAACCAGACAAGACTGATCAGATTGCAAGAGATGTACAGGATGGTTGAGATGTATTGCAACCAACTTCAGGTTGTTATCATTTGTAAACCGCTGGTCTGACAGCTGACAGATTTATTCCAGTGACAGTTTACTTTAGTATTTACAAGCTTACAAAACCATTTTGATCTATTGCATTCAGAAAAAAAGTTATTCGTGATGGAATTCAATCAGAATAGTGTGATTACTTTGTATTTGGCTGAAAAACCGCAGGTGGCTATCGTTAGAGCCCTCCAGCAATTAAATGTGAAAAAATATTTTGTTTCTCGTACCATTGCTCGTTACCGTGATACTGACAGTGTTGTACGAAAAAAAAACGGTAACAACATCAGAAATGATCCGAAAAATGAAGGCTGAACATATCACGAGAACGAATGCAACACATATTGAAAAATTAGCCTGGACTAAAGCGATTGAAGTTCTAAAAAGTGGAAGAACCAACCGATAAACAAAAATGTTAGACTGGAAAGAGCCAAGGAGTTACTTCGCTTGCACGACAGTGCCCAGTTACCGAATTTGATTTTATCCGATGAGAAGCCATTCCAAATTGAGCAAATCTAAACTGATTCTAAAAATTTTATGTTATTTCCAACATTTTTTGCTTTTGAACAATAAAATTAAAAAAAAAAAATTAAAAAAAAAAATTAAAAAAATACAGCGTTCTACTTTGGTGCTTTATATATCAGCCACCCTGTAGCTTCCACACTACTGCTACGGCCAGTGCCTGTGGCCAGAGCTGTGGAGTAGAAAGAAAAGCTTGGAAGCTTATATTTAGTAAAGG
The DNA here is from genome assembly GCA_014635995.1 of Sarcophaga peregrina. Classification (NCBI taxonomy): domain Eukaryota; kingdom Metazoa; phylum Arthropoda; class Insecta; order Diptera; family Sarcophagidae; genus Sarcophaga; species Sarcophaga peregrina. The sequence goes on from CM025790.1 coordinate 32,037,934, forward strand.
GAAGGTAATCTAAGCTTTTGTTGAGTAATTACTAGGTAGAGAATTGTCCTTTTTGACACCGACTGCATTCTTAGTTTGTTGAGAAGTCACAGAATGACCTGAGGTTAGTATGTGCTGTTAATTCAAAAAATAGGTAGCGCCTCGAAACTATATGTAGACATGTTGAGAACGAATACATATATCAGAACACATACTTAGAACCTTTTCCTATTCAATCTATTCCAGGAAAATTCATAGGATGCCAAGTAGAGAATTGTATTTGTTGACGCCGAATTCATTCTTAAGTTTGTCAGGGTAATAGGATTTAATTTAATGTATTAATTGAAGGCAGTACAATCCATACAACGTATGGTCGTAGTACAATATCGGTGATAATAGAGTATGAAAAAATTTTAAATTATAAGAAATTCATACACGATTTTAACCTTCATGAATTGCTCCACTTATTTCTTATAATCTTATATTTCTCTTCATTGTATTCATATTCCAATCCCCTATTCCATTATGTTCTTATGTTACAAGTGATAGCATAAATTGTATTTTTCGAATTGTTAAAAAGAAAGAAAAATTTTAATTTAAAGATATGAAGTGGTAAAGAATAGCTGGAAAGCATTTCATTATAATTTTTATGCAACCTTCTCCTTAACTTATGCATGCATAAAGCTAAGAAAACTAAAGGAAACGAATATAATCAGGAGGATATAAGAACAAAGAACAAAGAAAAAATAAAGAAAAAGAGAAAGAAAGAAAGAAACAACGAATATTTATTTATTGCTTATGAATATTTCAAAATGTGTTTTCATTTAATAATCTCTGAACGCTTAAGCGTAAGAATTAAAATTAAAACCTTAAACCGGGCGTTTAACGCAAACACTTTTAGCAAAGAAGGCTTCTTATTCCTCTTTTACTTCATTCTTGTTGTTCTTCTTTTGGTTGTTGGAGTTGTTGTTGTTGTTGTTTCTTTCTTATCAACTTGTTATTGCCTTGTGCAATTAACATAATCTTTCATCTTGCACTACTATACTGTGGCATGTTGCAACAAGGCTTAACATATTAATGCACAGCTAAGGCAACTAAAGCAGCAAGACAGCAACAACAACAACAACTACAATAACAACAATAAGAAAATTAAAGAAACGAAGTGTTAATGCTTTATTATCGTACGCCTTTTAATTTCAAAAAGGATCTTCTCTTAATGCCATTGACGTTAGTGTGATAGTGTGGTAGCGGTACCTAGTAAATGCTACGTACATACGTACATCAACATGCAACAATATTTGTAGAGTATTGCTCTGTTAAGCTGTGCACAATGGATTCATCGCTCATCGTTTATCGTTAGTTTATCTTCTTGAATATCTTGTAGAGTGCCAACAGTCGATTTATACAACATAAGCCATCTTAATTAACACATTATGCATGGAATGGAAAAATTAACATTTTTGCAACGGCACTTTATGCAAAAACTTTTCTTTTCCTTTTTAATTCTACAACATATTTTCCTATTTTTTTTTGTCTTTCTTGTCTTCATTTTTTTTTATTGGTTTGAGTCTTCTCTTAAGTAGTATCGTTTGTTAAAGATTAAACAAGAAATTTATAGCCATGTTATCAACATTTTTTTATTATTAAAGTATAATGACAGGTTAAGGCTGAAATAAAATTTGAAGAATAACAGAATCAGATCACATTTCATTTCAACAATTTTTCTACCCTTAAAGTCTCTTTGTATGGCATTCTGATATGCACAGTACTAGGCCTAAGGAAACTACGATCGGCTTTAGAAATTATTTAGAGAACTAAGCAACTTTAAGAATATACATACGTACATACGTAACGTATAGAATGTTAGAAGCCACCGTATCGTAGTGTAGAGCCCGTGATTTAATCCCAGGTTCATGCATTTCAAAAAAAAAAGAAAATCCGAAAGAAATATTATTTTGATGACTTCAGCAGTCTTCCGGCAAAAAGTGTGAGAATAAAATTAAATTGCCACAAAAACTTTAACACATAAGTCGTTCGGACCAGTAGACCCTTGCAACCATGTATACACAACATGTGTGGTGTAAGAAGTTTAGATTAGATAACCAGATAGCTTACCGTTCACAGACAAGTTGATGGCCATATGACCCATTGTGTTACCTAGTGTGAGGTAAGCCTCACCCTGCCATGATCCATTAGTGATGGGCTTGAACCGCCCTCAGCTGTGGTTGAAACCGGTCAGTTCCCTTAGAGATACATTCGCCACCATGTCCAGCTCTTTAAAAGTTCAGACATCCAAAAACCAATGACGTCTGTTCTAAAGAAGAGTCCAAAAAGTGCTGCTGGGATTCCGTTTCTACCACTACATCACGGCAGCTACTGCAGTAAACCTGGTGAGGTAGAGCAGTTTCTGTCCGTTTAGAATTTCTGATACATTACTCCACGGTAATTAAAGAAATCAGTTGGATAAACCTTGACATTCAGTGGAACATGTTGTTTTCTATTGATCCTAATCTTATTGTATACTTCCACTAAGACAATTGCATTGTGATTTTGTTCTGTGACAACTTTGGACCATTTTTTTGGAGTTTCATTAAGGACTAGTTATTTCTGTATTTTGTTACAATGGGCACAATGTGGATCTAATAGAATGGCTTACGAACAAAAAATTCCTTTGACAGAAAAAAGATAATCCAATACCATTATTCATCGATGTTTTGATAAGACAAAATCCATGAATTTGACTATACATTTCTCCCTCACGAATTCTATTACTTGATTTAACACGATAATATGCCTCAGCGGACAGAAAGTGGACACAAACAATGAAAACATCTAACAAACAAATTTATTACGATGACCTCCTAAGGAGATGAAAAATTAAACAAAGTGTACAGAGATGAATGAACACTAAACTGAAAAATAATAAGATTTTATGTGAAAAATAATTCACGTCCTTTGTTGAACTATCCTCGTATGTATAACAATTTTAATGGAGGTTTGAAGGAGGTCCACTTTTAAGAGAAACCAAAACTACTGTGAGCTGATAGGCGCCGTAGTCGAGTAGGTAGGCCTGTTGGCGTGAGTTCTCTTGTCAATTCACATACAAAATAAAATATGAAAAGATATTTCTTCGACGACTTCCCCGCAGAAGATTTCTGGTAAAAACTCTCAGGGTTAATAAAATTGCATTTAAAAACCAAAGACATAGTTCGGTTACCGATTTATCTATATAGATAGGCCAAGTGCCGTCTACATGTTTAAAGCCATCCGCTTAGAAATTAGCTCCCAATTGATCGTGTGTTTAATGTTAGGCATCCTGTTCATAATTGGGCATTAAGATAGTGTCAGTACAATATGAAAAATATATTCTGATCTTACGATATGTGGTCCTGGTTTATCCCTACCGTCATAGCCTAAAGAAGATACGCCACGTTTTCTCAATCAATTGAATTAAGGATATTGCTGTAGATGATGATGTACCTCTCCTTAACCATCGATATCAACCATAGATGCTATAACTTTAGTAGAATCAATGAGTCGTTTACAGGGTGAGGGCCTATTTAGAACCTATAAACCAGCATCTGTGAGATTTTGCTGCCATATCCTGCAAATATTAAAACACCCGAACATATATTCGTCAAAAAAGCGAAATATTTCTTTCTAACCGGGTAACCGAGTTTAAATATGAATCACTTGTTGTGCCCAGTTTAATTGAAATAAATTTTAAATAAACTTTGAAGTTTAAAACTCTTATGCTTAACAGCTAATTTGTGTGTGGGAGACGAGTGTAAAGAACTTTAATTACCTCGCCTCAATGTACGAAATATTTCCTTTTCTTTAAAATTATTTTCTTTTTTCTTTTCAGGATTTCTTTTTTGCTTTTTTAACTCCTCAAAATAATGGGAAGAAGACTGAGAAGAAAAACTTTTTTTGTTGCTTTGCACTGCAATCGCTAATTTCCCAAGAATCAATGAAAATTTTCAACAAACTATAGGGAAAAGTCGGAGAATAACATAAAATTGGCTTATCTTTGAACCAAAAACAAAAAGTAATGAAAATTAAAACGAAAAAACTTTTTCAAAAAGTTGCGTTGTTAACAGTGGTCATGAAAATTTTTACATCAAATACGAATGTTTTCAAAACACAGTCTTTAAGGGAATATCCCATAAAATGTTATGGCAAGAAAGGATGATAATTTTCTTTTTTTAAGTTTTTGCTTAGAAAGTAATAAAAAATAAATACCGAAATAATAACACGAAAAAAATAGGAAAGAATATTTGCAAATATTTAAAAAGATTCTCAGAGTGTGTAATATTTTATATTAGAAATTGTGGTGGGGCGTTTTGCTTTTGACTTGGTTCGTTGGTTCGTTGGTTTTATGCCTTCTTTGTTTTTTTTTCTTTTTTTTTCTTCAATTTTTGGTAACCATAGTTAAAACAATTCAAAATTGTTTACTTTTTACCATCACCCGGTTTAAAGCTAGTTTCTATATACAGAGTGAATCGAAAGTGAAGTCATATTTTATTAAAATGGCCTTTAATTCACAGAGACTAGGAAATATTGTAAGTATTCTGGGCAAAAAGAAAACAGTGCTGCTTTCAGCGTTTCAGGCCACACACTTGCTTCTTCATTAGCTTCAAAGCATGGCTAAGGCATGTCAATTCCTCAAAACAGTAAGTTGTTAACCCTAAAAAGTTACGTATTATGAAGAGCGTATCCCCGAGGTGTGAGTCAATTTTTAAGCTGGCACTTGGAAGTTCGTTCTTTTTAAACTAACATACTGTTACGTTTTTACCTTAAAGAACAACAGTTGTTTGATCGATCTTTATAGCGGAGATCTTTAAAACACAATTATTCTCTTTACACGAACGCGTCTTCACACAAGAGTGACTAAATTTTTACTAACTCCGTTGCCTGCTTTGTCTTGCCTTTTGTATTGCAGTTTAAAAAGTGGGATGGATGCTCTTGAAAATGTAAACACGATTGTTTCTTTGTTGTTTGTGTACTTTGTTTACATTTATTCTGGTAATGTTTGTTGCTGCTTGTTGCTTCCTTGTTTATCCCTGCTTTTTATACTGATGTTGTTGCTATATTTTTGTTTATTTGCTAATCATGTAAACAAGTCCATTGTTTTTCTTTTTTAGCTTTTGTTTATCATTTATTTTTAAACCATATGACACCATTTCCATTTTCGTAACAATGCATACACAATTGGTAAATACGTCCTGGCTGCTCACATCACTTCTGTCGTTTGTAATAATTTTATCCTTGACTGGCGGGACCTACAGTTTAAATTCGAATCCGAACGATTGATTTTTTGAAAAACTTATAACTTAAAGCAATTTTATTGACTTTCTGAGTTTTAGCCAGAAATCTGCTGAGAGTGGGAATCGCCGAGGAAATATTTTCCCGTACTTTGTTTTGTTGAAGATGTTGGGATTTGAACAGTGGCCTCATGTCTAATACCACTCTACTTCAGAAAAGAAAACAAACAAAATATTCTTTAAAATTGATTAAATCTCGTTGTTAATACTATGAAGTCAGAAAACAATTTTGCGATATTTGTTAGATCCTTCCCTTCTTTTTTTAGAGAAAGGGAAATTCCACACATTTTCAAATTTTATCGTAGCATTTTTCTAAACCTCTCAATGTGATACACCCTTTTCTGTAAGTGAAGGGTTTTTAAAAACGCATATGCGTTTACTGTTGCTCAAACTAAATTCCTTTATCCTGCCATGAATTGTATACTCTCACATACGTTCTCCTCATCCACTAACTCCTCTTAGGGTAAGGCAAGTAGTAAGTATTTCAGCAGTATTTCCCTTACTTGCCATTCTCTTTTAGCCGTTTACTCGTTCGTGGTTTTTTCTACTTGGTTAAGTCATAAATTTTGCGTTAGTAATTTTCTCTGTTTTAACCTCTAAAAAAAAACGAAGAAAAAAATAAAATACTATAAAGCAACAACAACTACAACAACTACCAATATTACAAAAAAGGCTGTGAAATCCTTTCGAGTGTAAGAGGAAGTGAATGGGAAAGAAAAGCCAAGAGAGTAGGACAGAGAGAGAGAGAGAAGGATTTTTTGAAGAAAACTTTTATGTTAGAAATTTTATTTGAAAATTAAATTCCTTATGCGCGTTATAAGATTTATATGATTCTCTACATTATTTCCCTTCATTTTTTCTGTTTTGTTGCTTAACCAAATTCATACTCGCATATGTGTGTGTGTGTGTGTAAATACTTTGTTAAGATTACTTAGCTACGAGAGTCATTCAATAAGTTCGTAGCTTAATGAAATTTATTTTCTCCTACCATGCGGTCATTAGACAGGTCACCAGGGCGTCCAAAACCGTTCTTACGCTCATGCAGTCCATTATTAAGGTTAATGTCATAAAAGAAGTGGTTGATTCGACCTTAAGGTGGATAAGCACGAATTATGTGATACCTACTCTGAACTTACGATGATAAAAGTGATCTTTTTCAAGTTGTTTTCCACGCGAACAGTAAAGCGTGGTAAGTCAAAGATTTAAATGCCTTATCAGAGCTATATTCGCACACTGGAGCAGTTTGTACGATATCACATCGAAACTAGATAGGGACCCAAATCGATGATCATTAAAGGAATTATTATTGCTGATTAGTGCTCTGCTAAGTAGTTATATTTCTTGTGAATAACTACCGAGGAAAATGAATCACCATCCGTCAATGGAAAGGACGAAAAGTCTCTATCCAAGAGGCTCTAGGACAAGAGTCGATTAGACGTAATTACTGAGTACTGTGCGTTAACAATACTACGGTTACTGCAGAAATTGTCCCGATGTGGAAAAGAAATTCGTATTATACTTCCGCTCTAATTGTCCCACTCAACAAAATTTTGGACTTAGGAACCTAGTACTACGCATTTTCCATGATTTGTATTGCTTCAAGGGGATGGACATCCCATGAGGACTACTTGGATTCCACTTTCCGGTTTAGGATACGTCGTGAGCGAACAACGGTATGCATTTGGTGTCATAGAAAATCTAAGGTGAGCTAGCTTACTTTGGTGAGACTAGGAACCAGGCATTTTTAGATATGGGCGGTAATTCTACTAGACTCCTGTGCTGAATGATTAAATGTATGACTGCGTACGTAGGCTGTCTACTTTACGCCTGATGAAGCAACTATTTGGATGAAAGGTAATTAGAACCGGTACAACAGTCGCTGTGTCCCTTATGTGAATCCGGCGTAACACATAACTAACAAAAATTTGTTTATAGGACTACAAATTGCATTCATATCCACCCTGTCCTGTTTTCATCTATTACTTGCCAATCTAAAGAAATGACATTGGTCGCCATAGTCTAGTAAGTAGTGTGCTGGCTTATTAAACGTAAAGCCAGGGTTCGAGTCCCAGGCCAGACATCAAAATAAAATATAAAAAGTATTTTTTCGGCGATTTCCTCTCAGCAGATTTCTGACAGAAACTGTGAGAGTAAATAAAATTGCCATGAAAAGTTTCTCAAAAATCTGTCTTTCGGAGGCGACTTTAAACTGTAGGTTCCACCACTTATGTATAAAATTTAACTCACATAACAAAAGTAGTGTGAGAAACTAGGTCAATAGTCCTGACTGTAGGGTTGTAATGACCAATTATGTTTGTATGTAAAGAAATGACACGGTGGAATGAAATTAAATCATCTCACAAGCTATTCACTACTGATGATCTCGCCATATTAAAATATTTGTATGGAAGAACAGTATGAGAAATGTTAGACAAAGGAGACGTATTTTGAAAACTTTCCTTATTCATAACCCTGTGTTTCCTTCAAATGTGCTTATTGACCCAACCTCGTATGTTCTTATATGTATATGCACGAATCTAAAATGATTCCTTATGCTGTATTTAAAATCTTTTAACTTTTTTTTTTTTAGTTATTTTCATTGTCTTTTTAGCAGCCATCTGGTGTTATTTTGTTCTTTAGAGAATTATATTGCCTTTATGTGGTCATATTAAATTTATTTAAAATATTTTTCGTTAATAATAAATTATTTTTAATTTATTATTTGATTCACTGAACAATGATTTACAATATTTGTTGTTATAATCAAATTATATTCAAATTTTTCAAAAGATTTTGTACATGTTGTATTAGATCTGCGATATCTACATAAGTTTTATAAAACAAGTAAGATAAGTCTATTTAAGGTTTTTAAAATTTATAAAAATGAAAAGAGGATAACAAGATATCTCGATAATTACTATTTCCAATATGCTTTTTTAATTGATGAGACTGAAAATCAATTAATCTTTACCGAAGACGTTGAATCGCTCTGTTATTATTGTGGTGTTACTGATAAATGATTTGATAAGAAAAAACGAAAAATGTCTACAAACACTACTCCCTCTTTCCACCTTCCTATTACCTATTTTCATAAACCTGCACCATGCACTGCATTAATAGGGGCCAGCCCCTGAGTGCTGGTTTTTATAAAAAAAAGGAACGAACGAATGTTTAAAATGCAGTCTTCAAACATTTCATATTTGGAACATTACAAATAAAATTTTTTTCACATCAAAGCAAGGACGAAAGTGGAAAAGCATTTGCCATACTTTCCACAAGAATGACAGAAAAAATGCTCATGAATGATATGCTCATATTAGGGATGCCAATCGGAAAATCCCGAATTCCGAAATCCCTGGGTTTTCAGTATTCACAAAATTCCGATTCTCGATATCCCGGGATTTTCAGGATTCACAAAATCAAGAATCCCAGGATTTTTAAAAACTTGTCCCGGAATTTTTCGGGATTTTCGGGATTGTGAATTCAAATATATTTTGACCCTACAATAGGTCCTGAAAAGAAATTCTATATCACTTGATTTCGATAAAAGCATCTCAGATGAGATGAGTAAAACCCTACTTCCAGTGATAAAAAATTATTTGATGGCATCAACTGTCCAAAGATATAGATTTCTTGACATCAGGAGGTGTCAGAGGTGAATATTTACAAGCTGCATTTAGCTATCTTGGAAATATTTTACCAACAAATGTTGATTGCAAGAAGTATTTTTGAACGGCAGCGTCAATAAAATATGTTCAAACCTATCAGATCACATGTTAGATGCTTTAACCATTTTATTGGAATCCAAATAATTTTCTTAAAACAAATGCAATTGCATATGTAAGAATAATTTTTATTTTTGTTAATTTACGTTTTCTTGTTACATTTTGTCTTGCTATTTTTATATTTTATTTTTATACATAATTGGAATACAAATGATTTTGTTAACAAAATAGTTTTATTTTTAAGAGAAAATTGCTATTTTTCGCGTGATTTTTTGAGATTTTTGGATCCCGAAATACCCCGGGACCTCGGGATCGATCGCGTTTGGTATCACTAACTCTTATGTATATAGCTGTACATGTGTATGTAGCAAGCGTACGCTTTTCTCCCGTCAGTTTTTTGAGCATATCATTCATGATCATACTGAATTTTTAAACATAATTGATGTAATCTAGAGTTCATAATTCTCCGAACGACAGATTTTTGGAAAACTTATTAAGGCAATTTCATTTACTCACTCAGAGTTTTTGCCAGAATTCTGCAAACAGGCATTTACCGAATAAAATATTTTTTCAAATTTTCATATTTCGTTTTGTTAGAGATATTAGAACTGGCGTTTGAACCTTGGCCTCACGTCTAATAAGCTAACACACTACCTACCAGACTGTGGCGGCTACAATTGGCTTATTCACACTTACTCATTTGGCCATTACAATTGTTTAGTTAGGATTACGAACTAGCTTCTCACTTCTGCCTAAAAGACTACTGAAAGACTATAGGAAGTTACCTAAAAAATGTTTACTAGGCTACGGGAACTTGTTTATACTGATATTTGAAAAACTCACGACAAAGAAAACCCAGTCTAAAAACAACTGCCACTAACATATCCCTTATTTTTGTAAATGGAACGATTTCACACGTTCATATGTTTGCATTGGAAAACATAAACAAAATTGAGTGCTTTTGTGTTTTTCCATATAAACAGGCGAACGTGTAAAATCGTTCGTTGTACAAATATATGTCTTTAAAGAGATAACATGCGGACTAAAACTCTTTACACTTACAATTACAATATTAATGAAATGGTAAACAATAATTTAAGGAGAAGGTTACTTATATCAGCATCATATGCTGGTCTATAAAATCAAATGTCTCAAGGACATTTTCCACGAAATCTTTTTTTTTTTTTGCAAACTAAAAGTGAAATATTTTGTTGTAATCTGTTAATCAGACAATATTTAATATGAACTATTTATCATTTTACTGTTATATGAAATATATACAGTCATTAATTATAAATTTATACAAAAAAAAATAAAATTTATTTGTAATGATGTTAAGCATTGTATATAAGGGCATGAGTAAATGAGTGCCGTCATCATCAACGAACGGTAACATCAACAAATCTTTTGTGACAGATGTTGTCATTGTGTGGTAAACATAAAATCACACTTAACATGATAAAGTGACAAACAATTTATTGTTATTTTGATTTTTTTTTTTTTATATTTTCTTGATATTATTGCCATTATTTTCAAGGTTTTTTTTTTTTTTTGTTGTTTATTGCTAATATTATCATCAGCAACATGATGCGAACATATTTGTAAATTTATCAAACGATTTTTATATGGAAAAATTACAAAACAAAAAACAATTGAATGAGAGAAGCGGCGAGAAAAGAATGAGTAAACGAAAATGATTTATTAACTATTAAAGAACAATTGAAATTTATAAATCAAATATATTTACCAACAGTTATGGTAAATTTTCTGAAATTTATCGTAATAATATTCATGTTTATCGATAACGAATGAATGAACGAAAAAAAAAAAACTGGAATATTGTAACAAATTTATAAGAAATATAGACAAATAGCCATAAAGAAAACCAATTCTAATAAAAATACAAGACATTTTCCACATGCAAAAAGCAACAAAAACAATATAGAAAGACAAATGAAATATTTATTTGTTAATTTAAACGGATGTTTGCATAATAAACCACAAAACAAAATTGCATGCAGTAAATTTTCTATGTAAACTTTTACATACACGCACACACAAGCACACATCCAAACTCGCAAAATAAATGTCAACACATCGAGTAACAGTACAGAGAAACTGAAAAGAAAAAAAAAACCAAAGAATTTTAACGAAAACAAAATTAATTCTGACAATAAAGTTCTATTTGAATTTGCATGTGTCTCTTTGGTGTATACATACATACACACATACAAACATACTCTCATGTACGCACTCACACGCAATTTAGCACCCTGTAGTAAATAAAGTAGTCGGTTGATAAAAATGCTAATTAAAAATTAACTATTTTGCAATTGACTACAAATTGGTTTAGATCTCATGCAGATATCAACCAAACATATTGAATAGACACAAAAGTAGGAATGAAAAAAGCAAAATAAGAGAATATAAGAAAACAATAATAAAACAAAGGAAGCATGTCGGTAAATCAAATGTCAGTCACAGCAAATATGGTTTTTAGGTGGTGCTCAATTTTATTAAAAAAAGGGAAAAACCCAAGTAAATATTGCAAATTTATAATAAAATCTATAAAAGTGATATTGAAGTGATAGTGAAATAAAATAGTTCATTAAAAATCTAAATAAAAAAATGTATACGCATTTATCTGAGCACTGCTGGTAAGTATCTTGTACAATCGTAAAAATATGCCTTATTATTTATGTTGTATTTTAACAGATAAAGGTACAGAAAATGATGATACCAATGTTCCCCAATTTGATGTCAAATTTTCTGAAATGAATGCCAAATTATCAAAAATAACAGGTGAAATGAAAATATGTTTTGTCTAACAAAATATCACGATTTTCTGATAAATATTTATATTTCAAGGCGAAATTAAGGAGCTCCAACAGAGCTCAAAATGAGATTATAATGGCAGCATTATAAAGTAGTGACCGAAAGCCTTGTTCGACAGGAAAAACGCAATGTGGCAATTAAGACTACTTTTGCAATAAATATCCTCGAGGAGCTGAAAGCGCTCAATGATAACATAATCGATGGAAATCAGAAAATTTACGTGAGTTTTTATTCTTCTCTACTTTTATCATTGTCCATATTTTTGTTCATTTTTGCAGACAATGCTATGAAATTATCACTGAAAGGGAAATGCCTAAAACTTTTAACGACAATTTTAACTCTGCGATTGAATCCTGCTATAAATATTGATGGCACTCATGGCAAATAGAGCTTGAAGGATGACAAAAAAGTTTTTGATACATTGATGGATGCACTTCGGCCTCTCTGTGTTGACCCAGACAAAGAATTACGCAACGCCTTCGGCGTTATTAAAAAACGGCATTTTCATCACGTTTGTGGTGGAAAAAAAACTTAATAATATTACTTAATAATATTTAACTTTTGAATTTTCCTTCAGTACAAACTTTCAAATGGATATAAGTATTCTTTTCATAACAACTTTTATTTTACATTTTACATTACAACTTTTTATTACAACTTTTATTTTAAGTCCTAAAATGTACATGAATTTTCTTTTAATTTAATTAATTAATTTTATTTTTGTATTATAATAATTATTTCTATATATAAATATATGTATATAATATAATATAAATAAAACTGTTTAAAATTGAATTTAAAATAAAAGTGGTTTTTAAATAATTTAGTGTAAACTAATATTTAAATTAATTATATTTTATTTAACTACAAATTGATTGAAAAATAAGTAATTTGTAGTCAATTTAAAAGCATGCAGAGATGGACCAAATGACTACGCCTAGGGACTGCACATGTTAAAAATTAATGAGCGGCGACAAGGAAAAAAAGTCACTTAATAAAAGTTGTGGTCTTATTAAAAACCCAGTTTCAAGTATTTAAATAAGTTTGATTCCTATCAGGGCATTTACTCTCCTTTAATGTATTCACAAATTCTATAACATACACATGGCAGCATAACACATTTAATATGTGTATGTGTATATGTGAGAGTAGCTCAACAAACATCCACATATGCCACTCACTGACTATACTGCTGTTGTTGCTTATTGCCATACATGCTCCCCTTCTACTTCTCTTGAAAAAACAAAAACAAAACGAAACAATCAGTTTTTCACAATTGTATCAGGAGAGAAATAAACAAAATGTACAGTAAACAATAAAATTTATTGTTTCATTTTATTTAGAATGTAAATTTAACAACAATAACACAACAACTACAAAAACAATAGAAGAAAAAGAAACAAAAAGAGCAAGGAAATTAAAAATGAAAAAAAAAAAAATTGGAAAACAAATCAAACTTTATTCACACACAATCACACAGAGTATAGCACGCATATACATACGTTTGTACACATACAGTGAATGAATACTCATTTAAACGTGTATGTGCAGCATGTATATACCATTGTATGCAATAGAATTTTTATATAATACGAGGGTTTACATAACAAATGGGAATTTTTATTTTTATTTTTCTGCATTTCCTTTTGTCTAATTAAAATAGATTTAGAAGTAAATTATGTTTTGATCAAATGCCTAAAAGGAGGTTTTTAAAGTGTTTTAATTTTGCTTATAAGTGGCGAAACCTTCAGTTTAAAGTCTCCCCTAAGTGACAGATAGGTTAAGAAGCTTTTCAATTTTATTTGCCCGCTAATAAAAGGAAATTGCCAAAATAATATTTTTTCGATCAGTTAGAGATGTATGTGATGGGGTTTTGAATCACGAGCTTGCGTCTTATAAGCCAACACACTACCAACTACTCTACTGTTACACTTTCTACTAGACTCCAGCTCTTTTATTACCACATCTTCAACTATTCTTGAGCCGTCATAAAGCATTTGATTAGATTGCCAATATTATTTTTATCACTGTATACAGGCAAAGACCATTTCTTGAGTGATTTCTATTCTTTCTTAGGAGGTTACGGATTATTTAAATTATTATTTAAAGTTTGGTTAGAAATTGATTTCATCTTTTCTTCGATTCTAACTTGAACTGCCCGAATATGTAGTCAAGAGTTTAAAACATATTTTCACAACAATTTAATTATTTCTTAGAAATTAACATTGACCTTTAGAAATGTTTAAAATATGAGTTCATAGACTGCAAATTAAATAAAAATAAATTTGTGTTAAGTTTTAATTAAATCCTTTATTGTTGGCACAAGTCTGTATGTCACTGTTAACAACTTAATGTAAACAACAACAATTGCTTTGTTTGTTATTCTTCGAACAAATAACAATTATTTGACAGATTTTTATAGCGGAGATCTTTAAACTACAATCATTCTCTTCAAACACAGCGCGTCTTCATACCAGACTAACTGAATTTTTACTGAGCTCCGTTGCCCGCTTTGTCTTGCCTTTTATATGGCAACGTAAACAGTCTAATGAAGGTTCGTGGCTTCGCCTTCTCAAGATCTCTATAAATATAAACATAATTGTTGCACTATTGTTGTTTGTGTATTTTGTTTACATTTATTCTTGCGGTGTTTGTTGCTATATTTTTGTTTATTTGTTTATCATTTAAACAAGTACGTTATTTATATATTTCTAGCTTTTGTTTATAATCTAGCTTTTGTTTGCAAAAAAAGCAAACCTTTATTTCCATTTTCGTAACTATATAGTAGAAACAAATGCAAAATAATTGTATAAAATTGAGTAGAAGGCTTTCTTTAGTATAATTCTATAAAATATGATCCGTTCAGTAAAATTATTGATAATTGATGTTAACCCACCATTACTCTCTTATGGAATTCATCGCCTTTATTGACAAATTGTCTCCAAAGATGATTTCTTTATCAACAAAATTATCACTGCAACAACAGGTGTACGAATTATATCAACCTCTTATATCTAGTATTAGGACTTCATGCTAATCGTTATCGTTGGGCGTAGTATACTGTAGTTCTTATATCCTCCCTATTGACCAAAGCATGCATACACATCAAGAGCTCCTAACGTTACTTGTCATAAGCTAAGGCCTTTCTGCTTTTGTGTAGCCTATGAATCTGTAATAGTATAGGAAATAGAACTATCAATATTTTAGTTTATAATTAGAAGACTAGATGTCTCTCCTTAAAATATTTTAAATATTTAAATTAATTCCAAAATAATTTCATATCAACTGTCAGTATAAATGTAACAATGATTTCTCTAATCGATTAAAATCTTCAGCATAATTATCCATATCGTCGGTTAACAACAAACACGAGCAATTCAGATTCGTAATCTTTAAAAAAATAAAGGAACTTTTATTATTTTAACAAATAGTCCATATGGGAAACTTGTCCTGTTCATTGGTCTCTTCTAGAATATCATAAGAACCTTCTGTAAAAGTGTAGAACTCAATAAACAAAAGTCCCAAACCACTACATTCAATAAATGACCGAGGAAAGTATTACTGCTAAGCAAAGGCTTACGCGAACTACAGTAAGACCCCGCTTAACGTGAGGTATACGTTCCAATAAGTACCAGCGCTAAACGAAACAGCGGTAAACGGGGCAACTTAACACATACATATGTATACACCTAGTAACGTTGATGACAACTAATAAATTAACTGTGACGCCGGAAAGATGTGTTCATACTGTAATTACGACTTCGGAAAATACATCTGGAATATTTATTCTGGACAGACTAACAAAAGAGCATTGAAAAAGATACATAGTATACACCGTCGCTATATAGTGCACCATTTTTAGTTAGTGCATCGCCGTTTCATCAGCAACCGCGTAATACTGAAGCAGCGTTAAGCGGGGTCTTACTGTACATCATCTAGAATCCTGTGTTGTAGACCAATGTTCTGCTTAATGGGTACCCTTGATTAAATGCATCTGCCATACAAAAAAAAAAACAAACAGAATGTATTCATTTTTATCATCTCTTGTTAAACGAAAATTTTATAACCCCACTCGTATGATTATAACATTTTTATAAATTGTTGTCCTCTTCTATGAACACAAACGCATACACTTACGCACTTACTTAGCCTAAGAGAGTTATATAGAGAAAGATACAGTGTGAGCGAGAGAGAGATAGATTGATGAACAAATACAAAATGACTGCTCACCAATTGTACACTCCACACAATACTAGTGTATTGCAGTTGAAGTAAAGTATTCTATTGTTTTAGTGTTTGTAGGTGCTGATGAACAATGATTTTAAATCATCATTTATATTTGCATACACCTACACACATACACATATTGTATGCTTAAATCATGTTAAATTGTGTGCACTGACATACACATACAATCACAGATTTGATTGTATTTGAAAAACAATTTAAATCTAAAGGAGAGAGAAAAATTAACAGAAAAAGAAAAACAAATGTAAGCACACACACACACACAGAGAGAGAGAGAGAGAGAGTATGGCCAACTTAATTACTTGTGTATTGGTGCATTTAGATGTGCACATACACAATGTAGTGCATGTCATAGTGTAAATGCAATTGTTGATTGCATATGAAATAAAGAGTGCGTGTGTGTTTGTTTGTTTTGTTTAATAAAATTGTTGTTTTTCAAATGAAAAATACAAACAAAAATTTAGAAAAAAAAATAAAATAAAATTGAAAACATTCTAAATATGATTTCACTGTCTCGTTCTTTTCCTCTCTTAATTGTATTGTGTGCTTGGATTTGTTTTATTGTGTAAACACATACTTTAAATTAATTGTTGTTGTCAAATTAAGTAAATATTTTAAAAATGGATTTAAACAAAACAATTTAAATAAATATTTTTATTATTATTATTATGCATTATAACTGTACATTGTTGTTGTTGTTTGAAAACATAATTTTAAACAAGAAAAAATTGAAAAAAAAAATATGTTTCCACTCTAAGTGTTAAAACTACTTGGCGTATGAGTGTTATTTTATTGTTTTACATCACATCTCTCTCTGATGTATACAATGTAAGCGAATGAATTTATTTCAATTACTATTTACAGATATACAGTTTGTTAAAAAAATCTTTGCACAGACCAAAAAAATGTAAAATTTGATCTTCATTCAAGAATTTCAACAACAAATTCTTTGTATATTTTTTTATTTTTGCACTCATTCTATAACTGTACTTGTCTACGACCATATGGCACCAACAGTTTCCTAATAGTAACACACATTACAATAATAACAACAACAAAAGAAGTTTACTCAATCTAAGAAGTGTCAAAAAATCTTTGCATATTGAATGAAGATAATAAAAAAATTATAAAAATATGCCATTATTTCCCAAAAATGTTGCGCACTTTGGGTTTTTTACAAATAAGATGGAATGTGAAAGGGGTAAATAACGTTTTAGTAACGAAGGAATCGTTTTTATGTAACAAGTGTTCTTATTTTTGAATACAAAAAATGCCAGGAAACGAGTTTCAAAAAATATTATACAATTGGGCTATTTCAACTACTACAAAGGCAAATCTGCCAAGGAAATCGTCGTTATGTTCTCCCTAAACATCAGGACTGTATATAATTTTATATCCCGTGCTGAAAAAGATTTAAAGGGATCTACATACAGTCCAAAAAAGATGACGCAGCGAGTTGAGAGAAAAATTATTAGAACCGTGTATGATTGACCACAATCCAATGCGAGCTCTTCAAGTTTAAAAAGACTTTGGGTTACGTGTTTTCCAAGAAACCATTGGAAATGTTCTTAAAAAACACAAATATTCTTCAAGAATGACTAGGAAAAAACTCTTGCTGTCAGCACAAAATATCGAAAAGAAATTAAGACTTGCCACCGAATACATTTCACTTCCTCCGGAGTACTGGGACGACATTATTTTCTCAAATGAGACGAAAATAATGCTTTATTATGATGACGGACCGCAAAGAGTTTACCGTAAGCCTCTGAAAGCACTAGAAAATAAAAATCTTATTCCTACAGTAAAGTTTGGAAAACTGTCTGTAATAGTATTCGGCTATATATCCAGCAAGGGAGTTGGTGTTTGGATGAAATAATGACTAAGAAAGTACACCTTGATATTTTATAAAATGAACTGACCGCCAGCTTCAGGAAATTTGGTTTTATTTACCCGGTTAATTCGAATAAATTTAACCACTAGTACTATCAAGATAATGATTCTTAAGATAAATCTTATTTATGTAACTCCAGGTTCCATTACAACTGCACCCAAGTTATTGATACTCTTGCCCAAAGTCCTGATATTAACCCTATCGAAAATTTGTGGGTTCATCTAAAGAAAAAGGTAGGGAAAAGATCGCCCACAAAAAAAAACACGATTTGGTAAATTTCATCAAAGATGAGTGGGAAAAAATACCATTAGAATATGACATTCCGAAGATTATTCAATCCATGAGAAGGCGTCTGCAAGCTTTAATTGAAGCTCAAGGTGAACCCACAAAATATTAGCACTATAAATTTAAAAAAATTGCATAAGTCTTAATATTTTATCAAGTGTGCAAACATTTTTTTGGCAGCAGTAAAATTGGATTGTTTTTGTTTTTTAATATTTTACATTAGAATATTGTCATTGTTATAAAAGTTTTTTTATTATTATATTAACAAAACATATGTTTATAAAATCCTGTTTGAAAAAATTTTAAATTTTGATTATTTATATTAGAAATCAATGAATTTTTCTAAGTTTTCTTAATTTTTCTCTATGTGCAAAGATTTTTTTGACAAACTGTATTGTATACTTTTTTAAGTATAATTTTAAATATTTTATAACCACCATAAATTTATACTTTTTAAACGCATTTTATAATGCAAAAACAAAAAAAAAAATTAAAGCCTTGAATATGATTAAACCGAGAACAACAATAGCTTATTATAATAAATGCGTATATAATTTGGTGTTAAATGCCTTACTTAACATTTCATTTTTATTTATTTTTTCGTTTTTTTATTTTAATTTTCATTTATTTATTGCGAAATTTATGTTTGTTGAACCGTTTAATACCTTAAAGGGGATCATATTTTATTAAATATTTAACGTATTTGTTCGTGTTGTTATTGTTGTTGTTGTTGCTTTTTATTTTTAATATTTATTATTCAACTTTTATTTAAACAGTTAATAAATTCATGCCATACCATGGTAGCCATTGAGCCTCAAGCCTTATGGCCCGAATACAGCAAATATTTACTTGTATGTACAGTAGTATATAGAGAACGGTATATTCAAGTATTTAAAAAAATTTTTTTTGTTTTTAAATTTAATAATAATTTAATGTAAAGATAAAGATAGATAAAATCTTTATTATTAAAAATTTAATGTTAAAAATTAAATTAATTTTATTGTTTTTTTTTTTTTGTTTACCATGTAAGGCAACTAATGGAAGTCGCCGTGGTCTAGTAGGTAGTGTGTTGGCTTATTAGACGAAAGGCCTGAGTTCGAATCCCAGGTCAGACATCAAAATAAAAAATACAAAAAGTATTTTTTCGGTGACTTCCTCTCAGCAGATTTCTGCCAAAAACTAACTTTCTAATAAAATTCTAATAATTTTTTTTTTTTACTACGAACGTCCCGGCCTCTCACTAACCCACCCCCACCCGAAAGCGGAGGGCTCGTCCCCATTACGCAGGGACACGTACACACCACAGTCCGGACTGTGGCGGGAAAGGGAAAAGCTATGGCAACGAGAACATAAAACAGCTACAGAACTTAATCACAAGCTGAACAAGGTAACAAAAAGAAAAAACGGAACTATCTAAGACAAGAACAAAAATACGTTTTTATACGATAATTTATAAATTAATGCCAGAATACAAGCTACGTTTTATATTACAAACACTACAATTAAAATCTATGAAGTCATGATGCGAATTAAAATCATTACATAATCTACGAAAAGGAAAATTACATGCATAATTCGATCTATAGAAATCTAAGGAAAGAGGACGATAGTGCCGTGTAAATCTTGCAGGAATGCTGAAATTCAGGTTAGAAAGCAAAAACTCAGAATCGATATCACCTTTAACCAGATTAAAAATAAAACAAACACCTAAAACAGACATTCTATGTTCCAAAGTTGAAAGTTTTACCAAACCTAATCTATCCTCATACGGCGGAAGCCCATTGGTATAATCCCATCCTAAGCCACGTAAACAGAATAATAAAAACTGTCTCTGCACAGACTCGATTGAATCACAACAAGTGAAATGTACAGTAGTTTTGTTATATAAGGATCAATGAATTCCCTAGCCCATCTTTTCACAAAACCAAGAACAGCTCGAGCCTTGCCAATCATCAAACTAATATGATCAATAAAAGACAATTTAATATCCAATAATACTCCTAAATCAAGATATGAAGGCACAGTTTCCAAAGGGCAAGAATTAATCACATAATCATTAATCACATGCATTTACATTTTCTCAAATTAAGATCCATTAAATTTATCCTGCACCAAGTAACAAACAAATCAATATTTCGCTGAAGAACAGCCTAGCCATGAACATCATCAAAAGTATAAAATAATTTAAAGTCGTCAGCATACATCAGAATATTACAATCAGAAAGAGCAGAAGGAAGATCATTCAGAAACAATAAAAACAGTAAAGGACCCAAATGGCTACCCTGCGGAACACCAGAAGTAACATATACTGTCTTAGACAATACATTCCTAAACAATACCCTCTGAGTCCTAAGGGACAAGTAAGAGTCTAGCCAACGAAGGATAATATCAGGAATACCGATTAGTGAAAGTTTAAGAAGCAAAATTCTATGATCAACCCTATCAAAAGCTTTACTGAAATCAGTATAAATTACAACAATTACGACAAGAAAGCCTCTGAAAACATGTGTAGTAAATTCAAGAAGATTTGTGACAGTCGACCTGCATTTCAAAAAACCATGCTGGAAAAACTTAAACTTATTTAAACTTCTAATATTCCTGTACTTTAAAATTACATTGAAATTGAGAAAAAAATAATTTCTTACACAAAATGTACACCTTCTACAGCATTAAATTAAAAATTGAGGTTACGTACATATAAGACTAGCTGATCTGAAATCATTTTAATAATTTAAAAATTATTGTAACGCCCCTATGTTCCTTTTAAATGTTCCAAAAACTTCTGCAATTTGCTAATGCAAGCCGGATGTACGGATTAGGGATTGATGGACCTAAATAGCTCACAGTCTAAATAACTCATAGACGATTTATGCCAATTTTAGCAAAAAAAAAAAACCGAAGTGACTCTGAATGTTAATTTTTTTTTCACAATAACAAGAAAGATAAATTAATGATCATGATTAATTCAAACGCGTTATAACTGACGTTGAATCTTAAGTTAAATCTGTAGCATGATTTTACAGTTGTCAATACCAACACAACATTTCATGTGCATAAACAAAAGAATATCCAATTGCATATAAGCAGCGACCACTTGACTCAATGTTGCTGACCGCTGCAGCGTATTACGCCACAATAGTAATGCGCACACGCGACGATCATTTGACACCTTGAGTGATCGCCGGCACTATTAATATGCACTATGTGTGTTGTTGTTGTATTGCATAGCTAGTGATTGTGTGTGGCTCTTTTCACACTTTACCGTGGGAATTATTATGGACAGCGAACGCGTGTCGTAAGACAGCAACTTGTCCCACGATAAACACACACAAACCCTTTAATAAATATAGTTAAGTATTAATTGTACACACACAAACATGTGTTCTAGTATTAAGCCAAACAACATTGTATTAGAAGTAAGGGGCTGATTTGGAATTGTCAAATCAGCCAAAATTTTAGTATAAAAGAAGGGACATTTTCCCTCAAGAATTAATCAATAAAGATCAGTCGAACTGTGCGCTTTAATAGTGCACTCGACTAAATAAAACAAAAAGAAAGGATTTTAATAATTCCGACAAAGGCAAGAAACAAACGAAACACATGATTTACTTACCTTTCGTGAACTTGCTGTAGCCTAGTAGGTAGTTTGTTGTCTTATTAGACGTGAAGCCACGGTTCAAACCCCTACTCATATATCAAATAAACATTTCTTCGGCGACTTCCTCAAAAAATCTGTTCCTCGGAATTGACTGTAAACTGTAGGTCCCGCCACTCATTAATAAGATTAATTAACAATTATAAAATGAAGTGTGTAGTCACAATGTAAAATTGGCCAAGTTGTGGTCTGCAAAAAGAGCCGAAATCTTATGAGTGAAGAAACTCGACTGCCTCGAATGACAATGTGTTAGGCAGATATTGAATTTCGTCAATGTACGAATATTTGTAAGTTATTTACTAAGCACGAGTATATTGCCTCATTGCTCAGTGTCCTCTCGCATTGTGGGGTTTGCCCGCTGCCGTATATTGCTCGAATAGAACACTCATTTTGATAAAACAATTTTACTATTTGCACATATGGTTGAATGCTATATTCATCCATATGGCAACTCATATAGCTTCGACAGAAAGTTCGGTAGAAGGCTCAGACTTCAATAAGGCCGTATTGAAACATATGCATTGTCTGCTGTTTGCTGGAATTTTCCCTGAAAATCTTTTAATTTACACGAACGGAGCGGAAAGACTGTGAATTAGGTACTTTACAGAGGTGATTTTAACGTCTGTTTACGTCCATTGTCAATTGTCAATCAGGTTCCTTGGATTGAATTCCTATTCCTTGCATTTTTACGCCTTCGACAGGACATTACTCAATAAAAGGCAATCCGAAAGAATTTGATTTTGTTCAGCAGACTTCTCCAGGAACTGTGGAGTTGAGAAGGTCAAGGTATCTATCAACCACTAAAGGTGTCAGTGCCCAGCACCTCTTGCCTTTCGACGAACACTACAAAATGTAGATTTCGACAATAACAAGATTTTTATATACAAATTTAACTTTATATTGACTTCTTTAAAATATTTTTATTTTTCCAAAACGTTTTACAATTTGAATATTGAATCGTTGAAATTTTTTAGAATCTCGCGAAAAGGTTTTTATAGACAAACTATGCATACAAAACAAAAAATGCTTTTAAAGGAATGAAATGCAAACAAACAATAGACTACTATGGATTTCTTAAGGGGGAAGGAATCCTTTTCACTTAATTTTAAAGGATTTAACAGAAATTTTAAGAATTTTTAAAGAGTGTCCTACAAAAAATGGGTAAATGGTGGGTTATACTTAGCATTCGGCATTATATTGTTTTAAGCCACCTTTACCATATTACCATTACCCATTGTTGAAAAATAACTGTGTTTACATCTATTGAGATTTCAAAAAGGGGAAGCCATGAACATTCGCCTTCATGAACATTCATCAGACTGCTTACTCTGCCATATAATAGGCAAAGCAAAGCAGGCGATTGAGATAGAGAAGTTCAGTCAATCTTGTGTAAAGACGCGGTATGTTTGAAAAGAGTAATCATGATTTGAAGATCTCTGTTACAAAGATCTGTCGAACAATTGTCTAGTATTTGTTATTGTTTATGCAAGGAGTATAAACAGAGGAATAACAAAAAGAGCAATTGTTGTTTTGTACATAAGTTGTGAACAGTTGCACACAGAATTGTGCGAGCAATAAAGAATTTTAATTAAAACTAACAGCTTATTTGCAATCTACGGGCATGTTTTAAACGTTTTTAAAATTTTATTATTATTCATGCCAATAGGTAAGGTTTGCGTGACATCACCGCAGAAGTATGTTACTTCCACGCATGAATTCATTCAAATTTTCTATATTTCGTTGGTGTTAATTTTTTTCTATGTTATTACCTATAATGCCTCTGGTAATCGTCTAACATTTTCCCCCAGAGACACCTAGCGTTCTAAGAGACCTTCACTTCTCTAAGCGTTTAATGGCCGCTTTACTGTTAGTACTGTATCCACCAAATTCACATAGCAGAAGTCTTTATTAAACATTATTTAAGACAATAATTGATGTAACTGTTCCAGAAAGATTCCATATTCATCAGTACCATGTTATTATGCAGTGTGTGATAAAATTTGGCTGACGTCTATTACACATTAAAATTTTTTTTAAAAAAAATTTAAAAAAATAAGAATGCTTTCCTTTTCATTTGCATATAAATGTTGTGTTGATTGTGTACGATTGGCTAACCTTCTCCTGTCTTATACGCAAAATAGTTTTAAAAATGCCTCCACATCTTGTGCAATGATGAGACAATTGTTTGGAAAAAAAGGCAAACGAGACCAACTGCTTTAAAACATTTCAACAATAATAAGACCAAATAAATCGTAACAACAACAACAACTCAGCTGCAGTTGAACAATTGAAAATAGTTGCCGTACTCGTTGTCTTACTCCGGCTGCAAGCACATTATACTCCTCATGAAAGTGGCCAAGGAATCCAAACGAAAGAAATGAGAAAAACAACAAGAAACGATTATAAAGTCAACAACATGCCATTGTCGGAAGTAAAGTCAAATGAATAATAACAAAACCAAAAACAACAACACCAACAAGTAGAAGAGAAAGATGAAAAAATAACAATCAAATGATTTAAGTAACTTCACACAAAAGAATGAACAATTGAATGAATGACCCTTTTTAACACAGACACACACACACACACACTCAACCACACAAACACTAAAGTTGAAGAAAATAAATTCCGGGTTTAAATTTGCGTTTTAAAGGAAAAAAAAGTTTTTTTTTAACATAAAAATATAATGAATTAAGGGACACTCCTGAACAATTTCCCTGGAATTTGATAAACAAATGAAAAAAAAAACGAAAAAATAACGCCACCACTGTCGAATGGAGATAAACCAGGGAAATTTCTGTGTCCATAAAAATTTGTAGGAAAAAAAACAAAAACAAAATGAAACAAAAGCTGAGGAATAACAATGAACTTGACGACAATGAAGGTTGCGCCAATAGTTAACGTAGTAATGCAGGTGGTCGGTCGGTCGGTTTATAGACAGAAAATTTTCATTTTCTAGCCACTAAATTAAAACTAAGAACAACAAAAATAGAGTTGTTGTTGCTACGGTTGCTCATGCTGCAAGTTTCATTTAGAGAATTGCAGTGTTTTTTTCATCGTTTTTTATTCTTTTTGTTTGTATTTTGAATATGAAATTTGCATTCATTGTTTGAACTACTTTGGGAATTAGTTCTTCCAACAACACAAACACAATTGTATCACAATGGCATCCCTTAGTTTGTTGTTGGTTATTGTATATCGAATACAAGGTGTTTGAATAAATCATAACGACAAGAATATATGGGTCAGCCAGAAAACTGGAGCACTATTGAAAGGATTTCTGTTTATTTTTGTTTAATTTTAAAGGATATTAAAGAATTATTTTAAAAATAGACAAACAATTTTTTAGGCCAGTTTAATTGAGGATTTGGGGGCCCAGATCTGTTTTATTCCATTTATACAACTGCAATCATTAAAATTTGAAAAATTCTTCATATAAAGAATGTCAGGCATCATCAATAATTCATTGTTTTATACTAGGACAACCAGTTGAAACAAAATTTGTATTGAATATCGAAAAAAAACATTTGCATACACACAACCCTTCAGTCAGGATTACGACCTAGCTTCTCACACCACTTAATTTTATGCATGAATGGCGGCACCTAAAAATTAAAGTCGACTCCGAGCAACAGATTTTTGAGAAGCTGTTCATAGCAATTTTATTTTACTCTCAGAGTCTTTGCCAGAAATCTGCTGCGAGGAAAAAATATTTTCATATTTTCGTTTTGATGTTTGACCTGGAATTTGAACTCGGGACTTACATTTATTAAGCCAACACTCTACTTACTAGACTACGGCGTACATTACATTTATGGAAAGCAACTTCTTTATAGTCTTTTACTTCAAATTATTTAGAAATTTGCTTTTTAATAGTATAGCAAGTTGGTCTACCAAGTTACAAGACATTTAAGAATAGGTTTCTACCATCAAAGCAGATAATATTAGTAAACCAAGTATATCGTTACTTTTTGGGTCGATAACTCGTTTGATAACTTTTTATCATTTTTTATACACCACCGTGACCCTTATATGAACTCATATTTCTATTGACAAAAAGTTGCTCCGTTCGATTGGTAGTCTTCATCCTTGATCTCAAATAAAAGATAAATGCAAAGGAAATTCTTT
This sequence comes from Sarcophaga peregrina, assembly GCA_014635995.1. Taxonomy (NCBI): domain Eukaryota; kingdom Metazoa; phylum Arthropoda; class Insecta; order Diptera; family Sarcophagidae; genus Sarcophaga; species Sarcophaga peregrina. The sequence continues at coordinate 32,064,004 of CM025790.1, forward strand.
ATAATCGTTTGAAAGCTATACAGATATCATTATTTTTCCAATTAATTGTTCTAAAATTTGAATCCTGGATTCTATAAATAGGACTTTACCTTATACAGGGCATACATACATTACAACCCTTTCGCACAATACTTGTGACAATTTAATATTCTCTCAGAAATTTTACCAGAAATCTGATGAGAGGAAGTCGCCGAAGAAATATTTCCCTAATATTTGGTTTTACTGGAGATGTTTAGACCAGAAAAAAACAAACAATGCACGACGAGTGCATTAATCATTAAAGCCTTTTTCAGCTATATTAATGCTTGCTTTTTTACAGTTAGAAAGTTTGCGAACCAGACAGTTGTACATGTGATTTTGATGTTTGGATGGCCGATCGAACATGATCGTTAATTTCCTTCCGACATTTAATATGATATTGATGTCCATGGCAAACCGGCAACTGGCGACCGTCTAGGACAAGGCTGAAAACTATGTATACGAAACATTATGTATGTACATATACATATATATGTATATGCCCATATCCCTATAAGGGCATACGGCCTTAAATCACGGTCTTTTTTCGTTTATGTTATCTTTAGAAGTTTTGTTAATCGTTCGCCACGGAGAATGTGTGCCAGCGAATTCTGTGGTATTCAAACGTTCTAAAGTTACAAAAACTCACTCAGGAGCAAGTACTAGGTACAAAAAGCCACCATAGAATATTAATTCTGAAATAGAATTAGAAAGTTTCATACAATAACTCTCCTTACAATAAAACAAGACCGTGCAAGAAAAACGAAAGAGGGCAACCCATTCTAGAACCTGCTATCAGATCTCTTACAGCGCAGTATTATTTTTATTATCATTTATTAATATTTCAGAACAAGATGAAACTGATTTCTTATTAATACATTGACTGAGAATTTATTTTACGAAATAGCGGGTAATTTATCATAAATTTATTTACTTTTTATGTTCATCAGCAACAAACAGATGTTATCTATGCGGATTTCAGCAACGCTTTTGATAAAGTTAATCATTTCCTTTTGAAGAGGAAACTTCATTTAATGGGATTTACCGATCTTAGTTTAAAATAGATTTACTCATATTTAACTAACAGAAAACAAACCGTACTTTTTAAGTATTGACTGCTCCAGAAGTATTGATGTCCTTTCTGGTGTTCCTCAGGGTAGCCATCTTGGACCGCTTCTGTTTTCATTGTTTATTAACGACTTACCTGATATGATTCGCTATTCCAACATCCTAATGTACGCTGATGACGTAAAAATTTTCCTAAGTTATCGCCGAATTTCCGATCAGAAACTATTTCAAAAGGACCTAAATTCGTTTCAGTTATGGTGTAATTTAAAATTAATGCAGCTTAATCTAAAAAATGTAAATACATGAGATTTGTAAGGAAGAATCCGATTCCTGCAAAATATGCTTTTGATGGATACGATCTTGAGCTTGTAGATAAACAAACAAAATTTTATTCCGCACATAGCTATGACAGTGAATAAAGCAAGAAGCGTACTTGGCTTTATAAAACCGTGGGCAAAAGAATTTAACGATCCTTATGTTGCTAAATCGCTCTACACATCTCTTGTGAGGCCTATACTAGAGTATGGATCCATAATATGGGACCCTCTTTATAAAAAATATTCCGACGTCATCGAATCTGACCAAAAGTAATTTCTGATATTTTGTCTACGAGGACTGAATTTTAATCCCACTTGCTTACCATCTTATTCTGCCAGACTAGCTTTAATCAAACTTCCCACAATTAAAAGTCGCAGAACTATGTTAAATATCTCGTTCTTATTCAATGTAATCACTGGTGATATTGGCTCCAGTTTTTTAATGTTCCTCAACGTCCAATACAATATCAATACAATTTTTAAAACCAAACATGCTGGTGCTGATCCAATAAGGAGAATACGCAGCGAATTTAATAAATTGTATAATTTGATTGATTTTTCTTTATCGAATAATGTCCTCAAAAATAATATAATCAAGTATTTAAATTCTTAGTTTTTGTAAATAAAATTTAATGTCATAGTTTGTAATGTTATTGCCTGTAGGAATATTTCATAGGCATATAAAAATAAAATAAAAAAAATATAAATTGTTATTAGTCAGTAAGGAATTTGTCCATTGACTTGAATAAATAAAATAAAATTAAAAAATAAAACATAAAAAAACAGCGACATATGTACTACAAATCCACTGACATAGTACTCAAACTCTTCAATCTGGAAAAATATAACTTTTTGGAAAATTCGCTCAATATTTATTTACACGGTGCGACAGTGAAAATACGCTCGAGTAACTACATAGTCCATGATGTTCAGTTAGTTGAGTAGATCTAAAATATATTTTTTCATATTTTTTGAACCCTCCAAACTTGTTTTATTTGATAAAAACTGTTTTTTCTGACTTTACGCACAAATTTCTGAATTACTCAAACATTTTTGACCCGCTTTTCAAAATTTAAATCTTGTTGGAAAGGGGAGAGATGGAAATTTAAAACGGTATACATATATATATCTATTCATCGACTTAATATTCTATGAGATTTGATTAGGTAAACTTGGAATATTCGAATTTTTCATATTTTTTCAAGTTTGTCCATTTATAGCAGAAATCTGGTCAGAAATGTTTGAGTAATCCAGAAATTTGTGCGTAAAGTCAAAAAAAAAAAACAGTTTTTGTCAAATACAAAAAAAGTTTGGAGGAATCAAGAAATACAAAAAAAATTTTTTTTTTTGAGATCTACTCAATAAAATTCACAACCTAGACTATTTCATTAGCCGGGTGTTATTGTATGTAAACAAGATATTTTAAAAATTAAAATTTCTTTATTTTCTTCATTTAAGTTGTATGGCTCTATATGTATTTTTATAAATGTTTTTTACTTTTTTAAGTATACTCGTATGTGTATATGTATATGTGTATGTGTGTGTGTACATTTTTCAACACCTCACTGGTGTGCAATTATTTTTAAAATGCTAAACATATTTCTTCTGTTTTAAGTATCTTGTAAATTACTTAATAACACCAAAGGGATTCTCTCTTAATGTGTTAAACACATACTCAAGCATAAGCTTTTCGAATTTCTTCACACAGCCAACTTAACAATATATGCTCTATATCTTTTTGTCTCCCTCTCTCTCTCTCTCTCTCTCTCTCTCTCTCCGTATTTGTTTCATTCTCCATAACACCATCATACTAAAGTAACATAAAGGGTTAACCCGGTAAAAGTCAAAAAGTCAAGGGTAAACAATTATTTTCAAATGTTGTTGTTGCTTAAAAGCACATTTAATTTCTTTTAAAGTATGCGTATGTATTATAAATAGGAGCGTACATATGTATATGTCTGTATAGGTATTAAAATGTAAAATTATACAAAATTTACACCTTAAAACATAATATAATGCCAATGTGTGTGTGTGTCTCTGTGTGTACACGTATTTCAATCGCCTCTGTCTGCTTTCATTTCTCATCTGCTCGTTACTCTCGACTGGCAGCTTGACTCATTTCATTTCCTTTGGTTTCTGGTGTTTTTTGTTCAGTTGGCCTCATCGTAGTCGTTTAACCGAACAACTCTTCTTAAGGTGTTGAAATATTAAATGAACAACAACAACAACAGCAAAATGCCTGAGGCAAAGCATTTGCTGTATTAATATAGAGAGCAGAGCACCACTTTTGTTACAACGTACAGATGTAAAGTGCGGTGTTATTAAGGGTCTTCGAGTAGAAATGTGAACGAAAACTAACCCTTTAACATTACGTATCGTTCCCTCTTTTTCATTTGTTTTCTCTTTTTTTTTTGCAATTTAATCACATAATAAATGTTCATGCATTACTTAATTTATGGTTAGTACATCAAGAAAAAAATAAACAAACAACACCAAAGAAATTCAGGAATACAAACGTTTTGTTAAAAGAAAGAAAATTCATTACAAAAAAAAAAAACAAGAATTACTTTAGAATTTAAAGAAAAAAAAGTGTGGAAAGAAATTTTTGTTTAAAATTTAATTTCAATTTCAAAAGCTGCTGAATTACTGACATGAATTCTAAGTAGTATCTGATAAGCAATCATAGTTTCTATACGAAATTATTAGCTTCAACAGAATTTTAACACTCTTATTAATAAATTTATGATCAACAAGACAAGTCTGACAGTTTTGTTACTTACTTACTTAATTGCTCATTACAACCCTTTAGATAGGATTACAACCTATCCTCTTATAAAATGTATGCTGTGTCTGCTAATTTTATTCATGAGTGACGGAACCTGGGAGCTTATTTCCTACTGCGATGCGGAAAGTAAGTTCGATGCGTAAGTTAAATGTGTTAAGAGTACAAATTGGTACTCTGTACCGCGTACGCAAAAGCCTCCGCAAAATTAGTTGAAATTGATGCCAGATTTGCTTAAGGGAAAAAATTAGATGCGTAAGGAAAATACGAAAACGCATTAAAGAGTACCAACTGTTCGATTACGTACCATTTTCTTTTCGCATCGCAATAGCGAGTTACCCCCCTGGAGTTTTAAGTTGACTCCAAACGACAGAGTTTTGAGGATCTTTGAATCTTGAATCTTTATTTTTACTGCTGGACATAAGCATGGTAAAAATGGCACAGGTAAAATATTTAGAATTTTCTTCAAATTCTGTGAGAAAAGAATATCTTCAAGAAGTTCCAAATATGGTGCCATCAGGAAGCTAGAAGTTATAAGATTATGTTCCTCAAATATTTTACCTTCCTTCACCAAAATCTCGGTTTAGATTGGGTCAAGCTCCAACAAGACTGTCAAGATCTGTTCGTAGCAGTTTGTAGCACAAAAAAAAAATTCTCAGTCATGCTTGTCATTGTATTGAAATATTAAAGAGAAAAGTGCAAAAGAAATTGGATGAGAAACTGTTTTTTATGAGCACTGCAGAACTTTCGTCAAATTAACCTTTCTTCCATCGAAATACTCAGTTTTTCCTTTGGATTTGGGTAAAACTTAAATCAGCATCACAGTCTACCTATTTTTAATGACCAACACTCATAAGATGAGCTCGAACCAATTCAGTGCATTGTGTTGGAATAACAGCAAGATGATTATGGAAGAAAGGAGTGGTGTGTGACATTACTTATGCTTTGCTTTTGCTTTGTAATAATTCTCAGTTTCTTATAATATCGACAATCTGACAATTACAAAATTTCACGGGGTCTCTGATGGGAATCAAACCCACTGGCTCAGCATCTGCGTTTAACATTCTATCAGCTAGACTACCTAGTTTTTCTCCCGAATTTAAATCGAAAATACCTGTCAAGCACTTTAACTGCCACCTCTTCTCATACATAATTGGTCATCACAATCCTTCAGACATGAGTACGACCTAGCTCCTTCCACCAATTATATTGTGTATGTTAAGTAGTGTGCTGGTTTATTAGACGTAAAGCCAGGATTCGAGTCCCAGGCCAGACAACAAAATAAAAAATACGGCGATTTCCTCCCAGCAGATTTATGTTAAAAACTTTGAGAGTAAGAAAAACCTGCCATGAAAAGTTTCTCAAAAAAAAAATCTGTCGTTCGGAATCGACTTTAAACTGTAGGTCCCGCCACTTATGTTTAAAATTAACACACACAACATAAGTAGTGTAAAAAACTGCGGGCTTCTAAGAGACCATTGCTGTAGAGTGTCTAATGGTAAAGGTATAGCACTGGCCATTTTATAGTTACCTAGCAGCAACTAGTTTCCTTGCCGTTCGCAGCTTCCCTCTTTCCACCTTTCCTTTAATCCTGCTGGTTAAAAAAAAATACATGATTTAAAGTCGATTTTGATTCTGAACGATAAATTTTTGAAAAACTTTTCATGACATTTTTATGTACTCTCTCAGCAATTTTTCAAGAAACCTGTTGAGAGAATATTGTCGAAGAGGTGTCTAACTTAGGGTTTGAAGAGAGTCCTCCCGTCCAACATACTATCTACTAGACTACGTCTTCCTTCTTTAATATATGTCTACAACAATATATTAATATTTACTCTAAACATCAGCATAAACTCACCAGATAATTTATAAATTTTATAGAAAAAAAACTTTAAAACAAAAAATTCTTTTTTAAAATCATTAAGAAAATATTTCATAATCATGTTACTGCTGTTGCTGCAGCAATAATCAATGAGAAAAACATAGAGTGTTCGAATCCTTCTATAACTTACTAAAAGCTGTTAAGTATACCATTTATTTTAGGCACTTTATACAGTAATAATTCAGTATATTCAGTATTATTAGTGCAACATAAAATACAAAATTAAGTATTTTACATATAATTTAGTAGACTTTTAGAACATTAACAAATTTTACTTACAGAAAATGTTACAAATAAATTATTTGTTTTGTTATGCTGTAAAAGCATTTAAATAATCCTAATAGATGATGTGGCATTACATAGAATATGTAACCAGCTTTTTATGGAAACAATAGCATGAAGAAATGATCAGGACCAATAAAGGTTGGTGCTCTTTAGGTTGCTAATAAATTATTGCTTTCTATATACAAATGTATGTAGTATAAACGTAATGCCCTAAAAACATATTCTTTTTCATATTCATCCAGAAATTTGCAAATAAACAAACAAAGAGCCAGCCAATGTATTGCACTACAATTACAAAATTACAATTAGAAGATATGAAAACAATTGCCACAACTGCCACACACACAATATTAAATACTTAAACTAACAATAGTTTCATAGAAATTCGTTTTTTTTTTTTGTTTTTCTCCTTTTTTCGTTCATTCATTCATTTATTCACTCACTTATTCATTCATCACCAATAAATACATATGTAGTATAGCATGGAGTGTAGCTGGCGGTTTACAATAAAAATTTGTTGAATTCCATTCCATTTGAACAATTTTTTTTGTCTGCCTATCTTTTTTTAGTTATTTTTAGTGTAGAGTTCATTGTAGTTTGCATATAGAAGAAGAAGAAGCAAGCAATAGCTTTAGTTAAACTCTGTTTAAAAATATGCTTTTCATGTGAATGTGTTTGTATGGCTTAGTATATGTTTTAAAAATTTTTTTTTTTTAAATTTTTTTGTGTTTTTAATGTCGCAGTTTGAGTAATTTACGACTAAATGCATAAACATTGCTCGCACATGCACTCATGAACACATACACATCGCCAAATACATGCTATAAAATATAAAACGGCTTTGGCAAACAAACATTAAAAAAAATCTACATACTCTCACACACACACACACACACACAGACGCGAGCAAACAAACTAAATAATACAAACGAAGAGAAACTAAAACAGAGAAAGAGAGAGAGAGAGGCAGTGAAAAAAAACAGAGAGAAAACAATTTAAAAATGTATGAATTCATTGTAACTGCTATTAAAACTACAAAAACAACAACAACATTAACAAACCATGCCACATCCCTATTTTACATACCAATTGAAAGGATCATTCTACTCCCACTCTCTTATTCCCTCTCTATTTTCCCACTCTTTTTGTAAATGAAAAACTGTTACATTTAAGAAACAATAAAACAATGACAAAAACATTCAATGAGTATGAGTAATACATACGTAGAGAGAGAGAGAGAGAGTGAGTAAAACAACATGAACACAAAATATGTGTACAAGAGCAGCCCCCTAAAATATGTTATAAATTTGTAAGAGTATGTATTTTGCATAAGGCTGTTGTTTTGAAACGCAATTGCGAGTGTATGTGTGTAAAAAGCAAAGAAAACTTGTAGATTTTAATGAAAGAAGGAATATTTGCAAAGAGTTGTTGAAACTAGAAATTTTATAATTTAAACTTCATTTTAAAGTTTATTTAATAATTTAAAGCTGAAAAGAAATTGCCTTTCTGATATGATTTCCTTAGAAAGCGATTGTTATCCATTGTAAATGGAAATTTTAAACATTTGATAGCATCTGAAAACAATATGCTGATCTGTCTTACATACATACATGTGACCTAATTGGTCATTACAACCCTTCAGTCAGGATTATTGATCAAGTTGCTCACATTACTTATGTTGTGTGTGTTAATTTTTATACATTTAAAGCGGGACCTACAGTTTAAAGTCGACTCCGAACGACAGATTTTTAAAGAACTTTTCATGGGAATTTTATTTACTCTCAGAGTTTTTGCCAGAAATCTGCTGAGAAGAAATCACCGAAAAAATACTTTTTTGTGTTTTATTTTGATGTCTGGCCTGGAACTCGAACCCTGGCTTTATGTGTAATAAGCCAGCACACTACCTACTAGACCACGGCCACGGCTGATCTGTCGTATTGTTTGCAAAAAGACCCAGAAACTTTAAGAGTTACATGCACCAGTTTTAACCTTATGTGGAAAGTGGTATAATCCGACAGCTTTCAAGTAAATTCTTTGTAGATCACAGACTTAGTACGCCAATGCTGCACAAATGGTTATCAAATGCTCCGCTTCTTCCTCAGAGTAAAAGTACCCACTGAACCAATATCAAATATGTCCATTCCAGTATTTAATACATATAGGCATTGTAAACTATAAATGGTTACAAGTCTGTTTGTAAGCAGACTCTGCAGGTTTAGGAAAGGTGGAAAGAAGGAAGATGCGAACGGTAAGGAAACGAGTTGCTGCTGGTGACTATAAAATGGCCAGTGCTATACCTTCACCATTAGACAGTCTACAGCAATCGTTCCCCAAGAAACCCGCAGTTTCTCACACCACTTATGTTGTGTGTGTTGATTTTATACAGAAGTGGCGGGACCTACAGTTTAAAATCGACTCCGAACGACAGATTTTTGAGAAACTTTTCAAGAAGAGAAAGAGAAGAAATCGCCGAAAAAAATATTTTTTGTATTTTTTTATTTTTGATGTCTGGCTTTACGTCTAATAAGCCGGATCGCTACCTACTTGACCACGGCGTGAATAAACAAACAAACGAAATTTGTGGAGGGGTGAGAAAGAAAAGTGGTTAGCTGCAGCAAAGAATCTCATTTGGGTTTAAGAGCTACTTCCCGAAACAGAATAGCCGTTGAAAATTTTGATTTGCAACAAATAAATATAGGTAGCGAGCGCGCTGTTGTTACTAAATTTTTGCTGTCCAAAAGGGAAGAATTGAGCTTGGCTGGCATGTGGTTTCCACAAATCGGTGTCATACAACACACAGCTTGCAATACCTTGAAGATATTGAGAAGTAAGAGAATTTTTTTGCACATTTTGAAGCAGTTCGTCAAGTGATTAGACTCCTCTAAACAATTTTTTTTTTTTTTTTTCTTAAAATACATGAAATCTCTGTCGTACACAAACAAGCCAGCTACAGTACAGTCGTGAGGGACTGCAATTCAGAAGCATTTTATGCGAACATCGCCTGAAATGTTGGAAAAAGTATATCAAAATCGAATCTGGTGAAAGGTCCACTTACGGTGCACGTGAAATACATACATTTGTATGAAAACATAATTAAACTGCGATTTATTTGTTTTTGGACCTCAAAGTTTCAAAGTAAGAACCAGTGTTGTAGTCGAATAAAACAAGGCGCAAAGCATTTAATATTGCTTTCTTAGTAAAACCAATTTAAGTAATTTGGTTTGGTTTGCTCATTTGCATCGTTAAATAAACTTTCCTATCTCTTAACTTAATCTTGAACTGATCAAACTCTTCAAATGCAATTTACCTGTTATAATATAAATTAAAAAAAATAAATTCAACTAAAAAGTAATTTTTGTCACATTAAACTAACAGGATTACATTATTTATTGTATAAATGTTTCAATTTTTTGCAAAGTTTCTTATAATTTATTTGATTATTTGCTTTTGGCTCTAATTTCATAGTTTTTAAGTCAACAGAGATGAGACATTAAGCCAAATGACAAATATTACTTTCATAAGCATGAAGATTTCACATTTTTGTACGTTTCTGAAGAAAATTGTCAAAAATATTTTCCATTTTTTGTAGTTTTCGACTTTGCTGTGTCATAAACTTAAGCTGTTCGCTGTTTGGCATATTAAGTTTCTTGTGTTCTGTTCTTCTTTTAACACAATATTTCATTTCATAGTTGAGATCAGTGCCTTCCTTCTTGTTGTTGGGTTTTTTAATTGAAATTAAAAACTTTTCCAACAACCCTGCTTAACTCGTGCTGTATGTTTGTATTAAAACCCAGAAATTTTTGAAATATTAACACAAGAGCGTAACTTATTCTTCAGCAATTTCATTTTAGTTTTTCGTTTTTTTTTTTTTTTTGGAAAATTTGTTTTGGGAGTGTATTAAGATTGACTTAATGTTGTGCTACATGTTGCAACCCAATGATTATAAATTTATACGCCGTTTAACGTTCTTCTCAGAGTAAAGATAAATTCTTATTTAATATCCTTTCCTACAAAGCAATTGGTCTTCGTAAGCCCATGTTCTGTTTAGCCATGTACTTGTAAATAGAGGGAGTAATGTTTTTGTGTCTTAATATGTTTATGTTTTCGCTGGCATTTATTTTTGTTTGAAGTTAATAATTTAGTCTTAACGTATCATAACTTAGCTTAATTTAGTTTCAGTATCTAATGAAAGAAAGAACAAGAAAAAATACACAATAATAACTCAATGAAATTCTATCTTCTTGACTTCAATTTATTTTTTTCTTTTTGGAATTTTTTCCTAAGATTAGAGAAAGTTTGTGAATCAAGTGCGGAAGACATTCATTTGAAAAATTTCATAATTTTTGGATAATGCACAGAGCAAAAAGTCAGTAAAATACAAAGAAAAAAGAAAGAAGGAATTATCTTGGACTGCATATATCAGACTACCATTAGCATTGCCTCATTTACAATGCATAAATCGTTATCATTAGATAGCCGTACACTGACTAAGATTGGTTATCTTTTCCAAAAACTGCAAACGTTTAGTCTTTATGCCCTTGAAGCATAGAAATACTTATTTTTAGGGACAAGAACATACAGATAAATGTACACGTAGACGATCTTATCACACTGTTACTATCACATAGGTTTCCATGGACTTGGAAACCGATGCCCTATAATTAACTCAAATTGTAGCATGATACTATAACAGCTGTCAATAGTAGATGAGAGTCTGTATATAATAGGCAATTAGCCGGAACGTTATGATTTTTATCTTAACAGGTTCTTAGGTTTAGGATGTTGTACAATGGGTCAGTTCGACCTCCGGGTACTATACTTGTCTTGTTGACAGGTACACGTCCTCTAACCTAACCTAACCTAACCTAACCTAAGTACATTTGCCCCTCATCGGCGTAAAAAAAAACAACCTAACCTAACCTAACCTAACCTAACCTAACTTAACCTACTTAATTGGCCATTAATATCGCCTTGTCTTAACACATCTTTCCAGACAGGGTTCTTTAATAAGAACAATTAGTAGCCTATACCACGCGATATTATAACTACTGCTGCAGTTGTATAGAAAAAATTGGAGAGTGGGTATAGACTTCTTTAACGAGTCTAACTGATGTCCCAGTTTTGAAATTGTTCTACATTACTAGCTCCGAACATATGCTGTTTCAAATCTGTGTACTTTATTGCATTAATTTCTGGTCATAAAGTCATTGCAGTGTAGTACATTCTGTGTTGGTTTATGAAACAAGAACCCGTGGTACAAAACCCCATTCTCAAATAAAATGAAATATGAATCCATAGCAGCCGTCATAGTCTAGTGTATTTGCTTATTAGATTTGAGGCGTAAGGTCAAAACCCGACATCACCAACAAAACGAAAAATGAAAAAATATTTCTTCAGTAACTTCCTCTCACTAGTCTTCTGCCAATAACTCTGAGAGACAGTAAATATCGATGACGCCAGAAAGCGAACCATACAACAATTTTAAGAAAAATGAAACACTGAGACGAGTGGCAGATGGACGGCAAAACTTCTTCCAGACATTACTCGCTGCATGGAGACGAAAGTTGGGGAGGTTAACTACTATCTGACACAACTGTTATCTGGACACGGCTATTTTTGTAAGTACCTGTTTAAAATGGAGAAGATGACGCAACCAAATTGCATCTATGATGATGCACCGATTGATGAGAGATGGAGATTGGAAAGAATGAATCTTGGGGCTAAAGTCGGCGCCTGTACTGTTGGAAATTTTTGAACAGCGAAGAAAATTGGAACAGCATAGTCAGCTACGCTGAAGTCTTACTGAAAACGAAGAAAATTGACAGATGGTAGAAATAGAGTGAATGTTCAGAAGCTAAATTGTAACCCAGACTAAGGAGACCAATTTTGTAAGTAAATAACATGATGAACAGTGGCAAATTGACATTTCGCCTTCTGTATTAATCATTTCTGTTTCTTCGAAATTTTGAATTTAATGTTGAAGAGCTGAGACCACCACAGTGAGTTCACTAAGCTTTATAATTATTTTAAACCTCTATACTTGTTAGAAAATTTTGGAATTCTTAATCCATAATTACAGTTTTTTGTTTCACAGTGTACCATAATTTTTCATTTGCTGCCACACAGCTCGTTCAAATATTTGTAGATGTCAAACGCTTAAGACTACTTTACTGATTGGCAGTTTAGCTTAGGAATTATTGTGACAATCTATAGACAAAATTCAGTGAAATTATTTTTTTTTAACGCTGTATTAAGAAAAGCAAAAAACTGTGGTCATAATTAGAAAAAAATATTATTTTTAATATCGCATTCACGATTATCTATGTCGATGATATTTTTTATTTTTTTTTTGAATGGAATATTTTTGATGTAATAAATTCGATGATTTTATAATAAATTCCAATAAAAATTCATTTATTTGTGTATTTAAATGTTTTTTTGAAATTCTTTTTTAAAAATTTTTTAAGCCCTTAATGCAGTAAAAGTTAAAGTACTTTATGGCTTAAGCATTAAACGGTTAAATCGTTAAGCTCTTATAATCCACTTCAAAATACATTTTTTTTGTTTTTGCTTCAATATTTTTTATACATATTTATGTAAATTAATCAGCAAAATATAAATTGAAAATATCAGAAAAAATTTTTAAAATGAAATAGAAAATATTGGAACTGAAATGTTGGAATGAAAATGGCACTTTCCATGCAAAATTTTAAGGTCATCAATGTTTTTCAAGTTTTGTAATAGTTTGCCATGACGCGATTCCTGTTGCAAAGAATGTCTATGGTGAGCACTGATTAACATTTCTGAATAAGTGAATAAAATCCGTTGTTATTTTTATTGTTTTCAAAGATATTTTACAGTTTTATTCGATTTTTCTTTTAATTTTGTTTTTATTGTTTTCTTCCAGCACTCTTTGTTGTATAAATTATAACATAATAAACCAATTTATTATTTACTACATTATTATGGTGTCATTTTAAATTATTTCTAAAAATTATTACGCAGTTATTATATACTGTAGTAGGGTACTGTCCTAACAGAAAAATTTCTGTCCTATACAGAAAAATTCAATGGCGTCATGATCATTAGAAGGTCCAATATACAGAGAGCGTCAAATGAAAGTGTACACTATGGATAAAATTCTAACAATCATCAAACTCACCACTTTTACCACTTAAGGAGAGTGCCCGAAAAAATTTAATAATATTTTGAAATTCTTTGTAATTTTTTTGTATTTTTTTTTTTTTTGTTTCAGTTTTAAAAACTGGCAATGTAACAATTTTAAAATACAAATAACGATAGTCAGTTTTTTAATGTACACTTTCCTTTGACGCTCACTATACATACATAAAAATGTTAATGTGCCAACTGTATGAATTGAGATTGGAAAAAACTTATAGATATACTCGAAGAGATATTCGAATTTTACAAAATAAAACTTATGGTTTGTAACCTTTTAGACTTTAGACTCTTATAAAGCGAGACACAACAGTTCTGATCTCCATATAAAATAAATCTACACGTACATGCACAATCAAAAGTAATCGAGTATAAATATTGTTACGTTTTTACCTTTTCGTAGATAGCACATAAGATAAAAATAAAGTTCTGTTTAGTTTTAATTAAAATTCTTTATTATTCGCACAATTCCGTATGTCACTGTTCACAACAACAATTGCTTTCCTTTGTTAATCCTCTGTCCATATCCTTTGTATTAAACTAAACCATTAAACTACGATTACTCTCTTCAAAAGCACCGCGTCTTCACACAAGACTAACTGAACTTTACTAACTAACTCTAAAAAGTCGACTCCGAACGATAGATTTTTGAGAAACTTTTCATGGCAATTTTATTTACTCTCAGAGTTTTTGCCAGAAATTTGCTGTATTTGTATTTTGTTTTGATGTCTGGCCAGCACACTACCTACTAGACCACGGCGACACTAGTATCTAGATTCTTCATTTTCATAACAATATTTTTTTCTTTTTGCTTTAAACTTTGAACGCTCCCTAATTTTGTTATCCGAAGTTGAATAAGTAGCTAAAAAATGCTGCTATATTATCAGGAACTTACGGAATTTCACAAACAGCCCACGATTTCAAAATAAAAGCCAGTTTGGTTGAGAGAACTTGTTGTTAGAATTGTTGAAAAGTTTTCGAAAAAAGGATATTAGCGCTGTTAGTAACTTCCCTCTTCCAGTTATTCCACTATGAATATTATTGTTTTTCATCTGTCACTAGTTCCAGGAAATCATACAAGATGACTTGTTTTATGCAACTCTCAAGTGATTTAAAGCATTGAATTTATAACCTATTGAACATTTTTTTAAAAATATTACTGGGCGCTGATTGAAGGTATACCAAGTAACCTGCTTCTTAGCACTTTTAAACTCATCTACCCTAAGTTGAGTCCAAATAATCCTTTTTTTCAAATTCTTTCGTCTTTTTTATTTGCAAAACCTTTTCATCAAGGCATTATCCAGTTGAACAGTTAAATTTCTATTTCCATCAACCTTGGGGTGGTGTTGGTGAGAAAATAAGAATTTCTGCTTTTCACGCATCATATACTACACCTTCCAACATGATTGATGATGGCTTACATAGACTCCCTTTACGGGTAAAAATAAAGAAAAAATAATTTTATGTGCAGGGTAGATGAGTAAAGATTTCATCTTTTAAACAGATCATATATAAACAAAAATAAAAACACGTTTTCGTCAGTCGCTACAACCCTATGTTAATATTAAAAACAACATTGACAGGCTTTTCAAGATTTTCAGCTCTTTGAGACAATTTGACTATCATTGACATGTTTATGTATGCAAGCTGTTTTTACAATTTCTTTTTTTTTTTTTGGTTAAAAATAAAAAACAAATACGAAAACATTTTTATTTTTTAAATCCAGTTAAAAAAATAAAAATATTAAAAGGAATTTTTCAATTTTATGGCAAAATAAGTTTTGCCCTGTCAGTGGATAAATATTTACCTGCAAATTTCAAATTGACGAACTTTTATCAACCATAAGTAGTCACTTTGATAGTCACAAATTGTAACTCCAAAGACAATTATTTCACTTTCTGAAAGTGCGAAAAGCCACGAGTTTCAATTTATTGTTCACGCTAATCACGCTGTAAAAAATTTTATAAAGAGTTCAAAAGAAAAAATGAATTTGAATCACCTTCTTCGTTACTGATTTGGAAACTGGTTACATGGCTGTTACTTTGTATACAAAAAGAAACCAGTTGACAAATTGAATGACACGAATATGTGAAAATATAAGCCACGTTTGTTTATCTCTCTGAACTGATTTTAATAATAAGGAGCCTGTGTTTTTCATGTGTACTTCAAAGTACTTACAATTACACTCACGCTTATATTACGTTATTATAATAAGTGAATGTATTTGAATATTCCTTTGGAATGCTGCTTTTTTATAACAAAAAAGGGAGATTGATGAGTCTTGATGTAACACGTAATGCATACATAACTAGAGATTTGTGCTTATCTGGTGTGACGTGGTTAATGTTGTTGGTGTTAACCCCAATTCAAGACAAGAGAACAGTGGGATGGACAGATAGAGCAATACAATGTCAACACAGAAATTTCATCTTGTGATCTACAATCTATCGCGTTGGATTATTGTAATTATTTTAATTCAAAAGATATTTGAAAAAATAGAAAATAGGGTTGAGTCTTAATCAGCAATACATTACAGTTCTCTGATATGATAACAGGGAACCTCTCCCCTAGAATTATAAGCGTACATCTATAGATACATAACTGGCGATTACAACTCTTCAGTCAGGGTTACGACCTAGCTCTCTCAGTTAAGGTGCATGAATTTAATACATGAGCGGCGAGACTTACAGTTTAAAGTCAATTTCGAACGACAGATTTTTGAAAGGAAGGGGACGAAAATATATATTTTTTCATATTTCGGTTTGTTGGGTTTCGAACCATGTCTGTGCGTCTAGTAAGCCAGCATACTACCTGCTTCGACGACATTTTGCCACATTTATGATAATCGTCTGAATACCACTCCTACCTTATTAATTCTGGTGTTGATGCATGCTGGATGGCTGATATATAATGCAACAGAGTAAAGCGCTAAATTTTTTTAATTTTACTGTTCAAAAGCAAAAAATGTTAGAATAACATCAAATTTTAGAATCAGTCTAGATTTGTTCGAATTGGCCGCCTTGGGTACGAAATATGGCCTTCAAACTGTCAATAAAGCTATCACAGACTGCAAGAAAGTGGCCCTGCGGTATTTTGGCCCATTCCCGGCGAATCGCCGTCTTGAGATGATCGACACTTTGGTATTTTTTAGTGAGAACCTTACTCTCCAATATGCCCCAGGCGCAAAAGTCCAACGGATTGAGATCCGGAGATTTTGGTGGCCATTGTGCAGTAGAAATGAAGGATTTCAATACTGTCTTTAAGACATTTTCCCGATAATATTCGGCATTTATTTTGACCCCACGGTCGATGAATACGAGCGGGGAGCGGCCATCGGCGGTTATGGCGGCCCTCACCATTACCATCGGCGGCGCTTGAGCTCTGGTGGCCAATCGGAGGTGTAAATATTCAGCTGACCTCTTTGGGAAGTAAACGCGATCATTTTGTTTGTTCACAAATTGCTCAATTTGGAATGGCTTCTCATCGGAGAAATCCAAATTTGGTAACTGGCCACTTTCGTCCAAGCGAAGTAACTCCTTGGCTCTTTCCAGTCTAACTTTTTTATGTCCATCGGTGAGCTCTTGCACTTTTTGAAACTTCAATGGCTTTAATCCAAGCTCGTTTTTCAATATGTGTTGCATCTGTTCCCGCGATATGTTCAACTCAAGAGCAATTTTTTTACCAATACGGCGTGGATTTCGATCAAATTTGGCCTTCGCTTTTCGGATAATTTCTGGTGTTGTTACCGTTTTTCTTCGTCCACTTTTTGGACGCAATGCAACATTGCCAGCATCACAGTAACGAGCAATGGTACGAGAAACAAAAGATTTACTTACATTTAAATGCTGGAGGGCTCTAACGATAGCCACCTGTGGTTTTCCAGCCAAATAAAAAGCAAAAACACTAACACGCTTGAATTCCATCACGAATAACATTTATTCTGAATGCAATAGATCAAAATGCTTTTGTAAGTTTGTAAATCATAAAATGAACTGTCACTGGAATAAATCTATCAGTTGTCAGACAAGCGGTTTACAAATGATAACAACCTGAAGTTGGTTGCAATACATATCAGCCACCCTGTATGCGGCTTTGATAGCAGTCGTATACATAACCAATGAATTGATGTTATAGTATGCCATACGAGGACAATCAAATAGTATCCTTTCCATGGTAATCTACGAGTAGACGACGGAGACGTTATGTAATTCTTTGTCATTCTAATTCGATTTGATTCATTGCATCAGCCGGTACTATAGTTTAAAAATGCGTTGATAGCTTTCATCTAAATTTTACCACCACGTTGTGCAGCAGGTTTCACGCAAAAATTTTGAGAGTAAATAAAATTCTCTGTCCTTCAGAATCGATATTAAACTATAGGTCTCGGCACTCTGGTATAAAACTAACACAGACAACATAGCAAGTGTGAGAAGCTAGGTCGTAACCCAGACTGAAGGCTTGTAATCACCAGTTACATTATGCATGGATAGTTTCGATATTTTATTTG
This sequence comes from Sarcophaga peregrina, assembly GCA_014635995.1. Taxonomy (NCBI): domain Eukaryota; kingdom Metazoa; phylum Arthropoda; class Insecta; order Diptera; family Sarcophagidae; genus Sarcophaga; species Sarcophaga peregrina. The sequence goes on from CM025790.1 coordinate 32,082,042, forward strand.
TTTGTTTTCATAATTTTTAGCGAGGATGAAATCATTAAAAATGTCTAGAAAATATATTCATATTCCACGTTAATCTCTCTTCTATTTTCACATTTGAAAAAAAGCCAAAGACTTCATTTGAAACCACTGTTTTAGAATTTTATTTTGTTATTGTTTATGTTGTTGTTCTTAATGCTTAACTCAGCAATATTTTCAACACAGTCACTAAAATATTGTCACATAAAATCATTCACTCTTTCCTACTCCCTTATAAATGAGAAATGGATGCACACAAGAGCAGCAACAAACGAAAATCTTTTTACACAAAAAAAAATCGAAGGGTTTTCCTATGACATCCACTATATAATTGGTGAAAGCGGTTTAAAAGTGATAGAAAAATTAGAATTTCTATTTTGTTTGATTCCATGACTATTTGTCTCCCTTGATAGTTGGGAAAGCGTTTCAAATGAGGCTTCACAGCCTATCTGAATGGGAGATGGAATTGAATAACATGGAGAAAATTTGTTGTCAGAAAGATTGCAATTTTTTTTTTTTACTTACAATGTATACGTACATACATACATATGTACGTAGAGATAACAAAACTAACTAAGCAGAGGTTTGCGAATTTAAACAACAAAAATGGGAGACAAAACCAACGAAATAAACATTAACAAAATCGTGAATTTCATTAAAAATAATCATCGTTTTACACAAAAAAAAAAAAAAATTGCAGACGAAAAAAAAACATGAAATGTTGCAACATTTTATGGCAACATTATTTAGTATGACCCCAGTTGTTGCCATTGTTGTTGCTGTTGCTGTTGCTGCTGTACACAATCGGAAAATGCAAACACCAATACACAAATACAAACCTACAGCCATCATACAGGACTAACTCACTTATGATGCCTATATAAATGGGTAGGCGTGTATGTATGTATGTGCGTGTGTGTGTTCAATTTTACTGCACGTTTTAAAATTGTTGCTGTTGTTGCAACATCAAATACAATAGAAGTGCGGTATGAAAAGTCACGTAATGCACAGCAGGCATTTACTCGCTCTCATTGCGAAGTATAGCAGAGAGAACTCCATTCACCACAAATGCAATTTAACGCTTTTTGATAAAGTTCAATTCAATTCATTTTCAAACTGTTTTTCCTCTCCCTAATTTTTTTTTTATTTTGTTACTCGTTCTAGGGAGTTTTTCGTTATTTTGTTCCACAAAACCCAACAAAAAAAAAGATTGAAAAATATTCCAATTTTTTTATTTTTTTCATGCCCATAATGCAGTAAATCTTGTTATTGTTTTTCATTTTTCATTCTCAAATCATCAAATGAGTTGCTTACAATTCAAAAATTTAAGAAAGATAGTCACTAAGCAAGATTTTTAAAGTGTAAAGATGGGAAAAATCCTGAAAATTTTCTTATTAAAGCATTTAAAAAACATGTTTTTTGATGAAATATTTAAAGTTTGATGTCCTTCACAATAACGTTCAGTAGTAGAATAATAGCAACAGAATACATTTAAACAGAAAACAAGTCTGGCATGGATCGCTATCAACTAATTCGAGTACCTTGTTTCAAGGAATTTTGAGCCTTATTAGATTATGACTTCAACAAGGCAATATTGATTGAGCTTAACGCCTTGTATGCTGGAGTTCCTATACATCATATGATATTAGGTCGTCCGAAAGATTAAAAGTTTCCACATCGACAACCCCTTCAGTCAGGATTACGATCTACCTTCTAAGTGGCGTGTGTTTTATTTTTGTAGTTGAGTAAAGTCCATTTCGAATGAAATATTTTTTTAGAAACTTTTCATGGAAAACTTAATTTACTCTCAGAGTTTTTGCTAGGAATTTACTAACAGGAAGTCGCCGAAGAAATATTTTTTTATATTTCGTTTGATTCTAGTTTTCTGACATGGGGTTTGAACCCCATTATTTTATTTAATTATTTATTTATTTGTTGAATTTTTTTTGTTAGTTTAATGACAACAACAACAAATTAAACATTTAAACATTTAAAAATAAATGATAAGCCGCGATCTAGTGGGTAGTGTGTTGGCTTATTAGACAAAAGGCCCGGGTTCGAATCCCAGGTCAGACATCAAAACAAAAAAATATTTCTTCGCCGACTTCCTCTCAGCAGATTTCTGGCAAAGACTCTGAGAGTATAAATTGCCATGAAAAGCTTCTCAAAAATCTGTCGTTCGGAGTCGACTTTAAACTGTAGGTCCCGCCACTCATGTATAAAATTAACGCACACAACATAAGTGGTGTGAGAAGCTAGGTCGTAATCCTGACTGAAGGGTTGTAATGACCAATTATGTATATAAATGATAAGCAGCAAATTATATACAGAGTGGCTGATATATATTGCAACATAGTAAAGCGCTATATTTTTTTAATTTTTTTTTTATTTTTAATTTTATTGTTTAAAAGCAAAAAATTTTGGAAATAACCTTTTAGAATCAGTTTAGATTTGGCCACCTTTGGTTCGAATTGGCCACCTTTGGTACGAATTATAGCCTTCAAACGACCGACAAAGCCAAACAGCCGAAATGTTTGTCTGCCCAAGGCTTCAATAGTGTCTTTAAGACATTTTCCCGATAACATTCGGCTTTTATTTTGACTCCACGGTCGATGAATACGAGCGGGCAGCGACCATCGGCCCACACCATTAGCATCGGCGGCGCTTGAGTTCTGGTGGCCAATCACAGGTGTAAATTTTCAGCTGACCTCTTTGGCAAGAAAAGCTTCAATGGACTAAGCTCATTTTTCAAATGTGTTGCATCCGTTCTCGCCATATGTTTAGATCACGAGCAATTTTTCTACCACTGCGGCGTGGATTTTGATCAAACCTGGCCTTCACTTTTCGGATCATTTCTGGTGTTGTTACCGTCTTTTTTCGTCCACTTTTTAGACGCGATGCAACACCTCCAGTATCACGGTAACGAGCAATGGTACGAGAAACAAAAGATTTATTCACATTTAAATGCTGGAGCGCTCTAACGATAGCCACTTGTGGTTTTCCAGCCAAATATAAAGCAATCACGAATTCCATCATGAATAACTTTTTTTCTGAATGCAATAGATCAAAATGATATTTTTGTAAGCTTGTAAATAATAAAATGAATAAATCTGTCAGCTGTCAGACTAGCGGTTTACAAATGATAACAACCTGAAGTTGTTTGCAATACATATCAGCTATTGCAATTGAAGTGGTTGCTTGGTTTATCAATTATTGATTGGTAATTTAAATACAGCCAATGCGTACACGAAATTTTAAAAGGTTTTTAGTCCAGGAATTTAAGAAGGATAACAACTGTTATAAGTGTTTCTTACAATTTCTTCTTAGTTTCAACTTTGAACTTAGTTAGAGTATTTAAATTTTTAACGTTTTTATGTGTTTGTCTGCATTTCATTTCCTGTAGTCTTAAATTTAGTTTCTTTCTTTAGAAAGTTTCCTACTTGAAAATCTATTCTCTCAAGTTGGGATTACAGCACACAGTTAAGGAATGAGAAAACAGACGTCAGGTCACTATAAAGAAATCGTCAAAGTCGTAATGGACGTTCGCAGTAATCACATCTTTGAAATTTTCTACCCATATTACAAGCTGGGAAGCACAATATCAGAAACTTTCGTAAATTGTTATGAGGCCAACTGAAAACATGAGGTCGACAAGAAAACGGTTCGTAAGAATTACTTTCTTACGGACCACTTCTCAATTGGCATTTTCGTTGAAAAGCTCGGTCTACAGTATGATCATTGCACCAGAAGCTGGAATGATGTGAATGAAACGGAATACGACACCTTTTAAGACAGTATTTTACACTACCGGACAGACGTAATCGGTTTTTGGGTGATAGAATTGTTAAAATCTGGAAATGGTGGTTAACATGTTACTGTGGGAACTGGCCTGTTTCTTCCAGGGCTCGGTATGGTTAATACCCAAAATATGCCACCAAGTCAATTTGTCTCTGGACGACATGCTACCCACTAACCTAATCTAATCTAATTAGAAACATAGCAGGGCTTTATAGTAATGCATCTTAAAACTTATCCCCTCTTTTTCTCTCTCTTTTCCATATACAAGACAGAATTATTGGAGTTATATGGCAAATAGCACATAAACAGCTTAAACGCTGAGTAACAAAAATATTCTGAAAGAGATCATGAAAGAGATGTGAAACAACAATTCTTAATAAAATTGCTGCTGGTCACCGTGGTCTAGTAGGTAATGTGCTGGCTTATTAGACGTAAAGCCAGGATTCGAGTTCCACGTCAGACATCAAAATAAAATTTCAAAAAGTATTTTTTCGGCGATTTCTTCTTAACAGATTTCTAGCAAAAACTCTGACAGTAAATAAAATTGCCATGTAAAGTTTCTCAAAAAACAAAATCTGTCGTTCGGAGTAGTGTGAGAAACTGCGGCCTTCTTGGGGACGATTGCTGTAGACTGTCTAATGATGAAGGTATAGCACTGGCCATTTTATAGTCACCTAGCAGCAACTCATTTCCTTGCCGTTCGCATCTTCCCTCTTTCCACATTTTCTAAAAACCTGCACAATGCACTGCATAAGTAGGGGCCATCCCCTGAGTACTGATTTTATAAATAAAAAGACGCACCCTAGAATTATATATCTAGGAAGGTGAATGTCTATCAATTTGATTTTAAGCGAAGAATTTGGTAAGTTTTGATCATTACAATTTTTCAGTTGGGATTGTGACCTTGTTTCTCACACTAATTACGTTGAGTATGTTAATTTTGTAAATGATTTTCGGGGCCTACAGTTTAAAGTTGATTCCGAACGACAGATTTTCGAGAAATTTTCATTGGCAATTTTCTTTACTCTCATAGTTTTCGCCTGAATCAATTGAGAGGAAGTTGTCAGTGTTTTGTTGCAGATATCGGTACTGGGATTTAAACCGTGGCCTCACGTCTAATAACCCAACACACTACCTACTAAACCACGTCACCTTCGGAGCTACAGTAATCCAAACAGTAATAAAACATTACTCAATAATATAAGGTTAATGACCTAAGTAAGCGAATAAATTATTCTTGCAATCGCAGGGCTGTGGTATATTTTCAAAAAAATTTATGATTGGCTTTCTGTCAGAAATGTTTACATAGGTTCGGCAATGGAATTTACAATATTCTGAACCCATAAACAGGGGACAGAGGAACAAGCAAATTTGCAGAAAATTTCTGTATTTGCTAAACACTTTAAGATGGTATTAAAATCATAAATTAAAAAAGAAAAACGTAACTTGGTTTAGTTTTATTTAAATAGTACAAAATACATATTTCATCATGAAAAAAAAAATTATTTTTTATTTCGAACTTTTGAAACCTATTGCACTAAGAATTATAAGAAAGATTGTATAATGGCTTTGCTCTATTATGGCCATAATTCATATTCAATTATAATGTTTTTCGAAAATCAAAAGACTTTGCTTTTAAGACGAAAATTAAATTTTCTTGCCATAAACGATATTTCTTTCAAATGAAATTGTTTTTTCTTTTAAACAAATGCTCTTTAAAAAAAAATTAAAGAAAAGAAAATAAAAATTTTTAAATTTTGTTTCTCTTTTTATTTATTTATTTAAATTTCATTTCGTTTCTTATAAAACGAATTTACTTTTGATTGGAAAATAATTTTCGAAAGAGCCAAGTTAAGCCTTTACCTAGCTAGGCATAGCGCCCTTGGAAAAGTATTTTAACAAGTTTTTTAATATTTGATTTGATGCCTTTTTTACTTTATTTTGTGAGAGAGAGAGAGAGAGGGTTTTACAAAACAAAACTTTACATTCTAGGCTAGAAAGCCCATGCACACACACTTTAACTGTGTGTTGTTTCCCTTAGCCTGGCAAAACGATGTGGCTCATCTTTTCTAAAAACAAAAATAAAAAGAAGGAAGAGAAAAAAGAAAAAGAAATTTTCCTTTTAGCCTTCAATAACATCAAAAACATATGAATTTGGCTTTATTGTTAACTCGTTACCCCCAACAGGTAGACTTTGTGATTTGATTTCTGTTTTTGTTTTTTTATTCCGTAGGCAATGTTGCTGTTTGGTTGGTTGTATGCTGTTGTTGCCTTAAATGGCTGAATGTAAGCAAGAATGCCAGAAACTTTTAAAAAACTTTTCTTCCTTTTTTTTCACTCTCCTGCCTCTCTCTCCTCTCTCTCTCCTCTGTTTCTTAATTTTATATTGTATTAGATGAAAAGTAACAACAGCAACACCAAATAGTAACAAACAAGTCAAAACAGTTTACAAATAAGAAAGAAAAACTTCGTTTTTGATCTTTATTTCAATGCCGCTTTTAAGCTCTCTCTGTCTCTACAACATTTCAGTAGATGTGTATGTAAGAGTCCCCCTCGTGTGAGATTGTGCAACTGTATTTGTGTGTTTTCAACTCTTTCGTTCGTTCATTTATCCTTTGGTGTATCCATTTTTTGCCTTTTAGTGAATTTACGCGTAAAAATTTTTATATTTTCACAGTGACAGAGACAGAGAGAGAAAGAGAGAGAGAGTGAAAACAAACGAGTGCAAAACAAAAATTTACGCAGAGCCTGATGTTGTTTGACTTTAACTTTGAAAATAAAAATAAAAAAACTTTTCAATAAGTAACAATAACAACAAAAACAGAAACAAAAACAAAACCAAACAAAATGTTACAAAAAGTTAACTTTCCAAATAAATGGCAGAAAAATCACATAAACGAGCATTGAAAATTTGTTCAGCTGGCTCTGAAAGAGAGCGACACTGATGGCGTGTGTCAATATTTAAATTGAAGAAGAAGAAAAAAAAAAACAAATTCCATTTGATTTAAAGTTTATTAAATTCGATGATATGGAGCATTTGCCTTAGAATGGCGACAATTTTCAATAAATATTTCACGTGAACACAAATCCACATTTATCACCCAAAATGCCAGAGAATAAGAAACAAAATTTGGAAAATTTTTATCAAACAACGCAGGTACATATATCTTGTCACTTAAATCTTTTTCTCCAACTGTCTTCATGTCTTTGAAAAAGAGGATTCCAATCTAGGGCACACTTCTTGTGAAGTCCTCGTAGGAAGTGTAATACGCACATACATTGTGCGATGAACTTAAGTCACTTTCCGCAGAGCCATATCTTTAAGCTTAAAACGCTCGCTGCAAAGGACGAGAATACTCGTCTTTGACTGCCAAGACGAGTATACACGTCCTACTTTAAATATATTATAACATGCAGGCTTTTGAATTACCAAAATTTTTTTTGGCTACAAACATAATATAAATATGTAAAAAACTTGAAATACGAAAAAATGATATCGCATATGCGAAAAAGGATATCGAGTCCTTCTACCTTTCTATTGCCAACGACAAGTGTACTCTTCTTTGGTTTCCTGCTTGTAAAGGATTATGTATGGCAATATATGTGCTCTAACAAGAAATATCAGGGTTTTGGCAGACAATAACATTAAAAAAATATAAATAGCAATGGGAATGACTTCATATAATTTAGGCTTGGCAGCGAATGTATTAAACAAAATCCAGCTAAATCCGGAAATGCGCAATTTTTGTATAAAATTATAATTTTTTTTATTTTCTCCTCAGAGCACACGGTTATCTCCTATCAAGCGATGTCAAATAGAAATTAATCCAACGGCTTGTTCATATTTTGTACGATCAAACACTAGGACGAACGGATTAGGTAGGCAAACGTGAACTGCAAGCCCTCAGAATATCAAATTCGATTATGAACGTCAGAATTACGTGAATGTTGGCTGAAGACAGAAGGCTCCAACCGAATTTATTCAACTTCATCTTACCAAAGGCTGGACTGTTTATAACTACTGCATCTCCTGAACTCGAACCTTCCATTAATGCTTGTCAGCGAATTAACCTTGAAATATCCCTCAGGAAAGCAATACTAGGTTTGGATAAATGTGTTCAACCACCATCTACAGAGAGTGAAAGACTTTTGGACACAACAATATCTCTATCTTTATGGAGGTAGCCGATTAGATTTTTGGAACAACCAAATCGCCATATCCTGTCTTTACGACCACGGACCATCTGCGACTTACACCAGACAAAACCTAACTTAGGTATGATTATGCATTCGAAGAGGCCTCAAGAGTCTTTAAAATATAAAAAACTTTTCTTGAAAGATGCTACAGTCACCATCTAATCTAAGGTGAAGTTCCAGTTTGCTATCGTTACAGAAGACCCCAACCCTAGAGCTCTTATTTAGCTTCAAAGCATTCGTAAAGAAGAGTGTACCAGGCTCTGCAAAAAAGAAGAAACATCGCCTTGGGCAGTATAGTTGGTGGTTTTTTCGAGAAATCCATTTTTCCCTTCTTGGAAAAAGAATTCAAAGTGTCAGAATAAACTATCGAACACTGTTTACAGAGCTCCATCCCCGACAATACGCTTCCCACATCGGCTAACATGCATATCAAGTGGAGTCAGGCAAGACAAAGTCTAAAGGTTAGCCTAAAGGGAACTATTATCCACTACAGTTGTACTCAAGAAGATAATCAACTGTATATTATCCAAGATCCATCGGCAAAAGCTCTTGTCTAACGTATCTTTTATCCTCTTCTAAACACGGTTCTACAGTGTTCCCTCGATTTACGTCGCAGAATGTTCCGGAAAAAGACGACGTAAATCGAAAGGACGTAAATCGAATTTCAAATAACTCATACTATCAGATGCATTTATTTATGTACATTTTACAAAAAAAAAATAAACAAAATAATTAAATTTTTATTCTAAGTATTGAATTTTTTTAAAGACAATATTCCCCTAATTTTTTTTATAAACAACAGAGGCGAGGTAAATCGAATGACGATGCAAATCCAAGTTAAAGGGAACAAAATTGTTGACGATCGTAAATTTTTGAAAGAACGTAAATCGAGACGACGTAAGTCGAGGGAATACTGTATATTTGTAGCATTTTAAGTCCGTTTGTAATGATTTTCAATTTTTATAATGAAATTAGTAATTAGAGTATGAAAATTTGTATTATGCTGTACAACATCTTTATATTTCATGTGAATTTAATTTAAAATGCATCTCTTTAACTCCCTCTGTCTCTTACTGCGTTCTTCTTACCCTCTGTGATTATTCTTGTTAAATATTAATTTTTTTTTTCTTTAGTTCTGTTCTATTTATCTTTGTGAGTTTAAATCGATTGGAAAATTGAGAAGTTAAATCGAACAAACATTGTAGAAAAATTCAAAAAAAACAATACAACGAGTGTAAAACTTTACACTTAAATGCTCTTTTACTCTCTTTCTGTTTCTCTCTCTCATAATATGGATTTGTGTGTAACTAAAACCAAAAAAAAAGGAAGAATGTAATGTAAACACTAGGAATAGTTACATTGAACACGCATACATACGCATGATTTCCACTTGCACTTCCCCTCCTTACACACACACACACACTTTTAGTGTAACGTACTAATGCTACAAAGACTACAAATTTAAAACCACAAGCAAAAGTTTTCTAAGGTTTTTTTCATTGATTTTTTTCCTATGCCAACATACGTACGTACACCCCCAAATGTTTAAAGCTTTAGTGAATGCAGTTTTTGAATTATACGAGGCCCACAAAACAATTTAGGTTTATTCTATACAATTTCCTTTAGCATGAAACATGGGCCTTCGTATAACACTAGATGGTTGTAATAGTTCGTAAGATGATGTGTTTTTTTTCAATCTTCAATCTTTATTCCTTGTGGTTGAAAGAAATCATTTCTGAGCAAACAAATTGGCTTGAATTGGTTCCTTCGCAAATTTATTTAAAAGAGCAGCAGATTGCCAAAAATCAAAAAGATCAAAAAATTCGCTTTTCCCTTTTACTTGGTTTTATTAAGAATTTTTCTTTTCTAAATGAATGATTTTAAAACTCATAACATTATACGTACTTCAAATCGGTTTAATTTTAAAATTAAAAAAAAAATATTCAAATTGAATTATTAAGAGTTGGATCAAGTGAACGTAGGAATAACGCACAAATATACTCAAAAATGTTCGTCTAGAATTACGATCATGTTTTTCGCACCAGAGTGGGACCTACAGTTTAAAGCCTACTTCAAATAACAAAAAAGTTGTTTATTCGCAAAGTTTTTGCTAGAAATCTGCCAGGGAAATATTATTTTCATATTTCGTTTTATTGGAGATATCTGACCTGGGGTTTGATTCGCATCCTCACGTCTAATAAGCTTATACAGTACCTACTAGACTATCTTTCTACGGGAAAATTGCTTCAATTTATTCTCTGTATTCTGTTTAATCGTTTTACAAATTAAGTTATAACTCGATTAATTGGAATCTTCATACAGTTTCATACACCGACTACTATTTTAGAATATTGCAAAAAATTTTGTGAAACGGAGAAACACAATTTTATCTACAAAATTATGACCATATTACGTCAAAATAGCCTTTGGTACATAGAAATACTTAAGAATGATAAAATAAAGATTACGCCATCACGCACACAAAATTAAAACTTTCTGCGCATGTTGACTCAATGACGTCACGAAAATTGTTTTCATTGTTTTCCTATTGGCTAATGATAATGTAAGTTATATTGCAGGGCTGTCAACTACTTTCGCATAGTGCATACACTTTTCAGAAGAAATGTTAATTTTCACATATGAAAAAGACTTGGAAACCATTAATATAGCCCAACTACGTCATCTAATGGGAAATCATGCGCAAGGCGTAATCTTTAGTTTATCATTCTTGGAAATACTTTTTAAATACCATGTGTCCAGAACAACAATTTTGTGTTATAAAGGTGTTAATAAATAATCTTCCTCTGCCACATTCTGCAGAAATCATTATAGGAATAGCAGTGCTTTTTATGTAACATCATATTAGATGCCAATAACCATAGAGTGGTTGTTACAGAGTTTTGGGTCACTACAAAAAAAGATTTCTTTTAAATGTATCGTAAGAGGTCACCGTAGTAGTGCGTTCGTTTCCTACACAGAAGTAAGCAGACTTCTGGCAAAAACTCGGGAAGTAAATAAAATTGCCATGAAAAAGTTTCTCAAAAGTCCGTCGTTCGGAGACGACTTTAAACGGTAAGGCGCGCCACTCATTTATAAAACTTGCCATTAATGATTTGATAAGCTAGAATTGTAATGACCAATTACGCATACATGTATGTATCATAAGCTTTTAGTTCCATTTCCTTAGAGATCTTCCTTCTCCTTACCAATTGTCTTACAGCCAAATAATAAGATCGTCTTGACCCTGAAGTTAAATATTTTTCTTGGTTAAAGCGCTTGAAAGTAAACCCAATTTCGAATTCATAAAAAGGTGAAAGCATTTCATCGTTGTGTACGAAATTTAAAAATTCTCTAAGGCTTCAAATATCATTCAAATAATCCAACAACAAACTCATAGGAGAGTCACCTCTTTTGCGTATTACCAATGTTCCTTTAAACGAACGCAAAGAAAGAAAAACAAGTGGCTGTGACAGTTCAACTGTCGTTCTCAACGTTTAATCAATCTGCAGTCTAAGTGGCCGAAAAAGTGATATATTTTTGATGCTCTCTAAATTTATTAATCACCAGGGAATATACAGACCATTTGTTTTACTTCGTTAAGAGAGATGTCGTATAGAATTCACCCAAGTCTCTTTAGCTTACGTGCCGTAACTTTCGAAAGCTTAATGTCCAGTTACACCCGAAATTAGAAACGAAAATATTGAAATTTACATACAAAAGTTAGCTTTCCCACCCATTCTGTTGTGTCTGGTCTGTGTGATCCCTCCGTTTCCCACTCCCCCCTTCTCTTAAATACACTCCTTTCATCCTTTCCCCTCCTTCCCTCCTTTAGGACGTTGTGCAATGGGTCTGTTTGACCTCCGGGTACTGTACTTGTTTTGTTTGACAGGTACACGTCCTCTAACCTAACCTAACCTAACCTACAAAAGTGGATACATTTTCCATTACTTTTCTCACATGTGTTGTATAAATGGGCTCTTAATACCCCCCTTTATCATCCTTATCAATCTAGACTAGCATATCTCGGTCGCTTCTTAGTAATTTAGCACACTCATGTCTACATCCTTTCAATACCACATTGTTTGCCTTAACAGTTCTGACTGCTCCCAGTTTCCGTACAGCTTAAACCGTCGTAGATTTTGCACCCTTAGATGACATTGCCTTAGGTGCCATTTCGTTGACAGTCAAATGGTTGAAATTATATCCAATTGATGCAAATTGGTACAGGCGCAGTTTTTTTGCCTTTTAAATTGGTCTCGGCAATACCTTGTTCATCTATAATATTCTTATATTTGTTTGTCTAATCCACCACACTCCCTGATCTAAAACCCTACATCCGAATATGTCATATTGCAGATTGGATGTATGATCTGTTTTTGCCCTTGTAGACTTGACAAGAACTGCAATAATGCAAGTCGCCGTGGTCTAGTAGGTAAGGTAAGGTCCGAGTTGATATACCAGATCAGACATCGTAACGAAAATATGAAAATATTTCTTCGGCGTCTTCAGAAGATTTCTGGAAAAAACTCTAAAAGTAAATAAAAATTGCCATAAAAACCTTCTCAGAAATCTATCGCTCGGAGTGTGAGAAGCTAGGTCGTAATCCTGTTTGAGGGGTTATAATGTTATGTATCCTGGATTTAACTACTATTTCAAGAGAAAGTTACAAAAACCCTTGTTAAAATTAAGGGACAACTGCCGACCATCTCTCCCAGATAAACAAAGCAACAAATCGTCAAATATTAGAAAAAAAAATCGTCAAAATCGTCACAAAATAAAATTCCAACCGGACTAGGTAGATAGGCAGGCAGTAGCAGTTATCTATCCAATGAAGTTGAGTGCGGACACTTAGGCGTCATAGGACATATTGTGATATAGCCCTGGAACAACTCCGAGCATCTGATGAAGCTCCATATCATCTATGTAAATAGTAGGCACCAAGGTAACCTTTTCTTCTCTGACAGGAAATATACCTAATTGATGAACAATTGCTTTCCGGCAGTTTTAAGGCGTCAAGAACGAACGCGTCTCATATTTGTGCCTATAATGGAATGCTCTATTATGGCTTAGCCGACCATACTAAATGTGTGCCTCTAAAGTTTAAACAAACTTATTCTCTATCCATTTTTAGCCAGATTTTTTTCACGTCCTGCCAGTGTCCAAAATTTCCGATCTGATATTGAATCCATGATAACATTGTCCATTATAAGCTTGCATTTCCTTAGAGTGATTCCAAAAGTCGATAATTTATCAGATAGTTTCTTGTTTGGGCCACACCTGTCTGTTCATCCGCTCTGCAGTTACCTTGAATGTCACTGTGTCTTGGTACTTATATGATATGATGTCGTCCAGCCATCAAAGTGCAGAGTAATTTCTGATAAGGAAGACATTACAAGGGAGCCAATTGCCCTTGATTGGACGGATTTAAATATATTTTTGGTGGGGTATTTTTCGAAAACTCAGTAACTTTATATTGAATTCGATTTAACAAATATTAATCATACGCACCCATACTATCTGTCCTGTACTAGAGTATTTACTCTGAAAAGTATGCAACAAAATAATTGCAAAAAATACGTTACGTTACATGCATTGCTGTCAGATAAATAAAGCATCAAATCGGCAAATATGATAAAGAAAATACTTGAAAATACAGAAAAACATCACAGGAGTTCGTAAATAATTTAAAATTATAATATTACGCTCCTCCTTATTACTAATCGAATTTTTCAAAACTAATAATTGCAAAGCAAATACAAAGTCTAAAGCTGATTTTAATGTATGTCCAAAAATCGTCAAAATAATGGCGTAAATCGTCCTATCGTCAAAATGATATTTTTAGAGCTCAAAATCGTCAAATCTGGCAGCTATGCTGCCAACTCAAAGAATCTACGAGTTCGACTGAGATCAGATTTCTTATGGTAGCAAGTTGGTGATACAACTTAACTAAACTTAAAATAAGGAAACGCGTTGCTTAATTAAATTAAAATTAAAATTTTGCTTAACAATTTTTGAAGCTAAGTTTACAATATCGACAATAATATTTACTTTTTAATTTCACACAAAAATTTTCCATCATTTTGCTGGCTTTTCTAGGAAAATGAAAATATTTTCCAAAATGATTACATAATACGTATTACAAAGTGTGAATGAATGGCCATAAAATGTTCTCCTTATCCATACAATACAAATGACCAGCTGCTTAAATGTCTGCTGCTGCTTTTCCTGATTTCTCTCTGATGCTATGAAAAATTTCAAGAATAGAAAATAAAAAAAAAGAGAATAAAATATTGTGTTAAACATCTATGCTGTTGTTGTTATTGTCATTGTAAAACTTATTAATAAAAAATCCGCTTATATTGCTCTTAAACCCAAATCTCCCTTACACCCAGCCCCTTTCATCGTCATCATCATCATCATCTATTATGAAAATGTCTTGAAATACCGTTTCTTAAACGACTATTAGTCTTGGTTGTTGAAAGGACTTCAAATAAAATCAAAAAAGAAAAAAAAAATAGAAAAGCGAAGGCGACAAGAATCCTTATAAAATGAAAATAATTTTTATCACAACCTTACAGGTGCCCAAATAAACACTGAAAACAGGGAGCATTTGAATTCGGTGGAGCAGGGGGTTGGGGGGTCCAGGGTAAAAAGAATCTGTTAAATAATGAATGAGTAGCGACGCGACAAAACAACCATGAAAATGTCTCATTCTTTATAAAAATTTGTCACATAAATGGTGGCTGTAAAAAATGCATTTTTTTTTCGCTTTTATTTTTGTTGTTCGCATTGTACGTTGTCACTAAAAGTTCCTTGAATACTTTTGGTTAGAATGTTGGTTAGCTAGGTTGGCCATGGTACGTTTTTTTCACGCTCTCTCTCTCTCTTTTATGATTGCGGGTTATTTTAAAAGCCTTTTTTATGCTTTTTTCAACACTTTCTAAAGAATTTTTCATCTTTAATATAACGAGAGCAAAAGAACTTTGTTGCTTTAAAAGAATAGCAACGTTTTCTTTAAACAATTGAAAAGATTTTTAAATCAAATTTCACAAATAATTTCAAGACTTATAAAATTTTGTAATTGTTTTAGAAATTAATAAATAATTGAATTGTTTAAAGAATTGATTTAAATTCAGTATTTCTTTAAATAAAACACAGGGATTCAGGGATGTAATCAATGGACATGATCGTTAATCTAAAAGGTATAAAGGTTCAAAACACACCATGAATGTCAGAAAATACTTCCGTTTGGTTAGCATTCTGTGAC
Organism: Sarcophaga peregrina; assembly: GCA_014635995.1. Classification (NCBI taxonomy): domain Eukaryota; kingdom Metazoa; phylum Arthropoda; class Insecta; order Diptera; family Sarcophagidae; genus Sarcophaga; species Sarcophaga peregrina. The sequence continues at coordinate 32,097,319 of CM025790.1, forward strand.
CGAAATATTGCCCATTTAATCATGTGCATTAATATTGAAAATTTCTCTTTACAAGATACCATATTTCTGGCATCCAAACGTGAAGATACGAATCTCACCAAGAGCCTGATGATATAAGTTGGTAACCAAAGTTCCGATAGTTTAATGCTGCAAATAATAAGCTGTTTAGCATTTTGAAAGGCATGTCGACCATTGAATATCACACATTAACAGAAGAAATGTTAATTTTCTGTTCCAAACGCCATATATGCGACCTGGGATTACGAAGATACGAATTGCATATACAACCTTGATGGTAATATTCTTTCAAAAATTTCTTTCACTGAAAAACTTTTGAACGATCAATCATATACCCCGACTTGCCTGTGCATATGAGAGCTCTTATAAAAATTATATTTCTCAGTACGCTTGCTCTTTATAAGACCTTTTGACATAGGTTTAAAGCACAGGATGGTTTAGAGGTATCTTTAGTGTCCTGTTTAACCTGTCCCATAGTCAGGGTACCAACAAACTATTTCCTTTCAGAAGTCTTACAATGTCGTCTTAACATTTTCGACATTTAAAACACAATTCCGAATGCATTGTAAATATGAAGTCTGGATAATTTATCTAGTTTCTCACACCATTTATAATGTGTGTGTTATTAATTTTATACATAAGCGGCGGGACCTACAGTTTAAAGTCGACTCCGAACGACAGATTTTTGAGAAACTTTTCACGGCAATTCTATTTACTCTCAGAGTTTTTGTCAGACATTTGCTGAGAAGAAATCGCCGAAGAACTACACACTACCTACTAGACTACTGCAACTAGCAACATCCTCTTTAAAACCATTTAAAGCTTTTCCCTTTAAAGCTTTTCCCTTTGAAAACAATATGTGGAGATCGAAAGCCATGCAGCTGGCTTTAAACCCGATAAACACCAGTACAGAATTGTTTACCATTTCGTCCTTAAGCTGTTCTATAATTTTTAAAGATTTTTAATTAGAAAAGTAAAATCGTAAGCAACGAAAGTGTTGCCACAATTATAGTTCACATAGTAAGAAAAAAAAATACACCGACACTAGACAATTCGAAATGTTCGAAAACTCCAGAAATAATTTCAGTGTCGCCTATATTCGCGGTCTTAAACAAGATCAAGAAGAACTAGCTAGTGGTTCGGTATTAATAATAATTTATTATCAAATTATTAATTCAAAACTGTGTTGTGGTTTTAATAGAATCCTAAAAGCTGTGTACCAGCGATGTTTTAATAATTGAACTACAGAAATGGTTCCCTACTACCGTGAAGTCGCCGTGATCTAGTAGGTAGTGTGTTGGAGTTCTATTCACATGTCAGACATCAAAACGAAAATATGAAAACATTTCTTCGGCGACTTCCTCTCAGCAGATTTCTGGAAAAACTTTACTCTAAAAAAAATTGTCATGAAAAAGCTCCTCAAAAAAATCTGTCATTCGGAGTCGACTTTAAACTGTAGGTCCCGCCACTCATGTATAAAAGTAACGCACACAATACGGGTGTGAGAAGCTAGGACGTTGTACAATGGGTCAATTCCACTTCCGGGTACTATACTTGTCAAAGTTGACAAGTACACGTCCGACGACATAAATCGAAACGACGTAAATCGAATTTCAAAGAACTCATAATATCAAATGCGCTTTTCATGGCATTTTATTTACTCGCAGAGTTTTTGCCAGAATTCTGCTGAGAAGAAATCGCCGAAATACTTTTTTGTATTTAATTTTGATGTCTGGCCTGAGACCCGAACTCTGGCTTTACGTCTAATAAGCCAGCACACCACCTACTGTTTTGTTTTATAAACAGCAGAGGAGACGTAAATCGAATGACGACACAAATCGAAGTTGAAGGGAACAATATTTTTGACGACGTTAATCGAAACAATATAAATTGAGACAACGTAAATCGAGGGAAGACTGTACTGCCAGTGGCAGTAGTTTCATCGGAATATTAAAAATTTGTGAAATTTCTTAATTTATTTTGCCAGACAAAACTTTAAACTTCAATTTTCCCAATTGCTTTCGAATTGTGAATGCTTTTTTACTGCTTTACACTGTGTTTTATTAATTCATTTCTCTAGTTAAACAAAACAACAAAATAACATTAAAAGAACAACAACAACAGCAACAAAAATTTTAAACTTTTCCAAAAAAAAAATTAAAAAAAGAGAGAAAAAGAAAATAAAATCCTTAAATACACTTTTGCATGATTTTTGTTCTGCCATATTAAATAAGCGTAACCTTATAAAACGAATACAGTGTGCTACAGTGTGTTGAAGGAATTTTTTTTTTAACTAAAGAATTCCAAAAACACAGAACAACAACAACAAAATAGTAGCACCATCAGCAACAAAAGTAAGAAATACTTGGAATTATCCGCAGTTGTTAAAACAATTTCATACGGCACTGGTTAACAAACAACACGAAAAAAAAATTACAAGAAAAAAAGAACAACAACGAGTAGTAGTAGTAACAGTAACAGTTTAAACCAGAGAAATGCCCAACAAAAATTGTTTTAAAATCCTAACGACGAAACATTTTCGTTTTGCTTGCATCGAATAAGAATACGAAAATAGCACAACTTCAATTCCATGGAGTACGTAAGAGTAGAAATTGTTGAAAATATTTTCGAATAAAATTTAAAAGAAAAAGCAGATACACAATATCAACCTTTACAGGCAGGCAAACAGGCATTCCTTTTGTTCTATTTTTAAAGGCGAAGGTTAATTCGGTTAAAACGAAAAATAAAAAAAGAGGCTTAAAATTCTTCTTTGTTTTTCTGTCTTAACGCCATGGAAAATATGATCTTGAAAAATACAACACACACACGTTTATTTGAGTTTCATTTATTTTACTTCATTTTTTCGACATTTATTGCACGCTTTAAACATAAAAAAATAAATTCACGTTTCAAACCAAAAAAAAAAAACCAAAAGGAATTTAAAAGGAAACGGAAATATTTGCGTTAAACCTCACAAGACACACCATTAAACCGTTTTCTTAGAAAAGGTACTATTTGACTGACTCATTAATTCATTGTGGTTTCTTGGTATACCCTATAGAAGGTACTTTTATTTCTTTTAATTTCAATTTATTGTTGAATTCCATGCTTACTGGCTATTAGTCTCCCATCAAAATAGGTATATCTGCGGGAAACATGATCACTTAAACATTGTTGGCAGCAACGTATCTGGCACACTTGCGAAATCCCTTACAAAGACTAATTCAAATAAATTTGGATGTGATATAGATAAGTCGACGTAGTTTAGTAGATAGTGTGTTGGCTTATTAGACGTGAGGTCACGGTTCAATCCAGCTTAGACATCTCGAACAAAACAGAGTATGAAAAAATATTTCTTCGGCGACTTTCTCGATTCAGAAACTAAATAAAATTGCCATGAAAAGTTTCTCAAAAATCTGTCGTTCATGGGGGGAAGGGAATTTTATAAAATCTATAAAAATATCACACACAACATAAGTGCTGCAAGAAGCTTGGTCATAATCTTAACTGAAAGGTTATAATGTCCAATAATTATGTAAGGAGTGCGCACGAAAAAAATAGGCCTTCTATTAAGCTTATAACTTTTATCATAATTGAAAAAAATGAATACCGTTACATTATTTTTGTTAGTCATCTGTTTCAATATCCATGTGCTAAATTTCATTGCAATAGCAAAATGAGTTTTTTGAAAATGGACACCCAACAAGAATGTCGTAAAAAAATAATTGAAATTTTCAATGAAAAACGGCGTCGCTTACAATAAACGATTGCTAGGAGTCGCCGTGGTCTAGTAGGTAGTATGTTGGCTTATTAGACAAATGGCCCGGGTTCGAATCCCAGGTCAGACATCAAAACGAAAAAATATTTCTTCGACGACTTCCTCTCAGCAGATTTCTGGCAAAGACTCTAAGAGTAAAAATTGCCATGAAAAGCTTCTCAAAAATCTGTCGTTCGGAGTCGACTTTAAACTGTAGGTCCCGCCACTCATGTATAAAATTAACGCACACAACATGAGTGATGTGAGAAGCTAGGTCGTAATCCTGACTGAAGGGTTGTAATAGCCAATTATGTATGTATGTAGGTTCGCAGGTGTTAACCATAAAAAAGTTTCCAAGGTAAGAATAAAACAATATAGGGAGTCTTTGAGTATTGAGAGAAAGTGGAAGTGGAAAAAAAAAGGATTTGCCGCCCTAAAATGTCTGGAAGATAAGTGGCTCAAAAAGCTGGATGCTCTGAGACCTTTGTCAGAAAAAAATTTTATACACTTTAATTGAAATATAAAACGAAAAAAATCCGCCACTTAGTTTTATTGCTATAACGAAAAGTGTAAGTCCAGTTTTTTTTGTGCGCACTCCTTATTCCTTGTTGAATATTAAAATGATTTCACGTAGTCGTTCATTTGCAAAGAAATGATGGGAATAAACCCTCTTTCACTGATAGAAGGTAGTTCGTAATCCTGACTGAAGGTTGTAATGGCCAATTATGTATGTATGAACTAGTTGTAATAGGGTACTGCTTCCTAGTCATCTACTCTCAGAGACTTAAATGTGATATGAAAAGATTAACTGATGCACCTTTCGAATGCATCGAATTATCTTACAGAGAAGTTCATTGTTCATTTGCCTACCCACTTCCGTGATTTTCCACTTGACTTTAGAAGGAGAAAAAGGTGCTTTATTTTCTGTGCCTAGCTTATATGCTCCAATGCTATTTCGTAGTCAACCCCATAAAAATAGGTGGCGGTGTTTGAGTTTCAGAAGGTATTGCTACGCCGAGTTTTTTGTACTCTTTATTCATATGGAATTGAGCTCATTTTTCAACAGCATAGGCTTATACTTGGAATATGGATGTCAGTTTCTTCACAGACTCGTAATGATTCCTTCTGGAACCAAACATCACTCCTATTGACTAAGTATCTCTAACCCACCAAGCGGTATACCACTGAAGTGGTACAGAGTCCTATTGCGAAGCATTTCTACTGGTTCTATTCCAGGAGTTTTATCACGGAAACGAATTATTTTGGCGCAAACAAATATTTTTGACCCTTGAGTTGTGAGTTTTTCTCATCTTTAATTCACGAGGTAGTCTGAACTCAATGTCTGCCAAGTACCGTAACTGTCACGAGTACCGTAACTTTGTGAAACTATGGCAGGATTCAACTGAGTTATTTTCTCTTTATAAAAGCAGTGTTGGTTCATTTCCGAAAAAAATCAATGATTTAAGAAGATACCAAGGTACTTGAAATATTCCGTCAACTGTCAGCAAATTTTTGCTGTCCATGCATGTAAACCTTCTGATTCTCCAACGTTTAGGCTAACCCTAGTTACAGATAACATATTACTAACCGCTTATAACCCCAGATATCAATGACTTGCCAATTCAATTCACAGTAAGTCATCTCCAAATGTGGGAGATAACGAAGAGAAACTTTTTTTATAAATTTTTAGTTTTAATCATAAGGAGAGGTTTAATTGCTAAAATCTAAATAATTCAATCCAGAGGTCTTCTGATTCCTAGTTATTTAGAAAGAAAAACATTAGAGTAGTATTAAGCAGGTAAGGTTTCTCACCACATCATCCATAGAACAATCTAATACAATTTCACAGGAGGCAATGCTATCATTCTAGAACTTACCACAGTAGTCCTATTACATGCTTAAATGCGCAAATTGAGTTAACTGAAAACTGAAACTAAATAAAAAGATGAATTTAATTCGTTTAAATATCGATTATTTTAAAATCAAAAATTTATTTGCCAGATAATAAAAAGCTATTCACTGCTCTTGACAGTCATGTCCTTGATCATGAACTATATATGCCGACCTTCCATTTCGCCTTAATCATAGAAAAAAAGCTTGAATCCTTTTTGCCAATAACTGCCATATTAAAAACGTCCTTATATTTTAATTGTTTTCGTTAGAAGTCTTTAATCTATGACACCTTTACCATTCAAGATTCTAGGAATTGTTTTCCTTACTGTTACGGTTGTATTCTGTTTAACTTTAACTTGGCAAAAATTAGTTGAAATAGTTTCTTGGTTTCGAAAAATTCTCATTCAAATGTTGTGGTCGAGTTTATTCTCACACTGTGGTTTCTGCAAGCAATTCTACGTTGTTTTATTGTAAACAAGCCTTTGCAAGTCAATAAGATTCTTTTGCTTAAAACCAACACTATACCGCACCGTAAGAAATTTTATCAAGATTAAGAGAAAGACTTGCGTGTGTGCAACACCGAAGATTTTAAAGAAAGATAAACTGATTTAAGGATAGAAATTTTAAAATCCCTTTCTTTAAAGAATATTTAATTAATTTGAAGTTTTTTCTAAAAATAATTTTAAAAAATATTTTCTTTTTCCGTAAATATTGGAAAAGCAAATATTTCTTTTAAGTCGTATTTTTGTTTTTTGCCCCTTTATTTGGAAACACTTTCATATTTATTTTCATTATATTTTCCGTTTCTTTTTTTTCATATTTTGTTTAGAGGATTTTATATATTTTTCCCCCTCTCTCTCTCTCTTTATGTTTATGGTAGAAAAACTATGACAAACCAAAACATGCATGCATATGCATGCTCTTATGCATGCGGTTAAACCAAAAAAATTTTTTTGTTCAAAATGACAAATATTTGTTTAAATTTATTTTCCTATTTTTTTCGTTTTGAAGCTTTTCTTTTTCATATCAAAAAATATTCTCCTGTGAATATTTTTGTAAAGTGGACATAAAAATATTTATTTTTTGGTATATGCACAGTAAATAAATAAAAAAAAATTAAATTTACTTTAATAAATACAAAATATTGTTGTAGTTAAAGTTTAAAATAATAAAAAAAAATTTTTTTGTTGATATTTATTTAAATAAAGGGCTTATAAGTGTTGATTACAGCACTGAGTTTTCGCCTGGACACTACTGAGAGAAAGCTGTGGAAGAAATATTTTTTTTCCATTTGTTCGAAATGTCTAAGCCAGGTCTGGAACCACAACCTTACCTCTAAAAAACCAACAGTGACTACAAGAGTCTTTAGACTTTAAGTCACAAAATCCATTTCATAGGCGTCAGTCTCGCATAAAACGTATGAAATCACCTTCACGCTGTCCTTAGCAGAGATCAGCAGTGAATCGTTTTTCCGCTAGAATTGAAATTCATCTACTCTGATTCATTCGTACTCGCTGCAACATTGATTTCTAAGTATAAGTATCAATGAGTATGAGTACAACGTTGACATCAAACTCACAACATTCGAAATATGTTTGATTCATACGGCTACTCCTTCTGATACATAAAATGTTTAGAAAAATACGTGTACTGTGATTCGAGGTGGCTCCAATCAATTCATCAAATATTACCAGCCTTTGTTGTTGTTGCATAATACAAACAAAGAAGAAAGGAAAAGACAAAAACAACAAGCAAGCATACACACATTCTTCTTGTGAGTATAGTAGTGTTCGTACGCGAATCGTACTTATTTTGTGCTTCGTGTAAATGTTAAGTAGAGACGAAGTCGAAGTCAATAACATCATGCGTATTGTTAAGTATGGATACGACGAAGTAATTCCAACTTAGTATGAGTAGTATGAGATATGATATCAAAATAAGCATGAATGCGTATAGTATCTGGAATTATAGTATGACTCTAGACCTCCCTACATCGTTTTGAAATACATATGCTTGATCTCTGGTCCTTAGAAACGCCTCTCTCGCGAAAAATGAGGCCAAAACCGATTACCACATTGGTGTAACTTGTCTTTAAACTCTGGTGACACTCAAAAATGACCAACACTCTAGCAGAGCATAGTTTTCAAGTATGAGAAGTGGTCAAATGAAGAGCACCAAATAGCACTGAAATAGTGCCTTACTTATTAGATTGTTAAATAGTATCATAGTTTACAATCAATATGTTTTATTTGTCCGTATTAGGGGAATAAGTGCAAGGTACTGTAATCTGAGAAAACTCTTGACATTTTTTTGACCTTTGAATGGATTAACAGACCTTAGACTGTCTGCTTGTTGTCCCGGGGGTTATGTGTTTGATTATAAAGCGGAAGAAGAAATTTCTTAAAAAAAAATAATAAAAAAATAATTTTTACACCGACCCAGTCACGCCAGTCTTTATCGGGAATTCTAAGAGTAACTAGACTATAGTTTCCGAAAATCATGGATAAAATTGAAGCACTCAACATTAATGAAAGCTCCCTAATGGAGAGCGACAGTTGCCATAAGGTAGCGACTTGAATCCTTCTTCAAATAATATCTCACAATAATGGCACCGCTAGTTCTTGAGGAATGGTTTAACTTACCATTACATACATGCATATATAAATGGTCATTACAATCCTGAAGTCAGGATTCCGATCTAGCGTCTCACATCACTCTATGTTGTGTGTGAAATTTTTATCCAAAAGTGGCGTGACCTTCTGTTTAAAGTCGATTTCGAACGACAGATTTTTTCATGGTAATTTTTATCTACTCACGGAGTTTTTGTCAGAAATCTGCTGGGTTTTGAACCCTGGCTCATTTTTTTTTATGAAACCAGCACTCAGGGGATGGCCCTTACTCATGCTGGGCATTGTGCAGGTTTGTTTTTAGGAAAGGTGGAAAGAGGGAAGATGCGAACGGTAGGGATACGGGTTGCTGCTAGGTGACTATAAAATGGCCAGTGCCATACCTTCACCATTAGACAGTCTACAGCAATCGTCCCCAAGAAGCCCGCAGTTTCTCATACTACTTATGTCGTGTGTGTTAATTTCATACATAAGTGCCGGGACCTACAGTTTAAAGCGCCTAAGGCTCAGCGCGACAGATTTTTGAGAAACTTTTCACGGCAATTTTATTTACTCTCAGAGTTTTTGCTAGAAATCTGCTGAGAAGAAATTACCGAAAAAATACTTTTTTGTATTGTTTTTTTTATTTTGATGTCTAGCTTGGGCTCATGTTTAATAAGGCAACACATTACTTACTAGGCTACGAGGACTTCTGTACGACCAAATTGAGAGCATACCAGTTACCTCTAAATTGAAAAAAACAGTGATCAAAGTAATACTTTTGATTGTTCCTATAAGATGTACTATATGTTCCTTAACCCTTTGACGGACACAGACGCCTATAGACGTCATAACAAGGGTTCCTAGGGGGACATGACGTGTATACACGTCATAAATTGTATGTAGCCAAATAACGGAGATACAGTAAGTATCCCACGGGAAGGCCTCCTAAAATTTTGGTGTCCGTCAAAGGGTTAAAGAAGCGAAAATAGGATAATTACCTTCTCCATTTAATAAATTCGGAAATAAGGTGAAAATGTTTACTTTATCAGAGCACTTTTTGAACAAGGATTAATCGGATTTGTTGCACTTTTTAAGTAAAATAAATAGAATTAAAAAATTTACGAAAACTAGTACGCAGTATCACTCGAATAGCAATAGTAATCCTTACCGTTTATATTTCTGATTCTAAATTTAAAGGAATAATTTAAATTTCTTTCAGTTACTGTATCCTTGAAGGAATTTACTTTGCTGCCAGCAATGGTGTGTGTCAACGTGCTTAAAGAAATAATATGTAACGACTTTTGATTTGTGAAAAGTAAGAACTGACAACATAAAAAGAAACATTTCAAAACTTACTTAAGTTCTTTAAAAAGGATTTATTTTATTTCATTTTATTCCCTTCTTATGCTTATTCTTATTCTTATTATTTTTTTTTTTTTATTACGCTTTCTTCTCTTATTCAGTTATTCTCGTCTATAAAATCTTATAAAAATTCCTGAACACATACGGAGAGAGCAAAGGATGATGACTTTTACAGACACAACATTTTATTTGTACAATTTAAAACTACAACAACAAAGTGCCATATAACTGTATCTATATTCATACAGAGTATCACAAACGCACACATAGAAAAAGTGAAAGCTCTCTTGGCATTTGAAATGCTTATACACATACATGCATGCATACATACATAAACAAATGCACATTAAAATAAACATTCATATGACAGTGAGACACATTTAACAGGATTCTTGTTCTTGTTTTTGTTTTTTTTTATAGTCTTATTGGTATGACTTACCCACACACACACACACACACACAGCTTTATACATAACCTATTGAGAGAGAAAGAAAGAAAACTGATTCAAATGTTTTTAAATATTCATACACATACATTCACATGTATTTATTTATCTTATTTGATATAAAAAAAACAGTGGCCCACACACATACACATTCACCTGTTTTTTTTTTATAAAAGACAAGGGAGAGTAAGTTTTGATGATAAGTAAACAGAGTGAAGACACTTAATAGTCAAAATGTTTATAAAGGTTTAAACTGCCATATATTGTAAAGGATTTTTGTGATTTTTTCACTCCTTTTCTCTCTCTCTTACACACACACACACTCCTCATTTACTCTCTAGCTATTAAAGTACAGCATAAACTAAGGCGCTGCTTGTTTGAGGTATTACGAGCAAAATTAAAAGAATAAAATTTTGCATGTCTCCTTCACACTTGTGAGAAGTTAAGTCGTAATCCTGACTGAAGGGTTGTAATGACCAAATAGTATGTACTCTCTCTCTCTCTCTCCCGGAAGTATTTAAAGACAAATTTAAAATTATTTTAATAAAAAAATAAAAATATTCTCGTTAAACTATTTAAAGAATGCAACACATTACATTTACCACTTGAGGAAATTTCATTATGCCACTTTAAGTTGTTATCGTCATGATGTTGCAGCCTTTGTTGTTCTCTATCTCTGTTTCCCTCTCTTTAATGCTTCATACTATAGCTGCTTGTTCTGGGTTTAGCTGTGAATTGTGTTTTGTGTCTGCTCTGGCAATATAAACACATTTGTCATTGCAGTTTCCTGATAAGAAATACAAACATTTACTCATACACACGCACATATTTTAGTTTTAATATATATTTCCATCTATTTATTTCTCACTTCCCGACTTTTTTGTCTATTCTTTTGTCTTTTTTTTAAAGTTATTTGCTTGTTACTTTCCTCTTGTTTTCCCTTTTCCATTCCTTATGCTGTACTTTTTGAAATTCGCTTTAAAATCAAGGAGTAAGTGTAAATGTTTTTTTTTTTAGTTGCTGTGTTGATAGCATAAAACCCCTTGAATTCTTTTTTACATACTTTATCCTATAACATTACCAAACTGTATGTACACACTACAAAGCAGCGCGGAATGTCATGTTGTTACTTGTGTATCCGCCGTTGGTGTGGAAATTTATTGCAAAGTTTTTAAGCGAAAAATGTATTGAAAAGGGAAATCCCTGAACACTTGTTTAAATATTGTCGAGATTTTGAATGATGGGGTAATAGAAAAAATGTGTGTGGCACAATATTTACTTCAAATTATAGGCAAAATTGTTTTCTTTTTGTGTAGAATTTTAATTTAAAAATTTAAATATTCACAATGAGTGCAATTTTTAGAAGAAATTTAAATTTTGAAAAGCCGATCGCTTAAACAATACAAATTAGTCTCCTGTGCTAACATTTTTATCAAATCCCTGTAGTGACTTCTAATATTCCAATGGCTTAGCCGATCAGTTGTGTTAAATAATGAGTCAAAAAAAAAACAACTTCCACATACATACATAATTGGCCATTACAACCCTTCAGTCAGGATTACGACCTAGCTTCTCACGCCACTTATGTTGTGTGCGTTAATTTTATACATGAGTGGCGGGACCTACAGTTTAAAGACGACTCCGAACGACAGATTTTTGAGAAGCTTTTCATTGCAATTTTTACTCTCAGAGTCTTTGCCAGAAATCTACTGAGAGGAAGTCGCCTAAGAAATATTTTTCGTTTTTATGTCTGACCTGGGATTCGAACCCGGGCCTTTTGTCTAATAAGCCAACACACTACCCACTAGACCACGGCGACTTCTAAAAAAAACAACTTACTTTCATATAATTAAATTCCGGAAATATATTCCTAAGTCTCTTGCTGTTGATTCCAAATTCCTATAGTTTCGAATATCCTACTATCGGCTAAGTCTCCACATTGATGTTTTTTCAGGAATTCTAAAAACAAGAATTCGTTATAACCGAATTCGTTATAAACGTGTTTGACTGTACCTTTAATTATGTAGTGGACTTCCATTGTTTGAGCATAAGGGTATTATTGTGTCTTCCTAACCGGTATTACCAAGACAATCTTATACTAATTTCAAGTCAATATCGTAATATTTAAATGCTCGACTTGCAGTTTGTCTTTTAAAGTAATGGCAACGAAATTACCATGGGTTCGCAAGGCTTAAATACATCTCAGAATGCTCCTTCTCCCATACAAAATGGTTCAGTCAAGAGTTATCTCTCAACTACTGAATCTACCAGGTAACAATATACTTCGTAACATATTGTGTTCGACGTGTCCCTGCTTATCCTAGTTATAGACCTTACGGTTGTCGTCTTTTTCAATTAAGTACCGTTCAACTCCATTTGAGTTGAACTCAAGTTTATTTTTACTGCATAAATCAAATTCATATAGACAAATTCAATGAAGTATTTTCAGCTTACAAACCAAAATTTTTCCAGCAATCCAACTACATAGTGTAAGACCATGAGAGATCTTCCAGCATATGATTTCTATATAACTTGACTATCTAGTCTAATGAACGGATATTTTAATTTCATTTTGTGAAAGATCTTCAGAGAATAAAGCGAAACAAATACTTGATTGGCCAATTTTTTTTTTATTCCTTTTCATTCCCTTAATTTCCATCAATATACCGATAGTTGGATCAGGTCAAAATAAATATTAGTAAGGAGTTTACTAACCTTTCAGTCAGTAGGTAGTATATTGACTAATTCATAGTTCAAACCGCAGATCAGACAGATTTCTAGCAAAAGCTCTGCGAGTGAATCAAATTGCCATGAAAATTTTTCCCAAATTTCTATATAAATTTTCGTTCACAATCGATTATAGGTCCCAAAATCGAAACTATAGGTCCCAAGACTCATGTATAAAATTAACACAAAAACAATATAAATAGTGCGAAAAGCTAGGTCGCAATACTGACTAAAGAATTATAATGAGCAATTAAAAAATCTTTGAAGAAAATAATTACTATGCCTACGATGTTTGTGTTTATTGTAAGCCAGCAGTGAGTTATAAGGAAACATTAGGAAATAGACGAGGATTGAAGCTAATTGTTAAAAATTTGGAAACTATTTTGATTCGAAAACGGGTTTAACAAGGATTTTATTTGCTGCATCACAACACCTGAACCTATGTACATAAGTAAACTTTTTCGCGCCCTACTATTACCAATTGGAAGAAATTGAAGAAATACGTACACGATACGGATTAAATTTACGTAGTTAAGGTATATGCAGCTCAATTGCCATCCAATATTCCCCTTAAAGTTCAACTCGTAGGGGAAAGTACTCTTATTCTGATTGTAACGTGATTTTTTCTTAAGTTTGTGAAAAATTATTGATACCAAAACGGAACAGAAGTAATCCAACGAAATTTAAAAGAACAATAATTCATTTTCGTAATTTAACTGAAAATTATTTCGCCAATAGAAATTACCTCCCACTTTTTGCATAAAAAGGACTAAATAACTATAAAATAAAAAATTAACCGAAGATGTTATTTGAATTTCAAAAAAATGTGTACAAATAACGAAAATATAATATTTTTAATTTGTATTAAATAACCGCCAATAATTCGAACACCAACCAACATCACAGACGAAGACATACTAAAAAATTTCCAACGAATCCTGCAGCACTAACGTTAACTGGTCGAAAAATAAAAACATTTGCACAACCATCTCCTTAAGAATTTTAGCAACATGTTGATAACAAACAAACAAAGAGGCAAAATGTTTATAAACATTTGATTAAATGATACGCACAATATAAGTTCAATATGTAGTTTAAGTTTTGAATAATTAAATATTTTTACTAGCAGTTCTTTAAGGCTTTACAATTTAGCTTTGATTTGATGTTGTCTGTCTAATGCTTGCTCCAAAATATCGAGAACATCCTCAGCACAACCCCAGGCAATGGTAACACCACTGCCACCATGACCATAATTATGGATTAAGATTTTATTGCCTAGAATTAAAATATAAAATTAAAAAAATAGAATTTTTTCTTTCAAAACCATAGATTTCCCTACCTTTCACTTGCTGTGGTTCTAAACGTAAAGCAGATCTGCCTGGCCTTAGACCCACCCAATCGAACAAATGTTGGGCATGATGTAAAGCTGGTGCTATTTCGCGGCAACCATCAATAATGAATTTCTTATCAACAGGACAAACAGAGGTATTGAAATCATTGACCTGGTGAGTGCCTCCTAAAACTACAGTGTCCATGCTAAACATTTAAAAATTATTGAAGAAAAAAAAAATATAATTAAACGTAAAATATGAATTTAGGGCTTAACTTACTTGGGTATGATGTAATTGCCCACATCACTTTCATCTAACAAAGCACAGTATAACCAAGGAGCTTTTACTCTGCTGACTTGACCACGTACTGGTGCCATTTTCTTATCGTCCAATAGTTCTAGGGAACCCAAACCCGTGCAATTAATAACAACATCGTATTCGGTGGTCTCAAGGAATTTCTCGACATTTTCTATTTTTTGTTGGACTATATGACCGCCTTGTTTTGTAAAGCGTTTGGTTAAATAAGGCAGTAAAAGTCGGGGTTCAGAGGTGTAGGTAAGGAAGTATAAACCATTGCTGAAAGGAAACAAAGAAGTCTGTTAGATGATAAGTGTTTTTATAAAAAGAAATTAGAAGTTGTAACGTCATTGCAATTGGCGATCCAGATCAATTGAATTTTTTGCCCTATATATTCCAAATTTCTTTTGCATGTCTGCAAAGGAAAGTAGATGTGGACTTCATTTCATCAAACATAACTTGTGTGACCTAAAAATGTGTAGTATCAACTGATTTATTCAAATCAAAGTCTAAGTTTAAACCACAGCTCTGTATGAATAAAAACTTCTGAAACCTAAATCAAAGTAGAATTTTATATGCCGGCCCAGTCATTATAGATAAAATTAACATACTCAACAAGATTGTTGTCTAAAGCAAGGTTATAATCTCAACTATGGGTTACAAAAGCCAATAATATACGTATCATAACATCAAAACAAAATAAAAAAAAGTATTTTTTCGGCGATTTCCTCTCCTGTCAAAAACTCTGAGAGTAAAAATAAAATTGCCATGAAAAGTTTATCAAAAACCTGTCGTTCGGAGTTGACTTTAAACTGTAGGTCCCGCCACTCATATATAAAACTAACGCACACAATATAAGTGGTGTGAGAAGCCAGTTCGAAATCCTGGCTGAAGGGTTGTAATGACCAATTCCCTATGTTCTCTAATTAGTCTCTCTGCTTTATAACACAGAGTCGTTGGGTATAACTCAATCGACAATGCTACCAGATCATTGGTGGGTACATTTTTTAAGGATGATAACATCATTTGGAAAGAAACTACCATACTTCCTGAGTTCTTACATAATGGCATTTAGGACAGTTTGTGGCTGCTGCAAGTCTATCAAGAGCGGTATAAGTTTCGCATCATATGCGTAATGGGAAATAGTGGTTGCGAGAGATACTGAATTGAGTAGACACAAGATTAAGAATTAACAATGAAAAGCCACTGTTAACGCCGTATAGTTACTTTCGGATATAAGCAAGATATTGCAACAGAACTAGCGAAGGCTAGTTAGATCAAACGACATAGCTTTTCACACTACTTATGTTGTACATACATACATAATTGGCCATTACAACCCTTCAGACAGGATTACGACCTAGCTTCTCACACCACTTATGCGTTAATTTTATACATAAGTGGCGAGACCTACAGTTTAAAGTCGTCTCCGAACGACAGATTTTTGAGAAGCTTTTCATGGCAATTTTTACACCCAGATAATTTTCCAGAAATCTGCTGAGAGGAAGTCGCCGAAGAAATATATTTTCGTTTTGATGTCTGACCTGAGATTCGAACCCGGGCCTTTTGTCTAATAAGCCAACACACTACCCACTAGACCACGGCGTCTTGTATGTGTTCATTATATAGTCCACTCCATAGAAGATATTTTTGAGAAGCTTTTCATGGCAATTTTTATTTACTCTCAGAGTTTTTGCCAGAAACCTGCTGAGAGGAAGTCGCCGAGAAATATTCATTCATCTTTCATTCCGTTGGAGATTGTATGACCTGCTGTTTGAACTGTGACCTCACATCAAATAAGCCAATACCCTATCTACCTGGCCCAGTGGCCAGGAGATGAAAAATTGAAGGAAACTGTTCTATAACTATTGCTCATTAACTATTGGGCTCGGTCATGTGGATAATGACGGACATTTGAACAAAATTGCTACCGGAACTGCAGAATTAAAGCTAGAGGGAACGTTTTTCAACTATTACGTATTTGTTAAAAGTTATGATATATGAGAGGAGCTTCTTCAGGCATTGGGTGTCTAAATGACTTCATTAGAACATCCGATGATAGAACAAATGAAAAACTGTGATATCACATAGGGCCATGCATGTATTTTATTGCACCATTATTGCACCCATCTATCAAAATACCTATCAAAAATATGATTGCCAATTGTAGCACTCAATAGCCGCTAATTTTACTTGTATGTATTGCCTGACGTTTCTGTCGAGTGAGTGTTTATTGCGATCATTATTAGTCGATTAATTCTAATTTAGTTTAAATTATTCGTCAATAAAACAAACAAAAAACTTTCCGATTGAATAAATAATTCACAATCTAATGTCAACCTAATATAATGCTCAAATATTGTTTCTTTCGATTATTCACAACGTATGTCTCTGTTAGTGATTGTTTCTTTGAAATTAATTACTTTTGTTGCTATTACAAACATATTAGACTTGTTTTCTGACACAATTAAGATAAAACACATCAACATGCCTGTCATCTACTAGTACCACCGGTAATCATCACACAAACAAAAACACTCTCACCATAGATTGTCTTTAAAAAATATTTTTAATCTCAAATGCCGGTAATAAGAGCACTTTAGCTGATAAGAATGTTAATATTTTTCCAAAACAATTTTTAATCGATTAGAAACAACAACAGCAACTAATTTTAACTACTTGGAGCGTCCTGGTAGTCTAGTGGGTAGTGTAGACTATTAGCGTGAGGGTCGTGGGTTCGATTCCCACCAGAGGCTCTGGTCTGTGACACTACACCGGGCATATGGTCGAAGTTACTCAGCTCGTATATGATTATAATATAATTTGTAATTGTATTGTAAATCTTAAATAAATAAAAATAATTTTAACTACTTACGTATATTTTACAGCACGATTTTCATTGTATTGGGCCAATTCTCTCTCTGACATGGGTTGGCAGCCATAAACAATATCTTTCCAAAAGTCATCGACGGGTGTATCGGCAGTAGTTAGACGGACAACTGGAATCAAGCAGACACCAGCCTCACCGGCATCTTCTGAAAGCCATAATTGTTCTAGGAAATCATGCATACCCTTGGCCCATTTGCTAAAATCCCGTAAACAAAATTTAAAACATCCAGAATTATTTAAATGGACGTAAGACTCACTAAACTTTAGATGTTGGTGTACCGCCCAACAAATAGGGACCCCATAAACCAGCTGAACCATCACCAGTGGTATTGGGTGTAAACTTGTCGGATAATATGGTGACTTCAATATTTTTGCCTTGTTTCTTGTAATGTTCAAGATTCTTAAAGCACAACAGAAGCCATTAATGCCGCCACCCAATATTGCCACACGCATTTTGTTTGTTGAATATTTCACAGAACGAACGTAAGAACCTTTCAATACGAAAGTCTACATGCAACTGATGATTGGCGATTCCAATTGGATTTTTAATCTTTCAAAAACAGTTGTTCTACGCTTATCAGTTGAAATAAATGTGAAATTTGAGCACTGTATAGAGACTGTAATAAAATAAATAATATTTTTCCACTTGTTGGAGACACTAGTTTATTTAAAACTGCTGATAAGAGCCAATGGTTCAATACATATTGTCGTAAAGTTTGAAATTTTCTGTTTTTAATCTCACAAATTTTAATCGTAAATTGTCAGATAAACAGAATATCGCTCACGTTTAACAAAAAAAAAAAATATTGAACTGAGCTGTACTATCTTTAAAGCGCCACATGCAACTTAATAAAGAGAATGTTCTGTAAGTGGACTTATCTTATGTGGCAATTTGTCATATAGAGGCCAACCCACTGAACAATTAGTTCTGCTGACCATTTCCAACACCTTTGATATGAAGATTTGCTGCTATAGGAACAACCAATTTTTCAAAAAAAATTTTTTTTAGCAATCAATCTCATTACTCATTCGAAGTGCACGCCTGACTTCTCAGAGAGAAGTGATAATTTGGAGGACTTCGATAAACCTTACTGTCCAGAACGCTCTGTTCCTACGATGATTGATTGATCTTCTTTGGTTTTCAATTAACTGAACGGAATATTTTGCCACCAAACCAATCCATAGGCCACACACCACGATCGATTTTGGCTTTATACTGTTACGATCTGAACCCTTGTTTAATACATATTTTTTCTGATAATTTTGTACATTATCCGGTAGTATTAATAAAAAATCATTTTTGCTGATATTTATAGAAATTAAGCATCATGTTGAAGAAATGAAAACTTTTAACCAGGAATACAACCTAGCTTCTCACATCACTTATGTTGTGTGTGTTACTTTCAAACATAATTATCGTGACCTTCAGTTTGATGTCGAGCCCAAACGACAGATTTTTAGAGAACTTTAGATACCAATTTTATTAAGTGTCAGGGTTTTTGCCAGAAATTTGCTGATCGACAATTGCCGAAGGAATATCTATTCATACTTCGTTTTGTTGGAAATGTCTGACCTGGCGTATGAACCGTGGATTCACACAACCTACAAGACTACGGCGACACAAGGTTACAGTAATCATTAAAAATATACTCAACATAGGGCACACGGGATGTTATTGCATCAAAAGTTTCCAAAAAGAATAATTGACCACCTAGAGCGTGCAAGTTTATGGCCCTTTGACTTCTTGCGGTGCTACTTTAAAAGCCTTATTTATGCGGATAATTTCTTAACGTTGGAATATTTGAAAACCTAACACTCATCGAGTAGGAAAAAGATGTAGGAATCAACAATCTTTCCCACTACTACACCAATTACTCAGAAGGCGTTGATTCTAGACAACGATATAAGTCATCTCTATTATCCTAGGAATTGCTACAAAACACCAACTACCTGTTTAACGGAAATAACAAATATAGAAATGGAAACGTTAGAAGAGATACCGCCAAGCTCGAAAATATCCCAGAGGCGATTCTATAAATGCCGTTCAATTTCATGCATAATGGCAAGGACATCACAAACTTAAATGTCTTTTACTTAGCTTTACTTATGATATCGAAAAGTGGATAACAATTTATTAAAAGAAATGGAGTTTTATTCACTAAAGAGTTGGAATATTTGAATGTTTTTTCTAATCAAATAGGAGTACATATATGAGCCTTTAAGAATGTTTCCACATTCCAAGTTTTCTAAGCCTGAAATCAATTATTTCACCAAAAAATTGCTCCTAAAAATATCGCGATTACTTTTATTGTACCTCATTAACAGATTGTGGCGATTTTACCTTTTAAAATCGTTTAAAATATAATAGATTGCAAATTAAATAAAAATAAATTTGTGTTTAGTTTTATTTAAATTTTTTATTGTTCGCACAATTTTCTATGCCACTGCTTACAACTTGATGTAAACAACAACAATTGCTTTATTTGTTGTTCCTCTTTGTACTTTTTCGTTAACAATAACAACTCACTAGATAATTGATGGACAGATCTTAGTAACGGAGATCTTCAAACCACGATTACTCTCTTCAAATACACCGCGTCTTTACACAAAAGTGACTGAACTTCACTCACTCACTTGCCTGCTTTGCCTAGCCTTTTTATATGGCAGAATAAACAGTCTGATGAATGTTCTTGAAGCCGAATGATCGTGGCTTAGCCTTCTCGATGTCTATTGTATATATAAATGTAAACATCGTTGTTTCATTATTGTTGTTTGTGTATTTTGTTTACATTTATTCTTGTAGTGTTTGTTGATGTATTTTTGTTTACTTGTTAAACTTTTTTAAGTTGATGGTTGTTATTAAGTGATGCAAAAGAAAAACACCAGTATCTAGATTCTTCATTTTCGTAACGATATTCTTCATTTCCAATACATTTGAAATGTTCATTTGAATACTTCAGCTTTAAGATAGTTTTAGTACCCATTCCACTTGCGTTCACATACATAAATTAGTGGATAGAAAATGTTTTCAGCATTCTTAGTTTGTATTACCAATTTCGTTTATTTTTGGAAATACTTCTCCCTTTCGGCTTAGTCATCCTAATAATTTCTTTATTGATAAAATAAATGAAATAACCACTGTATTACCCTTAAAACTTATTTTCATTTTTCTTTTTTTATATTTTTTGCTAAAATTAGCACATTCCATCTTCTTTGCTCTATTATACTCTTTGTTACAACAATTTACTTCTCTCTCTCTCTGTCTCTCTCTATCTCTGTTCAGAATATTTGGATTATTTTTATTTTCTAAGAATTCAAATTAATTAAATTTAATTTGTTGTTGAAAATAGAATGAAAATATTCGCTGACCCATAAACGAATGCATATTTTTCGGTTTCTACGGTTTTGCTCTGTTGACCAAATACTTTCAGATGCAGCACAAAAACCCAAGAAGTACCAGAATCTGTTTTCCTTTCCATATACATACAACTGCAGTGCTGTTGATGTTGATGCTGCTGTTGCTGTTGCTATTGCTGTTGTGTATGTTGTCCTGCCTAAATGCTCGTAATATGCCAAGAATGCTGTGATGAATTGTTCTCTACTAAAACTACAATAAGAAAACGAACGGGGAACAAAAGTTCTAAAGAAAGCTACAACAGCATCACTTAAAGCGATCACTCTATGAATAAACAACAATAAATACAGCAACGACAACGACTACAACAGCAACAGTACCAGCAATAGCAACAATATAAAAAAAAGTGTGAAATACATTCATTTTAAGCAAAAATATTGCAAAATGAACAAAAATAATAATAATAACAACAACAACAACAATAGCAATGAACAACAAAAGAATAAATATTTAAAAAGAAAAAAAAACATGCTTAAAAATAAAACAATAATAAAATACCATCACTGTTGGCATGTATAAAGTGTTCACACTAACCACGAAATTTATGTAATCTTCTTTGATGATATTTATTGTTAAAGACCTCTAATGTAACATAAACTTATAGTTATAAGACCTACATGTTAGATGTCTTTTCTAATTCGGCTACATGATGTTGATATTGTATTTGGGAAAAATATATATTCAGCCTTATAAAGGGTCCGCCAAAAAAATTTTTTTTTTGAAAATGCTTTCTTTTTTTATTTGAAAGTACTATAATAATGAAAAATAATTTCATTCAAATAGCTGCCTCAGCTGGCCATACAGTAGCCTACACGATCGGCCCAACTTTTATGCACATTAACGATTGTGTGCAGCTGTATTTCACGAATGGCTTCACGAATATTGTCCTTTAAAGTGTGAATTGTCTCTGGCTTGTCGGCGTAACACTTATCTTTGACGGCATCCCACAAATAATAGTCCGATGGTGTTAAATCGCAGCTCCGAGGTGGCCAAACGGCATCAACTCTGCGGCCGATAATGCGATCTTCAAAAACAGGGCGCAAAACATCGAGTGTAGCTTCGGCAGTGTGACACGTAGCGCCGTCCGGTTGAAACCAAATGTTGCCAATATCCTCCTCTTTAATTTTTGTGAACAAATGGCTCGATAACGATCGCCATTGACTGTAACGGCCACTCCTTGCTTATATTCGAAGAAATATGACCCAATTAGGCCTCTCGACCAAAATCCGTACCAAACAGTGACTCGTTTTTATGCCCCAAGTACGACAATTCTGCGACAGTCGCTCAATTTTTCAAGATGACTGTGCCGGATCTTTCTATCACGTTGTCATACTTTTTGGGCATCATATCCCTTAGAACTTCATAAATGTGGTAAGGGTAAAATTAGCTTTTGACTTCTGCTACATTTTATATATTTAATACTCCTATATACATATATAATAGGTCATTACAACCCTTCAGTCAGGATTATTGACCTAGTTTCTCACACTACTTTTTCTATATAAAACCAGCACTCAGGGGATGACCCCTACTCATGCAGTGCATTGTGCAGGTTTTTAGGAAAGGTGGAAAGAGGGAAGATGCGAACGGTAAAGAAACGGGTTGCTGCTAGCGGCTATAAAATGGCCAGTGTTATACCTTCACCTTTTGAGCGTCTACAGCAATCGTCCCCAAGAAGCCCGCAGTTTCTCATACTACTTATGTTATGTGTGTTAATTTTATACATAAGTGGCGAGACCTATAATTTAAAGTTGACTCCGAACGACAGAAAAAAACTTTTTATGGCAATTTTATTTACTCTCAGAGTTTTTGCCAGAAATCTGCTGAGAAGAAATCGCCGGAAAAATACTTTTTTGTATTTTATTTTGATGTCTGGCCTGGGACTCGAACCCTGCCTACTAGACACACTACCTACTAGACCGCTGGCGACCACCTACGGAACATAAAAGACAAACTAAAGGCTTATATGCACATATTTCCCACACACGGAACAAAAACAGTTGGTTCGAAAAGACCAAATCTACTTTTACACAGTCGGACATTATATGAAAACAGAAACAACCTAACCTACATACAACATAACTGATAATTACAACCCTTCAGTCAGGATTACGACCTAGTTACTTCCACCTCTTTAAAGAACTTTAAGTGTCTTAATCAAATACTGGTATTTCGTTGTAAATGTGCAGCGTTTGTATCCAACAAAGAGAAGGAACACAGTCATTCATTCATTTTAAAGAATTTTATCACCCAGAGGCATTACTATGTAAACAACAATGATAACAACAACAACAGCAACACTATGTTACCACCAACAAATGCAACAACAATAGCAAAAACTAAATAAAAACCAAAAAACAAAAACAAATAATAACCAAAAGAATAAAAATTCAGAAATAAAACAAAAAAAGTTGCATGAACAAGAAGAAGAAGGAGCAGAAGACACAATATAAACTGCACAAAAATTTTAATAACTTTGCATTGTTATGCGGAAATTAAAATGAAACACTAAAAACAACAACAATAAAAAAAAAATAAAAATAAAGGATACAAAAAAAGAAAGAGAAAAGCGGTTAAAAGAAGAGAAAAAATTCAACAAAATTGGGGTTTGAACCAACAAAAGAAACAGAAAATATAAGAAGTAGCAGCAGCAGTAGCATCATTGAAGAAAAATGCATCAGCAATGGCAACAACAATTATTAGTACATACATACATACATTCGTATATGTATTGTTGTTTGATTTGTTTTTTTAAAGAATTTTATATGTTGTTGTTTTTATTGTGATTTATATCGTGTTGTATTGTTAACAACAGTGATTGAGGTTTGACATAAATATGTTCGTTATTGTTTCCAGTCTATTCGTTGTTTTTTGTTATTGATATTGCTGTTGTTGTTCTTATTGTTTTTTATATTTTCTTTTTATTTCGTTTTTGTTTTTTTCTTTTTTTAATAAAAACTAAAGAAACCATTCAAAATATTTTTTAATTTATCAAACCGAATATATGGCAACAAATTATATACGTTGGCAGTTTGTAGCAGCAGTTTTCGATGCAAAACCAGCTACAATTCTAAATCAGAAAATATTTCTTACAAAAAAAAAGGAATTATTTACTATTAGAAATGTAGCTAAAGGATATTCTAAGTTAAGATTTTTTAATAGTTTTCCTTATTCACCCATTATTCATTGTTTTGTGAAAAGAAAATCTTATTTTTCACCAAATCTGACCGCTTTTCATAAATATCTTCAACTTCTTCTGATGTTTAAACTGGTGCCCTTATGTATCCTTTCTTCCAATCAGTCGTTGCCAAATACTTTATCAAAACATCTTTAAAACGTCGTTTTAAGCATATTGAGGGCAAATGGAGCACCCATATTGCTCACAACTGTCTCAACTTCAAAAGTACAATACAAATATATTTCATAAATGTTATTAATGAATTGAAGTCGCCATGGTCTAGTAGGTAGTGTGTTGGCTTTTTAAAAATAAAGCCAGTATTCGAGTCCCATGCCAGACATCAAAACAAAATAAAAAAATAATATTTTCCTCTCGATTTCTTCTCAGCAAATTTCTTGCCCAAACTCTAAGAGTAAATATAATTGCCATGAAAAGATTCTCAAAAAAAATCTGTCGTTCGGAGTCGACTTTAAACTATAGGTCCCACCACTTATATAAAAAATTAACACACACAACATAAGTAGTGTGAGAAACTAGGTCAATAATCTTGACTAAAGGGTTGTAATGACCAATTATGTATGTATGTAATGAAGGCAGATTTGTAAGTACTCTCCAACCGATTGCAGTCCGTTTGGCCTAGAGTGTTATCTTGGAACCTGTGTGCAATCCTTACTTCCGACAGTCAATTAACCAGAGTAACCACTTTTATACTTCAAACTTTGCTTATGAGACTGTTCTCGTAAGCCTATTCAAGAACTTCTGTGAAATATCTCGGCGTCTACAAAAATGCATCATGCAGCTGAATGCAGCTGCAGTGAACAAACAAAAATATTTTCTCGTAACATTCGGACTATGAAGCAAAATTTGCTCAACATTTCGGGTCATTAGTGTAGATCCAGTACACCCAGTATTAAGTACTGTGCTAACCTGTGAGCACAGAGGTTATGTATTCGATTCCCATGAAAGAGTCTTGGTTGTTACATACCAGAGATCAGCAATGAATAGTTATTCTGCCACTCATAAGCACTCATGCAATTCTGAGTATGAATGAATCAACAAAATTGAAATTCAACTACTCTCATTCATTCATACTCGCTACAACATTGATTTATAAGTATAAGTAGCAATGAGTATGAGTACAACGTTGACATCAAACACACAACATTCGAAATATATTTGATTCATACGCCTACTCATTCTGATTCATAAATTTAGAAAAATACTTATAATACTTAAAAGTCATTCGAGTTGCTCGCAAAGATACACACAATCTTCTTGTAAGCATAGTAGTGTTTCTGACGCGAATCATACCTATTTTGTGCTTCGTGTAAATGCTAAGTAGAGACAAGTCGAAGTCAATAACATCATGTATATTGTGTTAAGTATGGATACGACGAGTACTTCCAACTTTAACTATGAGTAGTATGAGTATGATATCAAAATAAGTAGCTTAAATTATAAGTATGACTTGAACCTACTTAACGTTTTGAATAACTTATTGCTGATCTCGGTTACATACATACAGCAAAAATAAATAAAATTGCTATATCGCCGTGGTCTAGTGGGTAGTGGTTGGGCCTTATTAGACAAAAGGCCCGGGTTCGACATCCCAGGTCAGACATTCAAAACGAAAAAATATTTCTTCGGAGACTTCCTCTCAAGCAGATTTCTGTGCAAAGACTCTGAGAGATAAAATTGCCATGAAAAGCTTCTACAAAAATCTGTCGTTCGGACGTCGAAGCTTACTTTAACCTGTAGGTCCCGCCACTCATTATAACAATTAACGCACACAGCATAAGTGGTGTGAGAAGCTAGGTCGTTAATCCTGGACTGAAGGGTTGTAATGGCCAATTATGTCATTGTCTAAAATTTCTACACACAAAATATGTTGTTCGGATTCGAACATCAGTGGTGTTAAAAGCTAAGTCGTAATCCATTCTAAAGTATTGTAATGACCATTAAGTAAGTAAAGTAAGAAATACAGGGGAGCTTTGGTAGCAACTCACGCCTGAGGCGTTGAAAAACTTGACATTGATGCAATAGAATATGTTGCGGGTTAATACAGCAAAACTTTTATATTTAAGAAATTCAAATTATGTACATTTTTTATAGAACAAAAAATACTCACTCGTTCATTCTCTTATCATCATATACGTTCACGGAGTTTCACACATCACTGGAATTACATAGTTTAGCGAATAAATATGATTCTTTCGTTCCTGGGGGACACACATCAAAGAAAAAAAAATAAATTCCATTCCTACTCATCACAGCCATAACAAGTTTTATTGTCATTGTAAATAATAATTCCGGCTTAAATTAAAATTTATTTATTAATTAAATGATTTTAAATAATTTCCAAAATAATTCAAAGTTATGTGCTTTAAAAAAGAATAAAAATTTAAATTTATAATTTTAATGCGATAGATCATATGATTTAAAAGGATTTTCCTTTTAGTCATATTTAATAATAGAATATTTATTGAAAATAATTAGTAAAATTTGTTCAAAAAAAAACAAAAACAAAAAAAACCGATTCACTTGAATTATTAAATTTATGAATTCATAAATTCGAATTTTTTATGTTGAATTTACTTTTTTTTATAATTTTTATAAATACTAATAATTTGAATAATTAAATTATTATATTGTATTTATTTTTATTTTTATTTGTATTTTGTATTTATTTTTTTATCATTTTAGCATTAATAATAATTTCAATTTAAAACTTTTATTTGTGGTCGTTCATTTGAATTGTGGTTGATTATTTAAAAGCTGATTAGAACCGATTTTAATTGTAAAAAAAAATGTAAAGAAAAAAATTAAATTCATACACACGGTAAATAAAACTAATTAAGTAAATACTTTTTACACAATCTGATATACATATACATATACATATGTATGTAAGTTTATTAGTATGTACATGTATCAACTGTGATAATATAAGTGGTGTAATAGCCAATAATAGGTTATATCTGTAGTTTAAATGGCAACAAACAAAACAATTATTGAAAATAAAAATACTAATAACCCCTTTTAAATATTACGTATATTTGATAGTAACAGAATTCTAAGTGACTGTTAAGGTACCCTACTTATATACAAACTGGTATAAATTACTTGTTATAAGTTTCCATTTCCTACCACTAGAAATCTCAAGAATATGTCTATAAATTATGTTTCTTCTGATCCAGACATATCACTTAAAATTTTTGAATTTTCAAGTATACTATGGCCTTCTAGTTCTTCGTGCCCTTTCTCAAAACTCTACTTGGATGTCGGCATTTGAGGTCTATTGGCATGAATGCGAAATACTATTACAACCCATTGGTTTATTTTGTATAAAGTTGATCCTTTGTACATTCCAGAGAATTGACATTAATATTATCGAAAGAAAATTTTCATTTTATACAATCAGGACCATATACACGATTTAACTTCCTAGCCAACACCCTTACGTTGTTAGGCACCAGTATTGTCCAGGCCTTTTTCTGATCATGCTGAGACTAACAGAAAATAAGACTGTCCAACCGCAATCTCAAATCTCTGTTTGTATATACAAAGGCCACAATAATCCCTTCCCTTTTCAATGGCTGACCTGTAAGTCATGGCTGAGGGTTTAAGCGAAAGCGTTCAAACGAACACCTATCTGCTGTCAATCAATCACGTACATACATATGTATGTGCATGCCAAGAAAGGCTGGTGTTGCGTAGGAATACATAATTCTCGGGGACAAGTCCCTTATTTCGCTTGAACAAAATCGGTTAAAATTTCGATACAACAGTGAAACTAGATTACATTCCAACGATGCTCCAATGAATCAATGGAGTTCTTTAGAAACTAAGGCACTAAAAAATGTGTCGGTTCTAGCGTCACACTGAATTTTTGTGACGATTAATTTGAAGATTTCCAATAACGTATTTGACGATTTTGATGATTTTTTTTTTTCTAATAATTGGCGATTTGATGCTTTATTTATCTGCCAGCTATGGTTACAACCCTTCAGTCAGTGTTACGACCTAACTTCTCATACCACTTATGTAGCGTGTGTTAATTTTATACATGAGTGACGGGATCTACAGTTTCAAGTAGACACTGAACGACAGATTTTTGATTTTTTTTAATACAAATTTTTGCTAGAAATTGCAAGGGAAATATTTTTTCAAAAGTTTCATTTTAATGTCTGACCTGGGATTTGAACCGTGGCCTAACGTCTAATAAGTCAACACACATTATCAATTAGACTAAGGCGAATTCAATTTTGATAGGATACCTTTTAAAATGTTGAAAGAATACGTCAGTAGTCTAAATGTATAAATCACCTAGCCACCATCTTTAGTATGTGGTATGTAGTTCAATACGATTAGCCTTTATACTAAGTATGAATTTGATGAGAATTTTTCAACACGTCTGAAAATCTTTTAATATTTCTAAAGTAATAATAAAATTATATTACAGACCATACAATTAAAGCCATCTATAGGATTATATTGGATTATAAAAATGCAAAAAAAAAACAAAATTATTTATTTAAATTAATTGTTTACATTCAAGTGTCAACATCAAGAATATTATGATGAATGGTAACAAAACACATGAAACCACCTTTCCGCAGTAATTTTGTAATTTAAAATTTTCAATTGAAAAATCAATTTCAATTTAATTTTTTTTTGTTTTCCATGTAACCAGCATATCAATTACATTTGCATTTAATTTTCTGATTACAAATGAAATTATTTTCAAACCAAATATTAGAATTAAAATTAAACAATGCCCAGCAAATGTACACCACACTATTCGTATGTGTGTTTGCTTTTTAAGTAATTTAAAGATCAAAAAATGAAAATTTCTCTACGTATTTGACAAAATACATAAGTAAGTATGTAAATATGAACGTATGTATGTATGTATGTATGTATGCCACAGAAGAGCAAAAATTTGAATAAATTTTTTGTTTTACTTTTTACTTTAAAGAATTTGATGTCGTTGTCTTTCCCTTGTCATCTCTTATTTTTTGCAATAACAACAACAACAACTGAAAAAAATATGTGGAAAAAAAATGTCAGAGAAAAATGAAATGAAATGAAAGGAAGTTTTTATATGAATTCATAATGCATGACACTCATTAAGTGTATAATAGTTAATTAAAAAAAATTTTCCGCACACAAAATGTAAATTAGTTTAAAACACATACACTCACATACCATACATACATACAAACATGCCTAGACACATACATACACACAATAATATCTACAATGTTGGTTCTTTAGTTTTTGTCAGGATTTTTTCGTTCCTTTTTTTTATTGTTGAGTTTCTCTGGAATGAAAAGTTTTCATTGTTAAAGAGAATGCCAGTGTTGACTGTATTGGCAAAAGAAAGGAAGGAAGAAAGGAAGTAGGGAAGCGTGTTAATGATCATATGGCAGTGGTGGTAAGACATGTTATGCAACTTATTGTCATCAAAATTATTATGTTGCATATGAATACATTATAGTATGTATGTATGCTCCATAAAGCAATTAAAGAAAAAGAAAATAATAGAAAGGAAATATGAAAAGAGAAAAGAAAATGAAATATTTTTAATAAGTTTAGTGAACCTGCAAGTAAAAGGCAAACACACACAGTTAAGGTTTCATTTGAAATTACATAGAGAGGGCTTTATTTAAATAAATTAAATTAGATGTAATGAAAAAAGTTAAATTCGCAACTTTTTCAATTAAAATCCTATAATACTGTTACGAATATGGAAAGGTCTAACTAGATTTCTTTTAACATTATAAACAAAAGCTATAAAAACAAAAAAACAACAAACTTGTTTACAAATTATTGCACTGTTTAATATATCAACAACTATCAGTATAAACAAGTAAACAATAATATACCAACAAATACTATAAGAATAAATGTAAACAAAATACACAAACAAAAATAACCAAAAAATGATGTCAACATTTATAGAGAAGTCTTCACGAAATTCTGTATAAATGTAGACACATTGTTTACTTGTAGCGTTTGTTGTTGTATTTTTGTTTACATTTATTTTTGCAGTGTTTGTTTTTACATTTTTGTTTACTTGTTTATCACTTTTTATGCTGTTGCTTGTTGGTATATTTTTGTTTACTTGTTTATCGCTTTTGTAAAAGCAGAACATCATTTCTATTTGCGTAACAATATGTTCCAAGATGAACAGAGTGTGGGTCTTCTGTTGGCACACCATTTATCGTTACCAAGAAACAACGCCTTCTAAGAGAATTAACTAGGTTATTGTAACATTAACGCCTTTTATACTCGCTAGACACAGGAAGCGTCTTTATGGAGCTCTTTTGAGAGGATTTTCAATCCATTCTCTTTCGTAAAAATTATAATGAAAATTATGTGCATTACGCAGTATTCCATGTATCCCACTATTTTATAAAGGAAAGAGTGTTCGAAGGGAATCCATAATATGAAATTTCAAAGCACTGTCTTACGATAAGCATTTGTTCACTTCCAGTATTCTCTCATACATACATACTTAATTGGTCATTAGAACCCATCAGTCAGGATCATGTTAATGTGTGTGTTAATTTTATACATGAGTAGCGGGACCTACAGTTTAAAGTCGACTCTGAACGACAGATTTTGTGAGAAGTTTTTCATGCCAATTTTATTTACTCTCAGAGTTTTTGCCAGAAATCTGCTAAGAGGCTGCTGGCTTTTAGGTCTAATAAGCCAACACACTACCTACTAGACCACGGCGACTTCAGTATTCTCTTACCGTTTGTTTTTAATAAAGCTTTTGGCAAAAATATGAAAGGATAAGTCGCCGTGGTAGTATGCTGGCTTATTAGACGTAAACCCAGGCTTCGAGTCCCAGGCCAGACATCAAAATATAACACAAAAAGTATTTTTTCGGCGATTTCTTCTTAGCAGATTTCTGGCAAAAACAGAATAAAAAATGCTTTAATAAAGAGATGATTTACAATGATAGAGAATTCACAGACTTTATCTTAAAATCATATTAAAACTGCTGTATTTTAAAGAAAATATACACATTTTAACATACTCTTTTAAATCAATTACTATAAGCTTTTAAAAGAATTGCAATTTTACAATCGATACCACTATCACAAAAGCTTAAAAGTCAAATCGAATCGTATGCTTATGAACTTAAATCCTTTAAATTTCTTTGGCTTTAATCTCAGCAACTATTTTATCTCAACTAGCATCAGTAAGACTATTGCAATCCACGTGCCATAATATAAAACGAAATGAAGTGTTTGGGCAAAAGTTTTCTGAAAAGTCATCTTGAAGGCATTTACGTGTGTGTGAAATGAAATGAAACTTGTTGCATGCAAGTGTTCCCAAAAGGATTCTTTCCTACTGATAAGAAGGATGTGCGAGTGGTAAAATGAAAATTTAAGCATTTTTTTTTTTGGAAAAAAACCATTCGCAAAAGTTTTCTCATTCATGCAAATGAGAGAGAATGCAAATTTACAGAGGAAATCTATGTGAGAGATAAAATTCAATTAAAAGTAATAATCGTATTAAGTTTAAAGATTATATTTTTAATTTACAGTTTCTTGTGTTTATTCTATTAATTTGGAAATTTTAGATTCTGATGATTATTTTATATAGATTAAGTCTTAGGTAGGTAGGCAGGTAGAAGTGAGATACCACAGTTTCATTCTCTCCCCTATTCCAGAAACCACTCGTAGCTTCCGATGAAGCGACTCAGACTGCCAATATCCATGCATGACAGTTCATCTAGGTCTTTTATTTAGTAGGCACCCAGGTGTTTTTTTCTCCTCCGACCAAGTGCCGGACATGTGCACAGTGGTTGAAGGATTGTTTCATCCTCTTCCTCATCTCCTCAACTTCTGCAGAAATCATTCGGGAGGTGTTCAAGACCAATACGCCTCGCATGTGTTCCTATAATACAATGCCCCGTAATAACACCGATAACCGAGCTTAAGCAGAGTCGCCGTGCGCCTTCTATCCAGCTTTGGCCAGATCTTATGCACCGCTCTGCCTTTATCCGAAACTGCCCACCTACGGTTGCATTGTCAAAGGGTACTTAAAGGGATCCCCAATTAAGAGAATTCATCTTCCTTCTGGCCAAATCATCCGCTCTGTAGTTGCCGGGAATGTCCTTATGTCCCTGTGCCCATGTAATACAAACATTACATCGGTTCGCCATCTCATTGAGACATCTGTGACAGTCGTAAACTGTCTTGGAGTTTATCACACTAGAATCCAGCGCCCTGATGGCCGCTTGGCGTTTGCGAAAATTTTTGTCCGCAACAATTTTCATTTCAGTCTTATACTGGCACATTATAGGCATCGGGTGATAACGTTGTCCAGTTGTATCACAATTCTTCTTTGGTGAATAAAACTGGACACTAATGCAGTTCAAATTTGACTTGATATCTCAGAAAACAAAGTTTGTACATTGAGAATCAAGACATTGTAAATGATTTTCTGCTTTCTTAATATTTTCTCCAGTGCAACATTATTTTCTGCCTGCTAACCCCAAGCTGCTTTTCCTTATACAGGCCCTGATCTTGCCGATTTAATGAACTTATGCGCCTTATTGGAAATCGATGTAAACAAAATTAGCATATACAACAACCAAAACGAAGTTTTCCTTTTGCACTGCGTTAAAAAAACTTGTTTAATTAAGCAGTTTTATCGACTTTGCTCCAGCACTGCCATATTTTTGAAAAAGTTAATTTTGTTTTATCGGTAAGTTGTAATAACCAAAATAAGTTATAGGTACCTTTGCCGTTCACTTTTGCTAAAGGTACCTTTAACTATCGACAACTTTAAAGGTAAGTTGTAATAATGGCCCTTAGTCTTTTAGGTAGTGTGTTGGCTTATTTGATATGAGCCTATGGTTCAAATCATACATCAGACGCCTCCAAAGAAACGGAATACGAAAAAAAATATTTCTTCTTTGTTTTTTGGAAAAATGTAAATAAAATTTCTATGAAAAGTTTCTTAAGAATCTGTTGTTCGGAATCGACTTTAAACTGTAGGTACCGCCATGTATAAAACACACACACAACACACACAACATAGAAACTTTGAGAACCTAGAACGTGATCCTGAATGAATGGGCATCTATTGTAAAAGATTCTACAGAAATCTATCTTTTTATTTCACAGTCTATTTCGTCTGCCGGAAGCTAATCGTTAGATGCGTTTTTTATATAGGTCCTGACCTTGTAGTTTGCCTTTGCTATTCGCAGTGTTTTGGTGAATGATTCAATGAACTTTAAAGAAATTAGCATCACCTTCATTGCATTCTGTACTATAATGATCTCACTGATCATCTGATTCTATTTCCATTCAATATCCACCATATCTTGGACATTTCAACACAATATGTTCCACAGTAATATCTTCATTTTGGCTTCATATAGGTACAGTAGCGAGCACAAAAAATGCAACACTGTGCCATATGATCTTTAATAAGATCTGTTTCAAAATAACGGTAACTGATTTATCTATTTTCTTTTGCTGTTAATTTGTTCAATTATAAGCTTTCAAAGTAAGCACAGTTTATTCCAAGTTCTGCTTTAAAAAGTTAAATATTTTTGAATTAGTGAAAAAAGTGCAAATTTTTAGCGAGCAAAATAAATGCAACATAATAAAAAAATAGTTAAAGTAAGTTATTTATTTAATTATAATTGAAAATTTCTTAAATAAGTTATACAACATGTGTTTTTTAATAGAAGCAGCTCTCAGCTGACAGCAAAACTGCAATCATTAAAGCCTTAGAAGAAGGAAAATCCATGCGTGAAGTTGGACACCTCTTTGGTGTAAATCAATCAACCGTATGTCGGATTAAATCTCGATTTTCCTTGAGAAATAGTGTGGAAAGGAAACCAGGTAGTGGTAATACTCGAAAAACTACACCTCGCCAAGACCGCCAGATGATTGCACTGGTTAAAAAAGATCCACAAAAGATCGCAGTGGACGTTGCTAATTTCGCAAATGAGCAAATGGGAGTCTCTATAGGCGTTCACACTGTTCGCCGTAGGTTGCAAGAGGCTAATTTGCATGCGAGACGACCCGCAAAGAAACATCTCATCAGTGCAATCAATAAAAAGAAGCGCCTGGAATTTGCAAAACGTTACAAGGATTGGTCAAATGAACAATGGGCTAAAGTCTTGTGGAGCGATGAAAGCAAATTTAATTTGTTTGGCTCCAATGGGATAAATTTTGTTCGAAGACTGCCTGGATAGAGATATTCTCCAAGATATCAACTTCCAACCGTAAAACATGTCGGTGGATCAATAATGGTGTGGGGTAAGGAACGATATGTTTAAAAAAAATTATTGATTTTACGTCACGTATTCACAGGTGCGTTTTCCCGTGATGGGGTAGCTCCCTTAACTCAAATCGAAGGAAAATCCTTGGAGAACACATGCTTCCTCATCTGCGGGAAAAAATGCCTCCTAGTAGCATATTCCAACAGGATAACGATCCAAAGCACTCAAGTCGCTTAGCTCGAAACTTTTTAAGCGACAATGATATCAATGTTTTAGATTGGTCATCACAGTCTCCTGATCTAAACCCCATAGAAAATCTATGGGAGCTATTAGATCGGGAAGTTAAGAGGAAACATCCGTCAAATAAGAGGCAATTAGAAGAAATTTTGAAAAGTGAATGGGAGAAAATATCCATTAACACATTAATAGCTTTAGTCGACTCTATGCCTTCTAGGTCGCAAGAAGTCATAAAAATAAGGGCTACGCCACTAAATATTAATTTTAAGATTTTTTTTTTGTAAGAATTACTATTTAATTTAAATAAACACATTAAAATTTATGCTGTTGCATTTTTATTGCTCCCATGAAATTCGCACTCTTTTTAATAAATGACAAAATAATATATCATTAATTAAAAATATTTACATAATGTTATTGATAATAGGTATCTATAACTGTAGGGATTAATAACCCAAAGAAATATTTTGAACTGGTCACCATTCTTTTAAAATTATCGCACTTAAAGATAATTTTACCCAACGTTGCATTTTTTGTGCTCGCTACTGTACATCTTGATGAGATGCTGTTTTTGATGCAACAAACAACTACGGTTACTAACATGTTCTGACAGGAAATGGTTTCGATTACTTCTTCATTAGGTCTTTCAATCTGTCTTCCTTACACGAAGAATTCCTAATCGACAAATTGAAGCTATTCATACTCCTCATCACCAATGTAAACATGCACGCCGTGTGGTACATTTCGGATTTTTTTATTATATTTAAAATCGCGGTGTTAAGTAGACTAGGTCAACCACTAAAATTTGCTCTGACGTTCACTCTACTACTACTGATTCCGTTACGTTTCATGTTCTATCTCGAGTTTTTATGTCATTTTATATGAGGGTATTGGTTCTTCGGATCATCTAATATGCCACGATCGCTATCAAACTAAATTGTATGACAGAATATATCTCACACGATGATTGCTTTTGAATATAAAACCCATTAAAATTGCTAAGAAAAAAGGAGATAAAAGGCACACCTATGTGCTATACTCCACATGACTTTAAACTGAATTTGAATCTACTTTACTTCTTTACTTTCCTTCATTTATCGAATTAAATTTCAATTTCCCTCCACTAATAAATTAATTTGAATTTAAAGTCTGCCGTAAAAACTTTATGAAAAAAACGAATGTTTGTTCGTTATAAAAAACATTTAATTTTCAATAGAAAATTCAATATCTCTCTCTCTCTCTCTCACTCAGTGTTCTTTAATATTCATTCAGTTATTGTTAGTTTCCTTTTAGCCACTTGAACAATTTTCACGTTATTTACGTTTAAACGCTGTGAAACGCCTTCGTTTTTCAATGTTCCTTCCATTTTTGAAACCACCGCCATCATTACTGCCACTTTATATTCGCATTTGCTTCAATGAACATTTTACACGCGCAACGTTTGCCTCGCTGCTGCTGCCACTAATGTTAACGCTATGGTACGGCTTAGACTAGCAACTTATGTTGGTGGCCTTTGAAAAAAAACCACACTCCAGTATTTTTCTTTTTCTCTTTTAAAATTTTCAGTTAAAAGAGAATAAAAATCCAAAAGAAAATATAGGGAAAGCAAAACAATTCAAGTTTTTTTTTTGTTTTTTTTTCTGTTTTACTGCCCCTTATATTTTTAGCAAAAGAAAAAACCGAAGAGCAGAAAGGGCAAAAAAGCATGGCTTGCAAAAAGAAAAACTATGTTCATTTCCTTTATTGTTTTTGCTGGTCCTGGTGTTGGTGTTGGTGTTATCGTTACTTCCGCTGTTGCGCTAATAACTCAATGCCGGAAAAAGTTTAAAAAGCAGCCAAAAGCCAATGCCCAGCATAGAAAAGCAAGAGTTAAAACTTTTCGAATAGCACAGACATTGAATAACATCAGCCAGACCTCATATACTAGTGTTTACATGCCATAGATATGAAACGTTTAAACCTACTCTTCCCTCTCTTTCTTTTCAGCAATTTGAATGTAAATTATCAAAACAGCCAGTTTATTACTTGCGTTATTCACTTTATAAAATTATTTTAATTTCACTTCTTTAGCGAAATGAACAACATTTTAGGCAAATTTAAACGCAAATTGAATTTCTCGCTTTCAGTGTTTCTTCACTACACACAAAATTTATGATATTTTTAAGTGTTTTAATAGGTCGCATGCAATTCGAAATTGAAAAGAATTTCGTAAAATTTTCAAAAATATATTTTCCATTTCACTTGAGAGTTAATTTTTTTTATTACAATTTAATTAAAATTTGCCGTACCGTATAACATTGCTTAGGTTTATTATGCAAAAAAATGATTTTTTTTTTCAATGCACCAAATAGCCCTCTCAGCCAGAAATAACAGAAGGTAAGTAAATATTATAGAGATCTAAGAAATTGTAAACTAATTCGGATATGAATACTGCTTATCCTAGAGAGCTTACGATAACAAGGAAATACACAACAACAAAACCCTAAAGAAAACAAATAATAACAATAACAAATTGGAAGGAAGATTCTAGAAGTTGCCAAACAGGCGAGAGGTCAGGTTGACACTCAATTGTGAAAAAAAAGCGTGGTGTATTAAAACTATTGTAGTATACATTGTAAAGTGCGATCTTTCGAATGAAAACATGAAAATTGGCAGTAAGATTCTAGAAGTTGCCAAACAGGCGAAAGGTCAGGTTGACACTCTTTTGTGGAAAAACTGTTGTAGTATATGTATACTGTAAAGTGTGATTTTTCTTATGAAAAGGTGATAATTGTTTTTAAGTTCAACTTAATAATAAAGGATTTATTTCTTTAAATTTAAAAGTGAAAAATTTTACTAAATGCAAAACCGCATTTCTCAATTCTTCATTTACTAAAAAAATTATAATTTAAACTGTTCATTTATGATTGACCTTTATAACACTTTAGTCACGCTTATGACCTAGCTTTTCACAACAGCTGCACTAGGATTTTATTAACCTTCGAAATCTTTTCATAACGCTTCTAAACTAACTTTCTACAGTACCCATGTTATGGATTAGAATCTACAATTTAACATCGGCCTTCGAACGACATATTTCAAAAGAATTTTGTTGGCAATTTTCTACTAGCAGATGATTTTTCAGAACGATTTTTTTTTTATTTTTTTGACGATGTGAGAGCTGTATTTTCTCTCCCTGCAATACTCATATACCAAAAATATCTTGCACAGCTTTCTAATCACCTGAATATGGGGTTAACATGTAACATCTTTAACAAACAAAATCTGAAAAATTCTATATTGAAAACAAAACCCGCCAAAAAGAGTTTTTAAAAAAGGCTTTTACTCTCAGTCGACTTTAAAATGTAGGTTCCGCCACGCATGTATAAAATTAATTTACACAACATAAGTGATGGGAGAAGCTAGGCCGTATTCCTAACGGAATGTATGTAACGTTGCCATAGTATAGGGTATTGTGTGTTGGATTATTAGACGAGAGCCCGTTGCTCACCGCCAGCACTCAGACTTATCGCGCAGCAGTGATTTCCTCTCAACAGACTTCTGCAAAAACTCCATAAAAAAGTTTCTTTAAAATATGTCATTCAACAAGGGTGATTTGAGAAGTTAAGTACACTGCCTCAGAATATCACTATAAATTCAAAACATTCTTTTGACATTGATTTAGCAATATAATCCATGCTTTTTTCTGTTTTTTATTATAATTTTTGCAAAGTTTACAAAGTCATATTCATCTTAAGATGATAATGAAAAATATCATCGAAACTGAAATGGCTACAGATTATCCACACATTACATATAGCAATTGGCGAAGCTTTGGTGTTGACTAGGGATGCCAATCGGGAAATCCCAAATCCCGAGATTTTCGAGATTCACAAATCCCGAATTCCGGGATTTTTAAAAACTGGTCCGGGGATTTTTCGACACATTTCTGGATTGTAAATTCATATGTATTTTGACCTTACAAAAGGTCC
Source organism: Sarcophaga peregrina (assembly GCA_014635995.1). Classification (NCBI taxonomy): domain Eukaryota; kingdom Metazoa; phylum Arthropoda; class Insecta; order Diptera; family Sarcophagidae; genus Sarcophaga; species Sarcophaga peregrina. The sequence continues at coordinate 32,135,710 of CM025790.1, forward strand.
CGATTCCCGGTCCCGGTTCCATTCATAAAAAATTATTTGTTGCCATCGAAGAATGCAAGAGCCCTATAAAACGAATTAATAGGGTTACTCAAGTGTCCAAAGAAATATTTACATCAGGAGTTGATAGAGGTGAATTTGTACAAGCTGCATACAGCTATCTTGAAACTATGTCACCAAGAAATGTTAATTACGAGAACTCTTTTCCAGTGGCAGCGTATGTTGACGACAAAATTCGTTTAAGCCTATCAGATCACATGTTAGATGCTTTAATCTTTTTGTTGGAATCCAAATAATTTTCTTAAAACTAATGCATTTGCGTATGTATGAATAATTTTTATTTTTTGTTAGTTTTGTCTTGGTGTTTTGGCAATTTTTTACTAGCAGATGCTTTTTCATTACGAACTTTTTAAATTTTTTTGACGATGTCAGAGCTGTATTTCTTCTCCCTGCAATATTCATATACCAAAAATACCTTGCACAGCCTTCTAATCACCTGAATATGGGTTAACATGTATCATCTTTAACAAACAAAATCTGAAAAATTCTATATTCAAAACAAAACCTGCCAAAAAGAGTTTTTAAAAAAGACTTTTACTCTTTAAAACGCAGGTTCCGCCACGCATGTATAAAATTAATTTACACAACTTAAGTGATGGGAGAAACTAGACCGTAATCCTAACGGAATGTATGTAACGTTGCCATAGTATAGTGTATAGTATGTTGGATTATTAGACGAGAGCCCGTTGTTTACCGCCAGCACTCAGACTTATCGCACAGCAGTGATTTCCTCTCAACAGTCTTCTGCAAAAACTCCATAAAAAAGTTTCTTTAAAATATGTCATTCGACACGGGTGGTTTGAGAAGTTAAGTCGTAAACTCCCTTAGTATATCACTATAAATTCAAAACATTCTTTTGACATTGATTTAACGATATAATCCATGCTTTTTTCAGTTTTCTATTTTAATTTTTGCAAAGTTTATAAAGTCATATACATCTTGAGATGATAATGAAAAATATCATCGAAACTGAAATGACTTCAGATTAGCCACACGTTACACATAGCAATTGGAGAAGCTATGGTTTTGACTTGGGATGCCAATCGGGAAATCTCAAAACCCCAGGATTTTCGAGATTCACAAATCCCGAATTCCGGGATTTTTAAAACCTGGTCCGGGGATTTTTCGGGACATTTCTGGATTGTAAATTCATATGTATTTTGACCTTACAAAAGGTCCCGATAATAGCATCTGAGATGAGAAAAACCCTCCCGGTCCCGGTTCCATTCATAAAAAATTATTTGTTGCCATCGAAGAATGCAAGAGCCCTATAAAACGAATTAATAGGGTTACTCAAGTGTCCAAAGAAATAGATTTATTTACATCAGGAGTTGATAGAGGTGAATTTGTACAAGCTGCATACAGCTATCTTGAAACTATGTCACCAAGAAATGTTAATTACGAGAACTCTTTTCCAGTGGCAGCGTATGTTGACGACAAAATTCGTTTAAGCCTATCAGATCACATGTTAGATGCTTTAATCTTTTTGTTGGAATCCAAATAATTTTCTTAAAACTAATGCATTTGCGTATGTATGAATAATTTTTATTTTTTGTTAGTTTTGTCTTGGTGTTTTTATATTTTATTTTTAATGATATATAATTCTGATATGCATAATTGGAATACAAATGATTTTGTTATCGAAATATTTTTCTAATTAAGAGAAAATCGCGTTTTTTCCCGTAATTTTTCGGGATTTTTGGATCCCAAATTATCCCGAAATATCCCGAGATTTCGAGATCGGTATTACAAAATCCCGAATAGAGGCATTTCTAAATATCAATCCCATTTGGCATCCCTAGTGTTGACGTAGTCCATAGCAGAAGAGCACACAAAAAGTCGATTGTGAAAATTTGATCGAGTCATATGCCCCTTAAAGAAGTAAGTGGAACTAATATTACATATTCATACTAATAACCATAATTATAATATTATTATGTAAATATTCCTCAATATTTTAAATGTATTTGTAATTATTTTGCTGATTACTTTCCATTTTTCCACCAATATTACAATATTACTGGTAGTTTCATTAAGCATTCAACAATTCATTAAAGACAAAAACAAAATGACAATTTCAACTAAAGTTTTCCAACGTATAGCAAACCATTAATCATTTGAAAAAAAAAGAAAATAAAAATAAAAACAATGTAGGAAATATTATTTGTTTCCCTATTTTACATACGCGTAACACTAAACATTTGCATTTCAACTACACATACACATAGCACAACAACAACAACAGCAGCAATTGTTGTAATAACTCTTTTAAACAACATCAACACAAATGTTGACGTTGAAATAAACAAAAATGTTCATTAAACAGAAACAGTAGCAGTAGCAGTAGCAGTAACAGTAACAGTAACAGACGGACAGATGCCTGTTTAAAATGCACGCAATAACTGCGTAAATATTTAAATGATTATTATTTTACCCAAATGTACGCGAATACTTTGTTCACTCTCCCTCTCTCACTCTCTTACTCACTCACTCTCTCACAAATGAATTTATGCTACCATTTGTTTACACATACGCACACACTCTCGCATTTCTCCTACAATCCTTTATGGTAGTTTACAGTAATAAAAATTCAAATTGTTCACTACACTCTTCCTTCTTTAGTAAATTACAATTTGCATGGCAGCAGCATAGCAAACAGAGTTGAGTAGGAGAGTATAGAATTCATGTAGAGAATGAAAGCATGGCATTGGGAATGAAGACTGAGAAAAAAAAACTTTCAATATATACACGCCATAAGCATATTAATTGACAGTTTTGTTACGTTGTAATTTGTTGTTATTTTGTTTTACATTTCTTTTTTTATTTTTGTTGTTGTTGTTGTTGTTTTGAACTCATTTCTTTATTTACCATCATCATCATTATTATCATCATCATCGTCTTCATCTAAGAGAAACATTAATTTTTAGCACAGTTGAGTTCAATTTAAATGACTGAAAAATTGTTTTCACGCACAGTAGTATGTATTTCGCTACAAATACAACAACAACTACACGTTACATGCTACATGGTAATGGAAAAGGTGTCTCATTAGTTACATTTTATATTAAGAAAATAAGAAAAACATATCAAAAGTTATTATACCCTACACAGTTGTAGTTAGATTGATTGCATACTACTATCCGGCACTGTATTTGTGGTTTAATTTGCTAACACTTTGAAAGATAATTATAGTTCTAAAAAAAAATTAATTTTTTTAGAGTTGAAGAGCTTTATTCTGTTTGTGTAAACCTAGCAAAATAGTTTGTAAGGAAAAAAGGCAAACAATCAAAAGAATCTTAGGTGTAGGGTAGCCGCTGAAATGTCAACATTGACTTGGCTAATATTCTCACTAGTAATTACTTTCACTCGACAGTGTCCTCCTTAGTCACCAGTCTTAATTTGCTTCAGTATTAACCGTCTTATGGCCAAATGCCTTCTTAATACTGATTTTTGTTTCATTAACCCTTCTTATCTATGGGATATATTCTCGTCTACATTTTATATTGTACCTTTCCTATGTAAGACCGCACTCTTCCTAATTCATGCAAGTATCGCGTGACTTCTTAATGAATGGGCCACACTCCTTAATGAATATGACCGTTCCTCCTATATTATCTACTTTAATTCATCTTATTATTAATAATGTTGGTCCAGATTCACTTAGCTGCTTAATACATGGAATCTTTACATGATTATATTCGATTTTAGCTTTCACAGAGATCAGATTTCACTCAATAGCGCAGCCTTGGCACATGCTTTCAATATTCTAGGCCTAGTTTGTGAAGACAGAACTAATACTCTACAAGATGCTCATCCTATCCGTGCTTCTTTATGGCGTAGAGTCATGGACACTATTAAGAACTGCTGTCCTACGTTAGATCTTCTGTCCAGTGCAAGTTGGCGGTGATTGCCTTACCCGATCCAACAGTAAGCTATATGAGCTCCTCAACGATATAGAGGTTGGGCAACATTTTAATATCCAGCGACTGCGCTAGCTCGACCATATCGTTCGAATGGAGGAGGATGCTCCAGCGAAACGGGTTTTTGATGCGGTGATTTGTGGAAATCGACGAAGAGGACGATCTTGTATCCGTTGGAGGGACAAAGTCGAGGAAGCCCTATCATCGATTAGTATGACCAACTGGCGTTGGCGTGCAAGAAGCAGAGGCCCCTGGAAGGATGTGTTGTGGCGTGCCGAAATCCGTTAATCGGTAGACACTTAGGTTAGAGGACAATTAAGTAAGTAAGTAGTTTGTGAAGATACTTAAGAACATTATTATACTGATAGCAACCGCCCCAATACTGAAATATTTTGTTGAGACTGTTGTTGCGCTCCTGCCTGATACTGCCTAGATATCAGAAGCCTTTAACATACGCGATTGGTTAGCCTCTTAGGTTTTTGTGAAAGTGTCGATGCCTTCCGCTAAGGCCAAATTCTGGGATTGCTATAACAGCCCTCATCCTTCCATCAGAATTACGACCTAGCTTTTCACAATGTTAATGTGTGTTAATTTTATACATAAGTGGCGGCACCTGCACAGTAAAGCCAACTATGAACAACAGATTTTTGAGAAATTTTTCATGGCAATTTTTTTATTTACTCTCATAGTTTTTGCTGGAAATTTGCTGCGAGTAAGTTGCCAAAGAAATATTTTTTTCATATTTCGTTTTGTTGGAATCCTTTGACCAAGGGTTTTAAACCTTGGTCACGCATCCAGTATTGCGAATCTCAAAATCATTAACTTAGAGCTCGAATTCTTGCATCAGCCAACATTTTCAACAGATTTAGCTCCCTTATCATACTTCGTCTTCTTCTAATTTCTTTTTAGAGTTTCAGTTGTCTTTCACAAAAAAATGTTTGTGTTCATATTTATTTGTAAATTCTTCATAATTATTATTGTATTATTGTATGTATGTATGTATATTTGTATAGTGAACATTATTTATGACCATTTATTTCCTGCAGAAATAAACAGAAATACGTAAATATTTATCGTGTTATCTTTCAAAAATATATTGAAGATTTATGAGAATATTGTGTGAAAGCAAATCATTAATAATGAGTAATGAGTACTCCCTCAAATTCATTTTAACCCAAAACCATTCATTTATAATTTTAATACTTGCACTACTTAAAGGAGGTTATTTATTAAATAATAGGCTCGCATTTAAAGATTAACCAACTAAACTAAACACCGCAAATTATAAATAATTATTGGATTCGATTCAATTTACTCCTTTGTCTGTAGATGAAATAGGAGATTTATTTTGTATATCGTTCAAGTAAATGTTGTTCTTCAGAATACACCTTACAATCGAATTTAGGGTTGTATTTGATAGACGAACAAAGGAGCCTCCGTCCACACAGAGGCATATACAGCAGACTTCTTAAAAAGGACTTAAGATAAGGTAAAATGTTACCTTATTTATATATTTACTAACTGACCCGGCGAACTTCGTTCCTTTCGCCTAAAATTGTTTCTTTTTTATTGCCCAAAACAGGTCACATTATATATTTATTGTAATACGCTTCATAAAGCGCTGAGGAAGTTGTAGTTGTTGTACTCGCTCCAAAATAAAAATTAACAGACATACATGTTTTATATGAATATAATTGAATTCCTCGACTTATAGGTATTTCTTAAAGGGTTGCCCCGTCCATTTTTTGGTGAGTTTGTCGATATCGACTCTACGAACTTACCCACCAAATTGCATACGTTTGCTATCACTATGTCCTTAAATATTTAATTTTAATTGTTTGCCACGCCTACTTTTTGCTATTTCGAATTTTTTTTTAAGCCACCTAAATCTGATAAGTTTTCGAACAAAAAAAGAAAAGTATCACTTGAAGGAAGAGGATTGTCCAACAAATTTTATTCTCAGACCTACCCGATATGCACATAAAATTTCATGAAAATCGGACGATTCATATCGGAGAAGTTTAACCGCTAATACCATGAGATTATAATCATGGTAGATATAACCGTACATACAGTACGATCAGGATTATTGACCTAACTTTTCACACCACTTATGGTGTGTGCGTTAATTTTATACATAAGTGACGGGACCTATAGTTTAAAGTCGACTCCGAACGACAGATTTTTGAGAAACTTAACCTGTCTGGCCTGGGACTCGAACCCCGGCTTAACGTCTAATAAGTCAGCACACTACCTACTAGACCACGTCGACTACAGTGAATATAACCAAAGAATTTAAAATAAACATGCGACCATACCATCTAGACTAAGGGAAAATGAATCCCTTAAAAATTAAATCAAAGTTGTTGAAATTTTGAAAGTACCGTACACAAATAAATTCAAATACCAATGAACTATAATCGAGTGACTAGCAGAGGATCTGAAGCTATACCTGAATCTAATGTATGATGTAGATGCCTTTTGGCAGCTTCCATTCAACAATTTGCTGGCGAATATAAAGTAAAATTGTGATGAAAATTTTTTCAAATCTGTCATCCTACCAACACATAAATTATGGATGATGTGCAATGCTAGGTTGTAATCCTGACTAAAAAGTTGTAGTGACCTATTAAGTAAGTAAAGTGCGTAAGACATGTGTTCGATTTTTTCTTCCTTTACCCAACCAATATTCAATGATAATGCAAAGGTTTGTTGGAACTAAAAAAAAAATTAGAGAGCAGATAGCCTTTCGCATTGTAAACATATATGTGGGGAGTAGAAAATGTGTGTTTTTATTAATCACAATTTGATCTCTAGCCTTCAGTTCAAAGGTGTGCACTCTTTAGTTCAACAACTTAATGGCTTGTAGAAGCTAATCTTACTTTGCTTAAGAAAATTCTGGCAACCAATATTCAAGGATCTAGGGATGATATAATATAATAATATCATAATTATATATAATAATTTTAGATAATTAGAAAACTATAAGTATGAGTCTCCTATTACTCTTTCCCATAAGATGAACGATTTCAAGTAAGCTTGGCTTACACAGTATTTTTCGTACCAAAGAGCAAGCATTCCCCTATCTCTCTATAACGTTTGTTGCTGTTTTAGTTTCTAGCTGATTTATTTGATAAAGATCGAAATCTCCTAGTTTTGAAATAAAATGAAACTAAAGTACACTGGGTCTTAGGTCTTAGGTCGTAGTGGTAGCTCTGATATCACAAAGCTCACTTGAGCACGCATGGCGGCCCGTTGTGATGCCACGGGTGAAACGCAGTCCCTGTACTAACCAAGTTCCGCCAAATCAGGGAAAGGAAGAAGTTGGTCAGCGCAACGGCTGCACAATAAAAGCACGACTACCCCGCACTGGAAAACCAGCCAGAAAATTTGATAAACGAAGCTATATCCTTGATATCAATAGATGATAGCTCCGTTAAGCTAACAAGGAATGGGGAGCCAAATAACCTATATCTACTCCTAGCAAGAGACGGGCACTGGCAAAGAAAGTGAACGACGCTCTCCTCTTCCTCAGTGGACCTACATCCACGGCAGAAGTCGTTAAAAGGGAGCCTCATTCTCTCGGCATGCCTACCCATGATGCAATGACCCGTAAGCACGGCCACTACAGTCGAGATGACATCACGACCGAGACTAAGTAATTGGTTGGTACGCCTTCCATTCATCCTGGGCCAGGTAAGTCTAGCGGTGGAGCAGGACTCCTCATTTACCCAGGATAGGTTGGCGTCCCGAAGGAACCTCCGCGCAATGGTCAACTTGACCGAGGCAAGTGGCATACCCATCTCAACAGAAGAGGATTCCGGAAGGAGCGCACCAGCTCTGGCGAGCTCGTCGGCCCTACAGTTTCCCGGAATATCACTGTGCCCGGGGACCCACACCAGAGAGACCCTGGTGAAGCGCCCCGAGACTAGGTCGAGACAGCGACGGCATTCCCTAACGATCCTAGAGTTGATCACGAACCCTGACAGAGATAGTACACTGGGTTGTAGTTAAACTTTTTGACTCAAATTCTTATGAGTTAAAATGCTTGATTAGAAACTAATTTTTAAATAAATTTCCCAGTTAAAATTAGGAACATGAATCAGAGAAGAAACTTAAGATAAGAAACTTACACATACATACACAATTGGTCATTACAACCATTCAGTGAGGATTACAATCTAGGACAGGTTTTTGGGAAACTTTACATAACACTTTAATTTACTCTCAAAGTTTTGCCAGCAATCTACTGAGAGGCAGTTGCCTAAGCTATATTTTTATATATTTCGTTTTGATGTCTGACCTGGGGTTTGAACCGTGGGCTCATGTCTCATAAGCCAACAAACTACCTATTAGACTACAACGATTTAGAGAAAATGTATTCAAAATTTTCTTTTTTAAAAATATTTACTGGCGTTAGAAGCATTACGAACTGAATTAATAGGCGTTGAAAAGGTTTTCTTTTTCTATCATACTTAACGTAGATCAAAAGATTTATGAAAAATATTTCCATTTTCATATTCATTTTTCCAACTGCAAACATATTCGGAAAAACGGTAATTCAGTAAATGGTTTAAGCCAACAATTTAATCAACAAATACCAACGGGCTCCTAATGAAAACTTCAATGTCCATTGTCCATATGAACGTAAAAACATGATTGTTGTAGCCTAAATTGTAATACAATTGAAAATGGAAATAATTTTGCTTATGTTTGTCGATGACAGTCCCATCATGTTGTACAAGAATGTCACGAAACAAATGTAATGACAAATTTATGCACCAGCAGATAGAAAATATTGTGGACTCGTGTAAATTATGTTGCAATAAGTTCAATGGAAATGAACAATTTTTATTAAATATTAACCAAACTAAACTAGGTATTTTATGAAGTAGAATAGAGAGTCTTTTACTATTCATAAATGTTTTTTGTTCTGTTAAAGAATTTCTAATAATTGAAAATGAAAATGAAAATTTCCAAAAACCCAAAACTATTCCTTTGCCTAACACATTCTTTGATTTAAAGCTATTTATTACATCCTTTTTCTATTCTTTCCCCTTTTTTTCCATAGTTTTAGTATGGCCACACAAAAGCACTTTGTGAGTAAAAATAAAACAACGAAAAACTTAAAACCTTTTGTTAATACAACAATTTTCATTTAAATCACCTGTACATTTTGTGCTCAACACAATTTTGACAGGTGGTTTAGCACCCACTTCATAGAAAACCTACAAACCCACTAATCCACAACAGCCAGACATTCTCACACCGTGTGCCACCACACCCAGGCATTCGCACTTCAAACTCAAACGGTGAGTAAATGATTGGCAAACTGACATTTATACGCATCGCATTGACATGAAATGGAAGTTTATAATTCATACTTAAATAAGTGGCAGCAGACAAGTGCGGCCGTCAATGCAGACAATATATATTTGAAGTATTGTTGCTATTGCAAATAGAGTGATGGTCACTTAATATAGCCCTTGCAGGCAATAAGTAGCATTTATTAGTGGACATTCCAAATAGTTACAAAAGTGATATCGGAGTAGGTACATCCCGTACCTTTTTTAGTAAAGCTATTTTTTCGTTGTTGACAAATCTTATGGTAAGGAAGAGTACTGCTTCTAAACCTAAATTGAAAAGAAAGCATACCAGTCAACTCCTTATAATTTATCGCAGGGTAATATCGTACCGCAAACAACTTCTCCAAAGCATGTAGGAAGCGAAGAAGTTACCATTGTCCTTCTCCTAGTCAAAGCAGATTTCTTTCGCTTTTGGCTCATTCTGTAGTCTTTCGGATCTATTCACACTTGATTTTATATCGATGAAGAATTTGTGACTTGGGCCTATTTTGGAACAAAATTTTACTGACCCAGGAACTGATAGTAAGCAACCATAGACCATAAGCTTTAGGGCACTTGGCGACCGATTGGTCCCGTTTCTAAATGTACGGGTACGTCAATAAAAAACTTTGAGAACAACATTTGCCAGTCCATCAACGTCGACGGCGAAGAGCATACCTCTATGATTACCAATTTCATATAGCGTGAATTGAATGATATAAACATCAATGATAAGGACTCCAAATGAAGCTACTCATGCGACATTGAATATTTTACACGAGTGACTTGTATGCATATATAGTTGTCTTACGTTAAGGTAATATTAATTGACCACCAAAATTTACAGATTTGTGCCACTTAGACTCTTTTTTATGGGATTTTCAAAGCTATCATAGCAGATGCCACGGGTCCTACATACGTAAAGGGTCATTACAACGCTTCATTAAGAGAAAGCTTCTCACGTCACTCATGTTGTATGCGTTAATTTCATATATGAGTGGCGGGACTTACAGTTTAATACTGATTCCTTGCGATAGATTTTTAAGAAACTTTTCATGACAATTTTGCTGATTTTCGCAGAGTTTTTATCAGAAATCTGCTGAGAGAAAATAGCTGAACAAATATTTTTTGGAAATGTTTTTTAGGAGTTTGAACCGTGGCCCACGGGTATAATAAGACAACACATTACCTACTAAACTTCTGTGACATTTGTCGGCGGTCATATTCAACTTAATTTATGTGCCATTTATGTACCAGACCAGAATGCATTTGGTCGGATATTTGATCGATATTTCATTCCACACATAATGGTCTTTCAAACGAATAAAAAATTTCCTAGATATCTTCCACAGACTTTATTATTTATTTTATTTAAATTTCTTTTGCAAATACTTCCTTAGAGACAAGGAATTAAAAAATTGGAATAATAACAAGTCAAGTGAAGTCGCCGTAGTCTAGTAGGTAATGTGTTGGCTTATTAGACACAAAGCCAGGGTTCGAGCCCCATGCCAGACATCAAAACAAAATACAAGAAATATTTCTTCGGCGATTTCTTCTCAGCAGATTTCTGGCAAAAACTTTGGGATTAAAAAAAATTACAATGAAATTTCTCCAAAATCTGTCGTTCGCAGTTGACTTTAAACTGTAGATCCCGCCATTTATGTATAAATTTAACACACACAAGATAAGTGGTGTGAGAAACTAGGTCAATAATCCTGACTGAAGGGTTGTAATTATGTATGTAATAATAACAATTCCATTCTTTTCAATTGTAAAATGTTTATTGAACTAATAATACTATTACCACCATGAGTAGCATGCTATTTTATTCACTTCAAACATGCATAAATTTCAAACCCACATACTCGTTTATAAGTTTATGAAATTTTTATACCCGTAGCGCTCTCTTCCTATTCCTACAAACCACACATATTGTTGTTAAATAAAGGTTTCAATAGTTTAAACATCAAATATTTTACAACAAAAAAAAAAAAGAACGAATCACAATACAAAAAAAACAGACAAGAATCCACAAAGACCAACAATATTATTGACTTTTTGACTTTTCTAACCCACAAAACAGCAACAATTCAACAATAAAACTTGAACTCAATATCCTGTACAAAGGAAGAATACTCACACACACACACATGCACACACACAGACTTGCTGGCAAGTAAACATATTTATAAAGAGAAAAATATTACTTTCTCTATAGAAGAATGTATTATTGCATGTATATATGAGTACATAGAGAGAAGGAGAGAGAGAGAGAGAAGAGAGAGAAAAGGAAATGAATGTATTTTATAATATTGTAGAATATTTAATACCAATAACTTCAACAATAACTTTGAAAACCATTAATAATATCATGTACACACACATTGGTATGCGTATGTGTATGTAAGCACGAGCATACCCTGTAGTAAATAAAGTAGTCGGTTGATAAAAACGCAAATTATAAATTAATTATTTTGCAATTGACTACAAATTGGTTGAAATGTCATGCAGATATCAACCAAACATATTAAATAGAAACAAAAGTAAGAATGAAAAAAGCAAAATAAGTAAATATAAGAAACCGATAATAAAACAAAGGAAGCATCCCGATAAATCATATGTCAATCACATACGGTTTTTAGGTGGTGCTCAATTTTATTAAAAAAAGGGAAAAACCCCAGTAAATATTGCAAATTTATAATAAAATCTATAAAAGCGATATTGAAGTGATAGTGAAATAAAATAGTTCATTAAAAATCTAAATAAAACATTGTGTGTATACCAAATCTATACTTGTACTAGCAATTAAGAAGCGCATTTACCTGAGCACTGCTGATAAGTATCTTGTACAATCTTAAAAATATGCCTTATTATTTATGTTGTATTTTAACAGATAAAGGTACAGAAAATGATGATGTCAATGTTCTCCAATTTGACGTCAAATTTTCCGAAATGAATGCCAAATTATCAGAAATAACAGGTAAAATGAAAATATGTTTTGTCTAACAAAATATCACGATTTTCTAATAAATATTTACATTTCAAGGCGAAATTAAGGAGCTCAAAATGTGATTATAATGACATCATTGTCTACCCAAAAAGTAGTGACCGAAAGCCTTGTTGGACAGGAAAAACGCAATGTGGCAATTAATACTACTTTTGCAAATAAACATCCTCGAGGAGCTGAAAGCTCTCAATGATAACATAATCGATGAAAATCAGCAATTTTACGTGAGTTTTTATTCTTCTCTACTTTTATCATTTTCCAAATTTTTGTGCATTTTTGCAGACCAATGCCATGAAATTATCACTGAAAGGGAACTGCCAGAAACTTTACCGAAAATTTTATCTCTGCAACTGAATCTTGCTATAAATATTGATGGCACTCATGGCAAAAAGAGCTTGAAGGATTACAAAAAAATTTTTGATGCATTGATGGATGCACTTCGACTTCTCTGTGATAACCCAGACAAAGAATTACGCAACGCCTTAGCCGTTATTAAAAAACAGAATTTTCATCACGTTTGTGTTGGAAAAAAACTTAATAATATTACTTAATAATATTTTACTTTTGAATTTTCCTTCAGTACAAACTTTCGAATTTTTTTCATTTAACTTCTTTTTATTACAACTTTTATTTGAAGTCCTGAAATGTACATGAATTTTCTTTTTAATTTAATTATTTTTTTTTTGTATTATAATAATTATTTCTATATATAAATATATGTATATAATGTAATATAATATAAATAAAACTGTTTAAAATTGAATTTAAAATAAAAGTGGTTTTTAAATAATTTAGTGTAAACTAGTATTTAAATTAACTAGATTTTATTTAACTACAAATTGGTTGAAAAATAAGTAATTTATAGTCAATTTAAAAGTCATGCAGAGATGACCAATTGACTACCGCCTAGGATATGCCTATGTTAAAATAATGAGTCGGCGACAAGGAAAAAAGTCACTTAATCAACTAGTTGTGCTTATTAAAAAACCAGTTTCAAGTTACTTTAAAATTAGTTTGATTTCCTACAGGGTAAATACGAATATCCTTATAACATATTAGTATGTCAGTTAACAACAAAGTGTCCATGTGTGTGTGTGTGTGTGTGTGAAACATACTATCCAACAGGGTAGTAAAACGTTTTACATGGTCTTATAGTTTCTATGCATTCTTTTTTATTTAAGATTGCCTGAGTTATTCTTAGTTAAAAATCATTTTATGGCCAAAAGTGAATGCTACTGACTGGGTTTGTGTTTTGGCATGTTGCTTAACAATAACCAAGCAGAACCAAAGAAAAGGACACGTACATACACATGCCCACAATTGCTTACTTATGCTTGCTTTCCTTGAAGCAATGAAAAAGTATGAATGTGTTACAGAAACTGTGAAGCAAAAAAAAAAAACTCCTTCTATTTCAACTCTAAATATGTGGATTGCTTCAAGGTGCTATTTTGAAGGATATAAATTTCCGTTAAGCACTAACAATAATAAAAACAGTATGAAAACAAATTACACTCACTTACACACACACACACAAACAAGCATACATTTACTTAGTATGTATGTATTTAAGCTCATAAAACATAGAATTTGTCAGTTTTGACAGCTCAAGTTATGAGAGATTATTTATTTTTATTTTTTTTTTTTATTCTCCTTCTTGTTTTTGGAATTTAGTGATGCGGGAATTTGTTTTAAATAAAAAAAAATACCAAAATATAGTTTTTATTTGAAACTAGTACCAAAGAAATGTCCATAGGAAAAAGTGAAAGCAATACAGGTGTCCCTCGTATTACACTGTAGTTACGTTCCAGAAAAATTCCGCGTTGTCTAATTCGCGTTATAGAAGACTAAGCTTTCATATAAATTTAAGGGTTATGTTCCAATAAACTTTTTCCAAAAGGAAATCAGTACTAAATTTAAGATGGATGTACGTTTACAACTCAAAATCAATATTCACACTTTATTTAAAGTATTTAAAGACGATGACGTCTAGAAGTCCATGAGTTGCAAAAAGTGATCGCCTTAATTTAATTGCACATTGTGATGACGTGGATTTGATGATGTGTACTTTCAATCATTTTTCCAATCATTTGGAATACGAATCGACCATTAAGAAAAACCTAAATATTCAAGAAACTGTGTGACTTACTACGAACATCGTATTATGTCGAAATAGTGAGCGTATAACTTCATCTGAAGAAATTTCATCGGAAAAGTTTCCATCATTTGATAAAAAAAAACATTTTGTTGGACGTTCTTCCAATGATTGTGCGATCGTGGAATCAGCTATCAGCCTTTTTCGCTTTTTTCGATTTTGTAATAGGGCACTAGCAAGAAGACGCGTTATACAAGTCAAAATTTCGCGTTGTAATGAAACTGTTTCTTATTTTTTTCCGCGTTATACCAGGGATACCTGTAGTTCATTATTAATTATGACTTATTTAATTGGTCATTCAAAATCTTTAGTCAAGATTGCAACCTAGTGGCTCACACCACCAATGTTGTGTGTGTTAATTTTATTCATGAGTGGCGCTACCTAAAATTTCCGAACTATTAACTTTTTAGAAGCTTTTCATGACAATTTTATTTTGACAGAAGACTGTGAGAGAAACCCGCTTTTTTTGATATGTCTAGGCTGCAAACTCACGACTAATAATTCAACACTCTACTTACTATACCACTGCGATTTAATAAGTATTGTTTATATTATTTAAAACCACAAGTAAATGCATTGTACCAGTCTGGTAGTCTTTTTAATAGAAATAAAGAAACTTTTTGAAATCGGATATTTTTTCAGTTTTTAATTTTAATTAAATTTCTCTGATCATCAATTCGGATTCAGGCACATGCATGGCATACCTGAACAATGTCATCGAATTGTAGAAGAAATAACCAAAGCCCTGGAAAATAAATTATATTGTTCGGCTGTATTTCTAGATATAAGTAAAGTTTTCGATAAAGTATGGCACTGCGGTCCTCCTTTGCAAAATAAAACAACTGCTCCCTGCCTCCTACCACTTCTTATATAAATCTTGATTGCGTGATTCGTTCTATGTTCATATTAATGGCGAAGATTCTTCCTTTGGAGTTATAAAATCTGGAATCCCACAGGGAAGTGTTCTGGATCCCATCCTTTATACTATCTACACATCAGATATGCCAATCAAGCATGATTTAACTATAGCAACGTATGCAGATAATACCGCTATTTTGTCTACCAATGATTCGTCATCTAAAGCTTCTGAAATGTTACAAAACCAGCTTAATATTATTGAAACCTGGCTACAAAAATGTAATATGAAAATCAATACGGAAAAATCAATTCACGTTACTTTCACTTTAAGAAAACGTGATTGCCCAACACTTTATTTAAATGGAAATTCTATTACAAAATCAATATGTAATATTTGGTTGATTTGTTGGAGTCTATCACAATTTTAATCGCAATAGAAAATCTTCCAATCTGTCAAGAAAAAAACTTGCGCCATGTTTTGTTCAGCCATTGTTTTTGAAGAAAACTGCTCGTGAGCACAAGCCATTATAAACAGAGTATATGAAGTGGTGTAGGTTAGGTTAGGTTAGGTTACAGGACGTGTACTTGTAAACTGTGACAAGTACAGTACCCGAAAGTCGAATTTACCCATTGTACAACGTCCTAGCTTCTCACACCACTCGTGTTATGTGCATTAATTTTTATACACGAGTGGCAGTGGACTTACAGATTTAAAGTCGACTCCGAACGACCAATATTTTGAGAAACTTTTCATGGCAATTTTGTTTACTCTCAGAGTTTTTGCCAGAAATCCGCTGAGAGGAAGTCGCCGAAGAAAGATTTTCATATTTTCGTTTTGATGTCTGACCTGGAATTCGAACAAGGGTCTTTAGTCTAATAGCCAACACACTACTTACTAGACCATGGCGACTTCGATGAAGTGGTTTGGTAGTTTAAAAAATTAGTGATTTCAACATTATAAACAAACGTTTGAAAATCACAATTGAAAGCATTACACGATTAAAGTTCATGACGTGATGCAAGAAGAGCTCGCACAGTCAGTAGACGCAACTGAAGACGCCAATTCAAACGGACTAAAAGCGAACAGCGTTCATTTCAAATTTAAAAAAATTTAATGCCACATGACCTGAAGGCGAAATACATTGACAATGATTGTTCATGTCTGACATAGTGTTTTATTGCTTTAAAATGGAAAATAGATTTACTTCGAAAGTCTCATGCATAGGACGTCATATCGATGCTTCCGTTCTACAGCATTGTAAGTCGAAAAGTGTGCTTTGAGTTATGAGTATTTTAAATAGATTTTTCCCTATAACTTCGTATAGGATCGGCGCATCTTAACCAAATTTTGACAGTATTTAAGTTAGAGAACGATACAATTTCAAATGCAAGAACATTAAAAACGTTCTAAGTGTACTTAGAACGTTATAGAATGGAGGCATCGATATGTGAAGTGCAAGTGATGACTAAAATCTACGGTCAAGCAGAATTTCAATAAAGCCGAGGATAATTTTGTGTTTTTTCTGGAATGTGAAAGATAAGCAGCTAACACCCGGGTAAGACTATAATGGAAAACCTTTACCTTTATAATGGAAAATGTTTCAAGCGATCAATTGGTCGTAATGGAATAGCCTGTGATATGTTACCAGACACGATTTTTTTCGAATGATATAAAGGGAAATGAAAATTGGCTCGATTAATTCTTGACCTCAAAAGACGGACAGTTTTTTATTTTTGGGATGGAAATCTATAAAATTACATGCACTTTATTTCGCTGCTTTTCAAAAATCTTAGCTATCAGGAGTAATCAATGTGAATTTTTTTGAACTAAAAATAACTTAGCGCCATTCCTCCTCCCAACATTTCTGGTTTTGAACATTCTTGACTTAATGCTTCATCTTCTAGATCGCTTGATAGAATCCCACAAATTTTTTTATCTACCAACTATTACTGTAGGTAGCGCACACTGTCTTGTAGGTAGTGTGAGGCCGTGGTTCATAAAAACTTTCTGGAAAATCTGTTGTTCGGAGTCGACTTTAGGCTGTAGGTTCTGCCACTTAGGGAAACAATTAAATGCACAACATGGGTGGTTATAGCCTAGGCCAATTAAGTCAGATCTATAGACTCTGAACGCAAATTCTTTTATTAAAAATCCATGCATTTATTTTTGTGGTCTCTTCAAATGTCAATTGAGTTCCAAGGTTTTTATCAAAGTTTATGTGAAATATCTACAAAGCGTCGTAGTACCTGCAGTATAAGAATTTTCCCTAGAGAGCGGTTAAGCCTATAGGCTGGAACATGATTGTCCAATTAAATGCCATAAGTTAAGTAAGTATTCTTAGCCTGCAAAAATGGAGAAAACATTCTTAGACTATATTCATTACAGAAGAACAAATGATGGTTTCATAATGCATTTTTTAAACTTGTCTTGAATGCATTTATTCTTTATTTGAAAGTTTT
Source organism: Sarcophaga peregrina (assembly GCA_014635995.1). NCBI lineage: Eukaryota > Metazoa > Arthropoda > Insecta > Diptera > Sarcophagidae > Sarcophaga > Sarcophaga peregrina. The sequence goes on from CM025790.1 coordinate 32,153,509, forward strand.
CTTTTAAGCTTTTATGCCCTTTAAAATTTTCTTACTTTGCGAAAAGACACTAAAGTTCTATTTCTCTTTACACAGAAAGAAAAAACTACCTAAAAAAATCTAAAAAAAAATCTTGTTGCCAACACCAAAAAGTTGAAACAACTGGCAACAAGAGGAAAAAAACTTTCCGCTTGATTTTCTGCACAAACTTTGGAAAATTGATATAAAAAATAAAACGAAGAGAAGAGAAAAATATTACAAGAAAAAAGAAAAAAAAGAATAGTAACTTTTGTTTTATATTGATTTCAGAGAGTTTTGGTTGTGGTTCGATGGTAACATGCCTTAACAAAGACTTTAATGCCAGCCAGTGCATTCATAAAATCTAAAGAAAGAAAAATGACTACAAGAAAAAAAAATTCCAAAGATTGTAATTAAAAATCTTTAGATTGGCATTAAACTTTATAAGAATTTTCTTCTTTTTTTTCCCTTCAGTTTTTCTAGCTTTACATCCACCACTTGCAATAGCTGTAAGACGTCAGAGGAAATCTGGAGCAAACCAGAAGAAAATCTTTACTGAAACCACTTGAGATTCTTTAAGAAATTAAGGCAATAAACTTGCCAAGTCTTGCATTAAGTTAATGCCACGAAATATATGAGGGTAAGAGATGAAAACGAAGTATTGCAGTTAATTTTCTATGAAACATAAATTATGTACAAGAAACAAAAAATTAAAAAAATTATTTTATAAATAAAAAGAACCGCCTTCGTTTGAAACACCAAAACCTCTTTGAAGGAAAATTATTAAAAAATTCTTCTTGCTAAAAATATTTGCGTTTAAAACTATGAACGAAACAAACTAAAAGAAAACAAAACGAAACGAAACTATAAAACTTTCAACAAGTTTTACCAACGCGCGTTTTCTTTCCCTTTTCCATCGCAATAAAATAGCGATGCCAGTAAAAAAATTAGAACAAATATTTGTGAAATGCGTTTTTGTTCAGTTTCTCTCATTCAGTTTTATTTTCACTTTACCCAAGCCGTTCGTTAACTTTTGGGAAAGTGATAAAGTGAGAAAATTAATCACAGACAGTTTTCGTATTAAATGATGCCACCATCCATCCATTGCCATTGATTCATTTGGGTGTACTGAGACAAAATGTCATTTGCATAAATGCTGTATCCGTCTGTCCGCTGTCTTCGCTGTTGCTTGAATGAAAATAAACTTTTTAAGCGTTTTACGAGGCTTTCATTTGCATTTTGTATCATGAAAATTGATTTTTAATAAAACTTTTGCAAATATTTGCATTGCCAAAGAAGCCAACAAAAACGGAGGAAAAAATTAAATTCTTTTGGGACATAGAATACCAAATTGAAGTATTTTTAACACAATCAGTTGGTCTTTAATTGAAGGAAAATTAAAAATATAGAAATCGATCAAAATTAAGAACAGAGAGCTTTATTGATAAGAAAGTTAATGTTGGCTTATTAGACGTAAGGCCACAGTTCAAACATCTCCTACAAAATGAAATAAGAAAAAATAGTTTTCCGGCGACTTCCTCTTGGCAGAATTTTTTGGAAAATATTCTGAAATTAAATAAAATTGCTATGAAGAGTTTCTCAAAAATCTGGCTTTTGGATTCGACGTCAAACTGTAGGTCGCGCCACTTTTGGATACAATTAACTTACACAACTAAGGTGGTATAAGAAACTTGAACGTAATTCTGATGAAAGCAATGTAAATGAAGTTTTTGTAAATTCAAGGATCTCAAGATTTTGTACAGACTTTGTATTAAAGTCGTTAATCGATTTACCATATTGGGAGTGCTGAAATCTATACCGTAAGTTATCCCAGAGAACAATTCTGCCTAAATATTGGACTAAGAGTAAACAGTCCCGAACAGTTTAGGGTTCAACTGGTAGCAAACTGGACTGCGAAGTCTGACCAAAGGATTAATTTTGTTGCCAATTGTGTTGGTTGCCACAGAGTAACGTTGGGAGTAACGTGATAGCTGTGGTTTATAGCCAAATCGAGGGAAGAGCACATGCTCTAGGTGGCGTTACACTCTTAACCATTTTCACACAACAGTTTAGATAGTCTCCGACATCTAACCATAAGAGAAGCCATATCCAAATGCATGGTTTTGATTTGTTACTCACGTTTGCTGATGCAATCCATGGATACGCTTATTAAAGGGGCTGCATTATTGTGCGTGGAAGCGTTGGTATAAGTTTGGTTTCCATCCGTGCTTTGAGCACTGTGGGATGTAGTAAAATCATGATTATACTTGCGATAAGCCCTGGACTAGTTTATACTGAACTAATAGCGGCTGTAGTCCAATAGGACGAGTATTGGCTTATCAGCCAAGAGCACGTGGTTCAAACAACTCGTACAAAACAAAATATGGAAATCATGTAGAGCACGCATTCCGAGAGTAAATGCAATTCCTATGAAAAATATCTGTTACTCGGAGTCGACGTTTAAACCATAGGTCTCATCACTAAAGGATAAAAATTATTATACTCGAAATGGATAGTGTCAGAAGCTAGATTGTAATCCTGACTAGGGACTTCCATTGATCAATTACAAAGAACAAAAGTTGTATACATTCTGAGATACTTCGGTGTTGCTGATGTAATCTCTGATACGCTTATCAAGGGGCTGCATCATTGTGCGCGGAGGCGTTGCTATAAGTATGGTTTGCACCCGTGCATTAATCACTATGGGGTGTACCATCATGATAATACTTGCGATAAGCCCTGGACTAATTTATATTGAACTAATAGCAGCTGTAGTCCAATAGATCGAGTATTGGCTTTCAGCCAAGAACAAGTGATTTAAACAACTCGTACAAAACAAAATATGAAAATCATGTAACGAGCTTATTCCGAGAGTAAATGTAATTGCTATGAAAAGTATGTGTCAGTCGGAGCCGATGTTTAAACCGTAGGTCTCATTACTCAAGGATAAAAATTATTATACTTAAAATGGGTAGCATGAGCCTATAATCCTGACTAAAAAGTTCCTTTGATCAAATACGAAGAACAAAAGTTGTATACACACTTAAATACTTCGGTGGATGTTGAAAACTAATTCTTACATTGTTGGAAACCGAAATAGTGACAAGTTTTATAGATCTGATATATTACATACATACATACATAATTGGCCATTACAACCCTTCAGTCAGGATTACGACCTAGCTTCTCACACCACTTATGTTGTGTGCGTTAATTTTATACATGAGTGGCGGGACCTACAGTTTAAAGTCGACTCCGAACGACAGATTTTTGAGAAGCTTTACATGGCAATTTTTTACTCTCAGAGTTTTTACCAGAAATCTGCTGAGAGGAAGTCGCCGAAGAAATATTTTTCGTTTTTGATGTCTGACCTGGGATTCGAACCCGGGCCTTTCGTCTAATAAGCCAAAACACTACCCACTAGACCACGGCGACTTTTAGGATCGGATATATTACTCGCTGAAAATTGAATTAAACCTTCAGTTCCTAACGCCATCATACTATCAGATATAAAGAAAGAAAATTAAAAGATTTATACCGTAGCTGTTACGAATCCTATGTAACCTTATTTGTGTCATTATCGGCATTTTTAGGTGTCCAGGACTTGTAGATAGTGCATTGGTAAAATCCATACCTTGGTAACACTCACAGAATGGTCGAAATATGATAGTGGATAAAATAGGTACAAAGATTTTTGCAGATGAACTTTGCTATGTTTTAAGGTCAGTTTTTATTTTTTCTAAGGAAAATATTTTCCTTGCCGGCCTATTGCAGGGTATGTTGTGATGAGGAGGAGTTGGAGACTATCGAATTAATAAAATCAATTAAATTTCAAATACAACCTTACAACCTTTACTAAATGCTTTTCAAAATAAAAGGCAACAATGTATATTAAATGAATATTAAATGTTTTACAAAATAATTCTCTTTGAATACCTGTGGCTTTTATGTTTAATTTTTGCCTTCATTTATTATGATGACAGGCAAAATATATTTCCTATAATTATATTACAAATTTTCCATTAAAAGAACAAAAAAAAATCGAAGTGAAATTTAACAAAAAAAAAAAACAACAAAAAAAACACGTAAGAAAATGTGGTTAAAACCACTTTTAGTCAGTTTTCATTTATAGTCAGTCATCATAGTAAAAGAGTCAGAAAAAAAAAACCTGAAAATAATGTTGAAAAAATCAAAAGACATTATCAACCTATTGGTAATGAGCCAAACTGCCATGCCATTAAATTATTATAAAAGAATAATGGTTTCTTGCTTTTCTTTTTTCTTTTTTTGGTATTTTCATAAGAAAATGTAATAAAATTACTCGTACATTATGAACACTATGCACTATGGTATACAATGTGGGGTTCCGCTATTGTACTCATATATGAAACTTGATAATAGGAAGTGATTTTAGTAAATATAATTTCCTTTTTAATATTGTTATATTGAATATCATTTACATTAATATTCTAACACATACATATACATACCACATAAATATGTATAATAAATAACAAAAATGTTTTCTATCTTTCGAAAATATCCCTTTAGTTTCCTGCTGCAACACATATTGTTTAGTATATTATTGGACTTAACGTTTTAGTTCAGCTTTTAATGGAATACTTTCATTTCCGTTCTTTTCCTTTTTGATTACCTCCGTTATCGACTATTGCGTTGGTCTTAATTTAAATATATTTTGCCCAAAAATCTGCCTTTCAATTCAATACAAATAAATTCTCTCATACAGAAGACTAATGAGAACATAAGTCCTAAGGTCGAGAGACCTGGACCTGACAAATCTGACGCTTTATTGATATACAAATACAAAGAAAAGAATGTATATTATGTCTACCTACATATATTTGGTTTGAAGTCGACTTATTCGACGTAAAACCGATTCAAAAACCCTTGGTCAGACATTTCCAACAAAGCGAAATATAAAGAAAAAATTTCGTACGGAGTCGACTTTAAACTGTAGTTCCCGCCAACCATGTATAAAATTAGCACCTATAACATAAGTGGTGTGAGAAGCTAGGTCGTAAGCCTGACTGAAGGGTTGTAATGACAAATTTTATTTATTTATGAGTGCAGAATTCGTCTTAATCTTGGGAATATTTGAGATCGTCGTCTACAGGTCGCCATGGTCTAGTAGGTTGTGTGCTGGCTTACTAGACTTAAAGCCAGGGTTCTAGTACCCGGCCAGACATCAAAATAAAAATACAAAAAGTATTTTTTCGTCGATTTCTTCTCAGCAGATTTCTGGCAAAAACTCTGAGAGTAAAATTGCCATGAAAAGTTTCTCAAAAATCTGTCATTCGGAGTCGATTTTAAACTGTGGATCCCGCTACTTATGTATAAAATTAGCACACACAACATAAGTAGTGAGAGAAACTAGGTTGTAATGACCAATTATGTATGTTCGTCTACAGAAACTTTAATGATGAAAAAAACTATAACTCGCCCAGCCAAGACTGTTTTGAATAAAATTTACGTTATGGTTGAGTATGATTGATCTTAGAGGTCGGAGATTATCTAAACCCCTTTTCTATCATAGTAAAGTGCGTAACGCAATACACTGAGCTGAGCCTTTTCTTTGGATTTTGTTTTAAATTGTAAGCCCCACGTTGGTTCCCATAGGGGCTACACTATAGCCGAGCAGAGACAAAATCTCCGCTGGTGCTGGAACTGAGACCCAGTCCAATCGGCTACCAGTGAATTCCAAATAAGTCGAGACATGTAATTCTTAATAAAATAGTTACAATAATATTACAACCATTGATGGGGCTCTATGCATCCTAGCCTAATTCTTTTTTATTAGAGGCCAAGTACATTGGAGATTGTACTTAGGAAACTAAGTATTAATGACGGAATTGTTTGAATTTTTTAAACTGCAATAAACAGAATATTTGCAAAAGTGAATGAATTATTATTTTAGGGCAATGAATTTCCATAACGTTTACTCTTTAAAGATTATTTCATGTAAGTATTGCCTGCGTCTATGACTTAAGTAGCTTATTCAAGGCTGGCTCCTGTACACAAGAGACTTTCCATATCCTCACAGACAAAAAATCCAGTTTACCAGTTTAAGGGAGACTCGCAAAATCTTAATGTTTTAGACTAGAATATCGAATACGGGATTCGTTAGCGCCTGATTTTGGTGAATATTTCACTTGACCTAACCTATTTATTGAACCATTTGGCTATTATACATACTATTCATAATTGGTCATTACAAACCTTCAGTCAGGATTATTGACCTAGTTTCTCACACTATTTCCGTTGTGTGTGTTAATTTTTATACATAAGAGGCGGGACCTACAGTTTAAAGTCGACTCCGAACGACAGATTTTTTGAGAAACTTTTCATGGCATTTTGTTTACTCTCAGAGTTTTTGCCAGAAATCTGCTAAGAAGAAATCTCCGGAGAAATACTTTTTATATTTTGTTTTGTTGTCTGGCCTGGCACTCGAACCCTGGCTTTACGTCTAAAAAGTCAGCACACTACCTACTACACCAAGGCGACTTGATGCAATATGCCAAATATAAAATGGAAGAAGTAATGAGATTTGGTAAAACAATTAGGCTCGATTTAGTAACGAAGTAGTACAATGGGCCAGTTTGATCTCCGGGCACTGTACTGTACTTGTCTTTATTTTTTTGACTATCGGGGAAAGTTTTAATTGATTACTAATTCTGTTACTTCCAATGTAAACGGCATCACTTTACTTTCTTAATTCTACATGAATTCGAGTGATTTCCTATTTATTGATTTTTTGAAAAAAAAACCATCTGAACTTGAACCAAGGTAAACTCTAGTTAAACCCGTTATTAAAAATTTCAAATAATTTCTGTTTCTTTGTATAAATCAATATAACACTCTCTCAACTCTTAATTTTCAAAAATATAACACACACACACACACACTTGTAATACAATATCTCATACACATATAGACACACAAATGTTTGACTATAATTTGATAAAAATCTTGTTCAATAATTTCATCACAAAGAGCTTTTATCCCGTTGAGTGCTTTTATAAATTGCATTTAAATTTAAAAACCTCACAACATCAATTCTATTCAATACAGTTGTTGTTATTAAGTTCGGTGCGGTTATTTTCGGTTTAAAAACCATTTATTGACATTTAAAATGGTGGCTACAGCAGCCGACAACATCCTATGTACTCGTATACCAATAGCATTGGTTAAAAGTGTAGTTGATAGTAATATCGTATGTATTCATTCCATCAACAATGTCATCGTTGTCATCATAGTAATTCTCATATCCTTTCAAAAAATTTTCTGCTGTAATAACCCCTGTTGGTTGCTAACAATTATAGGCTGATGTGTAGGAGTTGAAGAAAATATCACTTCACTGGTGTGTGTGTAGTTGTATCAGCAGTGTCCCAAAGGTGCACTCTTTTCTGGGTTTTTAATTTGGGAGGCGATATTTTTATTCGTTTTCTATCAGTAGTGCTTAATTGCACATGACCGCATTGTAATAAATTTAATTAATAGAATACTATTGAACGCAACAAATTGTTAAAATCTCTGTACAATGAAAAGAAAGTAGAGGAAGGACACTATGTATCATACAAGCAAGCAAAAGAATATGAAAATTATTATTTTACAATCACTTGGAAAATGTGCAGCATGTTGCCAAGAGAAATAAAATATGGAAACGGGAATATAAAATAATTTCTCTAAAATTCTATACAAAAACTGAATACATTTTATCTTATAGACTAGATTCCATAGTAAATATGAAACAATACATAAATACATTAGTCATTACAACCTTTTAGCCAGGATTCTAATCTCCTACACCAACTATGTTGTGTGTGTTAATTTTGAAGCCTGACTGATCTCTTCCGCAGGGGTTTATCGTCTGTATAGTAGTCATAAGTATTTCCACTCAATAGTTAAATATTCTAAAGACGAATCGCAAAATTATCCGTTGATTTGTTGCCTCTTAAGTTTGGGCTCACATCATGGGCGTAAACGTAATACACCCAAAGAGCTACAGATAAATCGTCAGCCTTTCCCCCTCAACTATGAGTTCTTCTTGAAGCTTCCAAATGGTCCGAGATATTTTCAAGGTATTTAATATTACTAGTTTCTTTTCAGTTTTTGATTTTTAATATCTAACAGTGAACGCTTATAGGCAGTACAGATACCATAATTGTTGTTGTTGTTGGACTTGTATACATTCATACATGCATAATTAGCCATTACAACCCTTCATTGAGGAATACGGTCTAGCTTCTCACACCACTCATGTTGTTTTTGTTAATTTTATACGTAAGTGGCAGGACCTAGAGTTTTATGTCGACTCCGAACGATCGATTTCTAAAAAACTTTTTCGTGGCAGCTTTGTTTACTCTGAGAAATTTATTTACTACCAGAAATCTGCTTACAGGAAATATTTTTTTTTTCATATTTCGTTTAGATGCCTCATCTGGGGTATACGAACGCAAGCTTTACATCTAATTAGACAACATACTATCCACTAGACTACGACGACTTCGTATAGTGCAATTAAGTTTTTGTTTTTTAAAGAATGGAAGAGAAAGTAATATTTCGCTTGATACTACTCTCTGTTTCAAGAATTCATCTAGCGAGCATAGAATCTGGATTAATGAGAGAGAGCTGGCTGTTTGTCTTTATGATCTTAAGATTGATTCCAATGAATTCAAATTGAAAAGACTTTTGTTTCCAATTGTCATTCTTGTATCATCCGTAAATTTTTTATGGAATTAACAAACTATTGTATTAAAAAAACTGCGCTATATCTGGCTTGACCGGCTTTATTTTTCATGATATTCTAACGAAAATGGAAATGATGTTTTGCTTTTATATCGCTTAACATTATTATTATAAACAAAAGTTACAAAAACAAATTATATGATAAACAGAAATATACCAACAAAAACCAGTATAAAAAATGGGTAATCAAGTAAAACAAAAATGCAACAACAAATACTGCAATAACAAATGTAAACAAATTACCTAAACAACAATAATAAAACAATGACGTTCACATTTACAGAGATCTCGAGAAAACGAAGCCATGAACATTCGACTTCAAGATCATTCATCAGACTATTTACGTTGGCATATAACAGACAAGACAAGGCAGGCAACGAATTCAGTAAAAATTCAGTCAGTCTAGTGTGAAGATGCGTGCGCCCTATTTGAAGAGAATAATCGTGTTTTGAAGTTCTACGTTATAAAGATCTATCAAACAATTGTTATTGTTTACGCAAAAGTGTGTAAAAAAGAATAACAAACAAAGCAATTATTGTTGTTTACATCAAGTTGTGAACAGTGACACACAGAATTGTGCGAGCAATAAAAAAATTAATTAAAACTAACCATAAGTATGATTTTAATTTTATTTGCAATTTATGATCTCATATTTAAACATTTTTAAGAGATAAAAACGTAACAATATAGTATAGATAATGCTTTCTTGAAAGTCCACTCAGTTTTGAGATAATTCATATACAAATTATTGGCATCCTTGCATTTAAAATGTGATGCTTTTATCCTATTATCCTATTGCCAACATTTTGCCAAATTAAACTTGCTTTGGCCTACTGGTTATTGCTTATAATGTTTGATGCCTTTTTTCTTTTAATTTACAACAGCCTCATTGAACAGTGTGTTATAAAATCGGCGTGTCTGTAATCCCCGCTTTTGGAAAATTAAATAGATAATGGCAACTGTCTTTTGTAGCTATCACTAACATTATGTTTAAAGGCCATAAATGTCAAATAGTATTTGAATAAGTCAATTTATTTAAATAAAATAATATTTTCAACAAGATCTATGTATTTGTAAGTATCTGTGTATATTTCCATCCTATGTACAAGTGCAGATGACTGTCATAATTAAATTTGTGGTTAAAGCCACTGCCACCAACAAAATGAATTGATAAACATATGAATTGATATGTACGTACAGATAATTAGATTTTATACAAAATGTTATTGACTGTTATCAATGTAAAATGGGTTTCGATTATATTTTTTCTTTAAATTTTATTCTTAAAGCTTTTAAACTTAAATATCTATTATTGATCTGAGTTACAATGAACTCACTATCAGAAAAAGAATACAAAAATGACAAAAAAAAATCGTTTTTATAAACAAAAGAGCGTGTGATGATTAGTTGTGATAAAAACCAATAGTTTGGTTTCAGCAAACAAACAAACAACCAAACTAACGAGCAAAGCTTAAACTTTTTGGTCTTTTAACCGATATTTTTTTAAAACCCCCAAAGTATCATCAAAACAACAACAACGATAACTATTTTCCAAACTCTATGTTTATTTCTAAATCTGTATAGGAGGAGAAACATCACAAGCGTCAAGTGTATATGTAGAAGGACCAATAACAACAATATCATCAAATTGAAGAACTTTTTAGAACTGAAAAAAAACGAAGTCATCTAACCTTTTAAACAGTAACGACCTTCTCTTTTGTATAACACAATCGATAAATGAGTCCTTTTTTGTTTGTTATTTATTGAAATATTTCTCTCAAAAAAATTTAAGCATGTCCTTCGATATGTAACAACATCAAAATGTATGGTACTTACTTACTTAATTTGCCATGACAACCCGATTAACGGATTTCGGCCTGCCGCAATACATCCTTTCAGGCGCCTCTGCTTCTTGCGCGCCTATGCCAGTTGGTCACAACAATCGATGACAGGGCTTCCTCGACTTGGTCCTTCCAAAGGATACAAGGTTGTCCTCTTCGCCGACTTCCGCAGATCCCCGCATCAAATACCCGTTTCGCCGGAGCATCCTCCTCTATTCGAACAACATGACGGAGCCGGCGCAGCCGCTGGATATTAATATGCTGTACAACGTCCATGTCGTTGAGGAGCTCATACAGCTCACTGTTGAATCGGATGCGAAAATCTTCACCAACTCGCACTGGACCGAAGATCTTACGTAGGACTTTTCTCTCGAATACTCTCTAGGCAGCTGTATCAGTTCTTAATAGGGTCCATGCTTCTGCGCCATAAAGAAGCACTTGTAGGATGAGCAGGGGTAAGAATAGTGCGATGCACTGCCGCCTTTCGCAGAACACTCTCCATGACAAAGTTGAAAAGGTCGCATGATAAGGAATCGCCTTGTCTAAAATCTCGCACGGTATCAAAAGGTTCGGAGAGGTCCATTAGTACCTTGACGGAGCTGCAAGAATTGCTCAACGTCATTCTGCATAGCCTTATCAGCTTCGCAGGTATACCGAGCTCAGACATTGTGGCAAAAACACGATCCCTTATGGGGCTATCGAAAGCACGCTTATAGTCGACAAAAATATGTTGTATGTCGACTTGATTTTCATGGGTTTTTTCCAGGATTTGGCGTAGTGTGAAGATCTAGTCGATGGTGGACTTGCCAGGTCTGAAGCAGCACTGATAAGGTCCAATCAATTTATGGTGAGGAACTTAAAAAGGAAAATTCTTTTCAAACTGTAACACAGAAATCAATGGCTATAGGATACCTAGAACCATCTTTAATGAAATGGACATAAACAATACCGTGTAGTACCGCTGGGAAATCCTTTCTATTCGAAAGGGTGTATAAATAAATATGCTTCTCATCTATGATCATTAAAAAATCAGTGCGAATTTGGGTAGTTTTGTGCCACAGACTTTCGTGGTTTATTGCGATCAAATATAGGCAGTATATGTTGAAAACAAAGGCTGAGGAATTGTTCCAAGTTCTTTACTTTAGCTTTTACGGTGTTCTACGAATCGCATCTGTATAGGGGAACAGATTTCCTACAGCAACCGTACATGCTGATTTTTGTGTGTTTTAGTTACTTTATCTAGTTAACTGCACGCTTGTCTTCCTCTGTAAATCGGTGTGTTTTATATTCTATTGTAATAGGATAGGAGAGAGGATCAATTGAAGCATGCATACGGCGTTTATTTTTCGAAATCACATTCTACTACTTCATTCACTGCTCCATTAACTGCACGGAGTTTGGATTGCATATATTTAAACCTATGCTTTACATTTGTATACTACAGATTCTCAAGTCGTCTGCCTAACCTGCGCACCTATCCTCTGTGTTCAGATGTAGATTTTATGTACTGTACTTACATAATTGCACTTTACAACTCTTTAATCAGGATTACGATGTTTGTTTCTCACGATATACATACATAAGCAGGCCACTACAACCTCTCAGTAATGATTATCACCTAGTTTCTCATACCACTTATGTTGCGTGTGTTAATTTTATACATGAATGGCGGAACTTACAGTTTAAAATCGATTCCGAAACTTTTCATAGGAATTTTATTTACTCTCAGAATTCTTAACAGAAATCTGCTGAGAGGAAGTCGCCAAAGAAATATTTTTTCATATTTTCGATTTGATGTCTGATGACCTAGGGTTTGAATCGAGGCCTTACCTCTAATAAGACTAAGGCTGCGCCACGATATATATGTTTGTTAATTTTATCCATGACTTGGAGGACCTGCAGATTAATGTCGACTCTGCAAGATACCTTGATAAAATTTTCATGACAATTGTATTTATTCTCGGAGTTCTTCTCAGAAGATTGCTTGGAGACAGACGAGGTATTAGAGGTATTAGGTATTAGAACCATGGACTCTCATCTAATAAGCCAACATACTGCTTACTAGACTACTTGGACTTCAGCTTCAGATTTACGTGTTAAATATTCCATGTTTTAGTAGTATAGATAGAGGATAACCGTGTTTTGCACAACTTACCATTTTCGTGCAAGGCTCTACAAGTTTATCTCTATTTACCTTTGCTTCAGTGAGTGATATAATTGGGATAATGATTAGCATCGGACATTCTCCCCAAATCAGAAAAAAACACAAAAAGTTGTGATCATTTAACATCTGATTATTGCTCAATGAACATCATTATGATAACCAGAAACCAATACCAGAGTATTATTGCCTCCTTACAGTGTCGTCATAATAAGTAATTAGTTAAAATGTATTCCCTTTTTACGTGCTCTATACAGAGGCATGTATCCAATGTTTTCAGAGCCAGAAACCAAATTCCTCCTGAAGAATATATCCTTCAAATGTCTTAATTTGTTCAGCTTTAAATACACAGAATTGAAGGCATTTGGGCCTCCGGGGTTTTGTAGTGAAGTCGATATTTTAAGACAACTGTTTCACACCAACCATTGAATATATTCTACAACTCTTCGTCCTGAAATAGTTACTTTGAAATCGTTTGGGGATATAAACAAACAGCTGACTGATCCTGCGGATAATATCGGAAAATTGTAAACGGATAGGGCAAAATGTAGTCGGTTATGATTAATTGCATGGAATTTCATTACTCTGGCTCTTTTTAGAGAGTTGTTTGTCTCTATTGCCCTAACGAATATTGGTTGGTTAGCAAAAGTTGACAATAAAGTTAAGCAAGACTTATACAATGGCATCGTAGTCTTGTATGTGAGTTCTGACTTACGCACCTACACATACAAATGTATTAACATTTATCGATATATCACAATCTAAGCATGAATGTGAACGTGAATGTTTGTGTTTAAAGAAAAACTTTTTCGATTACATCCTCATAAAAAGTTTCTTCATCTTTCGCTAGCATTTTGCTAAGCATTGGACAACACCCACACATTTGACACGGCCACAAAATAAGTACTACACGACATGTGTGAACGTAATAATAACAATAACGACAATGACAACGACAACAACAACGACGATGGATCCTTTTGGCATGAAAAGGACATTTAGTTGCAGAAAATGAAAAGAAAAAAAAATTTGTTCAACGAGGAGGCGCTAGAGGAGGAATACGAAAGTATTGGAGTGTAAATAAAAATAAAGGATAAGCCCGGGCAAAGGGGACAGACAACAAAGTCATAAACAAGCAATAAAATTGTTTAGAAAATCTAGAGGAGAAAAGCAAAAATAAAAACAAAAACAAAAAACAGTAAAGGCACTGTCTTAACGTTTTAAATGTATTTGAACGCAATGCTTTAATGCTACTGCGAAGTGATGACGACGATACGAAATGAAAGATGATGGCAATCATCATAATTGCATTTTTTGAAAGTTTTAGCCTTCTGCTTCTTCTTCTGCTTTCACTGGCATGGTGACAGCTGAATGGCGAATTGATAGCACTGAGATACAGTGCTTGATGTTAAGCTTGGTAACTAATCAATTGATATCCGTTTTGTATGGGTCTTGTGTTTTCCGCTTGCCTTTATTTGACATCCCTTGTCATCGATTTAATTTTTATTGTATTCAAAAACATTTCGTTTTTTTTGTTTTGTTTTGTTTTCTTTTACTTGTAAATTTAATGGATAAACAAAACATGGAATTTTTTATGCAAATACTTTGCTACACATTTCCTTTACTTCATGTCCTAAAAATCGTGATGGCCTCTACATTTTGTTTTATTTTCCTGTACCCCACTTACTCTCTCTCTCTCTCTCTCTTTCTGCCTGAAAATTCCCTTTGCTTTTTCGTTATTGTTTTAGTTTTTGTTTTATTTTCTTTGATTTTGTGTTTTTCTTTTTATTTTTGTAGACGGAACAGGATATCAATTGTGCCTACATGAGAATCAATATCATCAAAACATAAATTTCATTTGACTTTTTTAGTTTTTTTTCTCTTTGTTTTTATAAAAACAACCTAAAATGAAAAATTTATTCTAAAAATGAAAAGAGAAAAAGAAATGAAAAAAAAACCAAAGCCAACAAATTGAAGCACGTCATGCAAATGTTTACACATCATCACCGTTTTATACTCAGCTAAAGTACAATGTTAACATCCCATACCCGCCACATCCATAGTGAACAAGTATGCGAACGATTTTAGTTGTAATTCTACACAAATATATGTATAAGCCTTATACGAATATACTTACATACATTCATACGTACATATGTATACAGTATATGGATATTCATTGGGATTAGAGGATAACCTAAGTCAGAAGAGGACAACCTTCAGGACACCATTAATATAAAGACCAAGAAGCTTGTAAAACAAATGAAGAGAACCCCATCTAAGTTAGCTTAAATCATAGGGTTTCACGGTTTATAGTGGTGGTCCTCTAACATCCACAGTCCTCCAGGACTGCGAACTCAATGTCCAATAATAATCCACTAATAAACAAAATATCTCTTCGAATCACTACTTCATCATATTTTTTCGGCGATTTCTTCTCTTTCTCTTCTTGTTTCTCAAAAATCTGTCGTTCGGAGTCGACTTTAAACTGTAGGCCCCGCCATTTCTGTATAAAATTAACACCACAACATAAGTGGTGTGAGAAACAGCGGGCTTCTTGGGGACGATTAATGTAGACTGTCTAATGGTGAAGGAATGGCACTGACCATTTTACAGTCACCAGCAGCAACTCGTTTCCTTACCGTTCGCATCTTCCCTCTTTCTACCTTTACTAAACCTGCACAATGCACTGCATGAGTAGGGGTCATCCCCTGAGTGCTGGTTTAAAGAAAACAAGTCTTCGAAGTAACGAGTAAAGAAAATTCCATCTTTTGCAATCTCAGACAAAACCTACAGAAGTCAGTACTTGATCATTATCTAACTGCAAATAGGACGATCATTCTTTCTGGAGCAGTCTTGAAGACAAAAAGGCTCCATCTTTTAAAAGTGGACTATGAATAAATTGAAGTCTTCATTCTAGTACTTCCACTAATTACTGACACCGGAATTATATCGGACTACTCTGGAGGATATAGCGAGACATTCGACGGGTACCAATATATGTTTTAGAGAACACGGGGACATCGAAGTCAACATCAACTGCAATTGACTTTAAACATGAGATATAGCTTCCTCCACAGGAGATCAAGTATTTTTATAATGTAATATTGGGCTCTGAACAAGCTCGCCTGTCGTTTACCTTTTAACGATTTTCGCAGAAGCTGTAACAAAGAGGAAGATGTGGAGACCACAGGTTATTTTCTTTGTAATTATCTGACGCTAGAAAATCTAAGAGGAAGAATTTTTGGTATTTCACGTAAATTAAAGTTTTCTTCATAAGTGATCTTTGAGTCTTGGTGCAGTGGCCAGTCACCGTTGCCGTAAAGGACAATATTGTCTGTGTATGAAAGCCCCAGGCACTTACGAGGCCCGCGAAAAACAGAGTCGGCCAAAAAGAACCTTTAGCTTAACACATTCTTCCAGGCGCCTCTGCTTTTTGCACGCCTAAGTCAGTTGTTCACATCACTTGATGACAGGGCTCCCTCGCAAGGACGTCCTTTTAGGCGACATCCGCTGAATTTTAATATGCTGCACAACGTCTAAGTCATTGAGAAGGTCATACAGACTACTGTTGCTTCGGACAGAAAATCTTACGTAGAATTTATCTCTCCAAAATTCTCAAGGCTGCTGCATCCGTGGTTAATAGGGTACGTGTCTCTGAACCTTAAAGAAATGCAAGAAGGGTAGTATTAGTTTTGTCGTAGAATGGAGGTCTCTGCTATTCAATTACCTGTTGGCAAGAGTAATCCTGCGCATAATGTCTAGATTGACATGATTTTTGGTAGCAACTGCGACACCAAGATAAATTCCTTAACTATATCGAAGATACAGTTATAGGCAGTAATCTGAGATCCAATACATCACATGCCCCTACTTGTCGATAACATATACTTCGTTTTGCCGTTATTTACTGCCAAACACATCTTTATAAACTCCTGTCCTATAGCACTAAAAGCACCAATAACATCTCGCTTGGTACGCCTTCGACGTCAAGCAGCTGGACGCCGTTTTTAAAAATAGTGCGATTGCGATGCACACCCGCCTTCATTTATATGTCATGTATTTCAATTAATTAGGAGTAGAAGAGCTCCTATAGATTTGGACCCATAGGAAACTGCAGAACTTAATCTAAAGTCACGTTCAATAAAATAACATTTTCCATCTCTGTATTTCGATTCGGTTTTAGGATTTTTTTCAAACAATGTTTATACAAGTGTAGATGGATTGTGGCAGTATGAATATGTATGTATGTATGGTATGTATGTATGTATGGTATATATGAGTATGTTACTTATTATTTGAGATTATTTGGGTTAAAATTTTCATTTTTACAGTTCGTTACTGTTTCCTGCCACATACATTCACTCTTTCATTCTTCATAACCCATCATTTTTATTTTGATTTTATTTTATTTGTAGTTTTTTATTGGAATTTTTATATTAGTTCATTCTTTCCTTCTTTTCTCTTCCTCTCTCTCTCTGTCTATCTTGCTCTCCTCCCACAACTGACATTTGGTAACAATAAAAAAGGACTACCCATCTATAAAAGATTTTTACAGATTTTTTTTTACCAGGATTTTCATATTTCATGTTAAAAATTCTTTTTTTGCAAACAAAAAAAACAAAAAAGGTTTTACAAAAAATATCGATAGAAAAAAGAAAGAAATCAATTCGGATGTTACACATTCGTACATATCCTTTGAAATTTATTTTAAAAATCCTTTGTTTTATAAAATAAAATGAAAAATACGTTGAAATATTTTTTTTAAAAATCACATTTTGATTTCCATTTGACTTAACTTTAGTTCAGCTGATGGTAGGTACATGGTTTAGTTTTTATTTTTAATTTAAAGATTTTATTGGTTTTTAATAAACAGGAATATGTGTTCACATCAAGCAATTATTTGACAGAGAGTCCTAACAATATCCTAACAATTTAATTATCTTGGAAAAAAGTCACAAACATCGGGTTAACCATTTAAGGATTTCAAAATCGTTTAAAAAAGTTAAAAATAACTACGATTTAAACATAAAACTTTTCCAGCATTACGCGGTGATCACAGTGCATCATAATACGCCTACTGTGCAAGGAATTGTCAGGATTATAAAAAATTTAAATAAACTAGAAGCGTTAGAAAACAAGTCTGGTATCCACGCACTTCCAAAAATATTCATACCACGAGGTGTACAGCAATTGGGTCTCTCTCACGGCTCTTTATCGCGTATTTAGCATCCGAATTTGAATCATTGACAACGCCTTGGGTATGCCGATTAGATGCTAGAGAAACAGGTTTTCAGTGCAGATTTTTAAAACGAACTTTTTTGTGGTCAACATGTTACGATGTTACGTCAATAATAACTCAGTAGTGCTTGTGGAAAAAAAATTTCATTCGCAGAATCCAGCTATCTGATCAACATTATTGCCTAGAAGTGTAAATGGAGCGTATTTTTATTAAAAGTTACCCTGAAGAAACCGTGACCATCAATACAGAGACACACAGTTAAAGAAAAAAAATCTACATACGCTGCTGTACATAGAATTTCCATAAATACCGTCAATACAGAGACATACAGTCAAAGAAAAAAGTCTACATACACTGCTATGTAGAATGTAGCGTTTTTAAGGCTGTTACAATGAAAACTGTTTGTAGACAAGAATCTAGAAATTATTAGAAAAACAAAAGAAAAATAATTCGCGAGTAAAAGTCTGCAAACAAGGGTGTATGTACACTTTTTTCTGTAACTGTATGTATCTCAAATGTATCTTGCATATGTTTCTTAATGAAAATGTAACGCGTGGTATTACCGTGGCATCGCCGTAGTCTAGTGGACAATGTGCAGCCGTGGGGCATTGGTTCAAACTGACGGTTTATTCATTTCGTGGTTTCAATAGTAAACGTAAATAAAACACTTATAAAATATTTTTTTCATGATATTTCATTTTTGTTGTAAAGTTTGAAAGTTGACATTATGTGTGAAACACTACATCATTTAAATGGCCTCCAAACGAAGTGTTGCCCATTTTCGACCCCTTTTTGACATATATTGGGCGGTGGGTTTTTAAGTGCTCAAGAGTTGAGGTTTATCTGCATAAACACGGTCTTTCGCATATTCTCACAAAAAAAATCTAATGGTGTCATGATCTTGGTGGCCTGTTGATATCGCCTCGACGACAAATTACGCGGCCAGGAAATGTCTCTTGCAATAAAGCCATATTTGATCGAGTTGTGTGGCATGTTGAAACCATATACTCTCTAAGTCGTATTTTTCAATAGCAGGCAAAAAAAAGTCGGTTATCATATGACCATAACGCTCCGAATTGAAGGAATCCACACATTTGAGTCTTCGGCAACACATTCACTTCAATAGCGATATTTTAAGTGGAACGAGCGAAACGATGATGCACAGGCCTTTCATTGTTTGTAACCACTCCAGTCTCTGCAAATTTCTTCACAATTTTGCCAATTGCTTGCGTAGTTGGACGATTATGTAAACCATAATCTCCTCTTAAAGCACGATACGTCGCTATAGCAGAATCACCATTTTTGTAGTAGGTTTTCATGATTTTTATGTGTTGTGTGATAGTTAAGTGATACATTTTCGTTAATATCAGACTTTCAACTGAAAAGGAAAATATTAGTTTCACAACTTAGTTTGACAGATGTCGATTTCCTGTTCCATACTTTTGAAACCACAAAATGGATAGCTCTTTACATGTCTGACATCTCGAACAAAACGAAATATGAACAAATATTTCCTCGGCGACAACATCTGGCGAATATTTCCTCAAAAATCGTTCGTCGTTCCTAATCGATTTAACTAAATTAACATAAATAAAGTAATCAGCTAGGTCTGAATACCGACTAAAGGGTAATAATGATCAATTATGGACGTATGTTTATATGTTTTATTTTTATGAAATCTAAAAAACTCTCAAGTAATTAAAAAATGAATTTATTTCATATATTTATTATAAATATTATTGTCAATTATTCTCCTAAAATAACAAAAATTCTTTGTGAATAAAAAAATAAGTTGAACAAAAAACAGAACAGAATTAATGAAAATAAATGAGAGATTATCAGTAAATAAAAAAATAATTTAAAGTACAGCATACGTGAATGCATTTCTAACAAAACGTCAACAACTGTCAATTGTTTTCATTCACATGAATTTTTATTGGTTAAACACAAACACATGCACACTCACATTTCTAACAAAATTTATTTATTAAATTTACAATTTTTATTAACAATTTTGTAGTTGCATCATTATTTACACAATTACTGTCAAATATGTTGCATTTTATTTTGCGGTTAATATGTTTAAATTATTATGTTGCAATAAATATGTCGAAAATCGAAAGAATTGAAAAAAAATATTTATTGTGAAGTTGTAAAATTGTGAAATTAAGGCAGTTTTCAGCACTACTCTAAATCAAACAAACGAGAGTTTAACAACATACACATAAATTATGATCAAATTAAAGTACAAAGTTTCAGTTTAAATTTGAGGCTTCACGGATGTTACTTTTTGTCACTTCTATTTGTTAGTATTAATCAATCATTACAATCATTACAACCATTACAACCCCTCGCACACCACTCACGTCGTGTGCGTTAATTTTATACATCGACTCCGAACGACAGATTTTTGAGAAACTTTTTCATGGCAGGTTTATTTACTTTCAGAGTATTTACCAGAAATCTGCTGAGAGAAAATCACGGAAGAAATATTTTGTCTTATCGACGCCTCCGTTCTATAAAATTCTAAGTCGAAAAAGTGTGTTTTGAGGTATGCGCTTTTAAAGCTTTCAAGCCCCTTACGACTATATCTGTATTCAATATAGATATTTCTCTATAACTTCGTAACGGATCGGCGCATCTTAACCAAATTTTGACAGTATTTAAGTTAGAGAACGAAGAATAAATGCAAGAACATTAAAAACCTTCTAAGTACACTTAGAACGTTATAGAATGGAGGCGTCGTTATTTCGTTTAGATGAATATGCCTAGCCAACGAGTGATTCCCGGAAATTTGTAAACATGAAGTAAATTTGTGGACATCATTTACGTAAATAATTTCATATAAAAAGGCACCCTTCAATAAGTGGTGTTGTGCTAATTTTTTTTTTACCGGAACGCGTTCCGGACTCCGGTTCACGGTTCAGAAAAACAAGCCGGTTCGTTCCGGTTTTTGTTCCGGTTTGGGTTTGGTTCAAACCCTTGTTTATAAAAATTCATATAAAAATTCGTCAAAAATTACAAAAAAAAAATCAGCAATTCTTTTGAAATTTTTATTTCTAAACGTTAGCCAATTCTCCTTATTAGAAATCATCTTTAGTTCCAGAACGCGTTCCTGTCCAAAAAGGAAGCACCGGAACGACGTTCCGGAGCGTTCCGGCTCGACAACACCACTGCCTTCAACCTTGACTGTACTCTGGATGAGTCTTTAACCTAGTTTTCAACTCGAAAATAATAGATGACAGAGTTTTTAAGGAAGAAATTTTGAGAATTGAAAGACCTTTTGTTTCAACCACAGAGGGTTTTCACACTAGAAATGATTACGAAAATAGACAAAAATCGGTATGCAACCCCTCGTTCACCACTGTGTACAAAATCTATGGATATATGACCGTTTCGAATTCTCGTTTAAAAAGAACTACTTTAAATGATGCCAGTAATTAATTTTCAATCATTTTATCCTTTTTATAATGAACCCACAGAAAAAACTTTGAAGTGTGGCAATAGTCTTTACTTTTATTTAATATGGCAGCATTAAATTATAACTCAGTATCTTTAATCAGCTGCTAGATAAAAAGAATTAACACATATTTTTGGTTTTTAATAAAAAAAAATACGTTTTGGTTTAAATAAATGAAAAAAATTCTTTGTAATTTTATATTTTCTTCTATGACTTCTCCCCGTTTATTACGAACTTTGCTTACAACGAACTATTTTTTCTGGTCCCATGGCGTTCGTTATAACCGGGTTTGACTGTAAAACTTTATTATTTATATTATTTAATTTTATTGATTATTCGTATTCTAATTTATTTCGTTTTTTAATTACATATTAATGTATGATTTGCATTTGCACCTTAGGCCACTTTTATTGTTAATTTTCTATAACTTCCCATTACATATTGTGTTTATTGGGTTACATTCGAACATATTTTTTTATTTTTATTAATTTAATGCAATAAAACTAAATATATTCTATTAAAAAAAAAAAAAAAGTTAACAATAAAAATAATAATAATTTTAATACTACAAATTTAAAATTCCATAAATTTTGTAATTTAAAACGTTTTTTTGATAATAATTTATTGATTTAAAATGTAGTAATTTATGTGGGTAATTAAAATAATAAATTTTTTCTGTTTTAAATAATTTAAAATACCACACTAAAGATTTAAAGATAAACAATTTAATTAAATAATTAGCAAGAAAAAAGCTATGAATTGATATGCTAAAAAAAACTTTACTTTATGTACGCTTTGTACCACCTAATATCGGTTACTCTGTTTAGACATTTTAAAAGATTCTATTTTTAGTGTATTTTTCTGTGATTATCCCCAGGAGATTAATAAAAATTAATTGATTTTCTTATTCTTAAAATTGTTTTTCCACAAGTAGAAACATAACGATAAACTATTATATCGTTTTGGAAAGTTTGCAATTGTTTTCCCTCTCGCTTTTCTTCATTGCAAAAATCGTTCAAATCCTTATTTAACAACGATAACAAGAAATTGTAAAAACAAAAATAAAATATTTTAAAGATTCCAATATTTATTGGCATTCAGGAAACTTGGAAATTAAAATGGGTCAGTGGTTAACAAATAAGAAATAATAAAGAATAATGAACGTAGAGAATACAGACTGCAAGAATTTTGCTAACACCTGACAGTTGATAATGGTTATCTTATTGAAGCTACATCTGTCAAATTAATTGCCCATTTTTCAATTTATTTTGCCAAATCATTTTGGACGGACATAGCGGTCAACAACGCGAGCGTATAAAAAAATTATTTTACTAAAATAGAAATTCTATTCGGGCAATGAACAATCGTCTTAATTATACTACCGAGAAGACTATTCGCAAGGTGTTGGAAAAGTCCGAGTCCACTAATATAGTTAGCAACCGATGCTCGTCCAATGATGAAATGCAAGATCTACTGACACAATCGAATTCGCGTCGTGTCTTAATAAATTCAACTGACCCTGGCTTTAAACGTAAACGGCCATAAAAAACGATCTGTGCTCGGTGACTGGGCTCTAAAGCATTTATCGAAAAGTTATCTTCAGAGATCTGGCATGGATACGTGAACTAATTACCAAACTAGTTCAAATAAAATGACCAAATTTAAAACGACATCCACATGAGGCCTAAGGACATCCAAAGCATTCCGAAAAACGCACTGTTTTTTGTGAGTTCTAGCCTGGTGGTGTCACGAGTTAATATTTCTTTCTTTCTTTACATTCAACAATAAGCATTATAAATCGATAATTTATGACTTCTTTTGCCCTGAATTGGTTAATCTGGATACCAACGACCTGGAATGTGTGCCACACGGATTATATCACATGCATAACTGATCCTTACAACTCTAACTTCTCACAGCACTTATGTTGTTTGCGATAATTTTATGCATGAGTGGCGGTAATTTTATGTCGACTTTTAACATAAATCTGTTCGAACGTCTTTTGACAAACTCAGAGTTTTTACCAGAAATCTGCTAAGAGGAAGTCGCCGAAGAAATATGTTTCTTTTCATATTTCATTTTGATG
Source organism: Sarcophaga peregrina (assembly GCA_014635995.1). Taxonomy (NCBI): domain Eukaryota; kingdom Metazoa; phylum Arthropoda; class Insecta; order Diptera; family Sarcophagidae; genus Sarcophaga; species Sarcophaga peregrina. The sequence goes on from CM025790.1 coordinate 32,177,062, forward strand.
TCTAATCTGGGGCTTGAACCATGGCTTTGCGTCTAATAAGCCAACACTACATAATCTGTACGAGTGGTTTAAAGAACTGTGGAAGAATATTTGCTATTTAAAATTGAATGTCCACTTACCACCTTAATTTTATATTTTTTATTAATTGCATCGACTGTGTTCTTTCTTTAAATCAAATGTTTTTTTTTTTTTAGCTTGCCCTACTCTTTAAGATATTCGCCGGAGCCTTAATTGTTACAAAATATTCACTTTTCCCCACCAATATCTTTTATTTTCTAAGAGAAATGCAAAAAATGAAAATCTAATTTCGCTAAAAGTATTATAAGCATTCAACGTTTCGTCTGAGTCAAGTTGTTTGAAGTTGTCTTTTGCAGCTGGCAGAACTTTTCTTATTGACCAAGAAATTGATTAAAGAAAAGTTTCGATGTTTTTTTTTTGTGCAAGTAAGAGTTGAATTATAGTTGATAATTATCAAAATGAAAGTAAAATGCAAGTCCTTTTACTCGCCATTTCTTTAGAAATTTTAAAATACTTTGAAATACAATTTAAAAATGAAGTAATTATGCTAAATCAATGCAAAGGGCAAATTTAACTAAGTAATACTTTAAAGGCGACATAATTGGATAACTCTAGTCGGTTTCAGATCCTTACGCATACACTGACATTAAGCAATTATAATACAGTGCCAGAATATTGAGTTTATGTCCAGAATAATATCCAAAGTACGATTTGAGGGCATGTGTTTTTAGTTTTTATGGACATTAGCGCTTGAGGACTAGCATTCTAAACCTATTTTAAAACAAATCAAAAACTTTCTCATTTTATATTACAATTCAAAAAAGTCTTCCCAATTTCTTGGTAAAATATTGAAAATAATCTCTCACCATTTATAGGATAGTTTCACAAATCCATGGCTATAGAATTTCAAATGCTCTTCATTTAATCAATTTTTTAAAATCCATAATGGTCTCTGGAGTTGAAAGCCAGAGGTGTTCAAACGGTGCAAGATTCTGACTATGTACGGTGAGTGTCAAAAGGAACTGTACACTATGGATATAATTCTAACAATCACCGCACTCAACTTTTGCCATGAAAGTGTTCGAAAAAATTTGACAATATTTCGAATTATTTTGTACTTTTTTTTTAATTTTAAAAACTGGCAATGAAACAATTTTGAAATAAAAATAACGGTAATGTATAGTTTCTTTCGTCGCACACTGTAGGGAATGCTTCAAAACTTCTTAAACAAACTAAATATAGCGACATTTAAAATTCTCCGTTGATCAATTCTAGTCTGGCTCTTGCTTGATTTCTTCATCCAAATAAGCATGTTGTTGAGCAGATATCAGAATTATATATTTTGCCAGGTTGTAGCACTTTTTATGGATGATCTGGTGAGATCCTTATCGGTCACAGACCTCTGACTACGATGTTTTTTTTTCTGTATTTAACTTATTTTTAATCGTGAAGTCGCAGTAGTCCGGTAGGTAAACGAAAACCCCTGGTGAGACATCTCCAAAAATAAAGAAAAATTGAAAAATATTTCTTCGGTGACCATCTCTCAGTAGATTTCTGACAAAAATCGTGAAAGTAAATAAAAAAAATTGCCATGAAAAGTTCCTCAAAAAACCTGTCTTTGAGAGTCGACTTTAAACGGTATATCTCACCGCTCATATATAAAATTAAACACACACAACGTAAGTGGTGTTAAAAGCTGACTGATGGGCTGTAATGAGAAATTATTGTGAAGCATATACTACAATAGCATTACTTGGAGGTCAGTGTACAATTTCAATAAAGAGACTTTGGAATTGAAAGCAGTTTTTAGCTTACAAAGTCGTTTTATTTAGAATCTTATCTTATGAAAGAGAATGCTAGCAGAAAAGCTTTAGCGTGAATAATTTAATTTAATCATTTAATTATTACTTATTAATTATTTTATTAAATGAATGTACTATTAGTAAATCCTTCAGCTAATGCAAAAGAAACTCCACCCAATTCATGTTGCAATTTTATAGATACAAAGAAAAAAATGAGCGCACATAAAATCTTTCACAAAATAACACCGAAAAAAAAAACAGAACTAAAATTAAAAGAACAGAATGACAAGTGCATGTTTACATGTACGCATTCTAGTATATTGAAATGTTTTCCCCCAAAAAACATACATTCAGCCTCCATCCTTTCCGTTAAGCTCCTCTAGTCAACGTTTTACACTTAACGAACATTTCAGCATAAGTTTATGCATTTTTGTGCTCTAATTTATGGTTCAAACTATAAAACTGTCGCCGCATTTGAAATGTTGCAAAAAACCTCAGAGAAAAAAGCATTGAAATTAAAATAAAAAAAAGAACAACGAACTCGCATGCAGATGTGCTGTGAGTATTTTAGTTTGTGGTTTAACATGTGAAAATTTGGTTCCCAAAAGAAAGAGAAGTCACTCGTCAACATACAAAAGAACAAAAATAAAAAAAAAAAAAACAGAATTTAAAGAATCATTGTTACCATCAATATTAACTTACACACACACTCAGTTAGAGTGGTGCTAGATGTGAGAAGTGAAATAATTCGTAGCATTTGTTTTATTATTTTCGAAAAATTATTTGCGTCATTGTATTTTCATCAAGTCAAAGTTGAAAATGCCACAACACGCATTTACTGTGTTGCTTTGCTATTTTCATACTTGATGCCCAACCAATACCCCCCCACCCGGAATAGTTGTTGTTACAATTGCTATTGTCTTCTATGGCAGCTAGTATATGTTGCATTTGAACGCGAGTATTTATGGGCCAACAAAAAACCAGAGCTGGCAGCAATCAACAAAAAAAAAAATAACAAGAATTCTACTCAATTTACATAATCATCAATCTTGGTCAAAACAAACAAACAGCAGAGCAACAACAATGAAGAGAACTAAAATTGCTGAATAAAAATGAAACGAATAGAAAAAAAAGAAACAATCTAAAGTAATATTACAGTTACAAAATGAATTTTAACAATCAAAATTCATGTTTAAGCATGGGGAGAGACTTTCCAGCGCAAAACACAAAAATTGTTACCATCTCCAGCAATACGAAATGGAGACTTAATGCTCGCAGTGTTTTTACATTTTACTCAATGCCATCACATCTTTTGTGATGTTATATATCAGAGACTTCACCTGTACAGAAAGATTAGAATTGTAATTGTTAGTACATTTCTGGTGCCTTCCACAATAATTTCCACAATTGTTCTAAGCATGGTATGCCAATTAATGTGCTAGAGCTAGGAGAATAGTTTACATGATTGGCATACAGAAGCTAGTATCAATAAAGGTAAATTTTTGTACGTTCAAGACACAATAAGTGTCTCACAATAAGTGTCTTCTGCATAAAATTAAGACACACAAGATAAGTGGTGTGAGAAACTGCGGGCTTCTTCAGGACGATTGCTGTCGACTATCTAATGGTGAAGCACTGGCCATTTTATAGTGTCCCCAACAGCAACTCGTTTCCTTACCGTTCGCATATTCCCTCTCTCTTTCCACCTTTCCTAAAAAACCTGCACCAGGCACTGCATGAGTAGGGGTCATCCCTGAGTGCTGGTTTTATAAAAAAAAATAAAAAAAAAAACGAATTATGTCAGTAATATGGTCCTTCTACCGCATACGAAGGGATTAACAAATAATATTAAAAAACTTGATGAAAGAAATGCCGAAAAACAGAGGGGAAGGCTGTAATTGCAGGTGGATTATCCTTGTTCCATGCTAATAATTTTAGATATTTAAACTGTTTGAATGTTTCTTAAAGAACAGTGCAGTATTCCTTCGATTTACGTCGTATAATGTTCCGCAAAAAAGGCGACGTAAGTCGAATTTCAAAGAACTCATACTATCAGATGCATTTGTTTATGGATGTTTTACAAAAAACACTAAAATAATTACATTTTTATCCTATGTATTGAATTTTTTTAAAGAGGGAATTTCCCTAATCTTATTTATAAACAACAGAGGCGACGTAAATCGAAAGACGACGCAAATCGAAAGACGACGCAAATCGAAGTTGAAGGAAACAAAATTTTTGACGAAGTTAATCGAAAAAACGTAAATTGAGGGAATACTGTATAGATAGTACCACTATGTGTAATACAAATATAGGTAGCATCAGTGTAGGTAGTTCAAATATAGGTAGTGCCAGCATATTTGCTACCAGTATGTGTTGTACCAGTATGTCTAGTACCAGCATGGGTTCGAGTACTACTATGGGTAGCACCATCGTAGTACATTTCCACGCGTAGTATCTCAACTACCATAAGTTAGGCAATCCAATATATTTCAGTGTATTGAAGATCAGGCTGAAAATGATGATCAAATATATCGAATCGACTATTATGGAACAATGAAACAGTAGAAAAGATAACAAAACTACTCGAAGACGAAAGCGTTACGATAAGGCCAGGACTAACTTGACTTGAGTACACTAATCCCGTGCTTTGAGGATACGTCGTCTTATATATACGTACTCCTAAACCGTACAGACGCGGTGGAAAGTAATGAATACAGGGCTTGTTCTGAAAACATCAGAACCAAAGAACTGTTTTTATGTCATTGCCCAGAATTCGTAAATTTGAGATGCAAACATTTTTGGAAAGATAATATCCCAGACATGAGGTCGCCGTAGTCTAGTAGGTAGCCTATTGATTTAATAGACGTAAGGCAAACGAAATTTAAAAATATTTTCTTCAGCGACTTCCTCACAGCTGATTTCTGGCAAACACTCTGAGGGAAATTAAATTGCCATGAAAACTTTTTCAAAAATCTGTTGTTGTTGGTGTCGACTTTAACCGCCGTTCATATATAAAATTAACAGAAGCTAGAACGTAATCAAAACTAAAGTGTTGTAATGACTCAGAGATTTGAAGTGAGAGAAAACACTCTGTACAAACTGCCTATAGAAAACGTAGTTGATAGCCCTAAAGCTGAGAATGCATCTACTTGATGGCTTAGGCGAGTATATGCCGATCGACATTGCCGTCTACATTGATATTTTTTTATGGGGAATTCTCCACAGGTTTTCATTAATCCATTTGCTATTTAGTATATCTTTCTGCAGTTGTATTTTCTCTTTCTCAGCTATGAGCCTTGGTCATGGGGACATTGAGAATAAAAATGTAACCGATGTACTTGTAAAAGCTAGTACACTACTAATTCAGAGAATTTTGGCCCCTTCTTTCGGGTCAATTAAATGATCAGACACACACTAGAGTTATTCGGAATGAAATTATTATGGATAAATGAACCCTTTTATAGGGGGAACAAAAAATGTATTGCCTTATGGATATACGAAAAGTCCGGTTTATGTTAAAACTACTTAGAATCCAACTTAGGAATCTCATCATATTCATTGGCATACACAACCAAAGCCTGCTTATAAACAATAAAATTACCTATAATATTTCTCCTTAAACAAATGTTTATTTCATTGTCTCTCACGTCTCCTCAATGTTCTCTGTAACAAAATCGTGCGCCCCCTATACATACTACTACAGCTAGATAAGGATGTTAATGCCAATTCTAAAATAAAAAAAAAAATAAACAAAAGCGTTGCATGTGAGGACTTTACGAGTGTTTTTCGAATTTCCTATAATAGTAGTAGCAACAGCATAAAAATTAAATAAAAATTCTCACAACAGCAACAGCAATAGCAACATGGAAAAATGAAAATGATATTAAGCGTTAAATTAGAAAAATTCCAAATATTAAATCAACAACAACAACAACAACATCTACAATAAAGACTAAATATACAGGATATAAAATGCAACATAATCAACATAAAAAAGGAAAGAAAAAATAAAAAACTAGAAAAGAGACGACAATTTTAGAGAGACAGAGAGCATTGTAACCATTAAAAATATGTACAAATAAATTCCTTTAATGGTTTACCATTTTTTTTTTTTAATTTTATGACATTCTACATTAAAAATTTAATAAAAATTTCTTTTCAGTCTTAACAATTATCATTATCGTCATATCGTACGTTGCCTTATACGTCAGTCTAAGCTTTATTCTGTGCGATTATATTTTCAATTCATTCCTGTTGAATACGTATCATTCGCGTGACTGATTCAACGTAGCTCTTCTATCTATGCTACTATTTTCATCTATTCTATGCTGCTTTTGTCGTCTATACTTCTTCGTTTTAAATACCTAGAGTTCGGACGACTACTTTAACGTAACTCGTCTATATAATTCCTTTTCGCAATCTTTGCCTAGAACATATGAGCAGATGTTAAAAACAATTTTCTAATACCTACAATTACCAACGTGGAAGTCAGGCTCTGCCCATCTCTGCTCTTAAGCATTTATTAATTTAAATATGGCGTTTCCTTAAGATATAAAAATTTCGAAAATTTTGCGCAAGTTATTCCACTCAAATATTATCAGACGATATTGGTAAATTTATGTCATTTTTTATGATACTTCTCCACAGAGGTACTCGTTACCTAATATTTAATTTGATTTTCGTATTTCGGAAGCATACATTTTTTTAAATTAAAAAACGATTCGTGACATATACATGCATAACATACATACATAATCGATCATTACAGCCATTCAGTCAGGATTACGACCTAGCTTCACACCACTAATGTTGTGTGCATTCATTTTATACATGAGTGGCTCGACCTACAGTTCAAAGAAGGCTCTCTCTATATAAAATAAACATTGTATTTTAATAATATCCACCAGAGATCAGCAATGAATCGTTTCTCCGTTACTCATAAGCACTCATTCATTTTTATGTATGAGTGAATCAACAGAATTGAAATTCAACTACTCTGATTCATTCGTACTTGCTACAACATTGATTTATAAGTAAAAGTAGCAATGAGTATGACATTAAACTCACAAAATTTGTAATACGTTGGATTCATACGTCTACTCATTCTTATTCATAAATTTAGAAAAATACTTATAATACTTATAAGCCATTTGAGTCGCTTGAACCATTCATCAAAATTTACAGCGTTTGTTGTTGTTGCATATACAAACAAAGAAGAAAGGAAAGGCAAAGACAACAAGCAAAGCATACACGCAATCTTCCTGTGAGTATAGCAGTGTTCGGTCGCGAATCATACCTATTTTGTACTTCGTGTAAATGTTAAGTAGAGACGAGTACTTTCAACTTTGAGTATGAGTATGATATCAAAATAAGTATGAATGCGTATAAGTATCTGAAATTATAAGTATGATTTGAACATACTCATCGTTTTGAATACTTATTGCAGATCTCTGATATCCACTTAATTTCGACAACCACCTTAAAGTTGTCCAAATTAAACTATTAGTTCGTAAATTTTCATTAAATTTATCATTTTCTATAATGAAAAAGCAAAAATAGTTTTTGTCTGTTAAGCTGACCTGACCTAACCTGACCATTTTATTCGCCACATAATCATCGTGTTTGTAAATATTTTATTGTGGGTGTGTTGGAAATTTTAGCCGAAATTTAGCTTCCAGACAAATTTTAATGGATGACCACATACAGACATAAATTATATATTAAACCACACATAAACATATGCACATACACATACACATACACAATGAATACTGATTCATTAATTTATTTATATGTTTAAGTATTAGTGTGATAAGTTCAATATGTACGTACATACATACACAGAGATATACTTTTAAATAAAAATTGATTAAGACGTTAATAAACACAAAACAAATATACACCGAAAGCATGCATTTATGATTTATCGCTCTAAATTTTCTAAATTATTTAATTGTAGTATATGAGGAGAAATATTGGAGTATCGATAAATAATAATTAAAATGCAAAAAAGAAATAATAGATGGACAACATACTTAATACCTGATACACTGCTGATATACTTGCGATGCCAAAAAGTAGTTCTAAAAATAGTCGAGTGGAATTGATAATTTTCAATGATATAAACAGATCAGTAGCAAAGCCTTGAAAGTACAATAAATGCTCTTGAATGTATTAAGGACATTCATTGGCAGGGAAAGAACTACAGAGATTTATGAACTATTTATAATTACAACATTGCATATATACAAGAACAAGCGACAAAAGGAATAAACTGTGATAAATATCTAGCTAATATGGAATTTAAGTAGTGTGTTGACTTCTTAGACGTGAGGCCTTGGTTCAAACCCCATGTCGACATCTCTAGCAAAACGAAGTATGGAATACCTTTCGGAGACTTCCCCTCAGCAAATTTCTGGCAAAAATACTGGGAGTAAATAAAATTGAAATTAAGAATTTCTTAAAAATCTGTCGCTCGAAGTCAACTTTAAACTGTAGGTTCCGTCATTCGTGTGTATGTAATATTAACACACACAATATAAGTGGTGTGAAAAGCTAAGTCGGAATCCTGACTGAAGAAATATTATGGCTAATTGCCAGGTTTATTTAAATTTATTTAAAGAAGTGTGTGTAAAATATTATCGAAATTTTGTATTCGTTTGAACAGCTACATTCGTTTGAAGATGCTACAATCTTTGGAAAATCATATGTTTAAACACACAACTTATCTGGGTGGGGAGTAACTAAAATGAATCAAAGTTTTTCATCAATTTGGCGTGTAGGTCATGTTGAATTTGACCGATGGTTATGTTGAATTTGATTTGTGCTTTATGCGAATATACCTACGTCTTAAGGGAACACCACAACAAAAATTCTGACGAGATTAAATCTCGGTGACCAGTTTATTCAAGCCACATCTGCCTGATAACATAAACCTCGCTGTTAACAGTGATGTTCTGTCGTTCTTAAAGAAATATGGACTAATGGTGCTGCCGGCGCAAAATCCACACCAAGCGGTAACTTTTTCGGGATGCATTGAAATTAGCCAATTTCAAAACTCAAATCAAATAAAATATTAATGATCTCTTGAGGGTTTCAGTTATGTACTGGAAGAAGGTTTTCGTACATTTTTTTTTTATTAACAAAAGTTGAGGTTAGATGTCCCTTGAGCTAACCTGTAAAGTGATTAAATAGCTTTGTATATTTTAGTATGTATTATTATCTTAGGTTTCTTAATAGTTATCCGTAGTACGACCGAAATTTTGAAAATGAAAAAAAATCGCAACTATGAATAAATTTATTTGACAGTGACTCGGGTGTGTACAAAAATCCACACCAAGCGGTAACTTGTTGAAGCTCATGGGGATTAATATCGTCCGAAATTAGCCATTTTCAAACCTCCAATTAAATAAAATATGAACAATATCTTGAGTGTTTCATTTATATACTGGAAGAAGATTTTCATACAGGTTTTATAAACAAAAGTTGAGGTTATATAGTCCTTTAGCAAACCTGTAAAGTGATGAGGGATCACCGTAGTACGACCGAAAGTGTGAAGATGAAAAAAAATTGCAACTGTGAGTAAATTTATTTGACAATGATTCGGATATAATGCCATTGCGACAGAAAGGTTTCAATGAGGTGAGAAGTTTTAATGCAAAAAATTTTTACATTAGAGATATATACCTGTCCACCCAAAGAAGTCGGAAGTACATACTTAATCCATTGTCGTAGTTCTAGAACCACTCGGAGCTTATGATGAAAAAACTCAGAATGCCAACGTCAATGCTTGTCAGTTCCTCCATGTCGTCCATATATAGGCACCCAGGATTCTTCTTTTACATGGTTTCGGGCATGACCCCATTTGGTGAGGAACAATCTAATTTTCTTCATCATCTCTGCAGATTCTAGAGAAATCATAAATAGCACCAATAACACAACATTCAAGTGTCATATTATTCGTTTATGTAAATAAGATTTGTTATAAAGTTTTATGAAACCAATGATTTTTTGAATTTATTTTTCTTTACAAAAATAAAAATTGGAATTGATATCCAAAATCAAATAACAGTTCAAAGATAAAACACGTAAAATATGTTTCAAGACAAAATCAAATTGAAAAATAATTCACATTAAAACACTTTTCAATATTTGACATCAAGTAAAAAGGGGAAAAACAACAATTCTTTTTTAAAACTTATTGCAATAAGGTGACCAGATATAATAGAGAATAGGGAATTGGTATTTTAAAATACAATTTCTATGCACATAAACTCTTTTGCCTTTGTCAGTAGATTTTAAGTTTATTAAATTGTAGAATATCTTACAAATACTTCTTTCTTAAGCTGTATATCATATATCTTATCTTATCTTATCTTAATTCTTATTGCCATTCTTATTTTTATTTCTAAACAATATTTCTTTATTTGTCATATTATTCGCCTCTTTATAGCATTTCCATTAATGCCTCAAGGGTTATTTTATTTAGTTTATTCAGCACTTTGAAAATGATAAATCGTATGTGCCACAAATGCATACATATGAACACAATGCCACATTCAACATAATGTGATTGTACGTACAATTCAATATTGTATCTTTACACATTTTTTTGTTCTTATTCGATTTGCTTCAAAGAACAAAACAAAACAGAAAAAATAACAAAAATAAACCAGTTTCAATGAAATTTACAATAAAAGAAAAGAAAATCAAGATTTCTTCGTGATTTTCTTTTAACTTGAATTGAAGGACTTTTTTTTTTTTTTGCTATTTCAAACTACAATTTTATCATAAATGCATCAGAATCCTTGAGAAATGCTATCAATGTAATGGGTTTTTATTCTTTTAAGTTTCATTTCTTTCTTCTTCTCTTTTTTTTTGTTCTTTATTTTTAAATAATAAAAGAAAATTGTTTGACAGTTTTTATTGAATGTGTGACGCAGAAAGAGAATAAATTGTGACAATAGCATATCAATCATATTACAATTTACATATTCTAAAAGATTAATATTCATATCATTGGAAGTGATTTATATGGAAGTGATTTTTTCTAAATTTTTTACATTTATTCCATGAAACTACATTAAAAACCACGGTAAGGTAAATACGTTTCTGCAAACGTAATGGACGTAATTTGAATAACATTTAAAAGAAATTATTTTTAATATTGAAAATACATACATGCTAGGGATGCCAATCAGGAAATCCTTAATTCCGGGATTTTTAAAAACTTGTTCCAGGATTTTTCGGGATTTTAGGGATTGTGAATTCATATGCATTATGACCCTACAAAAGGTCCTGAAAAAAATTTTATAGCACTTGACTTCGATAATAGCATCTTAGATGAGGAAAACCCAACTTCCAGTGAAAAAAAATCATTTGATGGCATCGAAGAATGCAAAAGCCCTATAAAACGAATTAAAAGAGTAACTGATTTAGATACTCAACTGTCCAAAGAAATAGATTTATTTATATCAGGAGTTAGTAGTGGTTAATACTTAAAGCTGCATACAGCCATCTTGGAACTATTTTCTCAACAAATATTGATTGTGAGAAGTGTTATTTAACGGCAGGGTATGTTGACAACAAAATTCGTTCAATTACATGTTAGATGCTTAAATCTTTTTGTTGGAATCCAAAATATTTTTTTTAAAACTAATGCATTTATATATACATGTACGAATAATTTTTATTTTTATTAATTTACGCTTTTTTGCTGTTTTTATATTTTATTTTTAATGATATATAATATAATATATATAATTCTGACCTACATAATTGGAATACAAATGATTTTGTTAACAAAATATTTTTATTATTAAGAGAAAATCGCGGGATTTTTGGATCCCGAATTATCCCGAAATACCGTGATATTTACAAAATCCCGAATCCCGGAATTTTTAAAAATCTTTTCCGTTTGGCATCCCTAATGCATACGTATGGAAAAGAAGCGATCGAGATAGTCCTGTCAAACAAGCGCTGAAAATACTCTTCATTTTTCGCCATAGCCATAATTAAGAAGGTACTATGATGACATTTGCAAGGCCAGTTTAGAAACAATTTCCCTGAAAAGCGACTTACCACATTCAGTTGAATTCTTTAAGATATAGACAGATTTTAAATACCTTTTGGCCTTAATCTTAGCCAATATGGTGATAGAGTCATTAAGTTTTTTCTTATATTTTTTTGTTATTCATTTCCTTTGTTTATTAGACAGTTGTTGCCTCAAATCTTACTTTGTCAATTGGTCAACACAATGCTTTAGCCAGAATTATCACCTAGTTTCTCACATCACCATAGCTGCCAGATTTGACGATTTATCGTCATTTTGAAGATTTTGTACTCCAAAAATATCATATTCACGATGTGACGATTTATGCCCTTATTTTGACGATTTTTGGAAATCAAAAATTTATGTCATATCCCTTACTATAGTACATTAAAAGCCACTTTAGCCTTCAAATTTACTTTGCAGTTATTACTACTGCCAAATTTTTCTGTGTCTTATGTCCTTAAAAACCAAAAAACTACAACAACTGAAGAGAGGTCTACATACGAGTAGTTCGACTAAAGAACGAATTTTGCGATCCACTAGTCGCCGTGGTCTAATAGGTAGTGTGTTGGCTTATTAGACGAAAGGCCCGGGTTCGAATCCCAGGTCAGACATCAAAACGAAAAATATTTCTTCGGCGACTTCCTCTCAACAGATTTCTGGCAAAAACTCTGAGAGTAAAAAATTGCCATGAAAAGCTTCTCAAAAATCTATCGTTCGGAGTCGAATTTAAACTGTAGGTCCCGCCACTCATGTATAAAATTAACGCACACAACATAAGTGGTGTAAGAAGCTAGGTTGTAATCCTGACTGAAGGTTTGTAATGGCCAATTATGTATGTATGTACTGGTCAATCAACCACATACATTTGTATGTCCCCGCCAAGAAAGGCTGGTGTTGCGTAGGAATACATAATTCTCGGGGACAAGTCCCTTATTTCGCTAGAACAAAATCTGTTAAAATTTCGATACAACAGTGAAACTAGATCACATTGCAACGATGCTCCAATGAATCAATGGAGTTCGATACCCTACCGTCATTAACGGGCAACTTTATCCTTTCTTCTAAGCGATTGAGATGTTTCAAAATAGTCGTTGAGACACTGCCCTATACATGAGAGTTGTATTCCAATCGATTTCGGATATAAGCGGGGTAAATAGTAAGCAAATTGGATGAAGTGAAGCATTTCTGACATTCTCTTAGGAAACTAAGGCTCTAAAAAATGTGTCGGTTTTAGTGTACATCACACTGAATTTTTGTGACGATTAGTTTGAAGATTTCCAAAAACGTGTTTGACGATTTTGACGATTTTTCTTCTAATAATTGACGATTTGATGCTTTATTTATCTGGCAGCTATGCACATCACTCATGTTATGATTTTTAATGAATAAAATTAGTTCAACGATTTCTAGATACCTTTATGACCAGAGTGTTGTTTGGAATCAATACTCTGTAATTTAAGATGTAGCTTTTTGCTTCTCAGCAATCACCACCCTGAGGATGCATGACAATATTTTAACTACCAACTCCAATAATACAGCTTGGATCTACCAAGTGGCCCGCTGTCCATTCACAAGGTATAATCAAACATCATATAAAGGTTAGACATCATCACCTTTAAAAAAAAAAAAATCTCAAATTTCTCATCACTATATACGACAATGAAATTGATTTTCCGATGAAATGATTGATTTCCTAGACGCGAACTCATGGTTCAAAACCCAACTCATGAACATCTCGAACAAAATGAAGTATGAAAATATGTTTTCTTTAATGGCATCTTCCGCAGAGCAGTTTTCTGGCAAAAAGTATGAAAGTAAATAAATTTGCCATAAAAAGTATTTACAAAATCTGGCATTCGAACTCAGTTTTAAACTACAGATCTCCCCAGTCATGAATAAACTGAAGACACTCAAAATGGGTAGTGTCAGTAGCTGGGTTTTAATTTTAACTAAAAGGTTTTTTACAGAGAACACTGTTTCTGGCAAAAAATCTGAAATGTAAATAAAATTGCCATGAAAAGTTTCTCAAAAGCTTGGCGTTTAAACAGATGGTCCCGCCATTCATGGATAAAATGAATTCACACAAAATGGGTGCTGTGAGTAGTTAGGTTGAAATCTTAACTAAAGTGGTTTTTTACAGAATGCGCTATTTCTAAACAACGACAGATATTCTTGGCATCTTTTATAATAGGCCTCAATTACCTGTTTAGACTGAAAAAATTTAGAAAAATCAACATCCCGAAGACTATTTTCGTTTTCATAATCATTTCAAGATAATTCTAGATTCTGCCCATTGCAATCGTCTGGTTGAATAATCTGGTTTTTAGAATTCTTCATGCTGTTTTAAGTTTTAAGTTTTACATGGTCTCAGGCATTGCCATAGAAGAAAGCCTCTTTGTAAATCCATTTAATTTTGTCTTTTATTCTAACGCTGCTGGAACTGCTTTTTAACTCCTGCAGAGTTGAATAGTTTTTCTTTTTCTAGATTTCTTATTATTTTTTTTTTTTTGTTGTTGTTTTTATTGCCTTTTTTTAGTGAAGAAAAATAAAACGAAAGACGTACGAAGAAAAAAAAACTACGATGACATCTATGCTGACAATGAAAACATATCGTTGTGTCACATGTCACAGAGTCATCAACCATCATGACTTCTTTAGAGACTTACGATGACTGTATGGCTATGTGTGTGTATGTGTGTGGATATGGAAGACATCTCACATATAGAGAAAGAGGAAAACTAAAATAGAAAGTCTCATAAAGAACAGTTGAGAACGACATTTGCAAATACCACTTATTTCTACAATTTCTTCTTCATCATCATGATCATCATCATCATCAGCATCACAATCATAATGGTCGTCGTAGAGTATTTGGTGACAACCTTCAACATATTCATTTTCATTTTTAGCATTTAATATACCGTTCAGTTACACTTTTTTTTTTCGTTTGTAATCCTTCTTGTATTTTTTTTTGCTTCGTACATTGGAAAACTCCTGTTGATCCTTGTTAAAGAAATGGAGAAAAAAATACTCACTGTGGGTAAAGAAATGGAAAATTATTTTTTGTTTATTCTTGAAAATATTTTCGATTGTCTAAAGCCATAGTGCAGCTTTCAATGACGAAAAAAATGTGATATTACATATGCATTGGAGGATAGGGAGAGGGAGAGAGAGAAAGATTGTAGAATAGATAAAACACACCAGCAAACAAATAAGTTTAACACGGCATGACATGAGTTGTGTAAGAGCAGAACGAAAAAAGAAAAACAAATTTTTTTAAATCGAAAAGACAAGAGCAGATATAAAAATCCCTTTGGAGTAAACGTATTAAACTTCGACTCATGACTTTTAACCAAATGTAGACTCACATATCCATTCAGACACTTATATCGATTCGTATACATGCATAGCTTCCAGCTTATTTTATTTTTTCCTTTTTTCTTTTCATAGAGACACTCATACATTTATAATCGCATGAAGTGGATTCCTTCGTTTTTCTCAAGGATTTTTTATTAAAAAAAAACTGTTTTGAGTTGACATAACCAAACGTTTGTTAAAATTTTCTATTTTTCGTTTACAATTAGAATGCACAATAGCAACGTTAGGCGTTCAGCAACACAAAAATAATCCACAATGTTTTTTTTTTTTAAATTCAATGGATTTTTAATCCTTTAAACTGCTTTTTTAAGTTTAGAAACCGCAACAAACATTGTTGTTGGTTTTCGTTAAACTTAGAATAGGAAGCTTCTAAGTTCTGTATGGTCTCCTCATTAGCAGTTGCCCTGGAAATGTCAGTCGACTGTATTTCTGCAAACCTACAAAATCTGTATTCGTCTCTACTCCATTTCCTTCTGGTAATTTTGTCTGCCTGTGTTTAGAATGTTGGCTGACCTTACTTAAATAAATATGAACGTACAGGAGTCTCGATGGTCCTAGCTTACTTCTTTTGGTAGTTAAGCTCCCAAAAGTGACACTTAAATCAGGTTATTTTAGGTGGCAGGGTATGTCTCGAAGACCCACTTAGGGGCCATTATGACACCACAATTCATTCTGCTCGGGGGTCAATCATTCCCTAGAAAAACGATCCCGCCTCCAAAATAAATCTTGCTATTGCAACAATTTTAAATATTAAAAGGCTCGATCAGCGATGTCAAAGAAATAGAGGTCATAAGACTAAGTCTCTTTATGACAAACGCAGGGCACAGACACATGAGAAGAAAGACAGTCTCCTGCTCCCCTCAGAGCCACAGCTCATGCAGAAATCATTAGTCTAGTTAGTTAGGTTAGGTCGTAGTGGTAGCTCTGATATTACAATGCTCACTTGAGCGCGCATAATGGCCCATTATGGTGCGAAGGGTGAACGCAGTCTCTTTATTGACCAAGTTCCACAAAAATCAGGGGAGGGGGATAAGTTGGTCAGCGCAAGGGTTGCACAATCATTAGTCTAAATGCCTAGTCTTTCGGCATGCCTACATTAGCTCGTAAGAATTGCCATTGTGCTATGGATGACCATGCGATTTAAGGAAAGAAGAGAGTGCTTTGAATTATTTATTGTTCTTAAGTCAAACTGATTTATGTAACTGAGCTACTGATGTACCTCAAAGAGTTTACATACTTGGTTGTCCGGATATTTACATACATCAGGATCACGACCTAGTTTCTCACATCCCTTATGTTATGTACGTTAATTTAATATATGAGTGGCGGGACCAACAGTTTAAAGTCGACTCCAAACGACAGATTTTTGAGTAACTTTTCATTGCAATTTTATTTGCTTGCGGAGTTCTTGAAAGAAATCTGCTGAGAGGAAGTCACCGATGAAATGTTTGTTAGTATTTCATTCTGTTAGAGATGTCAGACCTAGGGTTTGAAACGTTGGCCTCACTTCTAATAAGGTAACGCATGGAACGCGTTCTGGGTTCCGGTTTACGGTTCGGAAAAACAAGTCGGTTCGTTCCGGTTTTCCTTCCGGTTCGGGTTCGGGTTTGGTTCAAACCCTTATTTATAAAAATACTACAATCGTTAAAAATTAGAAAAAGAAAATCAGCAATTCTTTTTAAATTTGTTTTTCAAAACGTCAGCCAATTCTCTTTATCAGAAATCATCTTTAGTTCCGAAACGCGTTCCTGTCTAAAAAGGAAGTACCGGAACGACGTTCCGGACCGTTCCGGCTAGACAACACCACTGGTAACGCACCACCTACTAAACTACGGCGATATATGCTTTGCTTATGATACCATCAAGGAATTACAAAGAGAAAAAACAAATCTGTTTCACGCCAAAAGCAGGAATGAAAGGGTTGCTTAGGACCCTTATATATAACGGGATTAGTTCCGCATTATTATATCAAACTTTCATTTCAATAATTAGAAACTCATCCCTTAGCATCCCTTTGTTTGAGCATAGTTAATTGTAAATTAGTATGAACTTTTTCATAAAATCATGTTTTGGCAATCCTTCTTTACGTAAATCAGAGATCGTTTTCATTGTGTTTCCATGCAGCTTAGATGGTAGACTTTTAATGCTTATTTTTTTTATATTTTTTTCTCAATCTCTCTAGAGGAATGCAATAAAAATATACATTTTTACAGTCTATTTAGTGTTTCTAACAAAAAAAAAATAAAATAAAAAAAATGTTCATTCACACATGTATAGGAATTTTGTTTCACTTAATATTCGCTGGTTTCCTTTCTTTTTTTGTTTCAAGAAAAACAAGGAATAAAAAACAAAAAAAAGGGAGAAATTTTTTTAAATGAAAAGGGATAAATTGTTTCTTAAAATCCTTTCTCATAATGTCAACAGGAATCAAAAAAAAAAAAAACGAAAAACGTTGAAATTGTATCTCATTTGCTTCCATCTATTTAATGAAGTGCAATCTTTAGAAAAATGTGTCTAAAGTGTTTTAGGCATTAAGAAATGTCATCCGATAAGGAAAAGTGAAGGGAGTACATTAAAAAAATGTTTTTATAGAAATTGTTTTGCTATTCGAGCTATTGTTTCTTATTGAAATATTTTCTAAACCTACATTAAGATTTGCAAAAGTAAAATGAAAGTGAAAGTAATTTTTGTAAAGGCGTGTGTTGAGAAACAAAAGGAATCATTGTTGTCTTAAACTATATTTCAGAAAATTTACACAATTTTAATCACTTAAGAAATATGAAATAGGATTGAAATACTTTATCCGTGTTATGCTTGTAGAAAATAATGATTCATCGTTCATAACGACTAAATAACATGGTTAGTCCTTATTGACGTATAAACCAGTGTTTTTGTGAAGCACATTGATCAAGAAGTTTATTCACTCTATCCTGAACGCAATTCAAATTGTTGAATTGTTACACCGTGAAGCATAAAAGCTGCTCCAATCACTAAACTTAAGCTGATGGAATTGAGAGAAAGTGACAAATAACCTGTTGTGCTACTGGCCCATGTTAAAGGCCTATTGCTAGGATTTTTTATGATTACTCCTGAACAATGTCTTAAAGACGTACGATATATGTATGTTATTTCTGCCCTCCATAAACAACTGGTTAAAGACTAATGCTGATCGTTTAAAAGTACTTATTATCCTCAGATAAACTAATTGTTGCAAAATCCGTAAACTTTATTCAAAAATATTACCATTTTTCCGGCACTTTGTATGAATGTTTTGTTTTCCCATATTATGGCTATCGTATGAGCAGTCCGATTGAAAATATATATAAATCGGTACAATATCCCATTCTATGGAACCTCAGACTTCACCACCTTTACATACATAATTGGTTATTACAATCCTTCAGTCAGGATTATTGACCTAGTTTCTCACACCACTTATGTTATGTGTGTTAATTTTATACAGAAGTGGAAGGACCGACAGTTTAAAAGTCGACTCTAAACGTCAGATTTTTTTGAAAAACTTTTCAGGGTAGGTTTTTTTACTCTCAGAGTTTTTGCCAGAAATCTGCTGAGAGGAAATCGCCGAAAAAATACTTTTTGTATTTTGTTTTGATGTCTGGCCTGGGACTCGAACCCTGACTAGACCACGGCGACTTCAACACCTTTATCTTTTTGACAATTATGACTGTCTGAGAGTGTGTCAATGGTAAACCGAGTCAATTTTATTTTTGGTTGAGCGACATGAATTTCACGTTCCAATAAGAAGTTTTTTGTGAAATGAAAGCATGATAGTGTTCTGATGTAATCATTTTCAGAATACCAAGTATGTCCTACTCTACTCTAACAATGGCAAAAAACCAAATTTTACTTAGCTTTTATCAGAAATTCAATCCGTCTCATTATACGCTCAAAAGTTCCTATTTCCATTAGAATTTTGTAATGATCAATCCTCAGTCCGTGCCTCTTTCCCGTAACCCAAAAGAACTGACTTGCATTAATTTCTAAGATTTACAGAACCTTATTCAGAACAGACGTAAGTATAAGGTAAGAATGATATAGGCCTGACAAGGCATTCCCATTATAACAAGCATCCATAGGTCCTAGTTTCAATTCATCATTTTATTTTAAGTACCGAAACTGTGAAATCCTTCTTATCCCAGATAAGTATATTAAATTTCCGGAATATCGTTTGTTTCTAATAAAGTCCCGGGAATTATCTCGCATCACTAAGTTCAATAGCCATGCACAACGGCGGTTTAAATATCTGGTGAAATGTTCCAGCTTTGTTTTCATGTAACTTAAACAAAAGCACTATTAATACGTTAGTATTTATTTCCTAATTTTGAAAAGATCGATTTTTTCCAGTTTTAGTTATTTTATAGGCATAGAATCAAGGCAGTTATCTTCTATTGTTTTCTTTTCATAGCCCAACGTGTTCTGCTTTAGCTCGGGTAGTTTTAACCTAACTAGTATATTTTATAGTATATTTTATAAGAGCTCATTACGATTTCTGCTTTTTGACACTCCCAACTCTCAAATAAAGGTCGCAAAATTTTAAGATGACCCTCTTCAAAATGCCGTACCGCCGCCATGTGTGCAGGGATTTTTCGGGATTTTTGGGATTGTGAATTCATATGTATTTTGACCCTACAAAAGGTCCTGAAAAAAAATTCTACATTACTTGATCAGGTGAGGAAAACCCTACTTACAGTGATAAAAATTATTTGATGGCATCGAAGAATGCAAAAGCCTTATAAAACGAATTAAAATGGTAACTAATTTAGATACTCAACTGTCCTAAGAAATAGATTTACATCAGGAGGTGGTAGAGGTGAATATTTACAAGCTGCATTTAGCTATCTTGGAAATATTTTACCAGCAAATGCTGATTGCGAGAAGTGTTTTTCAATAGTAGCGTATGTTGACAACAAAATTCGTTCAAACCTATGAAATCACATGTTAGGTTAGGTTAGATTAGGTTAGAGGACGTGTACTTGTCAATTCTGACAAGTACAGTACTCGGTGGTCGAATTGACCCACTGTACTACGTCCAAGCTTCTCACACCACTTATGTTGTGTGCAGTTAATTTTATACATGAGTGGCGGGACCTACAGTTTAAAGTCGACTCCGAACGACACATTTTTTAAGTATTCCATGGCAATTTTTTTTGCTTCATAGTTTTTGCCAGAAATCTGCTGAGAGGAAGTCACCGAAAAATTATTTTCAAATTTTCGTTTTGATGTCTGACCTGGGATTCGAACTCGGGTCTTTCGTCTAATAAGCCAACACACTACCTACTAGACCACGGCGACCTCTGAGATCACATGTTAAATGCTTTAATCTTTTTGTTGGAATCCAAATAGTTTTCTAAAAACTAATGCATTTGCATATGTACGAATAATTTTTATTTTTGCTAATTTACGCTTTTTTGTTACATTTTGTCTTGCTGTTTTTATATTTTATTTTTAATGATATATAATTCTGATATACGTAATTGGAATACAAATGATTTTGTTAACAAAATATTTTTATTATTATTCCCGTGAGTTTTCGGGATTTTTGGATCCCGAATCATTTCGAAATATCCCGGAATTTCGGGATCGGGATTTGCAAAATCCTGGGATTTTTAAAAATCGATCCCGTTTGGGATCATAGAACATAGAAAGTTGCAATGTCTTAAAACAAGATTACATTAAGAAAGAAAAACTTTATAGTGAAGTATGGTATTCTGTATGGTCATTGCCGTTTTTAAGTAAAACTTCTATTTTTCATGCTAATTTTCAAATCAAAACAAAATTTTATACTAAAGCGTACATTATTTTATGAGTTTCTTAAACGACATAAAACGTTAATACTAAAACCAGAGTTTTAAAATTTTTAACAAAAACGAAAGAGAAAGAAAAGAACAATGAATTCAACTTGTTTTTTTTTTTTTTTTTTTTTGTCAAATATTGTATTTAATCATCATTATATTTTTAAATTCATTCTGTCTATGGGATGTTTACAAAACTTACAAATTTAAAAAGAGATTGTGGGCAAGCACACTTCACCATTATCATGTATTTGCATTTAAACATTATCGTTCAACATATTTTTTTGTTAGAATTTTAAAAGAACACGTTTCCGTTTCCACAAACAACTTATCACAGTTTCCGTTTGCCGTATACAAAAAAAAAAAAAAAACAAGAACTCTTGTGTGAGTCATTTTTCACCTGTGATTCTTATTTTTTTCGATTTTTTTTTTTTTACTTTTTTCATTGCCACAGTGCTGTCGTTTTAGTCCATTTCCTGTTCTAACAGCTCATAAATAATTCTTTGGTCTACTTTCTCAGACTTGTTTTTGTTTTTGTCGGTTTTTTTTCCTGTTTTATTCCTTTTTTACTGTACCAAACCACAGCTTCCCCTTCCAATGGCAAACAAATTAAGCAGACGTCATCACACCTTCATTCACACCCTCCAATAAATGTGGAGAGAATTTAATATTATTGTTTGCACAGGGTGTATATGTATGTATGTGTGTGAGTGAATAAATGTCACCAGTAGCAGAGTATACATCCACAACCACTGTTGCAAGAATTGACGATTTCTCTGCATTTTGACGTTTTTTACCACTCAAAATACCAAAATGACGATTTGACGATTTTAGGTTGAAAAATGACGATTTTTTTTACTAAAATTAAAGTATATGGCAACTATTTTCAATATTACATTTTTAGAATTGGTTTTTTTTGGTATGTTACGATTTATGTGTGTATGAACCCCTTAAAATTTATTTTTCCTTTGCGGTCAACATCGACAAAATAGACACGGCTAAAAGCATTTTCAAAAATTTAAATTTATTTCATACAAATCAAATTTACTTATCGTTTCTAAAATACATGGTTGGTATTATAAATAATTTCAATAAAAGTTTTCAGAGTTAAGCTACTGAAATTCATACCCCTTGTATTTACTGATGGAAAAATTACTTAAAATTGTAAAGAGCAACTTTTTAAAACCAAATCTTATTAAAAATAGCAACATTTTTTTAATTATTATAAAAATAGTAAAAATTTTCAGGATAGTAAAAATGCTTATATAGGTATTTACGCTTCAGGAATTCTTTCAAATTCAAATCTTTGTGAAAGTGGTGTACAAGAAATAATGAATAATTGCATACAATTTTACAATGAATTAATTGACCAGATTTTTAAAAGATTTGATTTTGAAATTGAATTTAAATAATTAAGTATATTTAATCCAAACGTATTAATAAGTGGTGAATCCATTTCAATTTTAGATGCTGTAAAGGTTTTTCCAAATTTTTTAAAAGAAGATGACAAACAAAGTATAGATTCAGAGTTTAGGGAATTAAAATTTTTAGATTTTAAAACTATTTTTGAAATTTTGGAAAAAATATCGGAAGTAAAACAATCTGATTCTTTTTTGGCTTTTCCAATTTTAACAAATTTTGTGCGCAATATAATGATTTTTCCACACTCCTCGGCAAATGTTGAAAAAATATTTAGTCAGGCATAATTTAAATAAAACCAAAGTACGTAATCGTTTATTTATTATTTAAAATTTAAAAAATTGTTATCATCAGATATTTATGCATAAAATAAGTATTCGGCAAATATGTTAACTAGTTTTTATTTTATATATAGGTTTGTGAATTCTGATCTCAATATGAACATTATTTTTTACTATTATAAAACTTTTACATTTCATTGTTATGTTTTTGTTTACGCTGGTCACCCTAGTTTTAAGTAATTATTCTTTAAGTAGTGTAAATACGGTATAAATTATAATGAAGAATGAAAAGAAGAAGAGAATAAAAATAAAAGAGAATTGATCTCACTTCTGGATCAACCCCCAATTGAAAGGTACGTGTTTTGTTTATTAAAACATTTATTGTGTATATTTTCTAATATCCTTTTGTATACACTTTTCTGACTCAACGAAATATTTTATTTTGGAAGTTGTATCCCCATTCCCCCCGAAACATTTGGTCCATTTCGAGCCAGATAAAGCCAAAATAAAATATTTAAATTGAGTCATCTCTTTTCAGGCTGTCTCATATTGGCTTATTAATTGAAGGATTTTCCCCAATTATTTCTTTGGAATCACCCATCTCACCATCATCCTTCATCATCACAACGAACCCCTCTCTCATTTTAAAAACTATTGTAAAACAAAGGTATGTTTTTTGAATTTTAAAATAAAAGTGCGATTCAAATAGTGGAAAATTAAAATAAATAAAAAAAAAAAAACCCAAAGTGAAGTGTAAGAATATACATAAGTGCTGAATACGGTACATACCAAGTGTATTGTTGTTGTTCCAATAACATAAAATAAAATAGATATTTTGTTATTGGTGAATACACAAGTATTGTTGTTTGTGTACTTTTATAAAGTAAACAGTTCTAGTGCTTTGCGGGTTATTGACTTTACTTTTATGCGTTTTTTTTTTGTTGGCATTCAGCAGTGAACTGAAATTATATTCTTACACTGAACAAAATTTATTTGTAATATACTTTTTGAAATAAAATTAAATTTTTTGAAATTAAAATTATTTCATATATCTTTGCGCGAATTAATACACGTTTTGAAATATTTTTTTGAACGGTCGAAGTGTATTTTTTTATAAATTCATTTATTTATTTATTTATAATTGAATATTATTATTATTTTTATAATTTGAAATTTCTGTTTGAAATATTTTACTTTTTTTGTGAACGATTCGGAGTTTTGCGTCTCGAATATTTTTTATAATTCGTTTTCTTTCCGTGAATCTGTCGTGTCGGAATATTACTTAATTTACGTTACGTTCCGCGATTTTCTTAATTTACTTTTTAAGGAAAGTTTTTTGTGTCCTTTAAAGTTCCATTTGTCGTTTGTTGATTTGATTTGTTGAAGGGAGAATAAGTTTCCCTAGATCGCACAAAAATGGAACGGAACTTGAGAAATTTCGGAAAATATTTTAACCGTTTCGCGGAATTCGAAACCTTTATTCGGACTCTTCCACAAGAGGGGCATTCGGTTCACACCCTCGTCACCCATCGGCAGGAATTGATTCGTTTATGGGAGGTCTTCCGCGATTGCTATGAGGACCTTCTAGAAACTGCCGAGGACACTAAGGTGTCAACGAAGGACGCGAAGGCAAAGTATATGTCGGGGTATACGTTATATTTCGAAGGGCTATCGTATCTTGATGGCTTAATCGATAACTTAAAATCGAAACCCGCGAACTCTAATAATACTATCCCCATACACCTTCCCCCGTGTGACACCCAAACATTTTCTGGGGATTATGCGTCCTGGCCAACTTTCCGCGACATGTTCTCGGCCCTTTACGGAAATAATCCCCACATTAGTAATATTCAGAAGATGTATTATCTTCTACAAAAGACAGAAGGCGAGGCTAGGGATATAATCCGAACCTGCCCTATAACGAATGATGGGTTTGATATGGCGTGGAAAAATCTCGTAGACCGGTACGAAAACAAAAGAGTACTGGTGAATTCTCAGTTGAAAACCTTATTCAATCTTTCCGTCATTGAAAGAGAATCGGGTCCTGCAATCAAACGATTGCAGAGGACAATTAATGACTGCATAACCAATTTATCGTTGCTCGGTATTGAAACGCAGAATTGGGACATTATATTCGTTTATATTTGTTCCACCCGGTTACCTGAGAACACTCTTGGTCTTTGGGAACAGTCCCAGGGCCCTAGCTCGTGCTTGCCCAAGTGGAGCAGCATGGAGTCTGTATCTGATATTATTGGCGGGCACAATCCGAACCAAGCGAGTATTCGTACTCGAAATTCTCCTCAGGAGAAGCGAAAGGTTAGAAGTTTTGGTACAGCGGTCACTCCTACTATACCCCCGAAAAAATGTCCATTATGTTCGGATAATCACCCTCTTCGATTGTGCTCCAAGTTTCTCAGGATGTCTGTGAGCGAGAGGATAAATGTTGCCAAAAGGATCAAAATTTGTACGAATTGTTTGGCAACCTCTCACGAATTTAGAAGGTGCCAGAGCACTAATGTTTGCTATATGTGCAAACAGAGGCACCATTCGCTGCTTCATCGCACTGAAGCCCCTAATCATTCTCGATCCAAACCCGAAAATAATTCAGTAAACCCCCGCGACATCGAGTCACCCTGCTCCTACTTCGGAGCATACCTCTCGTTCTGAGCAAAATATGACGGAGAAGCCATCAACTTCTGCCGAAAGCCGTTCGTTTAGGAACTTCTCGACCCAATTACAGTCCACCCCGTATTCTACAGTCTTGCTGGCCACGACTGTAGTAGATATCATGCTCAACGATGTCAGATATTCTGCTAGAGCATTGATTGACCCTGCCTCTCAGGCTACTTTTGTCTCGAGGAGACTTCAGAGAAAGCTGGATCTTCCAACATTCTCTGCCCCTGCTGCTACGATACTCGGCTTGAATGGAGCGATAGCAGCCAATTCCACTAAAATATGCTCTATTTCCTTGGGCTCATCTATTGACCCAGAGTTTCATTTGGAAACAGATGCATATGTAGTCGAGCAACTAACTGGCCGTCTACCCACCTGCCCACTGAAGGACGCAATTGATTTTGATTTGTCCGAAATACCTGCGTCGGATCTCAAATGCTGTCATATGGACCTACTATTGGGAGCAGACGTATATTCGCAAATTATGTTGACCGACGTGAGGAGAGATCCTAAAGGTTCACTCATAGCCCAGAAAACCGTCTTTGGATGGGTCCTTACCGGTAGAATTCCACAGCCGCACTCCTTAAACTCTATAGTGTCATTTTTCAGTCATTTGGACTTGAACGACCAGATTACTCGGTTTTGGGAAGTGGAGGAAGTTCCCAAATTTAAGAAAGTTTCGGACTGAGGACAAATTTTGTGAGGATTTATACCGTCGTACGACCACTAGAAATAGGGAGGGACGTTATGTGGTGACCCTGCCTTTTAGGTCTGAATTTCCGACCAGTTTAAATCTTGGATTCTCCCGGCGAATAGCTCTCTCGCAGTTCATAAGGAACGAGGCGAGATTACTGAAATCCCCGGAGGTTAAGAGTCAGTATGACTCGGTTATTGAGGAATACTCTACTTTAGGTCATATGACAAAGGTCAGCGCCGATTTGGCTCATTCTCCCAATTCCAATTATTATCTGCCACATCACGCTGTTTTTAAACCGGATAGTACTACCACTAAACTTCGGGTAGTCTTTAATGCCTCAAACCCGTCTTCAAATGGTGTTAGTCTCAACCATGTCCTCCACCCTGGACCAATTTTGCAGTCGAATTTGACTATCCTTATTTTGCGTTGGAGACTGTTCAGATACGTTTTTAATTCTGACATAGAGAAGATGTATAGGCAGATACTGATCAGATCGGATCAGTCACGTTTTCAACGAATTTTATTTCGTCGAAACCCCGAGGGGGATATAGAGGATTATGAATTGGGAACAGTAACATTCGGAGTGAACTGTGCTCCTTATTTGGCCATCAGAACGTTGCATCAATTAGCTAGTGACTGTGAGTCGAGCTACCCTTCCGCGTCCAACATATTACGTACTCAAATGTACGTGGACGATATTTTGTCGGGTGCACATTCCATTGATGAGGCAATTCATAATCGCGATGAATTAATTCACGTCTTGAAATCGGCTGGTTTCTCGTTGCGAAAATGGACTTCGAATGAGCAACGTCTTATTCGAGACTTACCCCCCGAACATTTATTGGATTCCAATTTTTTGAAATTTTCAGATGCTAGTACTGCTAAAACGTTGGGTTTACGTTGGAACGCAAGCTTGGACACATTCTTCTTCAAGCCATCTCCAACGCCCGATATTACCCAAGTCACCAAACGTTCTGTCCTTTCTCAAATAGCCAAGCTATTTGACCCTGTTGGGTGGCTAGCACCCAAAATAATTGTCGCTAAGATACTTATGCAACAAATTTGGAAGGACAAAACCGAATGGGACGATTGTTTGAAACCCATGACGTTACACAGGTGGCGCGAATTTGTCGATGATTACTCGTTCATCGACAGGATTAACATCCCCCGCTGGGTTAATTTTAACCCTGAGTATGAAGTACAACTTCATGCATTTTGTGATGCTTCTGAGAAAGCATATGCTGCCACCCTTTATAGCAGAATCAAAACCCCGTCAGGTGAAATATTCACACATTTGCTCGCTGCCAAGACAAAAGTTGCGCCAGTAAAGGTGCAAACCTTACCCCGTTTAGAGCTCTGCGGTGCAACTCTGTTGGCAAAGATGGTGCATTCACTCATTACAGAGCTGAATTTGACCAATTCGAAAGTTTTTTATTGGACAGACTCGACAATAGTTCTGTCCTGGTTTCAGAAACCCCCGTGCCATTGGCCAACTTTTGTGGCGAATAGAGTTTCGTTTGTTTTGGATACTGTTGGCATCGATAATTGGAATCATGTCGAATCTCATCACAACCCTGCTGATCTGGCTAGTCGAGGTATGACAGCCAAAGAACTCGTCAATTCTGACATCTGGTGGAAGGGGCCTACTTGGCTCAGTCTTCCACGTCCCGAATGGCCGAAATCATCATTCAAGCCCTGTACCCAGCTTGAGACACGTGTGGTTCGAGTGAACGTCAACATGACAACGTTCACTGAGGAAATCTTAGGCCGATTTTCTGACTTGTCCCGCGCGCTGCGAGTATTGTCCTACGTTTTCCGATTCTATCATTCCGCTATCAGAACTCGCAATTTACCTCGGGAACACTTGTCCACGAGACTTGCTCAGGACGAAATCAGCTTCGTGAAGCGTCGACTGATTATTTTGTGTCAAAGCTCACATTTTCCCGAATACTCGATTTTAAAGGAAGGAGCTACTTTACCCCGTAAGAGCTCTCTATTGACCTTTAACCCTTTTATCGACTCTAATGGTCTCTTGAGAGTAAATGGAAGACTCTCCCGTTCACCGACTTTGACATACGACGAACGCTTCCCCAAATTACTCCCCTACAATGGTCATTTTACCCGACTATATTTGGAGCATCTTCATAAGTGCTCAGTACATGCAGAATCGTCCTTAATGCTGCGCCTCATGCGGCAAGAGTTTTGGGTCCCTAGACTTAAGACCCTAGTTCGAACAGTTATTCATAACTGCAAAATCTGTACGATTTACCGAAGGAATTTGGGTCAGCAAATTATGGCTGCGTTACCCCCAGAAAGAACTACATTGACTCGTCCTTTCACCCATACAGGTCTAGATTTCGCTGGACCTTTTGAAATTAAATCCTATATTGGACGTGGTTGCCGAGTCACTAAGGGCTATGTGCTGGTGTTTGTATGTTTTGCTACAAAGGCAATTCATTTGGAAGCAACCAATGAAATATCAACGGACTGCTTTATGGCAGCGTTTACTCGTTTTTCCTCCAGACGAGGTTGCCCCGCACATATATATTCGGATAATGGAACCGCGTTCGTAGGCGCATCTAATGTAATGCAAAGGGACCAGGCTAAGTTCTTCACTGAACTGAAGCAGAAGATCGTATCGGAAAATGTTTTCCAATCAGTCGAATGGCACTTCATTCCTCCCGGCGCCCCGCATATGGGAGGCCTATGGGAAGCTGGTGTGAAGAGTTTTAAAACTCATCTGCGAAAAGTATCGAATGCTCAGAAGTTTACTTTTGAGGAATTTACCACCATGCTGGCAAGAATCGAAGCTTGCTTGAATTCTCGTCCTCTTTGTCCTATGACGGACAATCCTTCGGATATCAACCCCTTAACCCCTGGTCACTTCCTTGTGGGAAGTGCTATTCTTGCACCCCCTGAACCTGATTTGTCAGGTGAATCTATCAACTACGCCAACAGGTGGCGAAAATTAAAGGTTCTACACCATTTGTTTGCGCGTCGCTGGAAGGACGAGTACTTAGTTGAACTCCATAAGCGCAACAAATGGAAATCTCCCCAACGTGATTTCGCGATTGATGACTTCGTCGTGATCCGACACGATAATTTACCTCCAAGCGAATGGAAGCTCGGTCGTATCTCGCGCGTTTATGTAGGATCGGATTCGAAAGTACGAGTGGCTGACGTTCGAACTGCCAATGGCGTTCTAACTCGGCCTATTGTTAAGCTCGTCTTACTCCCTAACCCTAGTCAGAACTAATTCGTTCTTTCTTCTTCCTTGTGTTGTTGTGTCCTTTTATTTATAGATGTCTGAAGCCGCACCTAGGAAATTTACCGTTGAGCGATCGGAAAATCAAAGTTTGGATGAGATAGCCAAACGAATCATCACGAAGTGTCAATTGTGTAAAGGCCAACACACGCTCCAGAAATGCGACACATTCCGCCGCTTAAACCCCTATAGACGACTGGGCGTAGTGAAAAAACACAAATACTGCGCTAACTGTTTGGCCCAGTCGCACTTCTCCAAGAGCTGTCGTAGCAGGGAGCGGTGTATGGAGTGTCGTGGAAAACACCACACGATGTTGCACTTCCACCGAAGAGACAATAGGAAGTCAGCCAACAACAACAAAAGGCTCGACAAACGGAAAAGTAACAATAAGAGCACAACCCGCAGCCACGCTCATGAATGTTCCTGCCAACCTCGTACCAACAAGGATAATAATAATGTGGTTGCGACACCCAACTCGACTGGTGCTACAATCGTCATCAACGTACTAAGCAAATAACCAATTTTGCTTTTCTTCCCTTTTTTAAAAAAAAAAAAAACTGAATTGTTTCCTTTGAATTTGAATTTGTATTTTTTATTTTTTTTATTATTTCTATTTGGCCAGGTAGCTCCCGTCTCTCACTTGTTGCACCCTTGCAAGGGGGGCGGGATGTTTACGCTGGTCACCCTAGTTTTAAGTAATTATTCTTTAAGTAGTGTAAATACGGTATAAATTATAATGAAGAATGAAAAGAAGAAGAGAATAAAATAAAAGAGAATTGATCTCACTTCTGGATCAACCCCCAATTGAAAGGTACGTGTTTGATTTATTAAACATTTATTGTGTATATTTTCTAATATCCTTTGTATACACTTTTCTGACTCAACGAAATATTTTATTTTGGAAGTTGTATCCCCATTCCCCCCGAAACAGTTATTTTAATTGTATATTTTTAATAAATAACTTGAAATTTAAAGAAATAATTGTTATTATAAGCGGCGGTATTGTTATTCATATTAATTAGTACTTTTAATTTTACTAAAGTTAGCATACATACATACATTCGAGTATATTGTTGTATCATGAAATTTCTATGGATTTATAAAAATAATGTTTCAATAACAAAAACATGAAATTATTTTTAAATACCATAACCACGGCCATAATTGGCTATAAATAAATTTGCGTGTATAAATAAAACTGCAAAAAAGAAAAAGTCATTAAAAGTCGTTTAAGTTTTTAATCGATTTTATTCATTATAAATTATAAACATAATCCAACCAAATAAACTTAATACGGATTGCCAAAGAAATCTTGTTTCTCTTTTTAAAATGCATTAGTGACGCAGTAAAGATTTGTTTTCAATAAAAATAAAATTGTTTTCCAAGAATTGTGGCAGGATTTATTTTTTATGCCTAGTGTTGAAAGGCACAAACGTCTGATGTAGTCGAAAAGCAACTTCCCTCCAGTATATTGTCATGTTTTGACCTTTCTAAAAACGTTTAAAATACGAGTTCCATGATTGTAAACAAAATATAAATAAATTTCTGTTTGTTTTATTTAAACTTTTTATTGTTCTTACTATTTTGTCTGTCACTGCTCGCAACTTGACAAATACAACAATAATTGACTTTGTTCGCTAACACTGCACTTTGTTCCTAACAACGTATATCTTCAAGCTACGAATGTTCCCTTCACACACAAGGCGACTTCACACAAGGCTGACTGAAATTTTACTATTCGTTGACTGCTTTCTCTTGACCTTTTATATGTTCACGTATACAGTCTGATGAACATGCTTGAAGTCGAATGTTCGTGGTTTCGCCTGCTCGAGAATTCCATCGCTATTTCATTGTTGTATGTGTACTTTGTCTATTTTGTTTGTTGTTACGGTTTTTGTTTTGATAGATTTTGGTTATCGTTTTAATGTTGAACGATGTTACACCATTTCCATATTCGTAATAATATTATAATTCCTGAGGTCATATTTGCTTTTGGTGCTTCTGATTTTCGATTTTCGTTTCGTGGAATAATGGTTAATTTTCAACACGAATTGGTATACTAATGTGGATGGGTCAAAGGTAACTGTGGAACTTTTTGAAAACTTTAGTTATTTTTAGGGAAAAATCTTTACTATTTTGATAAACAAGCAAACATTGAGAGTGGTTAAGTACTGCCAGTACTTCATAAGGATGTTTCGACAAGATTAGGAAGAGGCGGCCGTTGGCAGATTGTTTTCTCATTCAGTTACTGAGGGAATTTTTGGACCAAGTCCCCATTAACTTTATGGATTCCATTGCATAATAAATACAAGGAAAGTACCAAGAGTAATCAAATTACGGGAAAGTAATATTGGTTGCGACCTATATTTACCAGTATTCACTGTAAGAACTAATTTGCATCTGAGCTAATGAGGTTGTGGCATAAAACTCACCTTGTTCCTACATATGTGGACCTGAGAGAGATTTGTAAGTCTGATATTTAGTAAAAGAAGTGGTTTTTGAATGCTTGGTCCGTAGTAAACGTTGAGTCTTTTTCTGAAGCCTTATAGTTTAATTTCGCTGAGATCGTGCTATTATACACGGTGGTCTAAGCTTAGAACGTTGCATCAATTAGCTAGTGACTGTGAGTCGAGCTACCCTTCCGCGTCCAACATATTACGTACTCAAATGTACGTGGACGATATTTTGTCGGGTGCACATTCCATTGATGAGGCAATTCATAATCGCGATGAATTAATTCACGTCTTGAAATCGGCTGGTTTCTCGTTGCGAAAATGGACTTCGAATGAGCAACGTCTTATTCGAGACTTACCCCCCGAACATTTATTGGATTCCAATTTTTTGAAATTTTCAGATGCTAGTACTGCTAAAACGTTGGGTTTACGTTGGAACGCAAGCTTGGACACATTCTTCTTCAAGCCATCTCCAACGCCCGATATTACCCAAGTCACCAAACGTTCTGTCCTTTCTCAAATAGCCAAGCTATTTGACCCTGTTGGGTGGCTAGCACCCAAAATAATTGTCGCTAAGATACTTATGCAACAAATTTGGAAGGACAAAACCGAATGGGACGATTGTTTGAAACCCATGACGTTACACAGGTGGCGCGAATTTGTCGATGATTACTCGTTCATCGACAGGATTAACATCCCCCGCTGGGTTAATTTTAACCCTGAGTATGAAGTACAACTTCATGCATTTTGTGATGCTTCTGAGAAAGCATATGCTGCCACCCTTTATAGCAGAATCAAAACCCCGTCAGGTGAAATATTCACACATTTGCTCGCTGCCAAGACAAAAGTTGCGCCAGTAAAGGTGCAAACCTTACCCCGTTTAGAGCTCTGCGGTGCAACTCTGTTGGCAAAGATGGTGCATTCACTCATTACAGAGCTGAATTTGACCAATTCGAAAGTTTTTTATTGGACAGACTCGACAATAGTTCTGTCCTGGTTTCAGAAACCCCCGTGCCATTGGCCAACTTTTGTGGCGAATAGAGTTTCGTTTGTTTTGGATACTGTTGGCATCGATAATTGGAATCATGTCGAATCTCATCACAACCCTGCTGATCTGGCTAGTCGAGGTATGACAGCCAAAGAACTCGTCAATTCTGACATCTGGTGGAAGGGGCCTACTTGGCTCAGTCTTCCACGTCCCGAATGGCCGAAATCATCATTCAAGCCCTGTACCCAGCTTGAGACACGTGTGGTTCGAGTGAACGTCAACATGACAACGTTCACTGAGGAAATCTTAGGCCGATTTTCTGACTTGTCCCGCGCGCTGCGAGTATTGTCCTACGTTTTCCGATTCTATCATTCCGCTATCAGAACTCGCAATTTACCTCGGGAACACTTGTCCACGAGACTTGCTCAGGACGAAATCAGCTTCGTGAAGCGTCGACTGATTATTTTGTGTCAAAGCTCACATTTTCCCGAATACTCGATTTTAAAGGAAGGAGCTACTTTACCCCGTAAGAGCTCTCTATTGACCTTTAACCCTTTTATCGACTCTAATGGTCTCTTGAGAGTAAATGGAAGACTCTCCCGTTCACCGACTTTGACATACGACGAACGCTTCCCCAAATTACTCCCCTACAATGGTCATTTTACCCGACTATATTTGGAGCATCTTCATAAGTGCTCAGTACATGCAGAATCGTCCTTAATGCTGCGCCTCATGCGGCAAGAGTTTTGGGTCCCTAGACTTAAGACCCTAGTTCGAACAGTTATTCATAACTGCAAAATCTGTACGATTTACCGAAGGAATTTGGGTCAGCAAATTATGGCTGCGTTACCCCCAGAAAGAACTACATTGACTCGTCCTTTCACCCATACAGGTCTAGATTTCGCTGGACCTTTTGAAATTAAATCCTATATTGGACGTGGTTGCCGAGTCACTAAGGGCTATGTGCTGGTGTTTGTATGTTTTGCTACAAAGGCAATTCATTTGGAAGCAACCAATGAAATATCAACGGACTGCTTTATGGCAGCGTTTACTCGTTTTTCCTCCAGACGAGGTTGCCCCGCACATATATATTCGGATAATGGAACCGCGTTCGTAGGCGCATCTAATGTAATGCAAAGGGACCAGGCTAAGTTCTTCAATTAAATGGGGGAAAAATGAGAAAAGAAATTCAATTGGCAGTTGAACCTTTAGAGGATAAGATATACCCTAACAGCAGCTCTCCAAGCGTATGAACTGCTAGATTAATAAAATTTATTCCAGGCTTAAAATAACAAAGTCGCTTTGTTCATTACGTTCATTACGCTTGGTGAGCTGAAGACATATCAATGTATACGCTATTCGCTTGAGTCGGAGCTAGTAGTCGCGATAGAAATTACGTGGGTATACACCAGAGATCAGCAACGAGTATCCAAAACGATAAGTAGATTCGAGTCATACTTATAATTTCAGATACTTATTCGCATTCATACTTATTTTAATATGATACTCATACTACTCGTACTCAAAGTTGGAAGTACTCGTCATATTCATACTTAACAATACGCATGATGTTATTGACTTCGACTCGTCTCTACTTAACATTTACACGCATCACAGAATAAATATGATTCGCATACGAGTACTACAATACTCACAAGGAGATTGTGTGTATTTTTTGCTTGTTGTCTTTGTCTTTCCTTCTTGTTTGTTTGTATATGCAACAACAACAAAGGCTGTAAATTTTAATAAATGATTCGAGCCACTCGAATTACTTATAAGTATTACAAGTATTTTTATAAATTTATGAATCAGAATAGGTAGGCGTGTAAATCAAACATATTTCGAATGTTGTGAGTTTAATATCAACGTTGTGACTCATACTTATTGCTATTTATGCTTATAAATCAATGTAAATCGAACTCAAAATTGCATGATTGCTTATGAGTAGTGGAAAAACGATTCATTGCTGGTATACACATAATGCGCTGAAGATCAGCGCTTATAGAACAGAAACAATGAGATGCACTATGACGATGATACCAAGATGAACGTTCAAATATTTGATGAGCAGTATTTTTGAAAGGAAAGTCTGCTCTAGATGAAACTGCAGATGTAGCGACAGGAATAACTTCAGCTTGGTATATGATGTTCTTCTTTGAAAAGAAGTCAGCAATAAAATGTGGGCCATTTAAAAATTTAGATTTAAAAATGTAATAAAACAAAAAAGGTTTAAAATTTGCACAAATCTATTTTATTTTGTTATGAAGTACAATTGTTCTGGCTAAAAATAAAATATTATTTCATTCATATGACTGCCGCATTTGGCCTCCCAGTATCTCATTCGAATGAACTAGTTTTCATGCAATTTTTTGAGTGTATGGGGTCGTATCTCGTTAATGGCTTAACAAATATTTGTTTTCAAATGCTCAATTATCTGTAGTTTGTCGGCATAACAGTTTTCTTTAATGGTGCCTCACAGAAAATAGTTCAACGGTATCAAATCGTAGCTTCTTGTTAGCCAATTGACATTACCATTTTGGCTAATTAAAAGGCCATCGAACGTTTGACGCCATAAACCGACTGTGGCATAAGATGTGTGGCAAGTTACCCCCATCCTGTTGAAATCAAACATCGTTCACAACAATAGAATGAATAGCAGATAGGAAAACAGCGATTTTATAATGGTGCGATAGATGTCTTCTTTGATCGTAATGGCTGCGTCGTACTCATTTTTATTTTGGTTACTCATAATGGGTGAAAAGGCTTCTGCAAGACCGAAATGAAAATCAGTCTCATCCGAAAAGATGATATTTTTTTTATCGACATCATCGCGTAGTTTCTCGTTAGCCCTAATTTGCAATAAATCCCAGGCGTAAATCGTTTTATTGCTTTCAGTGGAGATAATACACTGAATTTTATGACAGAATAGAATGATACAAGTATTGCCAGATTCGATGAAATAACCGATGGTCGAAATTTTAATCGATAAATGGCCCACCCGATACAAGTCCTTATATCAGTAAGGCGATGAAGTTATCTTGCGTTGGTTTAGGCGGCATAGCTACATATGTCAATTAGTATGGGAAAACTGATGAACATTCTCGAAAAGGACTATATCACTAGGATTATTCAGAGGATTTTTTATCCAGTTCGTTAAATCAAATCACAAGTTCATGCATAAGGGCTATACCCGACGGAAAAAGCAAATTTGTCCCTATCTTAACAAACGAAAGGTTTAGATGCGTATAAAAAATTCGAGAAAAAGATAGATCTATCGCTCTGGCATATAAAAGCGCTAATCTCTGGAAAAACATGGAATGTGTAGGAATTGGAGAACAAACAGAGATAGGGAATGGGTGGTACATTTAAGTGAATATTCTCCTTTCATTCGTTAAACGATAAGCTCACATTAAATAAAAAGAAAAAATTGCCACTGTGGAAGCATTTAATAAGATGACTTGGTAATCTGATTGGAACTGCTGGCTTATAACACGTACATGAATTTTAACAAAACTTTGTTTAATCCCTTAGTAATCTTTCTCTTTCTCCTCGAATTGAAATTCTAATTAAAATTCTCTTCTTTTTTAATAAACTCAAATCACTTCAACGTAGTGGCTCAAGTAATATAATTTGTTAATCATTCAAATCTGAGATTCATCTCTTAAGTTTTACTTTTAATTACTTGCCTGTACTGGCAGAGGTAACAGGATCCATAGAAGAACAGAAGAGACAAAACAAAAAAAAAGTATAATGAAATAAAAACTTCTAGTCATTCATGTAATAATTGCCAAACCATCATCGTCATTAGTTGCATAGTACTTGACTCGTTTAATTTTCTGCTCTTGTCGTTTCTGCTGATTAGATAACTTGGTTATAACATGTATCCCCACCTTACTAAACACCTTTTCCGAAGGTTGTTGTAGTTGGTGTTGATATACAAATCTATCCTTTTCCTTCTTTTTTTTTTTTTGTTTCATCGTTATTCATTATTGGCTTGATTTTAGTATTCCTATCTAAATGATTAATAATTTTTTTTGTTTTATTTTTGCTGTTATTATTGTTTTAGTTTCGCAATTTTCGGAAATAGTTGTTCGTTATATTCCTGTCACAACCAACACGCTAACTAAGTAAATGAAATGAATCACTGGCAATCAATAATTCATTCCATATATTCTCTGTTTTTCTTTTGTTTTTTTTTTTTTGGTTTTCTACTGTAACGTTTAGGGCTTACTTTTGCTTTTGCTGCATCATCACAATAAGTATGTTAAATTGGTGTTGATGTCTGTAACATCTTTACGTATATATTAAGTCAATTTAAATAAATTTGCTTACCAAATGTACTGATATAAAATGAGTTTTTTTTTACGCCAATAAAATTGTTCATCTTTTGAATCCAATTTTGAAATTTTTAGTAAGATTTC